>CM038678.1:717086926-717686926 GCA_021605205.1 Aegilops longissima | reverse complement strand
CTGCAGCCCCCGGCAACCTTGGCTTGCCGCGGATGGATCCTTGCTCTTGTACCCCGAGGCAACTTTGGCTTGCCGGGGCTCGGACGCCGTCCGTCCCCTTTCTTCCAAAGCAGCTCGGTAAGGATATTCATGTGCCCTACGAACCAAAGAAGACAGAGAAGAACAGAGAGATGCGCACTCGAGCTCTAAGCTAAGGGTTAGCAGCCGCTAAGCACTATCAACCCTAATCGAGGAAGACACTCGACCTAGCATGCATGCTATAACTTAGGGCGCCAACGCTTCGTTTATTTATGTTAAGGGTCTGCGCCTAGCTTTGTACAAAGGGTTACATGCCTTGCCGGCAAGGCTTGTACAAAAGGGTGGCTTGCCGGGGGGCCCGGCAACCGCGCCTTATTGGTAAAACTTGCGGAGATGCTCGATGTTCCAGGAGTTGCTCACTGGAACAGCATCTTCGGTCTCCAGCCAGACTATGATGTCTACTACACAACCTTCTTCTTGTAGACATTGTTGGGCCTCCAAGTGCAGAGGTTTGTAGGACAGTAGCAAATTTCCCTCAAGTGGATGACCTAAGGTTTATCAATCCGCGGGAGGCGTAGGATGAAGATGGTCTCTCTCAAACAAGAGAGAATTCCTTATTTGGCCCTTTCTTAAAACTTGCTTCCTTATTTGGCCCCGAAAAATATCTTCTTCCTTATTCGACACTAGACGTAAATTTTATTCCCTGTTTGACACTTCCATCTATTTTGTGCACCAACGGTGTTAAATGTGACATGGAAAGACCATTTTGCCCCTATATTGTATTTAGGTGATTTGCTGTTGATTACACTAGTACTCTTACAATCTAATTGGTGTATGTGCTAGTAGGTCCAGTTCGATTGAGCACCTAGGTACATAACAGTTGTACTGTATGTCCTGTATACGGCAAAAAAAATTGTACATACTGTATGTTCCACATGTACCACTGTATAACGTCGCCAACCATTCGATTAGTTGTAGAAACTTGCGCCAGCATCCGAGTACAATACTTTCGATTTCATCAGTCCATGACACAACTTCCATCACAAACCAATCAAGATGGCAGCGTTTGCTTTGTTTACACCAGGTATAAACAAATGAATTAGGATTTTTTGATTCTCCATCTCAGGTACAAAATGGAACTATTCCACGTTTGTAGTACCAAGGTGTGTTAGTGCTCGGACGTGTAGTCGTGCTTGTTGCCGCCGGCGTGCTCCCAGCTTGGCCGGCTGAGGCCAGCGTGCCCAGCACTGTGGCCACGTCCCTCTACACGGTGGGCCACAGGCAGCGAGCTCCCACCGCCCTCGTACTGCCTCGATCACTTTGGTGTTGGTCAGCTCACGACGGTGGGGAGGGACATAGAGAGGACTGCAGCAGTAGTGGCCTGGTGGGGCTTGTTGGCAGGTTGACACCAGTGTCTCCTCGCCGTGGGCCTACTCACGGGCAAATAGAGGGAAGTGCATCTAGGGTGGAGAGAGGCGGCGCACTGGGAGACAGGGGCATGGCGGAGGGGCGTTATTAGATTAATGGAGTATTAGGTTTATCTGGAGCAAATCACCTAAATACAATATCAGGGGCAAAATGGTCTTTTCATGTCACATTTAACACCGTTAGAGCCCAAAATGGACGTAAGTGTCAAATAGGGAATAAAATTTACATTTAGTGACGAATAAGGAAGAAAATAATTTTAGGGCCAAATAAGGAATTCTCTCCTCAAACAACCCTGCAACCAAATAGCAAAGAGTCTCTTGTGTCCCCAACATACCCAATACATTGGTAAATTGTATAGGTGCAGTAGTTCGGTGAAGAGATGGTGATACAAGTGCAATATGGATGGTAGATATAGGTTTTTGTAATCTGAAAATATAAAAACAGCAAGGTAACAAGTGGTAAAAGTGAGCGTAAACGGTATGGCAATGCTAGGAAACAAGGCCTAGGGTTCATACTTTCACTAGTGCAAGTTCTCTCAACAATAATAACATAATTGAATCATATAACTATCCCTCAACATGCAACAAAGAGTCACTACAAAGTCACTAATAGTGGAGAGCAAACGAAGAGATTATGGTAGGGTAAGAAACCACCTCAAAGTTATTCTTTCCAATCAATCCATTGGGCTATTCCTATAAGAGTCACAAACAGCCCTAGAGTTCGTACTAGAATAACACCTTAAGACACAAATCAACCAAAACCCTAATGTCACCTAGATACTCCAATGTCACCTCAAGTATCCGTGGGTATGATTATACGATATGCATCACACAATCTCAGATTCATCTATTCAACCAACACAAAGAACCTCAAAGAGTGCCCCAAAGTTTCTACCGGAGAATCAAGACGAAAACGTGTGCCAACCCTTATGCATAAGTTCATGGGCGGAACCCGCAAGTTGATCACCAAAACATACATCAAGTGAATCACGTGATATCCCATTGTCACCACAGATACGCACGGCAAGACATACATCAAGTGTTCTCAAATCATTAAAGACTCCATCCGATAAGATTACTTCAAAGGGAAAACTCAATCCATTACAAGAAACTAGAGGGGGAGAAGCAACATAATATCCAACTATAATAGCAAAGCTCGCGATACATCAAGATCGTGCCAAATCAAGAACACAAGAGAGAGATAAAAAACATAGCTACTGGTACATACCCTCAGCCCCGAGGGTGAACTACTCCCTCCTCGTCATGGAGAGCACCGGGATGATGAAGATGGCCACCGGTGAGGGTTCCCCCTCCAGCAGGGTGCCGTAACAGGGTCCTGATTGGTTTTTGGTGGCTACAAAGGCTTGCGGCGGCGGAACTCCAGATCTATTCTCGTATTCGAAGTTTTTAGGGTACATGGGTATATATGGGTGAAAGAAGTACGTCGGTGGATGCTACCTCTTGAGAACTGCGTTGGATTTCCCCGAAGAGGAGAGGATGATGCAGCGAAGTAGCGTAAGTATTTCCCTTAGTTTTTGAGAACCAAGGTATCAATCCAGTAGGAGGCCACGCACAAGTCCCTCGTACCTGCACAAAATGATAGCTCCTCGCAACCAACGCGATTAGGGGTTGTCAATCCCTTCACGGTCACTTACGAGAGTGAAATCTGATAGAGATGATAAATAATATTTTTGGTATTTTTGGTATAGAGATGCAAAGTAAAAAGTAAAAGGCAAAGTAAAAACAAAGCAAGTATAAAAGTGATGGAGATTGATATGATGAGAATAGACCCGGGGGCCATAGGTTTCACTAGTGGCTTCTCTCAAGAACATAAGTATTCTACGGTGGGTGAACAAATTACTGTTAAGCAATTGACAGAATTGAGCATAGTTATGAGTATATCTAGGTATAATCATGTATATGGGCATCCTGTCCGTGACAAGTAGACCGAAACGATTCTGCATCTACTACTATTACTCCACTCATCGACCGCTATCCAGCATGCATCTAGAGTATTAAGTTAAAAACAGAGTAAAGCCTTAAGCAAGATGACATGATGTAGAGGAATAAATTCATGCAATATGGTAAATACCCCATCTTGTTATCCTCGATGGCAACAATACAATACGTGCCTTGTAACCCTTTCTGTCACTGGGTAAGGACACCGCAAGATTGAACCCAAAGCTAAACACTTCTCCCATTGCAAGAACTACCAATCTAGTTGGCCAAACAAAACAGATAATTCGAAGAGACTTGCAAAGATAACCAATCATACGTAAAAGCATTCAGAGAAGATTCAAATATTATTCATAGATAAGCTAGATCATAAACCCACAATTCATCGGTCTCAACAAACACACCGCAAAAAGAAGATTACATCGAATAGATCTCCATGAGAGAGGGGGAGAACATTGTATTGAGATCCAAAAAGAGAGAAGAAGCCATCTAGCTACTAGCTATGGACCCGAAGGTCTGAAGTAAACTACTCAGACTTCATCGGAAGGGCAATGGTGATGATGTAGAAGCCCTCCATGGTGGATGCCCCCTCCGACGGAGCTCCGGAACAGGCCCCAAGATGGGATCTCGTGGATACAGGAAGTTGCGGTGGTGGAATTAGGTTTTTGGCTCCTGTTCTGATCGTTTGGGGGTACGTAGGTATATATAGGAGGAAGGAGTACGTCGGTGGAGCAACAGGGGGCCCACGAGGCAGGGGCGCCCTAGGGGGGGCGCCCCCCACGCTCGTGACCGCCTCTTTTGTTCCTTGGAGTAGGGTCCAAGTCCCCTGGATCACGTTCAGTGAGAAAATCACGTTTCCGAAGGTTTCATTCCGTTTGGACTCCGTTTGATATTCCGTTTCTTCGAAACACTGAAATAGGCAAAAAACAACAATTTTGGGCTGGGCCTCCGGTTAATAGGTTAGTCCCAAAAATAATATAAAGGTGGAAAATAAAGCACAATATAGTCCAAAACAGTAGATAAAGTAGCATGGAGCAATCAAAAATTATAGATACGTTGGAGACGTATCAGGCATCCCCAAGCTTAATTCATGCTCGTCCTCGAGTAGGTAAATGATAAAAAGAGAATTTTTTATGCAGAGTGATACTTTGGCATAATTTCAATGTAAATCTTCTTAATTGTGGTATGAATATTCAGATCCGAAAGATTCAAGACAAAAGTTCATATTGACATAAAAATAATAATACTTCAAGCATACTAATCAAAGTAATCATGTCTTCTCAAAATAGCATGGCAAAAGAAAGTTCATCCCTACAAAATCATATAGTTAGGCTATGCTTCATTTTCTTCACACAAAGATGTTCCCAACTTCTATACCCCCGATGACAAGCCAAGCAATTGTTTCATACTTAAATAATCTCAAATTTTTCAACCTTCACGCAATACATGAGCGTGAGCCATGGATATAGCACTATGGGTGGAATAGAATATGATGATGGGGACTGTGTGGAGAAGACAAAAAAGGAGAAAATGTCACATTGACGAGGATAATCAACGGGCTAAGGAGATGCCCATCAATTCATGTCAACATGAGGAGTAGGGATTGCCATGCAACGGATGCACTAGAGCTATGAATGCTCAACAAAAGAAAACTAGTAGGTATGCATCCAACTTGCTTGCTCATGAAGACCTAGGGCATTTGAGGAAGCCCGTCGTAGGAATATACAAGCCAAGTTCTATAATGAAAAATTCCCACTAGTATGAAAAAGACAACTTATGAGACTCACTATATGAAAAACACGGTGCTACTTTGAAGCACAATATATGAGACTCACTACATGAAGAACAAGGTGCTACTTTGAAGCACAAGTGTGGAAAAAGAGATAGTAACATTGCCCTTTTTATTTCCTTTTTTTGGGCCTTTATTTTTTTATTTTTGGCCTTTCTCTTTTTTTGGGCAATGCTCTAATAATGATGATCATCACACTTCTATTGATTACAACATATGAATTACAACTCGAAACTAGAACAAGATATGACTCTATATGAATGCCTCCGGCGGTGTACCGGGATGTTGCAATGAATCAAGAGTGACATGTATGAAAAATAATGCATGGTGTCTTTGCCACAAATACGATGTCAACTACATGATCATGCAATGGCAATATGACAAAAGTAAAGTATGTCATGATGATGATGACCGGAACGGTGCAGAGTTGCATGGCAATATATCTCGGAATGGCTATGGAAATGCCATAATAGGTAGGTATGGTGGCTGTTTTTAGGAAGGTATAAGGAGGTTTATGTGCGATAGAGCGTATCATATCATGGGGTTTGGATGCACCGACGAAGTTTGCACCAACTCTCAAGGTGAGAAAGGGCAATGCACGGTACCGAAGAGGCTAGCAAAGGCGGAAAGGTAAAAGTGCGTATAATCCATGGACTCAACATTAGTCAAAAGAACTCATATACTTATTGCAAAAATTTAGAAGTCATCAAAAATCAAGTACTACGCGCATGCTCTTGGGGGATAGATTGGTAGGAAAAGACCATCGCTCGTCCCCGACCGCCACACATAAGGATGCACAAGCCAGGTACACTTCATGTTTCAAATTGTTACACAACTTTAACCATACGTGCATGCTACGTGACTTGCAAACTTCAACACAAGCATTTCTCAAATTCACAACTACTCAACTAGCACGACTTTGATATTATCACCTCCATATCTCAAAACAATTATCAAGCATCAAACTTATCTTAGTATTCAACGCACTCAAAAAAAAGTTTCACATATCTTGAATACCAAGTATATTAATATTAAGCAAATTACCATGCTATTAACGACTCTCAAAATAATCTAAGTGAAGCATGAGAGATAAATAGTTTCTTTAAAACAAATCCACCACCATGCTCTAAAAGATCTAAGTGAAGCACTAGAGCAAAAATTATCACGCTCAAAAGATATAAGTGAAGCACTATGAGCAAAACTATCAAGCTCAAAAGATATAAGTGAAGCACATAGAGTATTCTAGCAAATTCCAATTTATGTATGGCTCTCTCAAAAGGTGTGTACAGCAAGGATGATTGTGGTAGACTAACAAGCAAATACACAAATGATACAAGATGCTCCAAGAAAAACACATATCATGTGGTGAATAAAAATATAGCTCCAAGTAAATTACCGATGGAAGTAGACGAAAGAGGGGATGCCTTCCGGGGCATCCCCAAGCTTTGAATTTTTGGTGTCCTTGGATTATCTTGGGGGTGCCATGGGAATCCCCAAGCTTAGGCTCTTGCCACTCCTTGTTCCATAATCCATCAAAAGGATTTACCCAAAACTTGAAAACTTCACAACCCAAAACTCAATAGAAATCTCGTGAGCTCCATTAGAGAAAGAAAACAAAAGACTACTTTAAGGTACTGTAATGAACTCATTCTTTATTCATATTGGTGTTAAACCTACTGTATTCCAACTTCTCTATGGATCATAAACTATTTTACTAGCCATAGATTCATCAAAATAAGCAAACAACACACGAAAAACAGAATCTGTTAAAAACAGAACAGTCTGTAGTAATCTGTAACTAACGCAAACTTATGGAACTCCAAAAAATATACCAAAATTAGACGACCTAGAAAATTTGTTTACTGATCATCAGCAATTGTAATCAGTATTTTATCACGTTCTGGTGATTTTTAATAATTCGGGCACTGAGCAAGATCAATTAACTATCATCCAAGAAGATCCAATAGGTCTAGCTTGGCACAAACACTAATTAAAACAGAAAACCACATCTAAACAGAGGTTAGATGGATTATTTATTACTAAGCAGCAAGTAAAAATATTGGGTTGTCTCCCAACAAGCGCTTTTCTTTAAAGCCTTTTTAGCTAGGCATTGAGATTTCAATGATGCTCACAAGAAAGACAAGAATTGAGGCACAAAGAGAGCATCATAAAACATGTGACAACACACTTAAGTCTAACATACTTCCTATGCATAGGCATATTATAGGCAAACAAATTATCGTAGCATGGAAATTTCTATAACCATATTTTCCTCTCTCATAATAATTACATATGGGATCATAAGCAAATTCAACGAAATAGCTATCACATAAAATATTTTCAACACGATCCACATGCAGGCGAAGTTGACACTCTTCCAGAATAGTGCGATTATCATTAACTAAAGTCATGATTTCTCCAAGCCCATTTTTATCAAAAATTTCATAATATAGAATGTTATCCAAATAGGTGGGATCTAAAGTTGACACTCTTCCAAACCCACTTTCAATATTATTGCAAATACTATTATCAATCTCATATTCATCATAGGGATTAAATAAATTTTCAAGATCATAAGAAGAATCTCCCTAATCATGACTATTGGACATATCAAAACTAGCATCCCCAAGCTTAGGGTTTTGCATATTATTAGCATAATTTACATCAATAGAATTTATAATAAAATCATTGCAATCATGCTTTTTATTCAAAGATCTATCGTGAAGCACTTCATCACATTTTTCAGATTTACGGATTTCAGGCAAGAGCTTATAAAGATAATCTAGTGCATCTGAATCACTAGGAATTGGTTCATCATAATTGGATATCTTAAAAAGATTGGCAAGCGGATGAGGATCCATAGATATTAGCTTCTTTGTTTAGGAATAAATACTCAACTATTTCAACCAAGCGAGAAAACGAGCCAAGAAAGACATCAAGGCGAACGGAAAAGAGAGAGGGCGAATAAAACGGAAAATGTGAAGTGGGGGAGAGAAAAACGAGAGGCAAATGGCAAATAATATAATGTGAGAGATAGGGATTGTGATGGGTACTTGGCATGGTTGACTTGCTCTTGCGTGAGCCTCCCCGGCAACGGCGCCAGAAATTCTTCTTGCTACCTCTTGAGCACTGCGTTGGATTTCCCCGAAGAGGAGAGGATGATGCAGTAAAGTAGCGTAAGTATTACCCTCAGTTTTTGAGAATCAAGGTATCAATCCAGTAGGAGGCCATGCACAAGTCCCTCGTACCTGCACAAAACGATAGCTCCTCGCAACCAACGCGATTAGGGGTTGTCAATCCCTTCACGGTCACTTACGAGAGTGAGATCTGATAGAGATGATAAATAATATTTTTGGTATTTTTGGTATAGAGATGCAAAGTAAAAAGTAAAAGGAAAAGTAAAAACAAAGCAAGTATAAAAGTGATGGAGATTGATATGATGAGAATAGACCCGGGGGCCATAGGTTTCACTAGTGGCTTCTCTCAAGAACATAAGTATTCTACGGTGGGTGAACAAATTACTGTTGAGCAATTAACAAAAATTGAGCATAGTTATGTGTATATCTAGGTATGATCATGTATATAGGCATCACGTCCGTGACAAGTAGACCGAAACGATTCTGCATCTACTACTATTACTCCACTCATCGACCGCTATCCAGCATGCATCTAGAGTATTAAGTTAAAAACAGAGTAACGCCTTAAGCAAGATGACATGATGTAGAGGAATAAGTTCATGCAATATGATAAATACCCCATCTTGTTATCCTCGATGGCAACAATACAATCGTGCCTTGCAACCTTTTACATTCTTGGGTAAGGACACATAAGATTGAACCCAAAGCTAAACACTTCTCCCATTGCAAGAACTACCAATCTAGTTGGCCAAACCAAATGGATAATTCGAAGAGACTTGCAAAGATAACCAATCATACATATAAGAATTCAGAGAATATTCAAATATTATTCATAGATAAGCTGGATCATAAACCCACAATTCATTGGTCTCAACAAACACACCGCAAAAAGAAGATTACATCGAATAGATCTCCACAAGAGAGGGGGAGAACATTGTATTGAGATCCGAAAAGAGAGAAGAAGCCATCTAGCTACTAGCTATGGACCCGAAGGTCTGAAGTAAACTACTCACACTTCATCGGAAGGGCTATGGTGATGATGTAGAAGCCCTCCATGGTGGATGCCCCCTCCGGCGTAGCTCCGGAACAGGCCCCAAGATGGGATCTCGTGGATACAGGAAGTTGCGGCGGTGGAATTAGATTTTTGGCTCCTGTTCTGATCGTTTGGGGGTACGTAGGTATATATAGGAGGAAGGAGTACGTCGGTGGAGCAACAGGGGGCCCACGAGGCAGGGGGGCGTGCCCTAGGGGGGCGCACCCCCCACCCTCGTGACCGCCTCTTTTGTTCCTTGGAGTAGGGTCCAAGTCCCCTAGATCACGTTTGGTGAGAAAATCACGTTTCCGAAGGTTTCATTCCGTTTGGACTCCGTTTGATATTCCGTTTCTTCGAAACACTAGAAAAGGCAAAAAACAGCAATTCTGGGCTGGGCCTCCGGTTAATAGGTTAGTCCCAAAAATAATATAAAAGTGGAAAATAAAGCCCAATATAGTCCAAAACAGTAGATAAAGTAGCATGGAGCGGGTCTCGGGTAGGGGGTCCCGAACTGTGCGTCTAGGCGGATGGTAACAGGAGACAAGGGACACGATGTTTTTACCCAGGTTCGGGCCCTCTCGATGGAGGTAATACCCTACTCCTGCTTGATTAATATTGATGATATGGGTAGTACAAGAGTAGACCTACCACGAGATCAAGGAGGCTAAACCCTAGAAGCTAGCCTATGGTATGATTGTTGTTCGTCCTACGGACTAAAACCCTCCGGTTTATATAGACACCGGATAGGTTAGGGTTACAGTAGTCGGTTAGAATGGTAGGAGATCTACATATCCGTATCGCCAAGCTTGCCTTCCACGCCAAGGAAAGTCCCATCCGGACACGGGACGAAGTCTTCAATCTTGTACCTTCATAGTCTTGGAGTCCGCCGTGATGATAGTTCGCTATCCGGACACCCCTAGTCCAGACTCCTCGGTAGCCCCTGAACCAGGCTTCAATGACGATGAGTCCGGCGCGCATATTGTCTTCGGCATTGCAAGGCGGGTTCCTCCTCCGAATACTTCATAGAAGGTTTTGAACACCAGGATAGTGTCCGGCTCTGCAAAACAAGTTCCACATAACACGTAGAGAGAATAATTTTTGCACAGATCTGCTGACGTATTCCGCAGCGTGACATCACACCCCGCCCAGGCCTTTATATGAATCGTTTTTTACCGTTCCACCTTAGCGCGTTTAGCGAGGCGGTTTCCTTGGCACGTCTTATCAAAGCATAGATCGTGCCGCCATATTTCGGGATTCTCATCAATATGGACGTGGGTAACCCATCCGCGCCATTGATTACGGCGCTTGGGAGATAAGGAAGTTTTACCAAGCCGGTGGGGGACGCATAGCTTCGTCCGTCCATATAAGGTGATAAGGATCCACCTTTTCACCTACGCCTTCTTCCTCCTTTGCTCATCCATTTCCGCGCACTCGAGCTCCAGCGCCCAAGTCCGCACATCCCACCTCAACCTTCTCCAACCATGTCAGGATCGGGAGGCAGGTGGATGGCCTCCTCCGTCACGGAGGGGCACATTACACGACTGCGGGAGGCCGGATATTTGTCCGGCGACATCGCGCATAGGCTGCCCGACGCGGGGCAGCTCATTCCAACCCCCAGGCCCCATGAGAGGGTGGTGTTTCTCCCCGACTTCCTCCGCGGACTAGGTATTCCACTTCACCCATTTGTCCGGGGGCTCATGTTCTACTACGGCCTGGACTTCCACGACCTGGCCCCGAATTTTATCCTCAACATCTTGGCGTTTATCGTCGTGTGCGAGGCCTTCCTCTGCATCCAGCCCCACTTCGGCCTATGGCTGAAGATCTTCAATATCGGGCCGAAGGTAGTGGGCGGCCGTCAAGCGGAGTGCGGAGGTGCCATGGTCGGCAAGATGGCCAAAGTCCTATGGCTCGAAGGCGCCTTTGTGGAGACAATAAAGGGCTGGCAATCGGGGTGGTTCTACATCACCGAGCCATGCGACCCCGAATGGGTGGCGGCCCCCGAATTCAGATCTGGCTTCCCCACACGGCTCTCGTCATGGAAAGAGACGGGACTGACATGGGGGAATTCGGACGAGCTATCCGGACTCCAAACATGCGTCTGAAACCTGGTGGACAAGAATCTCAGGCTTGTCGACGTAATCCAGGTGATGCTCATCCGCCGGATTCTCCCATGCCAACAATGGGCCTTTAATTTGTGGGAGTTCGATCCGACACAGCACCGAGCCTTGAGTCGGCTCTTCGACACTACGTACGAAGATGCCTGGAAGGTGCTGTTCAAGGGCGCTGAAGCCCCAGCATCCGCTAACAAAGATCGCAGATACAGCTCGCGGCGTCAAGCCGGCGAGGTAAGTTATTTTACCCTTTACGGGACTCTTTTTCATAGATTGACTCTATGTGGGATCTAAAACTCCCTATTCTTTGACATGACTGGCTAAAGACGTCCGGACAGATTAACTGTCCGGATCCTTTGCCGGAAGACCCAGCGGACGCCCGATTGACGGGGCTGCTGGCTCCGCACCCATCCGTGCCGGAGAAGAAGGCCAAGAAGGAGGCCACGGGAACTCGAAGGAGCTCCCGACGCCAGGTGCTGTCAGATTCTGAAGCAGAATCTTCTCCTGAGGATGAGGAGGAGAAAAAAGAAGCTTCTCCCCCTGCGGGGGAGGAGAGGAAAAGGAAGGCCGCCCCAACTGGGTCCAAGAAGGGAAGAACCCTTCCTCCAGACTTCTCCACCAACGTCGACGACGACGAGGAGGATTGGCCAACAAGGGCCAAGCCCCTGGCGAGATCCTAAGTGTCCGGATACCCATGGCTTTTTTATCATTGCATAGTGTTCTCTAATGCCGAACAATCATGCAGCCCGCCCAAGGGCGAGTTCGCCACTTCGTCGAGCGGGTCCCTGAGTTCGTCAGAAATGGAGAGTACTTCACTTTCGACCGCCTCCTCACCTCACGCGGCGGACGACGCCGCGGTGGGGCCCCAAGGAGGGCTTGGTCAAGAGCAGGTGGCACAGGAGGCACCACAAGGCAACCTCCCGGACTCCAGGCGCGTGGGGGGCAAGACCCCCAGGGGCCCTAAGCCCGACCCTTGTCCGGACTCCATGCCAGAACCTTCAGCGGTTCCGGAGTCCGGCAAGCGGTCCCTTCGCAAGAAGGTTAAGACACCGGTGTCCTCCGTTCAACCGGAGGCACCAGATAGCTTACTGAAGGCGCTTAACAGCGCCTCCATCTAGGAGGAGCACCACACTGTTATGAGTGCGGTGATCCGGACAGTTCAGTCCGCCAAGAGCGGGCTGACCGAAGTCTGTACCAGCCTTCTAACAGGCTTTGAGGTAAGTTTAGAATATGTAAAAATATTACCGCATAGACAGTAGCCCCTGATGCTTAGTTCGGTGTTCGGAAAGAAAAGCCGGACTAAGGATCGAAAAAGATATACGCAGGAGTCTAACATAAGTGTGTCAATATGGGAATGCAGGCTGCGCTGCTGACCTCTACCGCACTGACTGCGGAGGTCAATGCATTGAAGCAGAGCCTCGAACGGTCCGATAACGAGCTCGGCCAAGCCAAGATGCAGCTCGAGGACAAGGAAGGCAAGTAGTACCTTATTAAAGAAATACCTTATAGAAAGGTTTCGGTTGCAAAAAATAACAGGAATAACATGGGTACTGCAGGGGCCACTTAGCGAGGTGGCGACCACAAGGAAGCGGTGTCCATGGCCCGGCTCAGCGGCTGCAGGCACGCACCGAGCGAGAGAAGGAGGAGGCGCAGCTGGCCAAGGTACGGCAAGAGCTCCAAGCTC
This sequence comes from Aegilops longissima, assembly GCA_021605205.1. Taxonomy (NCBI): domain Eukaryota; kingdom Viridiplantae; phylum Streptophyta; class Magnoliopsida; order Poales; family Poaceae; genus Aegilops; species Aegilops longissima. The sequence continues at coordinate 717,673,771 of CM038678.1, read as the reverse complement.
TCGTGGAAAAATAAGAGAGTTTGGAGCGTGACTCGAAGACTCGAGATTCCGAGCTCGCCTCGGCTCTTGAGAGTGCCAAAGCTGCTAAGGCCGAGGCCCAAAAAGCCCTCCAAGAAATTGAGTCATTAAAGAAGATACCTGCGGGTAAGGCATTCTTTATGCAAAGCAAGCATGTGAAAGTGAATTACCTATTACTTACCCGAATTCGGAGCTCTCCAGGAGCATTCGCAGATTTGCCCCGTAGTGTGTACGATGCTGCCGCATTCTACCGCGCCAAGGAGGGAGCTCGGCGGAAAGGTGTTACGGTCTCGGTATGCTAAGGCGGACATCCGGTGCCCTGGCGACCAGCTGAAGCAGCTGGTCGAGCTCCACAAGGTCGCCGAACAGGCCATGAAGGGCCTTATAGCGTGGCTGTGGCCATTGGAAGCCATGCCTGGGAGCTACTTCGGCTTGGTGCAGCGGCTGGTGGACGCCTGTCCACGAATTGACGTCATCAAGCGCTCCGTCTGCATTGAAGGTGTCCATCGGGCCCTTGCCCGTGCTAAAGTGCACTGGGGCAAGCTGGATGCGGAGAAGCTTGTGACGGACGGGCCACCGAAGGGCAAGGAGCATCGCACGCCCGAAATGTACTATGAGGGCCTCCTGAAGGGTGCCCGCCGAATAGCGGATGAGTGCTCCAAATATGTAATTTTTGAATAGGCCCGCATTTGTTATCCTATACGCTGAAAACTTGTTCATATGCGCTAAGCAACGCTTGTTAATTTAAAATATTACCTGCTGTGCGGACATTTATCAAATTTGAGAGATGGCAAGTCGTTGGCTTCAGCCCCCATGCCACGAGTGCTGGGGTGTTCGGGATAAACTTGAGCATCTTGTTCCCATTCTTGGGTCCATCTAGGGAGCCGCTCAACGCAACGAACAAGGCAACCGGACTTATAATGCTTGAACACTCTCACTTAGCCATAGAATTCTATAATTTTAAATTTTGGCGAAGCCCACGGTATTGGAAGACCGAGTTGAGGCGCTATCACGCCTTGGCGGACAATTCGGTTCCTCGCTCTAAGCGGCATAAGTCTTTAGGGACCCGAAAAACCTCTCGAACAGCGACCGGCTCTCGCCCTATCATGACGGTCAGTTTAGCTTTCTCCTTTGAGGTGCTCGACCCAGCTCAAGCTGGGGCATAATCGCATGGTTCTCCGGTGCTACCTTAGCCGATATAACGGGCGTAAGGTACCAAAACACGGAGCTGGGCAAACCAACTATTGACCCAAGACATGATTCGAGCCGATTCATATAATGCTATAAGTCCGGGTGCCGCACTTGTGAAAGTGTTGGGACTTATCACACCATAACTTTGGGATACTTAAGACCACGGTGTATTGGCCGTACCAAAGTGTACGGTTGCAACATGTCATGAAATGAACATATGTATAGATAAAGGAAGTAGTGCAATAATAAGCAAAAGCTATGTATTGTTTATTCAAAAGGTACTGCGATGAAAGCGAGCGATACAAATAGTCACGATAAGCAAGGGATGGGACTATCTAACATGTCCCCCTCCGAGGGTAAGCTGCGGGATGGTATGTAAAACAGGTATAATGCTCGTAATAGAGACCACCAACACTCGACGTGGCTTTCGCTTCCTGGCTGTTGCATCATGATTTCGGCGATTCTAGTGCGGACAGGACTTCTGAAAGGCGGAGTCCTGAAAGTAAGAAAAAGGAAGAAAAGGAAAAAAAAAGGGATGACACAATCGGGGCCCACAGTGCGGTCGAGCCGCATTCTTGGCTTGCCGTGGTCTTGTCCCTCCCCATATGCCCATGGTATCTCCAGGCGTAATTATGTACGCGTAATACTAACCGCGCAATTTTGCGAGGGCTGGGGTTGGGGCGGATTACTCTGCGTGCTTGAATCGTGCTGGCGGTCTTGTTGTAGGTACTCGGCGCTGCAGCGGTGTCCGGGCGCTTAGTGGCGGACTCGAGAATTGCTGTGAGAGGCTGCTTTGTACCTCCGCCGCGAGGGCCGCCGTGTGCTCCTCCGTTCGGAGAGAGCGTTCGGTGTTTCCATTGACCGTGATTACTCCTCGAGGGCCTGGCATCTTGAGCTTGAGGTATGCGTAGTGCGGCACCGCATTGAACTTTGCAAATGCGGTTCGTCCGAGCAGTGCATGATAGCCGCTGCGGAATGGGACGATGTCGAAGATTAACTCTTTGCTTCGGAAGTTATCCAGGGATCCGAAGACCACTTCGAGTGTAACTGAGCTCGTACAACTGGCCTCTACACCCGGTATGACGCCTTTAAAGGTCGTCTTTGTAGGCTTAATCCTGGAGGGGTCTATGCCCATTTTGCGCACTGTATCCTGATAAAGCAGGTTCAGGCTGCTGCCACCGTCCATCAGGACTCTTGTGAGGTGAAATCCGTCAATAATTCGGTCAATAACCAATGCGGCGAACCCGCCATGACGAATGCTAGTGGGGTGGTCCCTTCGATCGAAGGTGATCGGGCAGGAAGACCATGGGTTGAACTTTGGGGCGACTGGCTCCATCGCATATACGTCCCTTAGTGCACGCTTCCGCTCCCTTTTGGGTATGTGGGTTGCGTATATCATGTTCACCGTCCGCACTTGTGCGAGAAAACCCTTCTGTCCTCTATTGTTTGGCGGCCGGGGCTATTCCTCGTCATCGCTATGCAGCCCCTTGTCATTGAGTTCGGCACTTAACTTGCCTGCTTGCTTAAACACCCAACAATCCCTGTTGGTGTGATTGGCTGGTTTTTCGGGGGTGCCATGTATCTGGCACAAGCGATCGAGTACTCGGTCCAAGTTGGACGGGCCCTGGGTATTTCTTTTGAATGGCTTCTTCCGCTGACCGGGTTTAGAGCCTCTGAATCCGGCATTGACAGCCATATCTTCAGTATTATCGCCGTTAATGCGGTGCTTGTTCTTGTTGCGACGCGACCTGCCATTGCTGTCCTTGGTATCCGAACTATCAGGATGTTTGGCCAAGTTGTTGCTTCGAGCTAGCCAGCTGTCCTCTCCCGCACAAAAGCGGGTCATGGGTGTTGTGAGGGCTGCCATGGATTTTGGCTTTTCCTGTCCAAGGTGCCGGGCAAGCCACTCTTCGCGGATGTTATGTTTGAAGGCTGCAAGGGCCTCTGCATCTGGACAGTCAACGATTTGATTTTTATCTGTTAGGAACCGTGTCCGAATTGTCGGCGATTCTTCTCGGCTGCTGAATTATGTGGCTAAGGTCATCGGCGCGGTGGTCGCACATATGTGCCTGGAAGTTATCAAGGAATGCGGCTTCCGGTCCTCCCAACAACCAATTGATTCTGCTGGCAAGCTGTTGAGCCAATGCCGAGCTGGTCCTTTAAGCTTGAGTGGGAGGTATTTGATGGCATGTAGATCATCACCGCGGGCCATGTGGATATGGAGTAGATAGTCCTCGATCCGGACCGCGGGATCTGTGGTACCATCGTATGATTCGATGTTTACGGGTTTGAAACCCTCGAGGATTTGATGATCCATTACTTCATCATGAAGCATAGTGGGTGTCTGGCGCCTCAGTATTGGGCTATATCACGGCGTAGCTCATATGAGCTTTGTCTCTTCGTGTTCGGCCTGGCGGGTTTGTTTGTATCCGGCGCGACGGTAATCATCCCGTGTCGTTGGGCGCCCACGCGATCCGTAGATCGATCTTGTATATTTTGCCTTGTCCTCCAATACATCTCGCAAGTCCGGCGCGTTTTCCCGTGCCTTAGTACTTTTTGAGCGGCGTCGGGGTGTGGCTTGAGCGGAGGGCCGAGAGGCTTCTCTATCGCGACCACGGGGTGGCTGGTCTGCCATGTCGTGCGCTGGTGACTTGGATGCTTCCTCCTCTGATCTAGGCAATGACCTGCGTTTGGGGTAGCTTTTGGAGGGGCGTACGAGTTCATACTCTTCGGCTGCAAGGACTTCAGTCCATCTTTCAGCTAGCAGGTCTTGGTCAGCTCTAAGTTGTTGCTGCTTTTTCTTGAGGCTGCTTGCCGTGGCTATAAGCCTGCGTTTGAAACACTCTTGTTCGGCGGGATCCTCAGGTACGACAAATTCGTCGTCGTCGAGGCTTGACTCGTCTTCGGAGGGAGGCGATAATTATCGTCCTCGACCTCTCTTTACGCGCCTTGTCGTGCGGACTTGCTTCTCCCTCCTCCTGCACTGAGTCCTGCTGGAGGGGGTTGTCTTCGAATCTTGTCGTCGCGTTATTATCTCCGTGCGGAATCACCGTTTTCTTTGCTGTGGCGGATTTAGAGCGCGCCGCTAACGTCGGCGTTTGATTTGCTTCTTGGAGGGTCGTCCTCCGTTGTTCCATCGCCGTTCCCATCTTTTGGGATGTCCACCATGTATATGTCATATGACGAGGTGGCCTTCCGATGCCTCGTAGGCGCTGGGTCTTGGTAAATCTCCGGCATCATCGTCCATATCGTCGATGTCTTGGTCGAAGTCGAGCATGTCGGTTAAATCATCGGCAGTGGCTACAAAGTGGGTGGTGGGTGGGTGTTGAATTTCTTCGTCATCCGCATCCCAACCTTCCTGTCCGTAGTCCGCCAGGCTCTCCGGATAAAGAGAGACTTTAGTGAATTCAGGATGTCGCCAAAGGCGAGTCTTTGAAAGATGTCATGATAGTGAACTCCATAACGGCTCCTAATCGGATTCGATTGGCGGGCGCGAAGGTTGGAGTCCGAGAGGAGTCCGGCACCCTGAGTCGAGGTCTTCGCAAAGGACAGGGATGGAGTCGGCTCAATCGCCAGAGATCGTAGCCCCGGGCGGTGTCCAACCACTCGTCCTCGATCGGGGAATCCGGCTCGGATTAAGGTCGAGCGAATCTTGGTGCGGCCTCCAGGGCACTGTTCGGCTGCAGAGCTAGATCATGTCCATCGAGACAGTGCGGCACGCTTGGCTGCGGCTCGAATCTGTCGAAGATCAAGTCTCCGCAGATATCGGCCGTATAGTTCAAACTTCCAAATCTGACTGATGGCGGGCGTAGCTTCGATCTGCTCCGGATGGCCAGCGAATTGGCCCGCAGATGCAAAACCACCGAATCGAAGATCTTTCCGGGAGAAAAGTCTCACCACGGACCGCGTCGTTGTTGATGATCGAAGGAGCCATCGGGCCTATCGGTGGCGACAGAGGAACTCTCAATGAAAGCACCAATGTTGGTGTCAAAACCGGCGGATCTCGGGTAGGGGTCCCGAACTATCGTCTAGGCGGATGGTAACAGGAGACAAGGGACACGATGTTTTACCCAGGTTGGGCCCTCTCGATGGAGGTAATACCCTACTCCTACTTGATTAATATTGATGATATGGGTAGTACAAGAGTAGATCTACCACGAGATCAAGGAGGCTAAACCCTAGAAGCTAGCCTATGGTATGATTGTTGTTAGATCCTCACGGACTAAAACCCTCCGGTTTATATAGACACCGAATAGGTTAGGGTTACCTGAGTCGGTTACAATGGTAGGAGATCTACATATCCGTATCGCCAAGCTTGCCTTCCACGCCAAGGAAAGTCCCATCCGGACACGGGACGAAGTCTTCAATCTTGTATCTTCATAGTCTTGGAGTCTGGCCGTGATGATAGTTCGGCTATCCGGACACCCCCTAGTCCAGGACTCCCTCAGTGAGCCATGGACATAGCACTATAAGTGGAATATAATGCACTACAAAAAATACACTTCCGTGATGATACGTGTTTGTCACAGTAGGTCACGTTTTTTGTCATGCATGTACATCCATGACAAATTTATGATAGAATCAAGAAAGTCATACCTGTGTTGTCGTAGAAGTGTTCCATGACATTACCAAAATTATCATCACGGAAGTGTCCACTTCCATGACGATAAATCGCGAGTCAAAGAAGTGCTTTTGTCAAGGGTGACCGAAAGGTGGCATCCACCGTAACGGAACGCCGTTAAGCTATCGGGTCGGGTTTTGGATCTGATAACCCGTTAATAGCCCCGACCAATGGGGATTTTCCACGTGTAAAATCATCATTGGCTGGAGGAAACACATGTCGGCTCACCGTTGGGACAGATGTCATCCACTCATTAGACAGAAGGCGCCTATGATACGTCGATACGTGGCACGGCCCAACAGAGGCCCATTCCTGTGAAAAGGCCGACCCGTTTGACTTGGTCAAAAGGTGGCGGGCCAGCCCATGTAAAGCCTGTTAACGGCCTGTTCGCATATAGCCCATTTATAGCCCGCTAACCCAAGGCCCGTTACGCCCTATCCGAATTAGGCCCAGTAGCGTCATCTGGGCCACCCTATATGATTCTAGCCCGTTTTCACTTCTGGCCCATGTATGGCCCATGACGTCTTTCTGCCCATATGAGGCCATATGTAACTCTTGGCCTATTAACGGCCCGTGGTGAAACTGGCCCGTAATGAACAGTGTATTACTTTACACCCATTAACGGCCCGTGGTGAAACTGGCCCGAAAATAACAGTGTATCACTTTATACCCATTAAGGGCCCGTTATTCCGTTGGGCCGTTTCCATCCCATGTTATCTTTCGGCCTTCTCAGAGCCCATTTATTCTTGGGCTCATTTCCAACATTCGTTTACTTACGACCCGTTACTGTCATTTTTTGCTTATGGGCCAAATTCAGCCCGTGGTTACAGTCGGCCCGTTTGTGGTCTGTTAACACGTTGGGCCGTTTTCATAGCGTCATGAAATACAGCCTATTAACGATGGCCCATTATGGTCGGCCCATGAACGGACGATTCCAACTCTAGGCCGTTCTGGCCATAATGTAACCTGTTATTGGCCCATGTTTGTGTCGATGATCTTGCCCGTATAAGGCCCATTGATGATCGACCCGTAGAAGGCCCATTGTTTCTACGGCCCATAGAAGGCCCATTGTTTCTACGGCCCGTAGAAGGCCCACTGTTTCTACGGCCCGTAGAAGGCCCACTGTTTCTATGGCCTATAGGAGGCCAAGTGTCACTAAAGTAAATATTAGCCCATGGTTATTGTGGCCTAGTTTTAAAAAATAGGTTATTGCAGCCACTAGCAAACCGCGGAAAAAGAACTGCAATGACTATAAGCAAACAAATAAACAAGACAACAAGGAAATAAATAAGCAAGCAACTTACACTAGGCTATCACGGCTATCACACATATTACATCCACTGGGCATCAAAGTTCGCCACCAAAGGCAAATAAGCAGCGACAAAAGAATATAAAAAGCGAGAGCACTTGAGAGGCACTAGGCCTGGCCAGTCGAGCCCCCAAACAGTGAAGAAGCTGATTAGACCTCGATTGTGTCAACTATAGATGCATCAACACTAGATTTAAGGCATGATGGTGCGCACGGCAGTCCTCTGACATCTTCATTGCATCTTTGACTTCAAGTCGGAGCTGAGCTGAAGCAAGCCTTTCCGCTTTAAGTTGAGACTTTAGAAGTCGAACTGATTGAGGCAGCGACTGCACAGAGGTTGTCTCACACCTGCTGGTGAGTAGCTTCAACTCACTGTCTTCATCAAGGCAGGACCTTGGGGTCATCTCGCTGTCCTCAAGATGGTTTGGCTCACTATCTTCCCTAAAGTTCTGCACGGCATAAGAATCGACTACGAAAGAGAAACAAGGAGACACGTAACAGGTTTCACAATTATATAAGCAAATAAATGGATCTGTTCTGCATAAGGAACATGTTTTTACAACTACAATTTGAAACTGCTAGTTGTTGCAAACATCCAATCAGATGTAAACAGCAAAGCAAACAGCAGTGGAGGCAATGATGCCTATCCAAATATATACTAGAACAAAGTTTGAAGGCTTGAGAAGGATGAACTTACATTACATGTTAACACAGGCTGGACAAAGCCCTTCTCCCTGTTGATGGAAGGATAATTCAATAAATTCCCCAAAGAAAATTCTTTATAACCGTTGCCATTATTCTACATTTTGCAAAGAGTAAATATAGATCAAATTATATTGGAAGAAACAGAGGATAATGAAGCTCAGGTGCATACTGATGATACATAATCAAATAGCAATTAATTAAGTACAGTGTTACAAGGCAAAATGGAGAGAGGTACTGACAAGAGCAATGCAGAGCCCATTATTGTTTTGAGATCATATGATCCTTTGAGCAAGGAGATGCATCTGAAATTAGTTTTCATACAAGAGAGAAGGTAAGGCACACGCAGAAATTTAGGAGTTCAAATTTTGAATTGATATCATAGACAGATTACTGTATTTGGGCTCCCAGCAGTTCAAATGGGGTTTAGCCCTTTGGAGTAGGGGTAAAGTGTGAATGCAGTTGGGCCTGTGTTTTCTGTGGCTGCTGATCTATCTGATTTAACAGTACCACTACCTTTTCCAAATACCTAGTTTGTACTCCTTGAGGATCTGCACTCACCCTCTTCCTTTTGGACATCTATACGAAAGAACAACATTTGACTGTAAAAACATAGTGTGACGACACATGGAATAGGTACAGAAAATGGATAGTTATGGCATATACTCATATGTGATGCTTAAACTAAGCAGATGGTGTAACAAAGTAGAAGAAATGCAAGAGGTCAGATGCAAAATATGTGCGACCAATACAACTTTGCAAAGTTAGAGCAAGCACCTTGATGGGTGAATAAGATAGGCCATCCTCCACCATGCCAAGTTTGTTAGCGATGGATGGTTCCAAATATTCCTCTCGTCGCCCATTCTCATATTCATTTTGATAATGTTCAATATCGACATGCATGAAAACATAAAAACTAGTGAGATTTTCTTTGTAATGCAGAAGTGATTCTAATCCAATACTGCCTCCCTGTAAACCCCTTCACTACTAGGAAAAGGGCTATAGATAGGACTGATTCTAATGTCGCACCAGGTAAATAGTGCGCCACTACTATATACTAATGGCGCACGGTTGCTCGTGCGCCATTAGTGTGGAAAGACACTAATGGCGCACCGTGCTCACGATGCGCCACTACTATTGATTTTTTCCCCATTTTTCCATACAAACTAATGGCGCGGATGGCAAAGTGCGCCATTACTAGTTAGAACTAGTAATGGCGCCACGACCAAGACGATCGCCATTAGTATATATATATTTTTACTTTTTGCAAACCTACTAATGGCGCACTATGCCAAAGTGCGCCATTACTAATTTAAACTACTAATGGCGCACTTTTCCACGATGCGCCATGAGTCTCTATATCTTTTTTACTTTTTTGCAAAAAAGTACTAATGGCGCACCACCTGCCGGTGCGCCATTAGTAACCAGGGACCAACAAGATATTTTGGACGGCCCACCTACCCACTCACTTCCCCACTTCATTCTCTCCACCTCCTCCTCCAAGCTTGTCTCGGCTGCCTCCTCCTCCTCACCTCATTTCCACCATAGATTCATCAAAATTAAGTGGTGAAATTACCTTTTTTTGAAAGGTAAGTAAGGGGAAAGCTATCTTCATGATGTAGATCTACTTTTTTCTCCCTAGCTCGCTCCAACAACGTGCATATGCACTTTTTATGGCCTAGCTAGATCTATGTATGTTTGTGGTGTTGCTTGTGTTTGTGGTGTTGCATATATGTTTGTGTTTGCAGGTACCGGTATTTGAAATGCGATAGTTGCCAATATTTTGCCTTGAATGTTGATTCATTTCCGTTTAGCAGAATTTTGGCACTATGCATTCTTTTTGGTCCTATTTTTAGGGAAGGTCATGCCAAATTTTTTCTTGGTTCTAAAATATCGTTTTGCTCTACCCCGCAGGCGACCATGGTCTGCACGATGACCGAAGGCATCATGAATATGTTTTTGAGCTCCGCGAAGGACGAGATGCTTCAAAAGAACGAGACGGAGATAAGATGTCCTTGTCGAAGATGCAAGCTGAAGAGCCTTATTGCGGACCACGATTCCGGGCAGGTGCGGGACCACCTGCTCTTGCGTGGTTTCATGGATGGCTATCGGTGGCAAGGTGATGAAGATGACTATGAAGTCGTCCATGGGGGGCGGGCAAGAAATGAGGAAGGGCAGCAAGACAACCACCATGGCGGGGCGGGCGAGAAGACGAAGAATCTCGGGACATGATCACGGCGGTGATGATGTACACAATCATCATGTAGAAGATGCCGTACATGATGATGAGGAAGATCAAGGCGAAGGGCATGATCATGAAGATGAAGATGCGGGAGCGGAGCGGCGATGGAGGCTGGGTGCAGGACCCTCATATTCAAGAGCTGCCATCGCAAGACGGATAACGCAAGAGCTGCCGCCGAGAGAAAGCCAAGCTGGATCAACCCCGGAGATAGACGCGGTTACTCCATTGTATGAAGGATGCAGGCCGAGGATACCCTCCTGAAAGTAACGCTCATGGCTCGGAGATGAAGGTAAAACACAAAATGACCGGCGCGTGCTTCGGCGAGAACATGTCATTACAGCACGAACGTCTTCCCAAGGGGAACAAGTGCCCGACCAGTTTCGAGGAGGCAAAGAAAATCGTGTGTCCTTTGAATTTACCGCACGTGAAATACCATGTGTGCATGAACAATTGCATCATTTACCGGGACGAGCATGTGGAGTCTACCATATGTCCGGTGTGCGGCGTCACTCGATACAAGAAGAGGAAGAAAGCTCCTCGAAAATCGGTGTGGTACTTTTCGATCACTCCTCGTCTGCAGCGGCATTTCGCGGACGCTAAGGTAGCAAAGCTCCTGCGTTGGCACGCGGATAGGGAGGAGAAGAAGCGGGAAGATGACGGAAATGATCCGGAGATAAATAAAAAAGACAAGATGATGAGTCACCCTAAGGATGCGAGCGGTGGCAAGCGTTGAACTTCAATACCCAGAATTTGGGAAGGATCCAAGGAACATCGTGCTGGGCGCGAGCACCGATGGAGTCAATCCGTTTGGCAGCCAGAGAAGCACACATAGCACCTGGCCTGTGTTTGTGTGGATGTACAACCTTCCCCCCTGGTTGTGCATGAAGAGGAAGTACATTCACATGAGTATGCTAATTGAAGGGCTGAAGCAACCAGAGAACGACATCAATCTGTATCTGGGGCTGCTGAAGGAGGAGCTAGACACGCTGTGGAAAACGCCAGCCAATACGTGGGGCCTTGAGAGAAAGAATATTTCCCTATGAGAGCCGCACCGCTCACGACGGTGCACGACTATCTCGATTCACGGATATCTCGCGGGGCAGGTAGTCCACGGATTTTCGGATCGTAAGGTTCTTGGATGACACAACGTATCGCCAGCTAGATAGAGATCCGGGTCTTGAAAACCGTGTTCATGGGACATCGAAGGTGGCTTCGCGACGATGACCCGTGGAGGAAGCGCAAGGATCTGTTCGATGGTGAAATCGAACCCCAAAAACGCCCGATGTCGAGGAGCGGCGAGGAAATAGACAAGCTGTTGAAAAATTGGAAAGACTGCCTTGCGCCGAAAGAAGCAAAAGGCGCGAGCCGGGAAAGAAGCGAAAGGCGCCAAAGCCGCTGCTGAAGGTATGGAAAATGAGGTCTGTTTTCTGGGACTTGCCGTACTGGAAGATCCACCGTGTGCCTCACAGCCTTGATGTCATGCATATCACGGAGAACGTGTGCGAGAGTGTGCTTGGTACCCTGCTCAACATGCCAGAGAGGACCAAAGATGGGCCGAAATCAAGGGCAGACTTGAAATCAATGGGCATCAGGCAGGAGCTTCACGCTAATGATGATGATGATGATGATGATGATGATGATGATCTTGATGAGGCGAAGCAGGACCACGAAAAGTCATCGCAAAGGAAAAAAGGCCAAGAAGACGGAAATGACTACCCTCCGCGTGCTTCACTCTAAGTCGAGGAGATCGGGCAGTTTTCACCTGCCTTCTAGGAGTAAAACTTCCTTCTGATTCTGTGGGAAGATAAGCGGATACCTAGACCCAGTGAAGCGAAGTTCAGCGGGATGAAGTCTCACGAGTATCACGTGTTGATGACGCAGATACTTCGGTTGCAATCCATGGGATCATGGGCGCGCACGTCCGTGAAACGCTATTTGGCCTATGCAACTTTTTCGACGTCATCTCTCGGAAGTTGATTGGCGTGAGGCAACTCAGAAGGCTACAGGAAGAGATCGTGGTGATACTATGCGAGCTTGAGATGTACTTCCCGCCCGCATTCTTCGACGTTATGGTGCATCTGCTGGTCCATATCGTGGAGGATATCATCCAACTCAGGCCGACGTTCCTGCACAGCATGATGCCGTTCGAAAGGATGAATGGTGTCATCAAAGGATACGTTCGGTACATGTCACGTCCAGTGGGAAGTATAGCCAGGGGCTTTCTGACCGAAGAGTGCATCTCGTACTGCACGAATTATCTAGGCATTGAGAAACCCGTTCGTCTGCCCGTCAACAGGCACCTCGGCAGGCTCGTTGGATGGGGTCACCGTGAGGGTCGCCTCGAAATGCATGTCGACTTCGAGGGTCGACTCGCCGACTTTGAAAGAGCAAACCTAGTCGAGCTACAACACATAGACGTGGTCGATCCTTGGGTGGTAGAGCACAAAACCTTTATTGAGAAGACGTACAATGACCGAGGCCAACAGAGGACGGACGGAGATATACTCAAAGAGCACAACTCATGTTTCACGCGTTGGTTCAAGCAGAAGCTTACATGCGTACCCTTTACATGAAGATTCTTCCGCGGAAGAACAACTGATATTCGCCTTGTCACGGCGCCGAGCACAACCTGATGATCTACGAGGCGTCATTTATATCAACGGCTACACATTCTACACCGAGGACAAGGACATGAAGAGCGATGGTTATCGAACTCCGGGTAACGATGGAATCCTACACGGTAAGGACAAGGACAGATACTACGGAAGGATCGAGGAGATCTGGGAGCTGAGCTCTGTTGGAGAGAAGGTGCCGATGTTCCGTGTCGAGATGGGCCAAGAGCGTCCTAAAAGAAGACCGATATTTAACCACCATGGTTATACCCGAAGCCAAATCCAAGACCGCGGGCGCAAACGTCACCGCGAAAAATGAGCCATGGGTACTCGCTTCCCAAGTGGACCAATGCTTCTTCATTACCGACCCGCCAAAGCCCAGTCGTGTTTTCGTGAGGAGAGGCAAAAGGAAGATCATCGGAATGGATGGAGTAGCCAATGAGCAAGACTTCGACAAGTACGGCGACCCGAAGATCGAAAATTGACGACGACGATGAAGTAGCAGCACACAGCACAAGAAGAAGCAGGACCACCCTACCTAAAGGACGTTTGTTCCACAGAAGAACTCCATTTGCGAAAAAGAAGGGCAAGAAGATTATGAACAGATAGCTAGCTAAGATCGATTGTATTTAAATCGTAGTCTTCATTTCTCGATTGTATTTCATGGGCACTTTTTGATATCATGAATATTTTTAAATTTCTTGGGCACTTTTTGAATTCATGAGGACACTTGATCTCGATCCCCCTCCATCTCGATCTCGATTCCCCCGCCATCTCGATCTCGATCCCGCACCTCCCCGCCCCCCCGCCGCCGATGATATTTTCAAGTAAGAAATTTGAACATATTTTTTAAAAAAATTATTACTGTTTTTATAAAAAAATATTACTGTTATGATTTAAACAAGTTTGAACATATTTAAACACAAATAAATATAAAAAACCACATTTAAAATGCATAAAAAATATTGGGGAGCCTAGGAATTGAACCCAGGACCTCCTGGTGTGTGCTGCGTGCTGACCAGTCGGGCTAGTGGGTGGGTTCTGTTGTAGATAGGGTTAGGTTGTAGATATGGTTAGTGGGCTAGATTAAAACAAAATTCTAATGGCGCACCGAGGGAGGTGCGCCATTAGAATAGTCATATTATGGCGCCTGGCCGGGCAGTGCGCCATTAGAACCCTCCCCTAGCTATCCTCCTCTCTCTCGCAGATCCCTTGACCCTCTCTCCTCGCCACCAGATCCACCCGCTGCCCCGACCCACGACGCCGCCGCCCCGACCCTCACCGGACTCCACCCCGCCCCCCCCGCGCCCCCACCCCCGCCGCCCGACCCTCGCGGACTCCTCCTGCGCCGTCTGCGCCTTCTTCCACATCCTCCAGGCCTCCGCCGCCCGCCATCAAGGCACCAACCACCTCCTCGGACGGGCGCTCTTCCTCGCTCTCCTCACCAACCACGACGCCCACCTGCTCCTCACCAACCACGGCGTCGGCCACCTGCTCCGTCGTCTCCGGCAGAGGTTACTCCACCTAGCTGCAGCACTCGTGCGCTTAGCGGCTAGGGTTTTCCTCCAGCCTCTCCCTCCCCATCAATGAGAGGAGCATCCGGTGCCCCGCCCTCGAGTTCGTCGACGGCGCCGTCCTCCAGCCGCAGCCGCTTGCAGGTCTGAGCCCCGATTCCATCTTCCCCTCGCCCCGATTCTTTCGGATGCAACTCTGTGATCTCCATCTTTCGAGATGTTATAGTGTCTGAAGCAACTTTGCACCAATGCATGATTTCAGATGTTATCAATATATGGCCCGTTGATAAATTTGTACTCCAGCAAGTTTACTCCGATTACTCAGTTTAAAATTTAGTTTATCGTTAAATGACATAATTCAGTTTATTGTTAAATTTCAGTTTCACAGGCTAGTTTCCAACAAACAAAGCCTATGCTTATGAAGAATAAATCATCTGAAATGAGATCTGATCCTTTTTACTTTGTTTGTTTAGATTGTTGGAAATTTTAAGATCTCAATCACTGAAGGCCACTTGTAGTTCTTTGAATTCAACCATTTAGGTGAGCTACAACTAGGAGGATTTTGGAGTAGTACTCTGAAAATCGTTGTTGTTAGAACATCTTGTTACTTGCTGTCGATTAACTGAATTAGTACAAAACTCTTCTATGGAGTTAACGAAGATCAACAAGCAAATCAAAATCTGCAACACATTTTCTTGAGTCCCTAATCGACAACACAATTTCTTCAGTCTAGTGATGCAGCAATTTCTTGAGTCTAGTGTAAATGTAATCGACTACTGGTCAAATACTCTAGTGTATTTAGTGTAAATCTAGTCTGAAACTAGTAGAGCTCTTGGTGATTTGCAAATTCAGTTTAAATAAAAATTGGTACATGACTACTGATCATGTATGAAAGATGTTGCTCTTGGATGAGCACAAGAACTACTCAATAGATAATTGATTTTGTAGAACAAGTCTTGTTGCCAGTCTTGAACCAATAGATAATCTTAATTGAAATTTTACCATGTCTGGTTGCCAGCCCTAATGCAAAAAGCAACTGAATTTCCAACAACCTGCTAGGTAGAACAATCCATTTCCAACAACCTACTAGGTAGAACAATCCATTACTACATGATTGCAACTGAATTGTCAACTCTATGTACTATGTATGTTGTGGCATGTGGTGTGGTCCGAGTGATCAGGTTTCAAGTGATTTTGAATTTTTATGATTTTTATGCACATATATATGTGTATGATTATCCTCCTTTCCTGCAGTAGTATAACTAGGATATATACCAAAAAATATTGTTATATTCCTCCCTCGTACAATAAATAATAAACTAAAATAGTTCCTGGTACAAAAAGAATAAACTATACATAGTTAATTTCTTCATCTTTGAATTGTTTTAGAAATTGGTATGATCAAAGATGCTATTGTATATAAATGGGCTGCTGTAGAACTGTTCTTCATCTTTACAAAGGATCTTGTTGTATGGAAATATGCTGAATTTTCTTCTCGATTGTTGCTCAAAGAAAATTAGCAAAAAAGGGGTCTGGGAGGCGCTTGCTGCTGCTTGAGGCCCTTGAGAGGCCCTTAGTGTCGTGATGATTTTGCAGGTACCCGAGAGGCCCTTGAGTTTGCGGAATGTCGATTAACTTCCGTTCCGGCAAATTCGGTACTCCATTGTCCTATTTTAGCAAAGGTCATGCTGAAATTTTCCGTGAATTTTAGCATGATTTTGCTAAAAATCGAACATATAGGTACTTGCTACTAATGCATGGGCAGGTATCTTAGTACTTAATTAAGTAGGATCAACTGCCCTTTATTCTTGCTGTATTAAACCATAGGTGGCAATAGAGCCAAGTGATTAGGCCCAACCTAGGGTGCCTCGGCATCGATAAACCCTAAATGATGAAAATTTAACTTGGCTGCCCCGGATGCCTCAGTGTCGATGAGAACCTAAATGATGTACGCTTAGGCTTTTAGGGTGCCTCGGCGTCGACAAACCCTAAATGATGAAAGCTTAGGCTTTTAGGGTGCCTCGGTGTCGATAAACCCTAAATGATGAGACCATGATCTTGTTCCTTGACAATAACCAACTTTTGACCAAACTTTTTCCTATTTAGAAGCGAAACATGGCCCACAATGATGAGGCGGTGGTTGAGGCTGCAAGCAATTCTGGGAGCTGTCCCAGGAGATGGAGGAACAACCTCACCGCTATGAGGACGCCGCGGAAGACACCGATCCTGATTACACAACCCCTAGTGGCGTCGGGGATGACACCACTGATGGTGCCGCCGAGGATGCCACCACTGATGATGGCGGCGCACACAGATGGCAGCCAATCGAAGAAGCAAAGGAAGGACCGGCGTCCGAATGCGCTCCGCACCGTCAAGGAGGAATTCACTCAAGTGGACTCCGACGGGAATCCAACGGAGCCCAAACATATAGTCAAGGGGTACTCGGTTCAGCTCGGGTGCATTCTCCGGAGCACTGTCTCGATCAACACCGAGAACCTTAGGCATAAGGACCGAGGGAATTTGCGCAACCTCCTCTTCACAAAGCTGCACGAACGATACAAATTCCCCGCCGAATTTGAAAACACACGCCTCTCAGGGAATAAAGTGAACAGTGCCGCCCTCACAAAGATGAGCACGACCCTGTCTACTTGGAGAAGCGCGGTGAAGAAAATTATTGATAAAGGTGATAGTTATGAGAAGATCAAGGCGAAATATCATTTGATGAGCGAAGATGAGTACAAGGAGTTCAAGATCAAGTGCTCGACCAGTGCAACCTCTGAATCAAGTCAGTGGGGGAAAGAAATGCGGGAGTTGAACTTAGGGGAACACAAACTCGGTCCGCCGATTCTGAGTGGCGGAGCCTATATGGGACAAGGAGGACGCGGAGCGTGCCGATCAAGGCCTACCGCCCCGCTTTGAGAAATACAGCGGTAACAAGCAGACCAAGAACTATGTTAGGGCCCGGTACAAGGAGGACCGATAACAAAGGAGCTTACCACGGATCCGAAGTCCAGGGCGCTTGAGCTTGTTCTGGTAACGAATACACCCCCGCGTAATTAGCTCCATATGGTTGCACTCTAATTAATCCCCAATATTTCTAAATGGTTCACGTTCCTTCGCAGAAACTGAAAGCGATGGCGCGGGTCGTCTCGAGCTCCTTCGACACCCCTTTAAATAGGGCGTTGAACATAATGAAAATCAAGGATAAGCTCACTAAGCCGGCGTCACTGTTAGTGTGGCGGCAAAGGCTTGTCCACAAAATGGGGTCATACTATACGCTGGTGTGCGGAAGGAGAAAAAGGCCAGCTCGGAAAGCCGACGCAGCGAGGTTGAAGCACTCAAGGCACAAGTGGCGCGGATTCGAGCTTGTCCAAGAGCAAGTGGAACAACAAGCTGGAGCGGCTCAATGCCATGGTGCCCAAGTTGATTCATGGGCTGGCGACATGGATTGCAGGCGGCCAACAGGCCTCCCGGTTCCCGGCTTCACGGCCAACAACTTCGCAAGACAACAAGCAAGCGGCACCATTGGTGTCTCCGGTGGTGGCGCCATTGGTGTCTCCGGCGGAGGCGGTATTCATGTCTCCGGCGCCGGCATGGGCATTGGAGCTTAATGCACCCGGGTGTAGGCGGGCGGCACCTCGCCAGCAAGCGCCCCCTCCGTCAGTTGCACGCCCGCCGTTGGCGGTGCCTCGACATTAGCCGAGCTCGACGGCATCACGGTAACTAAGCCTCTCGGTCGATGACTTCATCTACTTGCCTTTGACTGGGCATCCCTGACGCCCTGTACATGTTTTCGCAGGGCACCGCCGACGTTCCTTGCACTCTTCTGCACTTCGTGGGCGCCGAGTTGGTCGATGTCGCCAAGGGCAGAATCGTTCAACCGGGCAACCGCATGTTTTTCACGCCCAAGATGCGACCCTATCCTAAAGGAACTCGAAGGTCCCACCAAGGATAGAAGCGCATCTTGAAGACGCTTTTGCAAGGTGGATATCATTACATCAACATTACATAATACATAGGGATACATACATAAGGCGCGAATGCCACAAGAATACATCATCATCATACAAGAACAACATCCGACTACGGATGAAACATAAACAGAAACTCAAACCATATCCACCCTGCTAGCCCAGGCTGCCGACCTGGAACCTATCCCCTGATCGAAGAAGCAGAAGAAGAACTCCAAAGCAAGCAAACATCGCTCTCGCGTCATGATCATCGCAAACCTGTACCTGCAACTGGTGGTGTAGTAATCTGTGAGCCACGAGGACTCAGCAATCCCATTACCATGGGTATCAAGACTAGCAAAGCTTAAGAAGGAAAGGAAGGGATAAAGTGGTGAGGTTGCAGCAGCGGCTAAGCATATATGGTGGCTAACCAACGCAAATAAGAGCGAGAAGAGAGCAAGCGGAGCGGTCATGAAGCTAGTAATGATCAAGAAGTGATCCTGAACTCCTACTTCGTCGAGACATAACCCGAAACCGTGTTCTCCTCTCGATCAACCCGAAAAGAGACACTCACGGTTCGCTTTACAGGTTGATGTATTTCAGAAGAGTTTACTTCAAGTTTACTACAACCGGATATTAACAAATTCCCATCTGCCACATAACCGCAGGCACGGCTCTCGAAAGTTTATACCCTGCAGAGTGTCCCAACTTAGCCCATGATAAGCTCTCGCGATCAACGAAGGATATTCCTTCTCCCGGGAAGACCCGATCAGTCTCGGAATCCGGCTACAAGACATTTCGACATAATAAAACAAGACCAGCAAAGCCGCCCGATGCGCCGACAATCCCGATAGGAGCTGCACATATCTCGTTCTCAGGGCAACACCGGATGAGACTAGCTACGAGTAAAACCAAACCTCGGGTTGCCTCAAGGTGGCCCCGCAGGCAACTCGGTTCAGGCCAGCACTTAGAGAAGCACTGGCCCGGGGGAGGCTAAATAAAGATGACCCTTGGGTTGGCCGACCCAAGGGAAGGGTATAGGTGGTGGTGAGGCAAATGGTAAAACCAAGGTTGGGCCTTGCTGGAAAAGTCTTATTCAAAGCGAACTGTCAAGGGGGTCCCATAAATCACCCGACCGCGTTAGGGACGCAAAATCCGGGAACATAATACCGATATGACAGAAACTAGGGCGGCAAGAGTGGAACAAAACACCAGGCATAAGGCCGAGCCTTCCACCCTTTACCAAGTATATAGATGCATTAATTTAAATAAGATATATTGTGATATCCCAACAAGTAAACATGTTCCAACAAGGAACAACATCTCCATGTTCCGAAAGGAACAAACTTCATCTTCACCTGCAACTAACAACGCTATAAGAGGGGCTGAGCAAAGCGGTAACATAGCCAAACAACGGTTTGCTAGGAAGGGTGACAACGGTTAGAGGTTCATGGCAATTTGGGAGGCTTGAGCAGCAAGTGATAGGTAACGCAGCATAGCGAAAGAACGAAGCAACTAGCATAGCAATGATAGTAGTGAGATCCAGGGTAATGGTCGTCTTGCACGAAATCCATAAGGAAGAAGAACGAGTCCATGAAGAAGATGAGCGGAAGTAGTCGAGCGAATCCTCACAATCGCAACATTACGGAACGAGAAGCAACACGGAAAGAAACAAACAACATGATAAATGCACAAGCATAAACATGGCATGATGCACAATCAAGTATGATGCATGTCCGGTTTAATGAGGCATGGCATGGCAATATGCAACAAACAATACTACCAATTAAGTGGAGCTCAATATGCAACGGGTTGCATATTGACAAAACACCACATTGACATATTTAGTTTAATCTCGTTTAGGCACACAACAATATTAAATGTTGTTAAACATGGCAAGAGGTGAAGCAAAAGTAAACTAACTA
This sequence comes from Aegilops longissima, assembly GCA_021605205.1. NCBI lineage: Eukaryota > Viridiplantae > Streptophyta > Magnoliopsida > Poales > Poaceae > Aegilops > Aegilops longissima. The sequence continues at coordinate 717,653,687 of CM038678.1, read as the reverse complement.
TTTAGGCAAGTTTAAATGAGGCCGGAAACATCAAACAACAATTCCGGAAAATCCTCATGTGCAATATTTTAGATTCGGTACTGCTCTGCCCTAAAACATATTTTATTGTTGTTAAACAGGAAAATAAAGTGGACCATGTTAAACTAGGCATTTTTCTACCCCATTTACATATAAAGAACATTTATGTCAGGACCCCGATTCCAAGTCACATCGACCTAGCTGGTAACACCTCATATCACTTTGTGGCCTCACGCACGGTATTCCCACGGGTGTCGCCTTACCATGGCCCGTGACCGTTTGCGCCTTTTGGCTCACGTATATGATAGTGTCGCTAGCATCCACATGATAAAGAACCCGGGCCGACATGGCTAGTCGTGAACTCAAAGCGGCACTAACCTATGGGGACAGGCATACATGAATCACTTCGAGCATGTCGGTCATCAACGTATGAACTCGGGCTGTAGCACTGGGCTAACAGGACTCCGGTATCCCGGGCTGTAGCAGGCTAGGCAGGACTCCGAGTACCACCGTGTGACATTTCCCGAAGGGACAGACATAAGGAACGAAATGAATCACATGCCGGCCATCAAGTGTCCAAGCAGTAGTCTTTGGGCTAGCAGGACTCCGTGAACCGGCTGTAGCGGACTACTATCGCTCGAAGCACGAGACTACATTTCCCCATAAGAGAGGCTGCCAAGGATAAACAACTAGTTTGTCGGATCCCACTCATACCAAGCATTTCAATCATACCGCATAATATGCCCGATATGAGTAAATACAACAAGGCATCACAACAAAACTCTACAACTCAAGTACTTTATTTAAGAGGCTCAGGAGCCATACATAACATAGTCATACAGGTAGGGGTCACATGACCCAACACTCAAATCATACAATCATACAAGCACATGCGGAAGCAAACTAGTCTCGAGTACAGACTCTAGAAAGAAAGAAAGCTTGTTGGAGCCTTTCTATCTACAATGGCCCTTCACAAGTCTTAGATCGCCACAGGGTGGCTAGTTCACTCGTCAAGTCAATATCTACATAGAATCCGTCGGAGGGTAGTATTGTCCTCTGAAAAGCATTAATTAATCAAACATGAGTACAAAGGTACTCAGCAAGTCTTACCACGAAATCCTATCATACATGCACATTCTCAAGGAAGGAAGTGGAGTTATTTGCAGCAAGCCAGCTTTGACTCTTGGCTATGCTATCCTCGTGACACCACTTTGTAAAGCATTTGTCGTACAGGTCCACTAATCACCATCACAATACTCCACCGTGGATCCTCTCGTCATCCCACGAGAGGGCCATCCACGATACTCACACTTATCTTGAGGCTTTTAGTAGTATCCATTTACTTGTCTATGAACTGATATAGGTAACCCAAGTCCTTCTCCGTGGACACGGCTATTCGAATAGATCATATTTAACCCTGCAGGGTGTACCTCTTCACACACTCTCACCACTTATCGCCGTTTACACTACATGTACTCGGCAACCTTCAGCGGAAGCCCAGCGTGGGTGTCGGCCACAGCCTACCTAAACACATAAGTCCCTAGTCCAGGTTTATCGCCTATTCGGGTTCCATCCGCAGGAGTCGGCCGAGGTTTCCCATACAGCCCGAGCGATGTGTGCAGGGTTCCCGAGATACCAAGCGGGCACTTTCGGTACACGACCACGTGCCTACCGCAACACAACCCACCCCTAAGGTCAGCGTATGCGTGCGGCCCCAAGATGCTACAAACACCAGAAACTACTTGCAACTCCCGGACTAAGGTCAAAGGTGGTTAAGAAGCCGAGAGGGTCCATTGGTTTCGGGCCCAATGCGTGGTAGTAGCTAATTCATGGATCACAAACACAGATCTCAGTTCTTAGGATCGGCTTTAATGAAACAACCCACCATGTACTCCTACATGGCCTCTCATCGATACCTTTACCAAATCGTGTTCAACACTTTCACTCTCGAACCAACACAACCTTTCACTCCAGTTCATCATCCCGATGAGCCAGACTGACACAACTCTAAGCATAGCAAGCATAGCATGGTAGGAATCACAAACATGGCTCAATCAACTCCTACACATACTAGTGGGTTTCATCTAATTCTTGTGGCAATGACAGTCATGCAAAGGAAGTGGGTTCAACTACCGCAGCACACAACAGTTTGAATCGCGTTGTCTTAATGCAGAAACGAGAGCAGAAGCGAGAACATGGGTTTGTATCGGAATGATCAATGAGTTGCTTGCTGATGGAACTGGGGTAGAGTCTGCCCTTGGATGGATAGTCGAGGTTATCCTCGGGGCGTAACCTATCATGAAAGCACACAAAGTAAACACACATGACAATATGCAACAATATGATGCATGCTATGACATGGCAATATGGATGTGTGTTGGCCTAATGCAAGCTGAAATAACGGGATGAACTCATTTGAATCAAGGATTCAAATGATAGCTCATTGAGTTAGTCCTAAAGGTGCATTATCTTATTCTGGTTAAACAGCATAGTTAACTTGCTTTAACATGCATGAAACCTGTACCAATGGATAGAGTGGATTTTTCTGATAATTTTTCATATATAAATCTTTGCATTTGGAGTTATAGATTAAAAGTTATAATCATTTGAAATTTGAATTATATTCTGGAATTTACTATATTAGAATAAATCCAGAAATTGAATTAATGCGTCAGCCATGCGTCAGCATGACGTCAGAGTCAACGGGGACGTCCAGGTCAAACCTGACAGTGGGTCCCGCATGTCAAGGTAATTAACTTAACTAAAGTTTAATTAAAACTAACCTATTTAGTTAGCAGGGCTGGGCCCCATCTGTCATGACTGTCGGGGTCAACGAGGCCCGCAGTGGTCAACGTCCACGTCGGCTGCACCGGCGACTAGCCGCCGGCGAGCCCGACGCGGCGGAGGGAGTGTGTTTGGCGATTCCGGCGACCAAACGAGTCGCGGAAGGTAGCTACGGGTAGCTAGGAGCAACCCGCGTCTACTGGTGGAGTTAGTTGGGGTCGGGTGGCGGAGTTGGCGCCCGGCGACGAGCTAAGCGGCGGCCGGGTTCGACCAACAGACGGGCTTGGGGTTAGAGGGCTCGGTGAGGTGCGGGAAGTACATGGGTAGACCCTTGGGGTGCGGTGAGTCGACGGACACCATGGGGTGGCGGAGAGTGACCGGAGCACGTCGGCGACGAGCTCCACGGCGGCGGGTGCGGGTGAACGTGGCTCGGTTGCTACGTTGCTCGAGGGCGCGAGAGAGAGGGAAGGGAAGTTAGGTAGGCTCACGGGCGACGTGTAGAAACCCTCGTCGAGGTCGGGGATGAACCGGAGCGACGGCGGCGACGAAAGGGATCTCCGGCGACGGCGAGCTCGGTCGAGGTCGGTGAGATGGGTTCGGGGCACTAGAGCGAGCGGAACTCGGCTGGCTAGGGGTAGTGGAGTGCGGCGGAGCTCCTGGACATGGTGCGGAGGAGCACGGACGGCGGGGAGCACGACTACGGCGGTGGTGCGGCGGCGGTGGCGTCGGCCAAGGCGGGGGAGCTCGAAGGAGAGGAACCGGGGCGGAGAGGGAGTGTCCAGGGGGTTCGGGGGAGAGAGGGAGGTCGGTCCTCAGCGGCAGCTGGCGGGAGGAGCGGCGAGGCGGCGACCAGGTGTGTGGCACCCATGCGGTGCCCGCCGCCGAAACACTGGCTGCTGCTGGCGAGCCAAGCAGCTACATTGGCAGCACTGCTTGGCTGGGCAGGCAGTGGGCAGGTAGGGCCGTCGTAAGGTTTTCTGTTTTTAATCTTTTCTAATTTCCTGCAACTTTGTGGGGTTTTTAAAATACCAAAACTGTTTTAAAAATCACCAAAATGCTCCTGGTCCCTTGTTGGAATATTTCCAACATGAAACATTTAGTTTGGCAATTTTGAACATTTAAAATATTTTGTACAATTTAAAATGCTCAAGTTCAAAACTTGTGAATTTATCCAAGGACCTTTGGTTGACCTAGAAAATGATACACCTCCTTTGACATAGGTTCTGAACCAAAGCAAAGAGGATGAGCATTTTGAAGGGCATTTCAGGTCCATTGAAATAATTTTAGTAAACCCTAGTTGAATTAAGGGGGTGTTCTGGGGTTTCCTGCCTTCCCCATTTCAAATTCAAATGAAATTTAAACATGATGCACACCCTAATGCATGGTCTAACTGGGATGTGACAACTCACCCCCACTCAAAAGAATCTCGTCCCGAGATTTAGGATCTGTTGCGAAAAAGGTGGGATACTCAAGTCGAAGACGATCCTCCCTTTCCCAAGTTGCTTCTTGTTCGGAATGGTTTGACCATTGAACCTTTAGAAACTTGATATTCCGACGTCGAGTGGTACGCTCGGCTTGATCGAGGATACGAACGGGATATTCTCGATAGGTGAGGTTATCTTGGAGATCAAGCGTTTAAGTGGTCCACTCCACGGATAGGATCCGAGAAGCAACGCCTGAGTTGGGAAGCGTGGAAGACATCATGGACTCGGAAAGATGCGGAGGTAGTTCCAATTGGTAGGCAACTTCCCTCGTTTGGCAAGAATGCGAAAGGGTCCAATGTAACGAGGAGCCAACTTGCCTTTGATACCGAATCGATGGGTTCCTTCAAAGGAGTAACCCGGTAAGCCTTCGCCAATTTCATAAGCCATAGGCTTATGCTTGCGGTCATATTGGCTCTTTTGACGAGATTGGGCTGTTTTCAATTTCTCGCGAACAACGCGAACCTGCTCTTCTGCTTCTGAATCATATCCGGGCCAAAGAGTTGTCTCTCCCGGTTTCGACCGCTTAAGAGGCGTTCGACATTTCCGTCCATAAAGAACTTGAAGGGGCTTTGCCGAGCTGGCTTGATAACTATTGTTATAAGCGAACTTCGGCGAATGGAAGGCATTTCTCCCAATTCATGCCGAAAGAGATGACAGAAGCTCGAAGCATATCCTCTAGGATTTGATTGACTCGTTCTACTTGACCACTTGATTGGGGATGGAAAGCGGTGCTAAAGGAGAGACGAGTTCCCATAGCGTTTTGGAAACTTTCCCAAAATCGAGAGGTGAAGAGACTTCCACGGTCTGAGTTAATCTCTAATGGAACACCATGAAGAGACACTATTCGAGAGATGTACAAATCAGCTAGCTGGCTAGCGGTTATACTCTCACGAACGGGTAGGAAGTGGGCTACTTTGGAAAGGCGATCGACGACAACGAAGATAGCATTATTCCCTCTCTTGGTCCTGGGAAACCCGGTAATGAAATCCATACCGATTTTATCCCATTTCCATTCAGGAATTTCCAAAGGTTGAAGGGTACCAGCAGGCCGTTGATGCTCTGCTTTAACTCGATGACAGACGTCGCAATTAGCAATGTATTGAGCGATTTCTCTCTTCATCCTAGTCCACCAAAACCTCTGGCGTAGGTCTTGATACATTTTAGTACTACCGGGATGAATGGTGAGAGGAGAGTCATGAGCTTCCTTAAGGATCAATCGCCTCAGGTTGCGCACCTTGGGGACCACTAGACGGTCTCCAAAGAACACGACACCTTGTTCATCAATGGAGAAACAATCTGCGACTCCTTTCTTGATGTTTCTCCTGATACGGAGATTTCCCGGATTACCTTCTGTGCTTTGATGATCTGATCCGTAAGGGTAGGTTTCGCCACCAGGGTGGAAAGGAATCCTCGAGGAACAATGTGAAGATTAAGCTTACGAAATTCCTCGTGGAGAAATGGTTGACTTTGTTGTAACATCAGATTGTTACAATAAGATTTGCGACTTAGTGCGTCAGCCATGACATTGGCTTTGCCTGGGGTGTAAGATATTCCTAAGTCGAAATCTGTAATCAACTCGACCCAACGTCTTTGCCTGAGATTCAAATCCGGTTGGGTGAAGATATATTTCAGACTTTGGTGATCAGTGTAGATTTCGCAACGATTACCCAGAAGGTAATGTCGCCAGGTTTTGAGTGCATGAACCACTGCTGCAAGCTCTAGATCGTGTGTGGGATAGTTATCCTCATGTGGACGCAACTGTCGAGAAGCGTAGGCAATCACATGACGATCTTGCATGAGTATGCAACCTAGTCCTTGTCGCGAGGCGTCACAATAGATAATAAAGTCCTTAGAGAAATCTGGTGGAACAAGTACGGGAGCAGATGTCAGGCGTCTTTTCAGTTCCTGAAAACTGAACTCGCACTGTGGCGTCCATTCGAACTTCTTATCTTTCTTGAGGAGTTCGGTTAGAGGTTTAGCAACTTTAGAGAAATTCTCGACGAAGCGGCGGCAATAGCTCGCTAAACCGAGGAAACTCCAAACTTGCTTGACCGATTCAGGTGGAGTCCAATCAAGGACGGCTTGAACTCGCTCGGGATTGACAGCAATGCCCTTACCAGAAATTACATGTCCTAGATAGGTCACTTCTGGTAACCAAAATTCACACTTAGAGAATTTGGCATAAAGGCGGTGCTCTCGAAGTTTCATCAATACTAGCCTTAGATGTTCGGCATGTTCTTCCTCATTCTTGGAGTAGATGAGTATATCATCGAGGTATACCACGACGAATTTATCCAAATACTCCATGAAGATTGAGTTCATTAACCGAGAGAAGGTGGCTGGAGCATTGGTTAATCCGAAGGACATGACGGTGTACTCAGATTGGCCATAACGAGTGACAAAGGCCGTTTTGGAAATGTCCCGTTCTTGATTTTGATTTGATGGTAGCCCAACCTCAAATCCATCTTGAAAAGATCGAGGATCCAGCGAGCTGATCATACAGGTCGTTGATCCCGGGAGCGGATACTTGTTCTTGATAGTGACCAAATTGACAGTGTCGGTAATCTACAACCATCCGATCCGTACCATCCTTCTTCTTGACGAAGAGGACGGGCAAGCCCATGGAGATGAACTAGGACGGATGAAACCTTTTGCAAGGACTCATCGAGTTGTTTCTTAAGTTCAGCTAGTTCTAGGGTGCCATCTTATAAGGTCTTCTAGAGATTGGGACGGTTCCGGAACAAGATCTATCACGAACTCGACATCCTGTCGGTGGAACACTGGCAGTTCCTCGGAAAGACATCCGGAAAATCACGGACTACCGGAATATCTTGAGGTCCGGAAGGGGTTGGCATTTAAGGAGTAAAGCTAGCGCTTAGACACTCGGGTTAAAACATTCACCGTCTTGCCCAAGGATGGGTAAGTTGAACAGTTCTAGTAGAGCAATCAATCTTAGCATAATGGGCTGACATCCAGTCCATACCCAAGATGATGTTTATGTCCGAGGACTTAAGAGCTATTAGAGATGCAAGAAAGACTAATCTGTCGACAAGAATTTCATTCCCATGACTTATTCTAGAGGTTTGCCATCTAGAACCAGGAGTTTGAATTTCCATGGGGTAGGCATGTCACGAATGTGGTGTTGTGCAATCGAGCATAGCTCTCGAAAATAAATGAATGAGATGCTCCAAGATCAAAAAACGGTTGCGGATGGCAATTAACAAGAAGCGCATCGAGGACGACGTTGGGATCCTCATAGGTCTCTTCAGCAGAAACATAATTGACATGGCCACGAGCGGTGGCAACTGGTTTAGCATAGGGCACCTTTCCTGCTGGCTTGCCGCGGCCAACAGACTTTCCAACTTGATTGGGGTTGTTCTGGGGACACTCTCGGATATAGTGGCCCGTCTCTCCACACTTGAAGCAAGTTATCACATTTGGACGTGGAGCAGCATTAGCGGTGGGACCTCCATAAGTCTTGGGCGGAAAATATTGCTGGTTGGGGCGAGGCGCCTCAAAGGATGGCCTCGGGGTGAACCTGGGTGGTAGAGCAGTATTTGGAACCCAAACCCGGCGCTTCTGGGATCCAGAGCCGGATGAAGATCCAGAGTCACGGATGTGCTTGCGCGAAGCCTCAAAATCAGTCTGCCCAGTTTCGGCGCTGATAGCCTTATTGACTAGCTTCGGAAAAGAGGTACACTCATGCAGACGGAGATCTCGGCGTAGCTCAGGGCTAAGTCCCTTGCGGAACCTTGCCTGCTTCTTGGCATCGGTAGAAACTTCTTCGGGAGCATAACGTGCTAACCTCCCAAATTCACGGCTGTAGGCATCCACTGTCAGCCTACCTTGGGTGAAACTGCAGAATTCCTCACGTTTGCGGTCCATAAGACCTTCTGGAATATGATGCTCACGGAAGGCGGCACTGAATTCAGCCCAAGTTGTAACTTGTCCAGCCGGACGCATAGCCTCATAATTTTCCCACCAGAGACTAGCAGGGCCTTCAAGATGATAAGCGGCAAAGGTGACCTTGTCAGCCTCAGCCACGTTGGCGGAACGCAGCTTGTGGTGGATGCTGCGAAGCCAATCATCCGCGTCGAGAGGCTCGACGGAATATTTGAACTTTGGGGGATACAGCTTGACGAAGTCATTGAGTGAAACCAAATCATTTCTTGGCTGGCGTGCGGTGTTTTGTTCGATCCGCTCCAGTAAGCGGTTGGTTTCACGCTTATTGCGTTCTGCTTCCAGCATAACCTCGGCCAAAGATGGCGGTTGCGGCAGATTCACATTTCTGGCTGCACTAGCTTCTCCCTGCTCCGGAGCAGCAGGAGTGTTGCGGGTGTTGACCATCCTAGGAGACAAAGCAAAGGTTTAAACCAGGATGGCAGAATTTAACAAGGAAGTGCGGAAGGTAATGGATAGCATGGAATGCAAAGATGTTCATCCGTATGACAATGGTAATATAAAACTGCCATATATATATATACCAACGGTCATACACACCATTCATAGTTTAGTACAAGCCTGACGGAGTACAACTATAAGGAAAGGCGTTACATCTCATCGGAAGCATCCCAACTTCTATACATTATTTTTCTACACTTCCGGAACGATACACACTAAGTCGTATTCCACGAGTCACGCAGGACGGTGGACACACAACTATTACCACACTAGGAATACTACTACTAACTCAGGCAGCTCCATAGTAGTCCTCATAGAAGTCACCACCCAAGCCTGGAAGTGGAACATGATCGTCCGGAAACAGACAATCCTGTGGGGCCTGTGGACCATAGGGACTCGGATGTGGCCGTGGTCCAACAAACGGTGGCAGACGAGGCCCACGAGGAGGAGTGATGCCTCCAACCTCACGCCACTCCATAAAGTCTGGCAGACTCGCCCGCACAGGGTGCAAGTCCCTCATGTCCATATATCCGGCTTGCACGGCAGGTGCAAACCTAGTCAGAGTAGCCAGTGGTCGAGCGGGCATTAAAAGCTCCATACGCAAGGCCAGTTCTCACGGTCCTTGTCCTCCAGCATCTCAGTAGTAGTGCGAAGGAGTGAGTCCTCATGGGATGCATCGCTGTACAAACCCTGAAGGTAGCCATGCGCCCCAGGGAGGGATGCTGGCATATAGCGAAAATCAGTGTTGCCCAGCAAAGCAGTTCGCTCGAATAATAGTCATCATGGAATAGGCTGCATCTTGCACGACATTCCAATAGTGATTCGAGCCCATAAGAACGATGAAGTGGCTCAAGAGCTCCGGGATAAGATGGATAAATCCGGACCGTGCATAGGTATTGGCTTTGATTGAAATCCCTAAACTGCTCCTCGACGGTATATTCAGGATACCATCGATAACCAGACTCAATCATCACCCGAACCAGCATTGCCGTGTGACCACACACACCAATGCAACGGGTCAGGCGAACCACTTGGTTCTGGGGACGGGTGGCCATCTGAAAGCACAGCCATAATGCAAAGGCATTAGAATTTCTAGGGAAAATCGGGCAGCATAACATCTGTAAATGCTCAAAATCAGATTTGAGACATTCAAAAACAGATTGCAAAACCACTCAACAACATCATATCAAGGTTCTGGTTCAACTGATAGCATACTAAAATTTAGTAGCACTGAACTGAGGATGTAACCAACAATCCTATAAGTTACTACGGATTAGTAACACGTGAACCTGATAGAGAGAAGAGAGCCTAGTCCTATACCCACGTCGAATGAGAAGAGGATGACTCAGATCAGAGGCCATAAGGTAAAGGAGTAAAAAGAGCCTTACGTTCCCTCCCACAATCAATTCCCTACATATAACTAAAGCATTTCTAGACTCAACTTCGACCAGTTTGGCTTAGCGAACCTACAGGCAGCCCTGCTCTGATGCCAACGCTGTCAGGACCCCGATTCCAAGTCACATCGACCTAGCTGGTAACACCTCATATCACTTTGTGGCCTCACGCACGGTATTCCCACGGGTGTCGCCTTACCATGGCCCGGGACCGTTTGCGCCTTTTGGCTCACGTATATGATAGTGTCGCTAGCATCCACATGACAAAGAACCCGGGCCGACATGGCTAGTCGTGAACCCAAAGCGGCACTAACCTATGGGGACAGGCATACATGAATCACTTCGAGCATGTCGGTCATCAACGTATGAACTCGGGCTGTAGCACTGGGCTAACAGGACTCCGGTATCCCGGGCTGTAGCAGGCTAGGCAGGACTCCGAGTACCACCGCGTGACATTTCCCCGAAGGGACAGACATAGGAACGAAATGAATCACATGCCGGCCAGTCAAGTGTCCAAGCAGTAGTGCTGGGCTAGCAGGACTCCGGTGAACCGGGCTGTAGCGGACTACTATCGCTCAGAAGCACGAGACTACATTTCCCCATATGAGAGGCTGCCAAGGATAAACAACTAGTTTGTCGGATCCCACTCATACCAAGCATTTCAATCATACACGCAATATGCCCGATATGAGTAAATACAACAAGGCATCACAACAAAACTCTACAACTCAAGTACTTTATTTAAGAGGCTCCGAGGAGCCATACATAACATAGTCATACAGGTAGGGGTCACATGACCCAACACTCAAGTCATACAATCATACAAGCACATGCGGAAGCAAACTAGTCTGAGTACAGACTCTAGAAAGAAAGAAAGCTTGTTGGAGCCTTTCTATCTACAATGGCCCTTCACAAGTCTTAGATCGCCACACGGTGGCTAGTTCACTCGTCAAGTCAATATCTACATAGAATCCGTCGGAGGGGGTAGTATTGTCCTCTGAAAAGCATTAATTAAGCAAACATGAGTACAAAGGTACTCAGCAAGTCTTACCACAGAATCCTATCATACATGCACATTCTCAAGGAAGGAAGTGGAGTTATTTGCAGCAAGCCAGCTTTGACTCTTGGCTAAGCTATCCTACGTGACACCACTTTGTAAAGCATTTGTCGTACACGAGTCCACTAATCACCATCACAATACTCCACCATGGATCCTCTCTCGTCATCCCACGAGAGGGCCATCCACAATACTCACACTTATCTTGAGGCTTTTAGTAGTATCCATTTACTTGTCTATGAACTGATATAGGTAACCCAGAAGTCCTTCTCCGTGGACACGGCTATTCGAATAGATCATATTTAACCCTGCAGGGGTGTACCTCTTCACACACGCTCTCACCACTTATCGCCGTTTACACGACATGTACTCGGCAACCTTCAAGCGGAAGCCCAACGTGGGTGTCGGCCACAGCCTACCTAAACACATAAGTCCCTAGTCCAGGTTTATCGCCTATTCGGGTTCCATCCGCAGGGAGTCCGGCCGAGGTTTCCCATACAGCCCCGAACGATGTGTGCAGGGTTCCCGAGATACCAAACGGCACTGCGGTACACGGGCCACGTGCCTACCGCAACACAACCCACCCCTAAGGTCAGCGTTGCGTGCGGCCCCCAGCATGCTACAAACACCAGAAACTACTTGCAACTCCCGGACTAAGAACAAAGGTGGTTAAGAAGCCGAGAGGGTCCATTGGTTTCGGGCCCAATGCGTGGTAGTAGCTAATTCATGGATCACAAACACAGATCTCAGTTCTTAGGATCGGCTTCAATGAAACAACCCACCATGTACTCCTACATGGCCTCTCATCGATACCTTTACCAAATCGTGTTCAACACTTTCACTCTCGAACCAACACAACCTTTCACTCCAGTTCATCATCCCGATGAGCGGACTGACACAACTCTAAGCATAGCAAGCATAGCATGGTAGGCACAAACATGGCTCAATCAACTCCTACACATACTAGTGGGTTTCATCTAGTTACTGTGGCAATGACAGGTCATGCAAAGGAAGTGGGTTCAACTACCGCAGCACACAACAGTTTGAATCGCGTTGTCTTAATGCAGTAAACGAGAGCAGAAGCGAGAACATGGGTTTGTATCGGAATGATCAATGAGTTGCTTGCCTGATGGAACTGGGGTAGAGTACTGCCCTTCAGATGGATAGTCGAGGTTATCCTCGGGGGCAGAACCTATCATGAAAGCACACCGAAAGTAAACACACATGACAATATGCAACAATATGATGCATGCTATGACATGGCAATATGGATGTGTGTTGGCCTAATGCAAGCTGAAATAACAGGGGATGAACTCATTTGAATCAAGGATTCAAATGATAGCTCATTTGAGTTAGTCCTAAAGGTGCATTATTTTATTCTGGTTAAACAGCATAGTTAACTTGCTTTAACATGCATGAAACCTGTACCAATGGATAGAGTGGATTTTTCTGATAATTTTCATATATAAATCTTTGCATTTGGAGTTATAGATTAAAAGTTATAATCATTTGAAATTTGAATTATATTCTGAATTTACTATATTAGAATAAATCCAGAAATTGAATTAATCGTCGACCATGCGTCGACATGACGCCGAGTCAACGGGACGTCCAGGTCAAACCTGACAGTGGGTCCCGCATGTCGGGTAATTAACTTAACTAAAGTTTAATTAAAACTAACCTATTTAGTTAGCGGGCTGGGCCCCATCTGCCGCTGACTGTCGGGGTCAACGAGGGCCCGATGGTCAACGTCCACGCCGGCTGCACGGCGACTAGCCGCCAGCGAGCCCGACGCGGCGGAGGGAGTGTGTTTGGCGATTCCGCGACCAAACGAGTCGCGGAAGGTAGCTACGGTAGGTAGGAGCAACCGCGTCTCTTGGTGGAGTTAGTTGGGGTCGGGGTGGCGGAGTTGGCGCCCGGCGACGAGCTAGGCGGCGCCGGGTTCGCCAACGACGGGCTTGGGGTTAGAGGGCTCGGTGAGGTGCGGGAAGTACATGGGTAGACCCTTTGGGGTGCGGTGAGTCGACGGACACCATGGGGTGGCGGAGAGTGACCGGAGCACGTCGGCGACGAGCTCCACGGCGGTCTTGCGGTGAGCGTGGCTCGGTTGCTACGTTGCTCGAGGGCGCGAGAGAGGGAAGGGAAGTTAGGTAGGCTCACGGGCGACGTAGAAACCCTCGTCGAGGTCGGGATGAACCGGAGCGACGGCGGCGACGAAGGGATCTCCGGCGACGGCGAGCTCGGTCGAGGTCGGTGAGATGGGTTCGGGGCACTAGAGCGAGCGGAACTCGGCTGGCTAGGGTTAGTGGAGTGCGGCGGAGCTCCTGGACATGGTGCGGAGGAGCACGGACGGCGGGGAGCACGACTACGGCGGTGGTGCGGCGGCGGTGGCGTCGGCCAAGGCGGGGGAGCTCGAAGGAGAGGAACCGGGGCGGAGAGGGAGTGTCCAGGGGGTTCGGGGGAGAGAGGGAGGTCGGTCCTCAGCGGCACCTGGCGGGAGGAGCGGCGAGGCGGCGACCAGGTGCGTGGCACCCATGCGGTGCCCGCCGCCGAAAGCACTGCTGCTGCTGCTGGCCGAGCCAAGCAGCTTCATTGGCGGCTGTTGGGCTGGGCAGGCAGTGGGCCAGTAGGGCGTCTGTAAGGTTTTTCTGTTTTTAATCTTTTCTAATTTCCTGCAACTTTGTGGGGTTTTCTAAAATACCAAAGCTGTTTTAAAATCACCAAAATGCTCCTGGTCCCTTGTTGGAATATTTCCAACATGAAACATTTTGTTTGGCAATTTTGAACATTTAAAATATTTTGTACAATTTAAAATGCTCAAGTTCAAAACTTGTGAATTAATCCAAGGACCTTTGGTTGACCTAGAAAATGATACACCTCCTTTGACATAGGTTCTGAACCAAAGCAAAGAGGATGAGCATTTTGAAGGGCATTTCAGGTTCATTGAAATAATTCTTAGTAAACCCTAGTTGAATTAAGGGGGGGGGGTGTTCTGGGGTTTCCTGCCTTCCCCATTTCAAATTCAAATGAAATTTAAACATGATGCACACCCTAATGCATGGTCTAACTGGGATGTGACAATTTAATTCCGAGCTACGGTTATTTAGTTATGAAATAAACCATTTTAGCATGCATTTAGGCAAGTTACATGCAAACAGCATTTTAAACATTTTTTAACATAGATGAAAGTGGCATATTATGAAACTATATGAAATTCTAAGCACTTTACATATATAATTCATTTTAATCCGATGCACGGTTAATTAATTATTAAATGCATGAAGTGCAAGGAATTTTCTGTAAATCTGCAATTTCCTGGAAAAACCTAAATTCACAGATCTGGAAAAAAACAGAAGCAGGCCGAAACTGGCTAGCCCGCTAGTGTACAGGAGGGGGAAACTGGAAGGGGCTGCTCACCCATGGGTACGCTGACCAGTTCTGCGGGCCTCTTTCTCAAGAACCCAACCAAGACGACCGCAATCTAGCTGGTACGGTGGAGAAATGCAATTGCAATAGGCGCTGTCTGCGCTCAGTTCTCAGAGACGCCTCCGGCTCCGCTTTCACCGAGCCTCGAGATAGCTGAGGTGCAAAATATTATCAGCCCCAACACGCTCAAGAAGGCGGTCTCTGAGCAGAACTCGGTCCCATTACAGGAGATCAAGAAGAAGGGACGGAAACGAAAGACTAACAAGGGCGCCGGTGCGAGCCAGCCGGCACCGAGTTGGATCCGTGCTCAGGACGGGCCACCTTCACCTAAGGATATCTCGAGGAGGGTGCATGTGGCGGGTAGGGCGATGCTACCGCCAAATATGCTGAATGCTGCAACCAGTGCTATGCGGAGTCTGCACGACAGTGTTCTTTCTTTGGAGAAGCGGTGTCTAAGAGAGAAGGATGTGGCATACCCGGTTTTCGTGGCCAAGGTGCCAGAGGGCAAGGGCTTTGTGGATGGCGACATCGGGGGTACGATCGTCCTGCGGTTTGATGACATCTTTGCTATATTTAACCTTCATCCGCTGCACTGCACCTTCGTTCGGCTGTTTTCGCTGAGTATGGAGATGCGGATCATTAGAGATAAGACCCCGGACATCGTGATAGTCGACCCCTTCTACATGCGTGCCAAGCACTTGAGCAGTGCTGGGGACCGCCAAGTTGCGAGTTCACACCTCGAAGGCGTCATTCTGGCAAACCCAGATAAGGCTAACTTCCTTGTGGCTTACTTTCCCGAGTAAGTCATCCCTTAACCGCCCCGTAACATATGATTTCTTAGATTTCGATCATTCTTTTTTTCCTAACATTCCGTGTTCTGTGCAGTGACACACATTGCACACTCAACCTCTTAAGCCCGAAATATTCCATGGCCACGTATTTCGACCCGGACCATAACTCCAAGATAGACTACACAAATGTCAAGAAAGATCTTGATGATGTTCTCCCCGGCTACGCCAAATCTGGAGGCACCTTCACCAGGACTGTTCGTAAGTACGGCAAGCACATGTTCTCACAAAATAAGAAGTTCTGCTGCGTCAAGCAGCCGCCTGGCGGTCAGAAGGATGCCTACTACGCCCTCCATCACATGTGGGCGATCGTAAGGGACCATCATCAACTTCTGCTACCAGATAATCTCAAAGATTGGGCCGCGAACTTGTTGGCAATCCAGGACGCGGACCTCAGACAAGAATTCTTTCGCATCCAGTCAGACTTTGCGGACATCATCCGTCAAGATGTCCTTCATACGTCGGGGCCGTTCTACCTCAGATATCAACCGTCCAACAATGAGATAGATGGAATTCTACAAATGCAGGGTGACAACGACCGCGATTTCATGACCATCACGACAGACGGCGGCTTCATCCACGCTCCTGTCCGATGAGTCGAGTCGAAAGTAGTGATGTGTAGTTCTGAAACATTGATTGGCTCATGTTGTAATTAAAATTTAATGAATTCGTATGTCTCTTTGGTTTGGACAGTCGTTCAACTTAGATGTAATCGATGCTATTTATTAGTAGGACCATGAATCATGCTATTAATGTCTTTCTTTTCTCTTCCGATCCTTTTGTTGCATACTTACATATTGCTTATGTATAGTCTATTGTTTGGCTTGTGCATAGAGATGCTGACGTATGTCGTGTGTACAAGGGTAAGGTTCCCGAGTCTCGATGACGGGAGGAGTGTCGGAGACAGGTTCACCGCTTCAGCGGTAATAGTTAAAGGGTACACCACTAGGGCGGAGGCCGAATCTACATATGCCCGCTATCTAGCGGGAGAGAGGAGGGAGCGTTGGAGGAACCGGATGAAGACCAGTTTGATCGCGATGATGCTCATCGTGATGACCACAACTCTCTTTTATGTGATGGTAGTTTAGATGATCGATATCGACTTGTAATGTGAAGACAAACTCGATACTCGCGGTCATGAGACTTGTAATGTTTTATCTTTGTTCGGTCTTTTGAATTCGGAGACTAATATGATTAATTGTATTCGGAGACTAATCTTCTATTGTATTCGATGAATCTGATGTTGTTGTGTGCTCCTGTCTATATTCTGTCCAATAATATATTTTGTAACATGTGCAAAAATCAGAAGAGCAAAAAAAACCAAATATTCATACTAATGGCGCATCAAGGCAGAGTGCGCCATTAGTATGCCAAAGGATACTAATGGCGCATCAAGGCAGAGTGCGCCATTAGTGTGACAAAGCACATGGTTACATATGGCCCCCCGGGAAGCATACTAATGGCGCATGGAGTTACATACTAATGGCGATTGCCAGTCGCCATTAGTAAAAAATTCTAATGGCGTGCTACTAATGGCGCACCGGTAGTGCGCCTTTAGTAGGCAAAACCGGTGCGCCATTAGTAGGCCTTTTCCTAGTAGTGCTTTGTGCTATCTCTGCAATTCTTTTAAAAGATGCCATGCATGCTGTAATTGTTTTGTGTGCATTAATATAATGTGGCCTACTACTCAAAATATGAGAGCTCTAGAAGTGATGAAACTTCGCAGATGATAGCTTCAACATATAGTAAACAAGAACAAGTCGACCTGACCTGACAGATTCAAAATATACTAAGGGAGAACAACTCGACCTGACCAGTCAACCGCAAGAGAAGAGTATCATATTAAAGAAGAGCAGAAGAGCAGGCAAATTGAAGATATTACAAGTGTTTCAATACAATGTCGGTTGGCCACCCATGATGAACCAGAGCGCACAAAGAAATACTATTCTTTCCGGTCTCTCCATATGTGGCTCACATGCATTTCAAAACTAAAGTAGGAACATTTAGCTAACCAATTAAACATCTCTCAGTTTTACTAATATCAGCAATAATATCAGATATGAATTTGTACAACTAAGCTTGTTTAGCTCGATGGGTGGAGCAGTGCTATTACGACACGAACCACGTAGGCTGATTGTGGCCATCATAAAATGGGGAAAACATAAGCATTATCGATGACAAAGGTTGACCGTGGCAGTGGGATGGCAGATCTGAAGCTGCAAACCGCAAGAAGGGTAGTTAGCAACCGATGTTTGCTTTGAAATAACAACTAAGATTTGGTATGGACAAGAAAGTATGGTCAACAAGTGACAAAGAAATGCAATTATGCTGTCTCTCTATATGTCGCGACATGCATTTGGAAACTCAAGTGGGACCTTTAGCTAACCAATTAAATGTGTCGGTTAACTAATATCAGTATCATATCACAATCATATTTGAACAACTGAGCTTTTGAATTCTGAGTGTTGTGTTGTTTAGCTTGAAGGGTGGAGTAATGCTAGTACGACAGAAAGCACCTACGGAGATCATAGTAGAGTAGATAAAAGGGGAAAACCCTAAGCATCAAGAGAAAAATCAGGAAAGTGGAACTAGCTGGACCAGTGGGTAGCACACATGCTTTTCGAAACGAATATAGGAACATTAGGTGACCAATTAAACGTTCTCTGTTTTAGTGATATGAGCATCATATCAGATTCATATTTGAACACGTAAGCTTTGGGTTGAGGTCTTGAAGAGCAGTGCTAGCACGACACGAAGCACCTATGATGATGGTAGTGAATATAAAGGGGGGAAACCATAAGCTTTACGAGTATAGTGCCCGTGCCATGGCGGATCTGAAGGTGCAACCCGGACAAATCTACTTCGCAACCAATGTATGCTTTCAACTAGCCACTACGATTTGGTACGGACAAGAAAAGTACAGTAAACAAATTACGATCCATTTTCCGAGTGATATCAATAACTTAAGCACATACGGAAGAGTACCACCTCTGTTGCGACGCCGTGTAGGCCTATGCTGATACGTTGAGGGTGCTGCGGGTGCGATGGCTGTCGGCGGCGGGGAAGAAGACTTTAGACGGCAGACGGCCGGGTCGGGGGATATATCTTGTTGCCGTGGACGAGGTGGTCGTAGGAGCGGCAACGGCAAGGTGGACGACGGCGCCGAAGCGAGAGGAGGCGATGAAAGGATCTTGGTCCAGCGCCGTGGATGAGAGACGTCCATCTATTGCAGTGGACGACGGTGTAGGGGTAGCGGCTCCGGCAAGGTGGAGGATGGGGTGGCGGACGAAGGAGGCTGGCCGCAGTGCGGAGGTTGTCGTGCCGCCGACGTTGTATGAATGGGGAAATGGAGGGGAGGGGGGGCGATCTCAAACTTTGGGATGCGCTTCTCTGAAATGGGGGAAAGTTACGAACTTATCCCTCGTTTAAAATATTAGACATCACGTCGGATGGGGATAGGACGGTAATCTCGCATCTCCCAAATATTTGCCGGTAACTATTTCGGGCGAGGAGAGGGTGTTTTGCCACCCACGGTTGGCGCCCACGGTGTATGAATGGGGCTGACAGGTAGGGCGGTTGTGTCACGTCTTATGGAAGTTACACATCTGCCCCTATTTAAAATATTAGCCTACATCAATTTCGGACGAGGAGAGTTTGTTTTGCCGCCCATCGTGTATGAATGGGGAAATGGAGGAAGAGACACATGTCTTTCGGACGAGCTTGAATCAAATGTGTTTTGCCGCCCACGTTTGGCGCCCACCGTGTCTGAATGGGCTCAGAGGCCGTCGTGTCACGTCTGATTGAAGTTACTAGTCTATCCCTATCGACAGCAGTGTAAATCCGGTCGATAAGGATGTCAAGTGTCAGGGGTAGACAGTAATTTCCATCTCACAAACACTTGCTTCGGGCAGCCCACAAATTATAGTGGGTGTTTAGCCGCTTCGTTCAAAACTTGGGAGAATTAGCATTCACGTTTGCCCTGGGACCTGGCAAACTAAATTCAAATCCAGTTTGTATTCGATTACGAATATCCACAGATAATTATACGTTTCATTATTTATTTCTTCAAAACCACAAAAAATATTTATTCCACCTTTATATATGATTATGATTTAGAAATGCCGTGATCTTCGAATTCAGTAGGTTGGATACACTCTGAATCAAACAGTTATTTCATCCAATACAATAGGCTCACACGAAAAACAGTTCACCTTATGTCAATCATACAAGTACTGAGGATTAACTCGCCTAAAAAATTCAGATCATTACAACACATGGACAACATGGAATTCCGGACAACATAGGGGGTCTTGCAACATGATCCATTCAGAGACATGACACAACATGCAAGTACAATAATCTAATGACAATTTCAACTGGTATCTAAAGAAGAACCGGGATTACCTTGGGCTTCAGATAGCAGAAACAGCAGGACCTCCTCCGTCTTCAAGTGCAACATTCTTACTTCCTCCAATTCTTGGGTTGCTTGCATAATGCGTGCCGCTAATTCCGTAATTTCCGGCCTCAAGATAAATATTACCTCATTCATGGCAGCCACACCATCTCTTTCTGCCTCTAGTAGAGCCTCAAGCACTATAATATATGTGCTCAGACTGCTCTCCGGCGGTGTTGCCTCTGAACTGCTACCATCTGGTAGCATGGATGGCGCACTGCTTCCACAAATAGATTCCGGGGTTGTACATTGTGTCCTAGTGTGAACGGCATCCTGAAAGGTTTCCGCTGGACATAAGTAAGAGATAGTTATCATATGATCCAAACAATAAGCTTACATGGTAAACGACGGATGAATTATTGCCGAGCATGGCAAACTATATTTAAATGGTTCGAAGCAGCATCTACCGAAAAGAAATTAAAATGGTAAGATGAAAGTTGAAAGGGAGTGTACAACCGCTATATTTAAGTTGCCAAGGCATCTAAGTAGTTGAAATAATCTGAGAAAGCACTTAACAGTGTGGCCTCATATAAACTACGAAGAAAGTCTTGTGATGAAGTTGAGAGGAAAAGTTAAGGACTCAAATGAAATAGGCATGCATTTCTTTACGATAGTACATCAGACACTGCTGACATATTGGCCAATTCAGATATAACGTAACAACAAACAAGCATTCGAATCAAGCAATACAGCAAAGCAGACAACTGAACTATTTGTAATTCGGTAGGATTACACGTTGAGGGCACAAGCCAAGAAATCATCCTACTCGCATTACATTAAACATGTACTAAAACACACTGGCTTACCATATGTTGCTGTGAAGCCTAGCTGCTGTTGCAATGTTCTTTGAAGATATCGTCAGCATCCCATGGTTGCAAATATAGTTGTTGTAGTTTATTCTGCACCATCTATTTAGGTAAAATTAATTTTAATCGCATGCACTGGTCCGAATTGATCATCAATGGTTCATCTAAACTAATGAAAGAAGGGTGTGTGCATACACAACAATATATCTGCTTCCCTCTATTTTTATGCTTGTTCGAGGTGCCATCACCAAAAGAACAAATATTTTGCTTGATGGGGTTGGCAGCTCCATAATTAATAGAAGCATCAAATTAGTCATGCAACTTGGGAAGATCAAGAACACACAAAAAAGTAATGAACAGAGGCTCGGAGCAGTGATGTAATAGCTAGCATCAGAAAATGTAAGGTAAAACGAACAAAAAGCAGCGGAACCACATGCTAGTTTGCTGATGTGTAATTAAGCATAGAGAACATTAAGCGATGATGGAACCAACAGTGGCATCGAACAAAACTAAAGCATATTAACTATATGTGCACTGGTATGTAATTTAACACATGTAACATGTTCACTTTGCTGTAAGTATGGCCCTCAGGTGCAAGCGAATAACGCTGCCTCATGAAAAACTGAATGATGCCCTGAAGAAATTCAAAGGTACGGTGCTTATGCTAGGAAAGTGAATGTAGGCGCCGGCCGTTGGATAATAGTACATGATTCTTGGCGGCGTATGGGTATCGCTGTCATACTTGATAGCTAAGGATCGTCGATGGTGCTCGTGTTGCCGTTGAGTTTGGGCCGGCTGTCGCCGTTGCTGAAGCTGCTCCGGTGTTACGGTTGAGGCGCATGTCGACATACAAGAAAGCTCATCTGTGGTAAGTTAACAGTTCCACGATAAAGAGAAAAACCAAAGAAGTACAAATCAAAATAACCTGATGAGGCTGCGGCGTCGGTAAAGCAGGGCCGGTGGAGTTGAATATGGCGTCCGTGGAGCGGGTCCGGTGCAGTGGAAGAAGGCTTCAGCGGGCGCGTTGTATAGTGCTTTCGGTGAGGCGGATCTGTTGCGTCGGACGAGGGCTTGTATGAAGGGCCAGCGAAGGGGCGGACGAGGGAGTCAGTGAAGGGCCTGCGTTGTGGTGGAGGGCGCCTGTTAAGCAGATCTGGTGTGGTGGACCATGATGGCGGTCAAGGAGATCTGGAGCGGTGGACAAGCCAGTCGCTGAAGCGGCTCCAGTGAAGTGGTGAGTTGGCAGTTGGGGGATCCAAGGTGCAGAAGGTAGATCCGGCGGGGTGTGAGGTCTACCTCTGCGGCGGAGGAATAGATTCGGCAGCTTGTCGTGGTTGGTGGGGTCGGGGAGGGGAAGGGGAGGGGCTCTGGGGAAGAATGTTGGGGGCAAAGAGGGGAAAACAATGGAGTTACCAAAGCAGCCCTTTTCCGTTCATGTGGCAGGGGTAAAAAAGGAATATCGCAGGGCTAAACTTTCGTGCGCGTGATATTTCGATGTGAGCGGGATGTTAGAAAGCTTTTGGCGCCTAAAATTATAAGTATTATGCTCTCGTACGACCGACTATGATATCATGGCCGACAATTTGTTTGTTTTGCACGCAAAAAAAATGTGCAAGTTTTGAAATCAATGTCTCCAACTCGAAACTTAGATTGTCCATTCAATTCAAATATGGATCATTGAGCTACTACAAGCAAATACCATCATACGGTCCAATTCAAATGAAATTCCAAATGTGTTTATCCTAAATATGATGACAAAAGCAAAAATGTGTATGTGTATGAATAAAGTGGATGATTATAATGTTTGAACATGCCCGTATGTGTATATCTCTAGGTTTGATATATGAATTTGAAATCACGAAATCCGGCTTAAAAATGTACCTCCGCTTAAATGAATTACAAAAGCTAATGATGGAGTCGAATTCCAAAATTCCAATCTTAGGTTTGTAATTCGGGTACATCAAGGTATATCACGCATGTCCAAATGTATCGTTATCTCATAGTACAAACTATGAAACAAATGGATCAACCATGAGTGCATAATATCTCAATTACGCTAAAGTCCCTCAAATATAGACACCTCACTCTTTATGTGAAGTCAACCCCCCCCCCCCACCACCACCACACACACACACACACACACACATAGAGAAGTCGTTCTCTCCCCCAAACACCAACACATGAGCACATTAACACCCCTGTCTCTTGTAAAGTCCGGACCCCAACATAGGTCTCTAACACTTTGTCTCTCGGGCATGCACACATCTCTTCCCTCACTCTCTAGGTCTCCCGCTATCTCTCTTACCCAAGCACACGCACTATGTAGAGTGAATATTTCCCATACACACAAAACTTCGCCCCCAAACGTCTATCTCCCTAGTTATGTGGTTCTCGCGCACTCACCTCACACACCACACCCACTTCAAACAAGCACACTTTGTCTCCTTGTGCACCACTCTCCTCTTTCTATCTCTCCCACATGCGGACCCGCCCCAGCTCCTTCCCTGCATACATATATGTCGTGACTCTTTGCATAGCTCCCTAATGTATAATCGTTCTCGATTTCGCACATTGTTCTCTACACCATCTATTATAGATCTCTCATGAAGTCCCTATCACACACACGATGACTCGCTTCCCTTGATGAACCATTCATAGACCAATTTCGGACAACATCAACATTGTCTCCCTATCTATACGCCATTTATGGACACAAACGACCCCTCTCGCCCCCTCTCTTCCTCTCTCTCTCTCTCTGTCGCTAGCTCTCTCTTTCTCTCGCTCTCACACCCCTCTCCCGCACACACACTCGATGTCTCTTCCAAATAGTCTTCTCCCCCAGCCCGCACCCGTGCTATCCCGCTACTACACATGTCACACCATTCCCTCTTCCCTTATACTAGGTTTACATCATCAGTGGTCTCTCTACTCCACGTACACTCTCTCCCTCTCACACACAAACGATGCACAAACACACACAAACACGCACAAACACCCATTTATCTGGATCCACATCTCTCCCCATGTCCGCATGTGTATCTCACACACTCACTCTCTAATGATGTATATGTGTCTCCACGTTACACAACAGAAAGCCCCATGTACATGTCTCTCTCCATCCTCCACACACATAGACACAAAGAATCTGTTATCATTGCCTCGGTCTCTAAAATATCACACACGCACTCTCTCTCTCTCTCTCTCTCTCTCTCTCTCTCGCAAACACGCTCATCAAGGGTTTCCCCATGAATAACTTACCGTCTATTCATCAACAGTCATGGCAGTACGGCAAACACGAGACGTGAAAAAGAATAGATCTACACGTGCTTAGACCACCTAGTATGACTACTAGGACTAGAGCAAGCAAAAAAGCACGCCGCCGTCACCCCCTCCTTGTCGGCGATGGGAAAATCTTTGTTTTACACAATCAATAAGTCATTGTGCTAAGGCCCCACATGCCGAGGCGTTGAATAGAATGTAGATGCTAGTTTACGGAAGCAAGTATCGATAATACGTTTGTATCTCCATACTTATATTTCTTCTCTTATAAAAAATCGAGGTGGAGATGATGGTACGTGTGCCATCTTGCAATATAGACCGTCCGATCTATATCTGACGGATGGAAATTAAACTAAAAGATACCCGCACCCCTCTCCACATTTGCAGACAAGGCCTTCCCTTGTTCATCCCTATCTCCAACAAACCTCGTTGTTAAGCAATTAAGAAAGGAAGCCTCTGGAACAAACTGGCCTGGTGGCCGCTGCCGGCGTCGTCAAGCCCCATGCCTCCGGTCAGTCCGACCACCAACCACCACCACACCCAACTCCTCTTCACCTTATCTCATATTTCTCGAGATATCATTAGTTTTTACACATGGGATTACTCCCTCAAGGGTCAATCACAACAAGTATCTTATAAAAAATGCATCTTGATGTTCCGTGCAATGCACGGATCTTGCTAGTACTCCTACACAAGACTAAGTTGGTGATGCTGGTGTGTCTGCCATCCGTCATTTCTGACCATTAGATCTACATCTAACGATTGTGAGGTAAGTTGTTTCCTTTTCTCACCAACATCCCACTTGTCTACCAATTTGCAGAAAAACCCGTAATTAGTATCTTAAAACCAACCACATCCCTCCCTGACCTCACCAAAGCAGCCCAAGGAATATATTCTAATTGAAACATATGTATATCAAAATTAGAGTGTTTTGTACCAAGTTTGTGAATAAGTATTATTCTAATTATGATTCGTTGCAACGGACATGAACATTGCTAGTATTTCCAACCATGCATTTTTTTCCTAGTATTCCATATTTTCGAGTTTTCCATCAAGATATTAGTCACTCATTGTTGATACTTACTTTCAATCATGTACACATATGCACTATGTACCTAGTGTTGCTTATTGGCTTCCAAAGCTTAACTTTCACTCCTACTTACAATATGTAGAGTATTTAACAAAAAACTACCACTTTCAACCAGCCCTAGGAAGAATCTATTGTACAAAAAATAGCAAAAAAATACCCAAAATTTCTTAATCCACGCCAAAAACTACTACCTAGTACTCCTAACGATTAGGTTCGTTTAAACCCATTTATAACAGGGTTGGCCCACATGTCCGTGCTGACGAGGCAGCTTAAACCAACACATTTTGTTTGACCGTTGACACGAGGGACCCACATCTGACCTTCTATCCTGTTATTCCCCCTCAAATCATTATTTTTCCTGAACATTACTTCAAACAGTACTGATGCGTGTACGTCGGTAGCGCCGGTGATGAGCGAGTTGGCCGCCGCTCCGCCGGACAGGCCGGACGCCGCGCTGGACTCCGCACGGGTTGGCAGGCTGGCCCGAGCGTGACTCACGAGCGAGCAAGCCGCCGCGCTGGCCTTCGCTCGAGCCAGATGGCTGGCCTGAGCGCGGCGCGCGTGAGCAAGCTGCCGCACTGCCATGCCAATCTAGCTAGCAAACCTTGCAGACAAGCAACTGGACGGAGCTATATTGGCTAGCTAGCGGGCGCGAGTGCCGGACGGAGCTGGCATCCGGGCTGCCGCAACATGGGCTCCGCACCGCCGACGGTTTTGACCTCGCCGCCGCGCCGGCGGCGGCTGCGTCCCATGGCCGAGGATGACTAGGTGGACGGGCCGGAGGTAGGAGGTCACTCGAGGATTTTTGTTGGTAAGAGCATGTACAATGGTTGATAAGGTAGTCTTATCTTAAGTCTGCCACGTATGCAAGTGGTAGTAGTTTCTTGGCATTTTAGTGGTTTCTTGCATTATTAGGGGTTTCTTGTAAGGAACAATGTACGTAGTACTAGCGACAAAAGACGATTCTAGGTTGCGTTGTACTCCAACGAGTACTACTAGTGGTCGCGGGAGTGTATACCTCGTTTTGCGGGTTCAATCCCGGCCGAACGCACGGCGGCCTTTTTTTTAAAGATAGTACTACTACACTTCGCTGCGAGCCATATTTTACATGGGTAGTTTGAGTTTCGAAGTCGAACGGACGTGCGGCCCCACAATCTGGGTGCACTGGACAGCCTAGCCACGTGAACGGGTTTTCCTTCCCAGCATCCCGTGGCTCGTGTGCTCGCCCTAGCCGCACCTCCCTTGCAGCTTCCTCATCAGCTAGTAGCATATTTAAACTAGCGCCTCTCAATTTAGCCCGAGGAGCCGAAAAAGCCTGGCGGGGCATTGGGAACTGTGCAATATGGCTCGGTACTTAAAGTGCTCTACTACTACTCTGTAGCTTGTGGCGTTGCACGCATGGACTTCACTCCATTATCGGCTCTACTATAAAAGAAATTCCTCTTGACGTGTTTTTTTAAACGGAGGCAAAATCTTTGCTTCATCTCATTCATAAAGAAGGAACTACTAACAAAGTTCGACGAGATCCATTACACCTCCACAAATGGAAGCGAAAATCCTAGTCTCGCTGTATCAAATAACTCAAATGTTCTGCCCCCACAGTAACCATCGCTGATAAACAGGCTGCTAGTGTGTGCGTGAGAGGAGAGGCTGAGTAGGCCAGCTACTCCTACGTGAGAGGAGCAGCTGAATATAGCACCGAGAGTACCCACTAGGCCACTACGCAGGTGTACTTCCCCTACATTGATAGTACAGCGATGGTTCTAGAGAATAGTAGTACCCTCCACTTCCAACTGTAGCTCCTTGGCCCTGAGATTCAAGAGTTCAAAACTGGTTCACTATACTAGACTAGACTAGAAGCACAGTACATCGCACTACTAGTTGAGAAAAGTAGTACTAGTACTGCTACAGTACGAGTACGTACTCCTCCGTCACATAATGTAAGACGATTTTGACACTAGTTGGCGGTACAAAAATGGCAAAACATACCCAAAATTTCTTAATCCACGCCAAAAACTACTACCTAGTGCCAAAATTTTCTTACTAGTGCTATTATTTACAGTATAATGCAATCCCATAACGTTCCATAATGCTAGTACTACTAGTAAATAATAGCCTCATCCCTTCGCTGAGGAACGATCTACAGTTGGAAGGGACAAGGCCCTGCGGTTACTACGCTCTTATCTCCTCCTCGCCAGTTCCCCTCCCCCCGAAGAGAAGGCAGTTCGTCGCTGCTCCCATGGATTCGCCAGGCGGTTCTCCTCCTCGTCGGGGATGGAAGACCTTGTACGACGATCCTCTGGGAGAAATTGCACGCCGCTCCGACGTCCTCACCGCCGCAAGACTCGGTGCTTCCTGCACCAACTTTTTTAAGACGCTGCTTAAACAGGCTTGGGAAAAGGCCATGCTTGTTGGTCTTCCATGCGTCCTCGGGGAGAAGGTTCTTCTATGGGAAAATCCTTCGAAAAGTCCACCGCTCCCTGGCCATGGTTGCACGTTGACTCCGCTAGAGTTGCCGACGTTGAGAGGTAGTCGGATTTTGTCCGATGAGCAGGTCAGTAATGGAGTTTGATCATGTAGTACTTAGTTATTCCATTTCCATCCTGTAATTTCTCCACCGCCCACCGTCTTATATATAGGTCTGGGTCAGTGTCAACGAAGATTGGCTTGCATACTCCGGCCGGATACCACCATCATTTTGCACAACATCCACAGCAGTGCGGCTGTTCCGGTAGACCCCTTCTCCACCATTGGGATCGTCCTTCCGGACTAGCTGGGCTTGAATACGTATGATGATGCCTACATGAGATTGAAGAACATAGCAATTGCGGACCCGCCGACAAAGCGACGCGGCTACGATGATTACTATCTCATCGCGGTGTTCGACATAAGGATTGCCATCAATGCAAGACGCAGTAACGGCAGAGGCTGGCGCATGTTGGCGATGGCAGATTTGTACCCCTACACGTTCGAAGACGCCGTGCGCCATCTTCGCGGTGACAAGCCAGGGGACTTGTTTCATCTGGTTGCCATCCTACGGTAAGGGAGATTACAAACGGAATGCACAAACCATCATTTGCATCCCTAACGGTACTCCATTATTTTGCAGGGACCAGTCATCCCGCGATCAAAATAAGATCGCCGACCCTGGATGTGCATTTGCATCCGTGATTCGGTCTAACCTGGAACCTTGTAGCTAACTTTGGCATATTGTGATCAACTATCTTAGCAGTCGTTACCCATGGTACCACTGATGTGCAACATGGTCACACAATCTACCATGATCGGACCATCACCATCTACCTAGGTATTCCATTTTTTTAACCCTCTCGCCTTCTCTTTCATTGTTGTACTAGTAGTATACTTAGTTGTACTAGTAGGAGTACTTTTTACCTTGGAGGACGCGTATAGCTAGCTAGGCCCTTGAAGACTTGAACCCACTAGCTGCCACCATTTTTGTTTTTCCATGTCTTACTATCTCATCCATGTAGCCAAGAGTGGCTATATATAATAAGCCGGTTATTTTACTTCCTCTATACCGGAGTAGTACTATTTGCTGCACAGTATTACTAACCGCCATATTTGAGCACATTATTATGCATGGACCTTGACTATGTACGTCACCATGTGTCCAGATCTGGGATGCCGCGTGTACTAGATGAGCGGTGCCGAGTTCGACCCCCGTGATGCTACGTGGGTGCCGAGGAACACTCTTGGAGAGTACTCGCTTTTCATCGGGGACAGCTACCCCATTGTGAAGTGGATGCCACCTTCCGTGCACGACACGGAAGGCCTGTCATTCATGAAGCATGGTTGCTTCTTCATTGCGCACCGCCGGATGAACGACATGCTGGGACACGCTATCCCTGATTTATGCCGCTTCAGCTTGGATGAGTCTCCATCGTGTGGAACCGGACTAGAAAGCTGCGACAATGATTCCCGTCCGCCCACCGCTATGGATCATGCCATCCATGAAGAACACTGGACCGGAACCGGAGGAGGATATGCATGTACTCCATCTATAACGTGTAAGTGGAGTACGGTAATTGTGAACGGTAGCGCTGTGAATATATGTAGATTAGTCGTGCACAAATTTATCACATGAATTGGAGATGAATTTGTGTGGCATACTGGCATTTGTCCTTTAGAATTTATTACTAGTAAATGTGTTATGTGTACGCAAACTTGCGTGGTTGTTGCACGGCTCCAACATGCTCTTTGAGAAAAAAAGGTGGCACAGCTTTGGATATACGTGACGTGGCGGCATCATACGGTAGCATCGTTCGCTATAGTTGTAGTACACTCCTACTAGGACGAAAACTCTTATAAAACCTTGCGCTTGGCTCTTTGCCTCTTCGGGAGGTTCAACAGTTCATACTCGTGTGAACCTTGCACTTGGCTCTTCGCCTCTTCGGAAGGTCCAACAATGATGATACTACAGTACAATATGCTTCTGGCAATCTGACACCGATTGAACTGCTGCACGTCCACCGCGAGGGCGAGGGCGAGGGCGAGGAAGAGGGAGAGGGAGTGTCATGGATTTGTCACGGCAGATGTCCTTAGTGTCAGGACTTAGTCGCGAGGCCAACGCATCTATGCGGTAGCTTGAGAGGGGTTGATCGGGCCGAGAGACGCAACACACAAGACAAGGATTTAGACAGCTTCGGGCCCCGGGAAACATCATTCGGTAATAGCCCTACATGTTGTTTGTGGCTAGATCTCATTATGCTCATCAGGGAGATGCCGCATAAGCCGGCTCCCCTTTAGTTGTGTCTAGCCCTAGAGATTATTGTTTCTTCTTGCCTGTCCCCCTTTGGGGAGCCCTGGCCCTCTTTATATAAGTTAGAGGGGCAGGTTACATGTGGAGTCCTAGTAGGACTAGGACTAGCCTATCTTCTACTACAAGCCGGATACAAGTCCGGGTCTTGATTCCTTGTAAGGGAAATATTCCTTACACCTTTCTTCTTAAGTCGGCTCACCATCACATGAACCGCCCATCGGGCCTTGGGCCTTGTCGTCTGCTTGACCCGCCTCACCGGTCTCCAAGTGAGTCACAATGTCCAAAGGGTTATATGTAAACCGCCATGTCCAGGCAGATCGCCACTGAGTCGCCTAGCTCCAGCCGGGTCTTCTGTTGAATCGCCAAGTCCGACCGGATCATAACTCCGGCCGGGTCATACCGCGGGGTATATCCCCGACATTAGCCCCCGGTTTAATTTGGATTTATCCATGTTAAACTGATCCTGCAAAATAAACACCAGAACAACTTTGACAGGTTGTGCTCCGGGTTAAAAATTCTTGTAAGACGGCACCTGATCATCCTTAATTCCTTGCGCTCCGGGTTAAATATTATCCCGAGACAGGACCTGATTACTCTTAAGTCCAATTGTCATTTCCTTCATCTAGAAAATCCGGGTCAAATAAGCTAGCTTCATACTCAATTTGCTGATGTTGGTTTCTCACAGAAAAATATTGTGACGAATAATCCACTTGAGTCGGCTTCCAAGGCGCCGGGTTAAATAATTTTGGTCTTCAAATACTCATCTGATATTCAGCCGGCTTGAAGATGTAAAACTTGCCGGTTTATCATTACCAAAAACTGCCTGATTGTAAAACAGACAATGTCGGGTCATAATTGTTGTTGACACCGGTTTATGTAATTGATCCTCCTGATTTTCTCAAAACTGATAATTTGAAGATTTTTCTCCCTTATATCCATATTACCTATAGCCCCCAAGTCTTGAGCAGAACAAAGTGATGTTTTAAGACTTGCTCCAATAAATGTTGCAACCTTGAAGAAATCCAGTTTATTCATCTCAATCATATAAACTGAATATTCCACACATGTAGCCCCCAAGTGCCGGGTCATTATGCAATAATGAGCAGGGACTTTGTAGATATAACCATGTAAATTTGAACAGCAATGTGTAGCCCCCAAGGGCCGGCTTAGTAAGATAATACTGAGCTGGGACTTTGTATATAATTGATAATAACATCATATAATATAGTCTCCACCATGGTGCTTGAACCCACGTCCACAAGGTTAATAGCTTTGTACTCCACCAACTAAATAGTGGAGCGTTCAATATAATGGATTAATGCTTGTGTACCTTGAATTTTTGACAGGAGCAATTGGTAGCCCCCAAGGGCCAACTCATTCAGAATGTGATGAGTCGGGTCTTCAATAAGTTGAGAAAAAAATGACTTTGCATTAGCCCCCAAGTGCCAAGGTGCATGCTGGCAGTGACATGGGACTTGCATATTTGATATAATCCCAATCTGAATAATATAGCCCCCAAGTGCCGGGTCGTAAGCCTGCAGCGACTCGGGACTATTCCTTCCATTGTAGAATAAATCATATCCATTGATAAAAATAATAGCTGTTGTGCTAAAGCGACTTTGAAAACCTCAATCATAGCACTGGTTATTGATAATCACAATAGAAATCCAGCCATGTTGGCTATTCGAGATTTGAATAACATAATCCGGTATGAAAACCTCAATCATTCAATGTCATCATGAAAATCCAGCCAGTTTGGCTATTAAAGATTTGAATACCTCATCGGTTGACAAGTAATTCCGGAGTTTAAAGACTTGGCGGCTCTTGGCCGATGGCGATTTAATACGCCTCCATTGTAAGCCGGAATTTTTATAACCCTGCGGCTTATAGCCTTTGAGAAATATCCAGAACGGATCATCATTTTGAAGCATGAACTTTGGTAATGAGCTTGAACTTAATCATTTATATGTCATATTTCTGCAAATCCTGCAAAGAGTTTAAACAACATATGCCCTGGCGACTTAAAGTCAAAAACCTGGGCGGGTAACCACCCAAATGTAGTCTTATCCTGCACACAAGTAGATCACAAGATCCCTATGGTCCTTTGAATGATACCGCCGGCTTATCTGACCCGGACAGTGAAGTTGATAACACAACTCTGTAAGAGCCGACACATATGATATTTGTGACAACTCAAATACTTGCGATTGTATAAAAACAGATAAAAAAATTTAGGCTTCTGATTCGAATATGATCAGTAAACCGTTCCAAAGGGGTTAAGCTAAGATTCAAATACGATCATATAGCCCCCAGTGGCGTTGGCGTTGCCGATCAAAGTGGGTATCAACAGCTATGTTCTCTTTGGTTCGAATACGACCTATGTTTGAACAGGAAACCCCCAAAATGACCTTAAGAGTTGTTTAGCGACGCAGATTCAAATACGATCCACGTCAATTCCCAAAGGGGTTGAGCTATGATTCGGATACGATCAAGAAGCCCCCAAGTAGGTTCAGCAGTTTGCTAATCAAAAGGGTATCGACAGCTATGTTCTCTTTAGTTCGAATACGACCTATGTTTGACCAGGAAGCCCCCAAGTGACCATAAATTTGGCATCACCGATCAAGAGGGTACCGACAGCTATGCTCGATGAGCAGGAAGCCCCCAAGTGACCATAATAAGATAAGCCGTAAGGCAGGATACCCATGTTTGAACCGCGCATCATGGCAACAAGTTCTTTTTGGTAACCTTTACTTTGTCTGAGAACTCGAACTTTGCGAGAGATTAATTCTTTTTGAACCAGAACTTTAAACCGGATTTGAAAGCTTCAAAAATTTGTGAGGGACAAATTTACCTTGAGCCGGATTTGAGAGCTTCAAAAAATTTGTGAGGGACAAATTTACCTTGAGCCGGATTTTGAACTGGATTTGAGAGCTTCAGTGCTTTGTGGGAGAAAGATGTCTCTTGAGCCGGATTTTAAACCAGAGTCCTTATTTTGAGCCAGAAATCTTCTGACGGCTTTTAAATTTTCATCGATCTAGCAGTAATCTCCGGGGCCGGGTTATTTTTCCCTTCAATGATCTTGAATTTATTGAAACCGGCTAATTTTGCCGAGTCATACCATTAGCCCCCGAGTGTCAAGACGACTTGAGGAGTTGGCTTGAGATTCTCCATAATTAACCGTGATATAGACCGGTTTGAATCCTGCATGGGACAACTTGCAAACCAAAGTAATTGCTCTTTTGAGAGGGAGAGGGAGCTGTAGTCAAAACCCTCTCCTCGTCCTGCGAACCACCGCGCGCGTGGGCGAGGGAGAGGCGTAGTAAGCAAGCTTCTCCTCGTTCAGCGAGTTGACAGGACACATCAAAGGAGTACTAGTACTAGTAGTAGTCCATACTGCGTCCTTTCCGATTAATATGGCTTAATTTGAAACGAGAAAAATATACTGGCGGTCAACGTATGTAACAATACGCTCTTTACGGTCACTATATATAGTTTTGCGGCGATTATACGATCACTAGCTCATCGTAGAGGACCGTATTGCACCCTACTGACCGGGCACATAGTCGACGTGGCACTTTGTTGACTGGTTAAATTGTCACCTGGTTTCTGGGTCCCACCTGTCAGTTGGCAGAGCAAAGAAATCAGTTAAACAAAACTTTACGCAGCGCCGACACGAGTCTAACCTTGCGCGAACCGCCTGGCTGTGTATGTGAGTGCATGCACGTGTCCTCCCTCGGTCTTCCAACAAAGAGTGTACATCGGCTACAAAACAAAGAGTGTGGTACATAATGTACATATACACTTCCAATGCATTTAGCCTTTAATCTAAATCAATATTGATTGACTAATGCACCAACTTGAGCTGTAGGTATAGGCTACATGTCTATCCTTAATTACAGCATGCAACGGCCTTCATTTAATCTTGTTATCTCAATGGTCGCATGCACACATAATTCTGGTACTTTTGGGCGTTAATTATGCCCTTGTCAATGTGTAAATCTCTAAATGTACAGTCTTTCACAGACGTAGGGAGTAGGTTGAGCACCTGAGCGTGAGTTGTGTGTGTTGCGTCGTGTGTTGTGTGTCGCATGGGTGCGTGAGTGTTGCGTGCGTCCATGTGTACGTGTGAGTGTTGCATGTTGCATGCATGCATGCATGCATGCATGGGGCTTACTCCCTGCCATTAACATGTTCATATTTCAAGATTCCTCTGTTTCCTCATATGGTGATACTCCCTCTGTTCCCAAATAGTACGGAGTAAAAGCCTCCCTCCGTTCCCAAATACGGAGTATTTGTCTTTCTACAGATTTCAACAAGTGACTAGGTACGGAGCAAAATGAGTGAAGTGAGCGTAGAGGCATAGGGATACTGTAGAAAGGAAGTCCTCGCGATCCATTATTCCCCATCTCGGTCAGAGAGAACTATTCAACTAGTCTTCGCAGTGAAGTGACAATACACGCTGCAGCAGATGGGATACGTAATTAATAAGCTGAACCAGCGTGTTGTTGTTACTAAATCAGCCTTACCCAAGATCGCCATCATGTTTGCCAAGAGAGCACGCTTCCGCAAATACGCCTCGCACCTCTGTCCTCCATTAACGACATATGGGCCCTCTTGTGGTAGACCCACATGTCATCGGTGTAACTATTTACACTCAAGGACGGTATATCCTGGTAGTAGTACTAGTAGAATTGAGATTTAATGCACTTTCTTCCCGCCTTCCACTCATCTTCCTCCTCTCTTCTTCTTCCTCCTCTCTTCCCCATCGTCGGCCGCACACCATTTACCCCCGCCACTGCTCGCCCGCCGCCATCTTCCTTGGTAGCTCACGCGCACTATATCCCCCGCCACCGCTCGACCACACAAGGAGAAGCTTCTTCGCCGCTCACCAATCCACTTCCCGCTGGCTCGCAGCACCGAAAACCCCAATGGCAGAACGGATCGACACGCAGAGCCGCGATTGGAATTCCTCCCGATGTTCTCTTGGAGCAGATCTGTAGTCGTATGGACCTACTCAGACCGCCCATCCGGCCGCATGCTCGGTGTCTTTGTACCGCCTAGTCGCTCGCAACCGCCGGCTCTTTTCAAGACACCCTGCTTGTTGATGCCCGATCCTCGCAGGTGGCCCGCATAATCGACTTGACGATCCTACGGAGGTTGTCGTGGTGCCCTCGACATGCTACCACTACCCGTCCCACCTGTCCTTCATGCGCGGCCACTCCATCGGGCGGGCATGAAGGCCAACTCGATCGCCCTCATCTACCACACCGGTAGTCCGTGGCGCCTCGTGGATATCTACACCCAGCGAGATCACCTTCCATCATTGGATACTGCCGACATCGAGCCTCGCGCCCGCCGGACACTACCGCTTACTACGCACGAGACGCGCAAGCTTTTGGCTCGACCTCTGTTTGCAGAAATTTGTAATCTGCGAAGTGCCCACACCATCAGAAGACTACATGGATTACAAGCTCATTTCCTTGTTCAACATGGGATTGGTCTATCTGGAATCCGGTCGCCATACATGGTTATGGCTCATCATCAATCCTGTTGAGGCAACATTTTTGTCTGATGCTATAGTGCACGATGGCATCGTTTACGCGGTTGACGCACAGATTGGCTGCCTATACTGGTGGAATCTATCATCCTGTAATTGTTCTCTCCCATCTCATCTTTACCTTATCAATACGACTGCCTGTTCATTTGTTACAAATTTAGAATGTATAGCATGTCTATAACCACATCATTGCTATGTGTTCCTCTCATTTCCTAGATTTTTATGACCACACATGTTATTTTTAGAGTTGATATGAGAACAATTGGCATCTAATGATTGTTAGAATACATATTATGAGCATAACATCATGATTGCTATATGTTACTCTCGTTTACAAGATTTGTATAACAACGCATGTTATTGCTTAGAGTTGATATGAGAACAGTAGTAGTAAGTGCTATGGTGGAATATGAGTAGGTGTTGTCATAGTTGTTTTCCTCTCATTGTTACATGATGTTTGAACCCTGACATGTTGCTAGAATATGAAAGCCATTGGCTTATTTTTTTAACTTGGGGTATGATTATGACCACGGCATTGCAATTCTCTGTCTATGATATGTGTCACTATTATAATAATCTTAATTCCACACATACTCTGAACATGATTGTTTATTTTTGTCCTTTTGGTCTCCAATTTGAATTGTTGCAGCAGACGCAAATGCGCTGGCCTTCATGATTCCAGGACCTGGAATCATACCAGCCGATGGGTGGTGGTTTATCGCTCGTTTAGCTGACGGCGGTCATTTGATGCTCATTCGCACGTACCAAATTGACCAAACTATTACATCAAACCACATGCAGTACAATGCATGGGGCGTTCATGACATTGATGGCTATGGATGCTTCGTGTTCGAGAAAGATCACAGCTCCGTTGGGCCAGGCGTATTCAACTGGAGGCGGGTTTACAGCCTCGGCAACCACTCCTTGTTCCTCGGGCTCAATTATCCAATCATCCAACCAATCATCGATCATATCACCGGCGATGATTACTGGGCTACGCAACATCCATTCGCGAGGGGGGCTGTGTTTACACATCATACCATGGGTTTCATGAATCACCATATCCAGAGATTTGTTGTGTCACGCCCAATATGCGACCCTATCCAAAAGGAACTCGACGGTCCCACCAAGGATAGACCCGCATATTGAAACGCTTTTGCAAGGTGGATATCATTACATCAACATTACATAATAGATGGGGATACATACATAAGGCATACAATGCCACACGAATACAACATCACATCATATACAAGATCAACATCCGACTACGGATGAAACATAAACAGAAACTCAAACGACATCCACCCTGCTAGCCCAGGCTGCCGACCTGGAACCTATCCCCTGATCGAAGAAGAAGCAGAAGAAGAACTCCAAAACAAGCAACATCGCTCTCACGTCATGATCATCGCAAATCCGTACCTGCAACTGGTGGTGTAGTAATCTGTGAGCCACGAGGACTCAGCAATCCCATTACCATGGGTATCAAGACTAGCAAAGCTTAAAGGGAAAGGAAGGGGTAAGGTGGTGAGGTTGCAGCAGCGACTAAGCATAAATGGTGGCTAACATACACAAATGAGAGCGAGAAGAGAAACAAAGGAACGGTCGTCAACTAGTAATGATCAAGA
The DNA here is from genome assembly GCA_021605205.1 of Aegilops longissima. Taxonomy (NCBI): domain Eukaryota; kingdom Viridiplantae; phylum Streptophyta; class Magnoliopsida; order Poales; family Poaceae; genus Aegilops; species Aegilops longissima. The sequence continues at coordinate 717,616,682 of CM038678.1, read as the reverse complement.
AATGATCCTGAACTCCTACTTACGTCAGACATAACCCAGAAACCGTGTTCTCCTCTCGATCAACCCCGAAAAGAGACACTCATGGTTACGCACATGGTTGGTGTATTTTAGAAGAGTTTGCTTCAAGTTTACTACAACCGGATATTAACAAATTCCAATCTGCCACATAACCGCGGGCACGGCTCTCGAAAGTTTATACCCTGCAGGGGTGTCCCAACTTAGCCCATGATAAGCTCTCGCGATCAACGAAGGATATTCCTTCTCCCCGGGAAGACCCGATCAGTCTCGGAATCCCGGCTACAAGACATTTCGACAGCAATAAAACAAGACCAGCAAGACCGCCCGATGCGCCGACAATCCCGATAGGAGCTGTACATATCTCGTTCTTAGGGCAACATCGGATGAGACAGGCTACGAGTAAAACCAACCCTCAAGTTGCCCCAAGGTGGCCCCGCAAGCGGCTCGGTTCGAACCAGCACTTAGAGAAGCACTGGCCCGGGGAGGCTAAATAAAGATGACCCTTGAGAGAGCGACTCCCAGGGGAAAGGTAGGTGGTGGTGAGGCAAATGGTAAAACCAATGTTGGGCCTTGCTGGAGGAGTCTTATTCAAAGCGAACTGTCAAGGGGGTCCCATAAATCACCCGACCGCGTTAGGGACGCAAAATTCAGGAACATAATACCGATATGACGGAAACTAGGGCGGCAAGAGTGGAACAAAACACCAGGCATAAGGCCGAGCCTTCCACCCTTTACCAAGTATATAGATGCAATAATAATATAAGAGATATTGTGTTATCCCAACCAAAATCCTGTCCACATGGAGCAATCTTCAACTTCACCTGCAACTAGCAACGCTATAAGAGGGGCTGAGCAAAGCGGTAACATAGCCAAACAACGGTTTGCTAGGAAGGGGTGACAATGGTTAGAGGTTCATGGCAATTTGGGATGGCTTGATAAACAGGTAATAGGTAGCGCAGCATAGCGATAGAACGAAGCCAATAGCATAGCAATGATAGTAGAGATCCAGGGTAGCGGTCATCTTGCCTGAAATCCCGCTAGGAAGAAGAACGAGTCCATGAAGAAGATGAAGCCACGAAGACGAACCAAGCGTAGACGAACGAATCCTCATGATCGCAACGAAACAGGAACTATCGAGAAGAAACACACAACATGGTAAACACACCACACATGAACAAGACATGATGCACAAACAAGCATGATGCATGACAAGACTACATGAAGCTACTCATGGCAAGAGATGATGCAAACAAGAGCAACACACCAAGGCAAGTTTAAATGAGGCCGGGAACAACATATAACAATTCCGGTAAGTCCTCATATGCAAATTTCGAAATTGGTCCAGATCTGAATAAACCTTATGTTCAAGTTGTTAAACAGCAAGTTAAGATGCACCACGATGGTCTACACGAAATTCTAGTCAAGTTACATATAAAGTTCATTAAATTCGGAGCTACGGGCTAGAAGACATGAGCAAAACAAGATAAGCATGGCATTGATGCAAAATGCATTCAAACACCAAGCAAACACCTCAAAACAAGGATGCAACATGATAATATGAAACCACATGCAAAATCAAGCAAGTTTCATATAGAGCATACTCAAAATGGAGCAACGGTGCAACACATACACATGAAACAAGTCATGACAACAATCTGTCCAAAACAGCAACTAGGCATATTGCAAGCATCAAAATAACATGCTACAGGACCTCAACGTAATAACAAAAGGCATGGGCATGAAGTACAGTTAAAGCATTACAAAACATGAACACTGAGCTATCTCCAGAAATCAGTAGAACATGCTCAAACACACATGGCAAGATTGCAAATAATAACAGTTTCAGACTTTGCAGAAATAACATCAGGTTGCAATGTTTAGAGCTATCAAACAACATGCTACAGGAACTTAACAATGCAAACAAAGTCATGGCATGATACTACTAAATGCATAGAATAAATGTCCTTTAGTGACCATGAGCCAAAAAGGATCAGAAGATATGATGGCACCCATGTAAACATGGCAAATTATATTACAGATTCATACATGGCAGGAACAACAATAAGTAGGCATGTTGGTGAGCTTGAACCACTCACCACAGAGCAATACATGGCATGGAAAGGCAACTCACAGTAAGAAGACATGGCATGGAGGCTATACATGGCAAGAACAACATCATAGCATGCAAGGATCAACTACAACAACCTTGGCAAAATTGAATTACATGTAAACAACCTGCCAGGAAACATTTATAGCAAAAGTAGAGCTCGATTGACTCAAGCTATGGCACTCCATAATTGCAAGCAAGGGCATGAATGGATAGAGAATAATCATATGTTCAAAACATCCTTACTGAAGTATCTCAAAATATGCATGGAACTCTCTGTAGCATCAAGTTTACATGGCATAAAAATATCAGCAGAACAGGGGCTGAAATCAGCAACATCATGAAGCCTAGTTTGCATGCTTGTGCTAGTCACCACAGAGATCACAAAAATACATGGCATACACCCCTCTAACGATGGCATGACATATTACAAAACACATGTAGGACTCAAGTTCATAGGATGCACACATCAATTATGGCAAAAATGACAAATCACCAAGTTATACCAGTTTCAGCAGATTAACGTCTTTTGCAACGAATATTCAGGCATCAAGATGGACTCAAATGAACATAATGCAATGGAACGAAATGATGTACTCGTCGAGGCGAACATTTTGACATATTACACGCACGAAACGGAGCTACGGATGCAGAGATACAACATGACGAACATGGCACGAAAAAGTCAAATAACAGGGACTTCGTGGATTTTCGGGGTCAACCTCGAAAACGGATCTGGATCGGCCGGAGCGGATCGAGGCGGGCCGGACTCGGGCCGGAGCTCTCGCCGGAGCTGAGGAGGGAGAAGGGGCCGGCAAGGTCGGGGCGATCGAGGACGTCGGCGTCAGGCGCTGGCGCCGGGCGGCGCGCCATGGTCGGGACGGTCGGCGCGACGCGGCGCTGGCTGGGCGGCGGAGGAGCTTCTGCGGGGCGGCCGGAGCTCGGGCTGGACCGGCCGGGTGGCGCGGAGGAGCTGCGGCCGGAGCAGGGCTGCGCGAGGCGGGAGAGGCGGAGGCGGCGGCGGGAGCGGGCGGTTGGGTCCGCCACCGCGGCGGCGGCGGCGGACGGCGGCGCAGGCGGCCGGAGGCGACGGGCGGATGGATTGGGGCCGGGAGCGGCCGAAAGCGGGCGGGCGGCATCGGGCGGCGGCGCAGGCCACGTGGCGGCGCTGGATTCGCTGAGGGCGGCGGCTGGACGGAACGGACATGTCCGGCGCGACGCGGACATGTCCGGCGGCTGAGAGGGAGAGGGCTAGGGTTTGATCTGCGCGAAAATTCGGGGGGGAGGTCTAGTTTTATAGGTAGAGGGAGCTAGGAGAGTTCAAATGAGGAGCGGTTTTCGCCCACACGATCGTGATCGAACGACCGAGAGCATGGAGGGGAGTTTGCTGGGTTTTGGGCCACTTTAGAAGGGGTGTTGGGCTGCAAGGAGAAGGAGGCTTTTACGGTTACCCTGTTAACCGTTGGAGTACCAAACGACCTCCAAATGACCTGAAACTTGACAGGCGGTCTACCGGTGCTATACCAAGGCCGCTTGACAAACCTCGGGCCATTCCGAGAAAGTTTAACACCCGCACATGAAAAGAGGCAAAAGGGGACGCCGGGGAGCATAGGAGTGCCGGATTGCAAAACGGACGACGGGGAAAATGCTCGGATGCATGAGACGAACACGTATGCAAAATGAAATGCACATGATGACATGATAAAAAATGCAGATGATGACATGGCAAAGAGAGACACGCAAGCACATGACATGGCAAAGACGGCGAATAACTGGCGGACACCTGGCGCATCGAAACCGGGGCGTTACATGTTGACACAGCTTGTTGCCAGGTAATCTTCAGTGTGTGAAAGGCATCAAGCTTCCATGCGATGGATGGCTTTTGCAAACCCGTCATGCGGCGATGTGGTTCATGCCAACATCAAATATGCACAAGTTGATTCATGCTGATATCTAGACTGAGCCAAGTATTCTGCTGCTGTAGCACGACCCTCTTTTGTTGGATATTATGTATTGTTGTTAGTTTGAAGCACTCCTCTGGTTTGAAGGATAGATACCTTCCTGGGATCAAGTGCATCCTAACTCACCTGCGTAGGATGTACTGATAATGATAATGGAGATGTTGTGCGAAGCCATATATATATATATATATATATATATATATATATATATATATATATATATATATATATATATATATATATATATATATATATATATATATATATATATATATATATATATATATATATATATATATATTAGGCTTCAAGTGTGTACTTGTTAGTTAAACGTATGTATAAATTGTGACACTAAATACGACTAGTAAGTAGTACAGTAGCAGTACTAGTATACGTCGGTCAAATTATTCATCATGTCAACACATTGAATTGACGTGACAACACGCTGCATGTGAGGTGACACAAGAATCCCGGCGGCGTGTTCGGGTATTCTGGACTTCAGATTTGGAGTACCACTTATCTGTCGAAATCTTTCATCATTCACTTAAAACAGTCGATTGATCATACATTGAGTACCATATAACTAGAATTACCGATGCAAGTCGAAGAAGGATTGGTCGGTGCTGCCGGCTGGCGTCAAGTTCGATCCCACGGATCAGGAGCTGATCGAGCACCTTGAGGCCGAAGTGAGTGCTGACAGGGCGAGATTTCAGTCTCTCATCGATTCGTTCATACCAACCATCGACAGCGAGCACAGCATATGCCACACCCAACCTGAGAAACTTCTAGGTAAGACACCGATCGGCCGTCTACTTGCACAAACATATTCCTTTGTTTATAGCTCTATTTTTATTTTTAGATGCAAACCTGGTGAAGCAATTACAATTTGACAGTTAAAAAAAAGTGAAACAAGTGACTGCAACATGCCAAAGATGTTATGAAAATGCCAACTACGTACACTAAAACCTGTATTCCACAATACTGCAGGTATCACACTGAGTGGCTAAGGAAGCAATTCTTCCAGCGCAATTCCAGGGCGTTCAAAAGGGGCACGTGGATGCATCGCAAGATACAGTCGGAGTGCGGCATGCACGCGATGTGGCACAAGACCGGCAATACCTTGCCGGTGATGGTCAATGGCCGGCAGACGGGCAGCAAAAAAGGTTCTGGTGCTGCACACCAACAAGAACTTCGACCAGCAGAGGACCAACTGGGTGATGCATCAGTACCACCGCGGGGACCAGGAGCAAGAGAAGGAGCGGGAACTGGTCCTCTGCAAGATTTTCTACCAGACGAACACTAGGGCCAGTAGTAAAAAGATTTGAAGTTAGTTAGGTATTGGTAGTTGTACTACCTTGTCGTCCGCAAGTTGGTATTTTTTTAATGATCTTTTGGTATGAACTTGCATTTGCTTCCAACCATCATGCCGAGGGTCGGCGTGGATATAAAGCTGAATCATTTGTTTCAAAACGAATTTTCAGGCACCTGATTTTTATTTGATGGGTAGCATAAGCACCCGCCGTTCGAATTCCCAGTTCTCCAATTTTTCCGAAACAAGTGCATGCACTTATTATCTCGATAAAAAAACAATATCCATGCTGCATCCCAGTTATCAGTATGTACTTGCAGAATTCTCTTGTTTATTGAGCACGTATATTGTTTTTTCAGGTCGAGCAAGTTTCAACTGGGCTGCAGACTGCCCAGGGTTGGTTTTGTTTTTAACAGGCCCAACCCATGATGACAACGGGGCACAAAGATCCAGCAGGTATCTACTGGCCTCTGGCCTGCCAGCGTTAGTTATATTTTGTCTTACAACATCCGCAGGCAGTTTTTTTACTGAATCAAACACACAACCAAGTTCTATTTTCCTCTTGAAACGCATGTCCTACATCCGTTTTCTAATCTCTACCTATAGTTTTACTAGTTCATATACATGTATCATTATATTGAAAACACATGAAATTCCCTTTTCATATCTACATCCTTATTTTTGTTGTTTTTTCCCACCCAGCTGATTTTTTACCACTGGTTTTCCTTAAACCAACTCAATTGTCCCACGCCTTATTTGCTCACAAAAACAAAACGATTTTTTGGAAAATCAATAAGTTCTTAAAAATGTTTATCATTTCGGGATTACAACAGTTCGGACTCCACCGAAATATGCAAAATAAGGTTGAACTTTTTGACCGTGGTCCTGGGCAGAAAATGGGCTGTAATAAATTACTTAAGAATTAGCAAATGGGCTGCAAATTATAAAAAATAGCAAATGGGCTTTATGTTGTCTGCCACAGATTTGGAGGCTGACTTGTGGGCCTACCAAGTTCATGCGTACACAAGGTTTCGCAAAAAATAAACTTAGTCAACAATCGACTCTACCAGCGTCAGACCGTTAGATGTCAATCTAACGGCAATCGTGCTTCTTCAGTCTCTGATCTTCCTGCCCCAGCCGCCCAAACTAGCGCCACCAAACCGCTTTGCTCCGCCTCCCCCGTGGCGGCAAGTGCTGCCGGGCAGGCCTCACGGCCCCATCATACTCGCATCCCTGGCCTGTCTATCCCTCTACTCACCCACACCTCCTGTTATTTTTCGGCGACGGCAGCCGAACCAGTCAACCTCAGACTTTCCACAGCACAGGCAGCCACTGTCGTGTCTTCCCGGCCCGTGTCGTTCCTTCAGAGGCCTCGCCGTCGTCCACCGCCCTGGTGCTCTCGGCGCGGCGTGGTCAATGATGTACATCCAACGGCCGTAGTGCTTCTTCAACATCTGGTCTTCTTGCCCCAGCCGCCCAAAGCAGCGCCGGTCGTGCCGCATGCTCCTGCCTCCCGTGGCCGGCTGTGCTGCCGCGGAGGCCTCACCGTCCCCATACTACTCCCACCGCTGGCCAGGCCATCCCTCCACTCACCCACTCCCCATGTTATTCTGCGGCGACGGTAGCCTCACATCGCAGCCGAACCAGTGAACCCTCATGCTCCTCTCCGCGTGGGCATCCACTTCCGCGTCTTCCCCGGCTCCGCGTCGTCCCCTTCCTAGGCCTCTACGTCGTCCACCGCCGTATTGCTCTCGGTGCGACATGGTCAATGTGGTCAACGACTGACTTCCATCGGAAGAGTACTGTACGTGGAGAGGCTGACAGCTGGGTCCACGGCAGCCGCAAGGAAGTGCCTCCACCTGATAGCAGGGACCCACCGGACGGGCCACCTGTATTTCGCGGAAAAGACGTTTCCTCCCTGACTGATGGGACCCACCGGACGGGCCACTGTATTTCGCGAAAAAATCGTTTGCCCCTGACTGCTGGGACCCACCGGACGGACCACCGTATTTTGCGAAAAAACGCTCCCCATTGTCGGCTCGGACCCACCGGAAGTGCCTCCTTATTACGCATGAAAAATGAATACTCCCCGCTAGCTGGGACCCACCATGGTGGGAGGCTGATCGTGGGCATACTAAGTTGACGGGACGGAGGGTTTTGTCAACTTAGTCAATATGAACGATTCTAGCTCCAAGTGACCGTCACGGTGTCCATCCAATGGCCGTCGTGCTTCTTCAATCTCTGCTCTCCTGCTCGGCCGCTCAAACAAGCGCCATGGACTGCTGCTCCCTCCTCCCATGGCCGGCTATGCTGCCACAGTAGCCCTCACCGCCCCACATACTCCCATCGCTGGCCTAGCCATCCCTCTACTCACTCACACTGCTGTTATTCTCCTTCGACGGTAGATTTAACCAAGAAACCTCGACAACAGATTCCCCTCGCGCGGGAAACAACTGCCGAGTCTTCCTGCCTCTGCGTCGTCCCCTTCCTAGGCCTCGCTGTCGTCCACGCCTCGGTGCTCTCGGCGCGGCCTGGTCAATATGGTCAACAACCGACATGCATCTGAAGTGGATCAGACGTGGAGAGGTCGAGATTGGGTCCACGGCCGCATGCAAGGAAATGTCTCCTTATTACGCGCAAAATAATGATTCCTCCACCTGACATCGGGGACCCACCGAAAGGGCCTATGTATTTCGCGAAAAAAAGTTACCGCCGCTGACAGCTCGGACCCACCAGCTATATCTTCGCAGGCAAGGAAGTGCCTCCTTATTACGCACAAAAAAAATGAATACTCCCCCAGTTAGCTGGGACCCAGTATAGTGACAGGCTAACTTGTGGGCCTACTAAGTTGATGGGGATGGAGGGCTTTGTCAACTTAGTCAATATGCACGATTCTAGCTCTAGTGACCGTACGATGTCCATCCAACGGCCGTAGTGCTTCTTCAACCTCTGGTCTTCTTGCTCCAGCCGCCCAAACCAGCGCCGGTTGTGCCTCGTGCTCCTGCCTCCCGTGGCCGTCTGCGATGCGGCGGAGGTGTCACCGCCCCTACTACTCCTACCGCTGGCCAGGCCATCCCTCTACTCACCCACACCCCCTGTTATTCTGCGGCGATGGCAGCCTCACATTGCAGTGAACCAGTGAACCCTCGTACTCCTCTACGCGTGGGCATCCATTGCCGCGTCTTCCCCGGCTCTGCGTCGTCCCCTTCCTAGGCCTCGCCATTGTCCACCTCCCTGGTGCTCTCGGTGCGGCGTGGTCAACGTGGTAAAGGAACGGCTTCCATCGGACGTGGACAGTACGTGGAGAGGCTGACAGCTAGGTCCACGGCCGCAGCAAGGAAGTGCCTCCTTATTATGTGCAAAATAATTATTCCTCCACCTGACAGCGGCGACCCACCGGACGGGCCACCGTATTTTGCGAAAAAAAACGTTTCCCCCTGACTGTTGGGACCCACCAGCTACATCTTCGCACGCAAGGAAGTGCGTCCGGGCAAAAAAAAACGATTCACCCACCTGACTGCTGGGACCCACCAGCTACATCTTCGCACGCAAGGAAGTGCGTCCGGGCAAAAAAACAAAACGATTCGCCCCCCCCTGACTGCTGGGGCCCACCAGCTACATCTTCGCAGTCAAGGAAGTGCCTGACAGTCGGGACCCACCTGGTCGAAGCGTACGTAGCTTTGTCATTCTGGTCGACGTGTACGTACATACTGGTCGATGTAGAGGCGCGCACGTAGCATGTACACGTACGTACAGCGGCGAGGGTGCAAGAAAGAAAATACGGCCACGTACGTACATAAGGGTAGGGTCTCGATCGAAACGGGGGTCCTGTTGATCGAGAGGGGTGTGGCGTACCGCAAAACGGACGAAACGGACCTCCTACGGTCGAAACAGGGGTCCTGTTGATCGGGAGGGGTGTGGCGTACCGCAAAACGGACGAAACGGACTTGTGTTGGAGCGCTACGGTCGAAACAGGGGTCCTGTTGATCGGGAGGGGTGTGGCGTACCTCAAAACGGAGGAAACGGACCTCCTACGGTCGAAACGGGGGTCCTGTTGATCGAGAGGGTGTGGCGTACCGCAAAACGGATTTAAACGGACCTCCTACGGTCGAAACAGGGTCCTGTTGATCGGGAGGGTGTGGCGTACCGCAAAACGGATTTAAACGGACTTGTGTTGAGCGCCACGGTCAAACAGGGTCCTGTTCATCGGGAGGGGTGTGGCGTACCGCAAAACGGGACTCCACGGGATACTATTCACCTCCACCGTCGACCTCCTCCAGCCTCCACGGGCTACCGTCGACCTCCTCCAGCCCCCACGGGCTCCTGTTCATCCAGCCTCCACCGCGCGCTACTCCATCGGCTACTGTTCAACCACCCCTCCACGGGCACCCCTCCATTGTCTACTGCTCATCCAGCCTCCACACCACGGGTCCTATTCAACCACCCTCCACGGCCACCCCTCCATCGCTCACTGCTCATCCAGCCCTCCACACCACGGGTTCCTGTTCATCCAGAGGCAACGCCACCGCTCACTGTTCATCCAACCCCCCGCAACTCTCACTGTTCATCCAATCGATCGGCTTCAGTTAGCAGCAGCAGCGAAGGAATCGCTCCATCGGGTTCAGTTAACAGCCATCGATCGATCGCTCGGGTTCGATAACGTGTAGCTCGCAGTGCAATCGCCGAGTTCGATTAGAGCCCAACGCCTCGCTTCGGGTTCGCGAGCCAACGCCGCACACACTCACGTGACGTGTCACGAGAGAATGCGATCGCTTCGCCCCCGACCTCCCACCGTAACCGGCAACTCCCCGAAGTTTTCCTCCCCCTCGCTTCTACCATGGTTTTTTCCATCATGGACGGCCCAAAGAATGTCATGCAGCTGCCTCTCCGGCCCGTCTAGGACAAAAAGCCCATTTTATGTCATGATTTTTTGTCACGGAAGTAGGAGCCCACCACGTCTATGATGCTATCGGGTTTTGTCACAATTATCGTCATAGAAGTGTCATATGTATGACAACAAAAAATTTCATTCGGCCCAAAATGTCACGGATGTGTCTTTTTTTGTAGTGATGGTGGTTGTGGAGAAGACAAAAAGGAGAAGATAGTCTCACATCAACTAGGCATATCAACGGGCTATGGAGATGCCCATCAATAGATATTAATGTGAGTGAGTAGGGATTGCCATGCAACGGATGCACTAGAGCTATAAGTATATGAAAGCTCAACAAAAGAAACTAAGTGGGTGTGCATCCAACTCGCTTGCTCACGAAGACCTAGGGCATTTTGAGGAAGCCCATCATTGGAATATACAAGCCAAGTTCTATAATGTAAAATTCCCACTAGTATACGAACGTGACAACATAGGAGATTCTCTATCGTGAAGATCATGGTGCTACTTTGAAGCACAAGTGTGGTAAAAGGATAGTAGCATTGCCCCTTCTCTCTTTTTCTCTCATTTTTTTATTTTGTTTACTTTTTTGTTTGGGCCTTTCTCTTTTTTATGGCCTCTTTTTTTTCGTCCAGAGTCTCATCCCGAGTTGTGGGGGAATCATAGTCTCCATCATCCTTTCCTCACTGGGACAATGCTCTAATAATGATGATCATCACACTTTTATTTACTTATAACTCAAGAATTACAACTCAATACTTAGAACAAGATATGACTCTATATGAATGCCTCCGGCAGTGTACCGGGATGTGCAATGACTCATTAGTGACATGTATGAAAGAATTATGAACGGTGGCTTTGCCACAAATACAATGTCAACTACATGATCATGCAAAGCAATATGACAATGATGGAGGGTGTCATAGTAAATGGAATAGTGGAAAGTTGCATGGCAATATATCTCGGAATGGCTATGGAAATGCCCTGATAGGTAGGTATGGTGGCTGTTTTGAGGAAGGTATATGGTGGGTGTATGATACCGGCGAAAGGTGCACGGTATTAGAGAGGCTATCAATGGTGGAAGGAAGAAAGTGTGTATAATCCATGGACTCAACATTAGTCATAAAGAACTCATATAATTATTGCAAAAATCTACAAGTTATCAAAGCAAAGTATTACGCGCATGCTCCTAGGGGGATAGATAGGTAGGAAAAGATCATCGCTCGTCCCCGACCGCCACTCATAAGGAAGACAATCAATAAATAAATCATGCTCCGACTTCATCACATAACGGTTCACCATACGTGCATGCTATGGGAATCACAAACTTTAACACAAGTATCTCTCAAATTCACAAATACTCAACTAGCATGACTCTAATATCACTACTTCCATATCTCAAAACAATCATCAAGCATCAAACTTCTCTTAGTATTCAACACACTCATAAGAAAGTTTTTACTATTTTTGAATACCTAGCATATTAAGATTATTTAAGAAAATAACCATGCTATTTAAGAATCTAAAAATAATATAAGTGAAGCATGAGATTTCATCTATTTCTTCAAAATAAAACCACCACCGTGCTCTAAAAGATATAAGTGAAGTACTAGAGCAAATGACAAACTACTCCGAAAGATATAAATGAAGATCAATGAGTAGTCGAATAATTATACAACTATATGAAGACTCTCTAACATTTAAGAATTTCAGATCTTGGTATTTTATTCAAATAGCAAGCAAAACAAAATAAAATGACGCTCCAAGAAAAACTCATATCATGTGGTGAATAAAAATATAGCTTCAAGTAAAGTTACCGATGAACGAAGACGAAAGAGGGGATGCCTTCCCGGGCATCCCCAAGCATAGGCTCTTGGTTGTCCTTGAATATTACCTTGGGGTTACTTGGGAATCCCCAAGCTTAGGCTCTTGCCACTCCTTATTCCATAGTAAATCGAATCTTTACCCAAAACTTGAAAACTTCACAACACAAAACTTAACAGAAAATATCGTGAGCTCCGTTAGCGAAAGAAAACAAAACACCACTTCATGGTACTGTAATGAACTCATTCTTTATTTATATTGGTGCTAAACCTACTGCATTCCAACTTCTCTATGGTTTGTAAACTATTTTACAAGCCATAGATTCATCAAAATAAGCAAGCAACACAATGAAAACAGAATCTGTCAAAAACAGAACAGTCTGTAGTAATCTGTATCAAACGTATACTTCTGGATCTCCACAAATTCTAAAATAAATTGGTGGACCTGAGGAATTTGTATAGTAATCATCTGCAAAAAGAATCAACTAAATATCACTCTCCAGTAAAAAGTTGAAGCTAATCTCGTGAGCGCTAAAGTTTCTGTTTTTATAGCATGATCATAAAGACTTCACCCGAGTCTTCCCAAAGGTTCTACTTGCACAAACACTAATTAAAACATAAAACCACATCTAAACATAAGCTAGATAGATTATTTATTCCTAAACAGAACCAAAAAGCAATAAACTAAAATAAAATTGGGTTGCCTCCCAACAAGCGCTATCGTTTAACGCCCCTAGCTAGGCATGATGATTTCAATCATGCTCACATAAAAGATAAGAATTGAAACATAAAGAGAGCATCATGAATAATATGACTAGCACATTTAAGTCTAACCCACTTCCTATGCATAGGGATTTTGTGAGCAAACAACTTATGGGAAAAAGAATCAACTTGCATACGAAGGTAAAACAAGCATAACTTCAAAACTTTAAGCACATAGAGAGGAAACTTGATATTATTGCAATCCCTACAAGCAAACATTCCTCCCTCATAATAACTTTCAGTAGAATCATGAATGAATTCAACAATATAACAAGCACCTAAAGCATTCTTTTCATGATCTACCTGCATAGAAAATTTACTACTCTCCACATAAGCAAAATTATTCTCATGAATAATAGTGGGAGCAAACTCAAGAAAGTAACTATCATGTGATTGAAAATTAAGATCAAGATGACAAGTTTCATGGTTATCATTATTCTTTAAAGCATACTTGTCATCGCAATAATCATCATAGATAGGAGGCATGCTTTCATCATAGTAAATTTGCTCATCAAAGCTTGGGGGACTAAACATATTATCTTCATCAAACATAGCATCCCCAAGCTTGTGGCTTTGCATATCATTAGCATCATGGATATTCAAGGAATTCATACTAACAACATTGTAATCATGCTCATCATTCACATATTTGATGCCAAGCATTCTACGTAATTCTTCTTCTAGCACTTCAGCACAATTTTCCTTTCCATCATTCTCACGGAAGATATTAAAAAGATGAAGTGTATGAGACAAACTCAATTCCATTTTTTTTGTAGTTTTCTTTTATAAACTAAACTAGTGCTAAAACAAGAAACAAAAAGATTCGATTGCAAGATCTAAAGATATACCTTCAAGCACTCACCTCCCCGGCAACGGTGCCAAAAAAGAGCTTGATGTCTACTACACAACCTTCTTCTTGTAGACGTTGTTGGGCCTCCAAGTGCAGAGGTTTGTAGGACAGTAGCAAATTTCCCTCAAGTGGATGACCTAAGGTTTATCAATCCATGGAGGCGAGGGATGAAGATGGTCTCTCTCAAACAACCCTGCAACCAAATAGCAAAGAGTCTCTTGTGTCCCCAACACACCCAATACAACGGTAAACTGTATAGGTGCACTAGTTCGGCGAAGAGATGGTGATACAAGTGCAATATGGATGGTAGATATAGGTTTTTGTAATCTGAAAATATAAAAACAGCAAGGTAACAAGTGGTAAATGTGAGCGTAAACGGTATTGCAATGCAAGGAAACAAGGCCTAGGGTTCATACTTTCACTAGTGCAAGTTCTCTCAACAATAATAACATAATTGGATCATATAACTATCCCTCAACATGCAACAAAGAGTCACTCCAAAGTCGCTAATAGTGGAGAGCAAACGAAGAGATTATGGTAGGGTACGAAACCACCTCAAAGTTATTCTTTCCAATCAATTCATTGGGCTACTCCTATAAGTGTCACAAACAGCCCTAGGTTCATACTATAATAACACCTTAAGACACAAATCAACCAAAACCCTAATGTCACCTAGATACTCCAATGTCACCTCAAGTATCTGTGGGTATGATTATACGATATGCATCACACAATCTCAGATTTATCTATTCAACCAACACATAGAACCTCAAAGAGTGCCCCAAAGTTTCTACCGGAGAATCAAGACGAAAACGTGTGCCAACCCCTATGCATAAGTTCATGGGCGGAACCCGCAAGTTGATCACCAAAACATACATCAAGTGAATCACGTGATATCCCATTGTCACCACAGATACGCACAGCAAGACATAGATCAAGTGTTCTCAAATCATTAAAGACTCAATCCGATAAGATTACTTCAAAGGGAAAACTCAATCCATTACAAGAAAGTGGAGGGGGTGAAGCACCATAAGATCCAACTATAATAGCAAAGCTCGCGATACATCAAGATTGTGCCAAATCAAGAACACGAGAGAGAGATCAAACACATAGCTACTGGTACATACCCTCAGCCCCGAGGGTGAACTACTCCCTCCTCGTCATGGAGAGCAGCGGGATGATGAAGATGGCCACTGGTGAGGGTTCCCCCCTCCGGCAGGGTGCCGGAACAGGGTCCCGATTGGTTTTTGGTGGCTACAGAAGATTGGTTTTTGATTGATTGGTTTCTCGTATTCGAAGTTTTTAGGGTATGTGGGTATATATGGGTGAAAGAAGTACGTCAGTGGACCTCCGGGCTGTCCACGAGGCAGTGTAGCGACCCGACCCAAAATCGGTGAAGTCTCTGTGTAGCTGTACCATCCCAAGATCATGCTGGCACACACAGTACATTGATGAAAAGATTCAAAGTTCAATCACACCTGAATTTATTACACGATTCTCATATCGAGTCTTTATTACAATAGAATAAATTCGGCCGAAGGCCAACTCATGAGAAATAAACTAAATAAAGCTGCGGAAGCGTAGACAAAATAGCGAGTCCATCCGACTCCATAGGGCAATTGCCAAGCGCGGATCGTAGCCTCACTCCTGATCGGAAAACTCCTCTGCAACATAAGACGTTGCAGCCGTGTAGGTCACCATTTTGAATATGTCGGCAAGTCATAGAGGGAACAACAATAATATTACTAACACTATATGCAATTTGGCTGTGGGGCTCTAAGTTTCATTGTTTTGCGAAAAAACCAGTTTTTCCCTACAACAAGAACTTGTTTGCAAATACTACAAAATGTTGGTAGTTATTGAGATGGTTCCGCCAACCAATGTCTCATTCCCAATTATTAAATAACCCCCTCATTTAATTTATTAAGTTCGGTGTTGAGATATCCGAAATACTCCAAGTTCCAGAGGCTCAAATTGTCCGTGAATCGGGACACGGCTAACCGATTAGATCTTCACTCTGCAGAGGTTTGCGACTTTACCCGCAAGAATCGTTCCTCCTTTAAGTCTTCGCACTTCCTGGTGTTTGAAGACGGACGAACGTAAACAGGGTCTTCCAAGAGTTCCTCCGGCCACCGCCGTGCCCATCCAATCCTACCGTTCTTCTACATCTCGTAGCACCGTCCGCCAGAGTCACACCTAGGGTCGACCAAGCCAGAGCCCATAATGGCTTGCGGCTGCACAGTAAGCTTCCGTCAATGGGGTATCCATCCGTCTCTTCGTGGCTGGGTGAAGCTTTCCGCAAGATGTCATGGCGCTTCTCCATGCATCCCGCCAGCCGCTGGTTTCTCCAGGTGCCCGTCAACCGTCCTCCACCCAATGAGTGAATTTCGAAGTCCATCTTGAGCTTGAAATCATGGGGTTGTCATCATCTTGACTCTCACATCTCCCTTATGAATCACTCAATCAACCCCGCTCTGAGCATAGCAAAATAAACTACTTCGTCCCGGCCATGGTAACAAGGGAATTGGTTTCATCCTACCTCATGATACTACTCAAGAACATAACTTAAAATTCTCCTACTGCATGCATGGTGGGGAGATATAATTCTAATGCAATAAAATCATAGGCATTGTGAAAGCAAACATGGTCAAATGACTTGCCTGGCTGACGGTCTTCGAAAGCTAGGGACTCGTGATAGCAGGCTTCGCACTCCGGAAATTCTACCGAAGCAAACAACAATCATATAAGCATAAAAACATACAATCACTTAACATAACAGCATGCTAACATAAAACACACAAAACAATCGAACCAAAAACCAAAGAAAA
Organism: Aegilops longissima; assembly: GCA_021605205.1. Classification (NCBI taxonomy): domain Eukaryota; kingdom Viridiplantae; phylum Streptophyta; class Magnoliopsida; order Poales; family Poaceae; genus Aegilops; species Aegilops longissima. The sequence goes on along the minus strand of CM038678.1, from coordinate 717,600,136 downwards.
CTCGAAGAAATCCAAGCCAACAACTAACAAGAAAATAAAATAAACTTTTTATTTTCTGTAAATAAAAGTTCAAGTTCTAAAACTACAGAAACTAATCTAAAATAAACTATAACTAGGTAAAATAAAATTATTTACTAAATAAAACAATAGGAAAATAGTAGCTGGTTAAAATAAACAAGAAACACATGATTTCGACTAAAACTATTTTTTTTAATAAAAATACCCAAATAAATTCCTACTGCTAGGCAAAGTCAAAACAAAGCAGTGACAAAAGAATCACTAAAATAAAATAATCCTAACTCATTTTATAGCAGAAATACTAATCTGTCTAAAACTAAAATAAAACAATTTCTAATAATTTAAACATGGCCAAACATATTTTCTACAGAAACTACAACAAATTTGCAAACTAACAAAAAAGAATCAACTAAAAATATTAAGTAACCTAAAAGATATGGATTTTACAAAACTGGAACTATTCTGTTAAAAACAGAAACGAAAAAATATAATTAAAAAGAAAAACTAGCGCTAACGGGCCTATCTAACGCTCAGGCGACATTTAACTAAAGCGTGCCCGAGAGAATAAACCGATCGGGCCGGTCTAACTAAACCGCTAACTAAACCAAAATAAACCGTAACTAAACCGGACCTTTTAAAATAAAACATACCCTTCAGAGATCTAATCTAGGCCCTAGGTGCTAGATCGAACGTGGTGGGGTTTTCCGCGCTTATCAGCAGTGGCGACGCAGCGATGGACGACGGCGTGCTCGGGCGACGACGGCGCAGCGCGCTCGGTGGTCCGGGCGACAGCGGAGGCGTCCAGCGGTGCGGCGGAGCGAGGGGAGGTCGGGGTGGAGTCGTTGGAGCTCGGGGGTCGGAGACGAGCGGGCAAGAGCAATGGCATGGCAGCAAGGCTGGGTTCAGCGAGGAATAGCGGCGAGGTAGAGGGTTAGGCGAGGGAACGTGAGGAACGGGTCGCTGAGGCGGGGTACTTATAGGGCGTGGTCGACTTGGGGGAGGGGGCGAATCGAGGAGAGAATCCCGAGATCTCCGGGATTCAGCGGGCGGCGCGCAGTTTGGTGTCTGAGGAAGAAGAAGGGGTGGGGCAGGCGCGTCAGCGAGAGAGGAGGAGGGTTTGGCCGGGCGACCGAGGGGAAGGGGATTCGGCGGCGGCTCGGGCAGGCCGGCTCGGTCGGTTGGCTGGGCTGCGCCTGGCCCGCTGGTGGGCTGCCTCGGCGCTGGCTGGCTGGGCAGGGTTAGGCCGGCGCTGGGGTTTTCTTTCCTTTTTTGAATTAGAGAGAGAGAGAGAATATATTAAATATATATATTTTCTATAGGACATATATATATCAAAATTCTCGGGGAATTTATCCTACAATTTGAACATTTTCCAGGGCAAAACTCAAACTTAAAAAAAACATTTTCTAGAAATCCCAAATAAAATCAAATTTGAATTCAATCTTTTGGCAAAACTTTTCTTCTGACATTTCTGGAGTGTCATGTTTACTCCTCTCATACTTTTTCTCAAGTATTTGTCAGGCATTGTTTTGAAGTAAATTCAACTGCCAATTTGAATTCAAGTTCCAACAAACTCAAAAACCTCTGAAATAATTCAAATGTCACTCAATTCAAACAGTAATGCATAGATGCTTAGCTATAATTGTAAAACATTCCAAATGGAAAATTTGGGATGTTACAAACCTACCCACCTTAAGATGAATCTCGCCCTCGAGATTCGGGTTGGCTAGCAAATAGGTGCGGGTGGTCTCGGCGGAGGTCTTCTTCTCGCTCCCAGGTGGCTTCCTCCTCGGAATGATGACTCCACAGCACCTTGCAAAACTTGATGATCTTGCTGCGGGTGACTCTGTTCGCAGTCTCGAGAATTCGGACGGGTTTCTCCTCATAAGTCAGATCACTGTCGAGCTGTATGGCCTCTAGGGGCACTGTGTCTCTCAACGGAATATCGGCCATGTCGGCATGGCATTTCTTCAGCTGAGAAACATGGAAGACATCATGAACTCCGGACAATCCTTCCGCAATTCCAACTTATAAGCAACTTCTCCACGACGTTCGAGGATTTTGTAGGGGCCAATGAACCGGGGTGCTAACTTTCCTTTAACACCGAACCTCTTGATTCCACGAAGTGGGGACACACGAAGATATGCCCGGTCTCCCGCTTCGTATGTTACTTCCTTGCGTTTACTGTCGGCATAACTCTTCTGCCTCGACTGAGCTACCTTGAGTCTATCTCGACTCAGCTTGACTTTCTTCGAATATCTGATAAGATCGGGACCGAAAAGTTTTCGATCTCCAACACCATCCCACAAATGGTGTTCTGCACCTCCTTCCGTATAGAGCTTGAAGGGGCCATCTTCGATCGCTCGATAACTGTTATTGTACGAGAACTCCGCATATGGCAAATTATCATCCCAGCTAGACCCATAGTCTAGCGCACAAGCTCTCAACATGTCCTCCAGGATCTGGTTGACTCTCTCGGTCTGTCCATCTGCTCATGGATGAAAAGCTGTCTCAACTCCAGCCTCGCACCCAAAGTTTCATGCAACTGATTCCAAAACTTTGAGGTAAATTGTGTTCCTCTATCTGACACGATACTCCTCGAACTCCATGCAGACATACGATCCTGGTCATGTATATCTTGGCTAACTTAGCGCTGGTATAGGTAGTCTTCACGGGAATGAAATGAGCTACCTTGGTCAATCGATCAACCACTACCCAGATGGAATCATAACCTGAACGGGTCCTGGGTAATCCTGTGATAAAATCCATTCCAAGTTTTTCCCATTTCCACTCGGGAATCGGCAAAGGTTGAAGTAACCCTGCTGGCTTCTGATGTTCCGCCTTTACTCGCTGGCAAACATCGCATATCGCTATGTACTCAGCAATATCCTTCTTCATACCTGTCCACCAGAAACTTTCCTTCAAATCCAGATACATCTTGGTGTTACCGGGGTGAATCGAGTAAGGTGAATCATGAGCCTCCTGAAGAATTAGCTTCCTGAGTTCGGGATCATTGGGTACATAAATACGATCCTCGAACCATATAGCTCCGTATTCATCCTTACGAAACCCTTTAGCTTTTCCTTCATTCATCCTTTTCTTTATCTCATCAATTTCCTTGTCCGACTTCTGGGCTTCACGAATTCTTTCGGCCAAAGTGGACTGAACTTCCAGAGCTGCAACATATCCTCTCGAAACTATCTCCAGTCGAAGATCTCTGAGGTCATCGACTAACTCCTGGGGTAATCCTCCCACTATAAGAGTATTCACATAACTCTTACGGCTCAAGGCATCTGCTACAACATTAGCCTTTCCTGGGTGGTAATGCAATCTCATGTCATAGTCCTTGATTAACTCTAGCCACCTCCTCTGCCTGAGGTTCAACTCTTTCTGCGTGAAAATATACTTCAAGCTCTTTTGATATGTGTAAAGATCACAACTATTTCCGATAAGGAAATGCCTCCAGGTCTTGAGTGCATGCACTACGGCTGCTAACTCCAAATCATGTGTGGCGTAATTCATCTCGTGAGGTCGTAGCTGTCTGGAGGTATAAGCTACAACTTTTCCTTCCTGCATGAGTACTCCTCCGAGTCCCTGGCGAGAAGCGTCACAATATACCTGGTAATCCTTGTGTATGTCCGGCAAAATCAGTACTGGGGCTGTAACCAAACGTTTCTTCAATTCCTGGAAACTGGCTTCACAATCCTCGGTCCAAATGTACTTGGCGTCCTTCTTCAACAGCTCAGTCATGGGCTTGGCAATCTTCGAGAAATTCTCAATAAACCTCCGATAATATCCTGCGAGTCCGAGAAAACTGCGGATCTCCTTGACTGAGGTGGGTGACTGCCAATCGGTGACTGATACAACCTTGGTGGGGTCAACTGCTATTCCTTCTCCTGAAATAACATGTCCGAGGAATCCGACTTCCTTCAGCCAAAATTCACATTTGCTGAACTTGGCATACAACTGATGTTCTCGGAGTTTCTCCAGAACTAGACGCAAATGTTCCTTATGCTCTTCCTCGCTCTTGGAGAAAATCAGTATATCATCGATGAACACCACAACAAACTTGTCCAGATATTCCATAAATACCTTGTTCATCAAATTCATGAAGTATGCAGGGGCATTAGTCAATCCGAATGACATGACGGTATACTCATATAAACCATACCTGGTGGTAAATGTTGTTTTGGGTATATCCTTTTCATGGATCTTCAACTGATGATACCCTGATCGAAGATCGATCTTGGAGAATACCTTGGCTCCAACTAGCTGATCAAATAAATCATTAATCATCAGCAGAGGGTACTTGTTCTTGATGGTCACGCTGCTCAACGAACGATAATCCACAACCATTCTCGTGGTTCCATCCTTCTTCTCTACCAAAAGAACTGGGCTCCCCAAGGTGACGAGCTTGGCGAATATATCCCTTCTCCAAGAGTTCATTAATTTGATTCTTGATCTCTTCCAAATCGTTCGGGGGCATCCGATAGGGTCTCTTGGATATTGGGGCTGTGCCGGGCAATAACTCAATCAGAAATTCAATGTCTCTATCCGGTGGCATTCTGGTAATTCCTCCGAAACACATCGGAAAATCTTGCACCATCGGCACTTCCTCCCTAACAAGTCTCGTGAGGGAATTCACCTGATTCTTCATCGGGATACGCCCGATACATACTTGATCCTCTTCTACTCCGGAGTGGTGAGCGAGAATCGCCTTGCGGCACACATCTATGTTTCCTTCAAACTTCGTCAACCAATCCATGCCTAGGATTACATCCAAGGTCTGGGTTTCCAATACTATGAGGTCTGCGGGAAATTTATGGTTTCCGATGTTAAGGGTTGCATGACAGCCTAAGCCTGCCATCATTTCTCCTCCTGCGGAACTGACGTGAAGAGGGCTTCTAAGGGTTCTAGTGGGCAACCCGTACTTTTCCACAACTACCCTTGATATAAATGAATGCGTTGCACCAGAATCAAAGAGTACCAATACTGGATGTGAATTTAATAAAAACTTACCAACCACAGTGTCTGGCTGATCATAGACGTCCTCCACGTCAATGTGGTTCACCTGAGCACGAGGAAAAGGGTTGGGCTTCTTTGCTGAGCTTCCATTGCCATTTCCATTCCTCTGCTTGGCCTCCGGGCAATCGGTGGCATAGTGCCCTGTTTTCTGGCACTTGAAATAGGTGATGTGACTCAGATCCTTCTGAGCCGGGGCAGGACGATGCTGGTTGCCATTGTCGTTTCCATTACCTGACTTGTTGTCGTGGTTGCGGTTGTTCCCATTCCCTCCATGGTTATGTCCTCCATGGGTGTGATGGGTATGCCCTCCCGAGTATGGGGCATAACGGGGCTTCTGCTGAGCTCCAGAGTTGTACTTCCCCTGGCCATACTTCCGCTATGCTATCAATCTGCTGCTGCTTGCCTTCAAGTATGGTGGCCTTGTCTACCAGCTCCTAGTAGTTGTTGAAGGTAGCCACCATTAGCTGCATTCCCAGCTCGTCATTAAGTCCTCGAGAAACTTTTTCCTGCTTTATGCATCTGTGGCCACATCATCCGGGGCATAGCGAGCTAACTTGCTGAACTCATCCACGCTTCGCCCCACAAGACGGTTCCCCGGGCGTAAGTTGCGGAACTCACGCTTCTTGCACTCATGGCTCCAAATGAGACATGAGCGGTGCGGAAAGCCTCTGGAACTGATCCCACGTGATGGTGGCGATGGGATAAGTGGCGGTGTAGTTCTCCCACCAAGAGGCTGCATGTCCATCAAGTTGATGTGTGGCAAAGCACACCTTCTCTGCATCTGTGCATCCAGCGGTGGCTAACTCCTTCCGACCTTGCGGAGCCAATCATCGCCACAATCGCCTCGGTCTGCTAGAGAACACCGCGGATTCAGCCTTAGGAAGCGGGTCAAGTTGTCAACAGGGGGTGGTGGCGGTGGATTGTTGTTGTTGTTGTTGTTCTGGTTCTGGATGAGCATCTGCATGAGGGCATTCTGCTGCTGGATCAGCTGGGTGAGCTCCGGCGGAAAGTTGAGACCGGGGTCACGTCTCGGAGGCATCTGGTGTTTTGGTGTGGATGAGAAAATTAGAATAGAACAAGGGTCTAATGAGAAAATATCACTACCCAAATGAATGCACAATCATAATCACACCAATTATTTATTCAATCATCTCAAACATGGTTCAATCTCGGATTACAAATTCTCACGACTAATCGAAAATAACGGCCTAACTGATCGACGGAAAAATAAAATAACATGGCGGTCGACTAAATGTCTTCATCAATTATCCTTGCGTCCTCTGGTGCGGCGTCCTCCGGTGTGGCGTCCTCTGGTGCGGCGCCTCCTCTTGCGGCTTTCTTCGGTGGAGCTCTCTTCATAATCCTGGTCATTGCTCACGAGGGGTCCGTCATCTCCACTCGGAAAAGGTCTTCTCCCAAGTCCATCTTCTCCTCTAATGCGGCAACATCCATCTTCAGCTTGTCGACTCTCTCCATGAAATCCTTGATTTCTTCTTCATGGTCAAGGAAGTCTGCGTGTGCTTTCTCCTCCAGTTCAGTTCACGGAACAACAGCCTCCTGTGGACCTTTCGAGTTACGGCGAGTCTGGATTTCCCGTTTCCTGAGGAGACACTCCAAGTCTTGGACATATGAGAGAATGGAGTCGTCCTCTACGGTACGGATGATATCTCCATTCCTAGCTCTGCGAGAAATCATGGCGAGGTCTGATGGGTCGAGCTCGGCCCTGTACTCTTCTCGGAGATGTCCAAGTGCACGATAAATCGCCATGTCTCTTCCGAGGATCCAATTGAAATCGGTAAACTCAAAGTCAATGGGCTCTGAATGTCCTCCGAAGGTCCTCCTGGAATGTGCACCTTAATCAGAGGCGGTATCCGTCGGAAGTGCATTGGTAGGCTTCCCGGTGATTGAGGGCAGAGCAATCTTCAGCTTCTTCACGATCTGAACCAGCTTCTTGCCGAGAGGCATCGTCTCATCTGGCTGGCAAAACTCCGGTAGCAGAACTGGGGTGAACTCGGCGGCCATCTAGAATGTTGAAAATCGGAGAGAAGTCAGAAATGAACAGGGGAGAATTACGGAATGATAAGGACATAAAATAAATAGTCTCTTCCTATGGCTTTCCGATCCTAGGGGTTACGTCCTACGGTCAACGTGTGCTCTGATACCATCTCTGTAGCGACCCGACCCAAAATCGGTCAAGTCTCTGTGTAGCTGTACCATCCCAAGATCATGCTGGCACACACAGTACATTGATGAAAAGATTCAAAGTTCAATCACACCTGAATTTATTACACGATTCTCATATCGAGTCTTTATTACAATAGAATAAATTCGGCCGAAGGCCAACTCATGAGAAATAAACTAAATAAAGCTGCGGAAGCGTAGACAAATAGCGAGTCCATCCGACTCCATAGGGCAATTGCCAAGCGCGGATCGTAGCCTCACTCCTGATCGGAAAACTCCTCCGCAACATAAGACGTTGCAGCCGTGTAGGTCACCATTTTGAATATGCCGGCAAGTCATAGAGGGAACAACAATAATATTACTAACACTATATGCAATTTGGCTGTGGGGCTCTAAGTTTCATTGTTTTGCGAAAAAACCAGTTTTTCCCTACAATAAGAACTTGTTTGCAAATACTACAAAATGTTGGTAGTTATTGAGATGGTTCCGCCAACCAATGTCTCATTCCCAATTATTAAATAACCCCCTCATTTAATTTATTAAGTTCGGTGTTGAGATATCCAAATACTCCAAGTTCCAGAGGCTCAAATTGTCCAGAATCGGGACACGGCTAACCGATTAGATCTTCACTCTGCAGAGGTTTGCGACTTTACCCGCAAGAATCGTTCCTCCTTTAAGTCTTCGCACTTCCTGGTGTTTGAAGACGGACGAACGCAAACAGGTCTTCCAAGAGTTCCTCCGGCCACCGCCGGTGCCCATCCAATCCTACCATTCTTCTACATCTCGTAGCACCGTCCGGCCAGAGTCACACCTAGGGTCGACCAAGCCAGAGCCCATAATGGCTTGCGGCTGCACAGGTAAGCTTCCGGTCAATGGGGTATCCATCCGTCTCTTCGTGGCTGGGTGAAGCTTTCCGCAAGATCTCATGGCGCTTCTCCATGCATCCCGGCCAGACGCTGGTTTCTCCAGGTGCCCACAACCGTCCTCCACCCAGTAGTGAATTTCGAAGTCCATCTTGAGCTTGAAATCATGGGGTTGTCATCATCTTGACTCTCACATCTCCCTTATGAATCACTCAATCAACCCCGTCTACGAGCATAGCAAAATAAACTACTTCGTCCCGGGCCATGGTAACAAGGGGAATTGGTTTCATCCTACCTCATGATACTACTCAAGAACATAACTTAAAATTCTCCTACTGCTTGCATGGTGGGGAGGTATAATTCTAATGCAATAAAATCATAGGCATTGTAAAAGCAAACATGGTCAAATGACTTGCCTAGCTGACGGTCTTCGAAAGCTAGGGACTCGTGATAGCAGGCTTCGCACTCCGGAAATTCTACCGAAGCAAACAACAATCATATAAGCATAAAAACATACAATCACTTAACATAACAGCATGCTAACATAAAACACACAAAACAATTGAACCAAAAACCAAAGAAAACTCGAAGAAATCCAAGCCAACAACTAACAAGAAAATAAAATAAACTTTTTATTTTCTGTAAATAAAAGTTCAAGTTCTAAAACTACAGAAACTAATCTAAAATAAACTATAACATAGGTAAAATAAAATTATTTACTAAATAAAACAATAGGAAAACAGTAGCTGGTTAAAATAAAGAAGAAACACATGATTTAGACTAAAACTATTTTTTATCAAAAATACCCAAATAAATTCCTACTGCTAGGCAAAGTCAAAACAAAGCAGTGACAAAAAGAATCACTAAAATAAAATAATCCTAACTCATTTTATAGCAGAAATACTAATCTGTCTAAAACTAAAATAAAACAATTTCTAATAATTTAAACATGGCCAAACATATTTTCTACAGAAACTACAACAAATTTTCAAACTAACAAAATAAGAATCAACTAAAAATATTAAGTAACCTAAAAGATATGGATTTTACAAAACTGGAACTATTCTGTTAAAAACAGAAACGAAAAAATATAATTAAAAAGAAAAACTAGCGCTAACGGGCCTATCTAACGCTCAGGCGACATTTAACTAAAGCGTGCCCGAGAGAATAAACCGATCGGGCCGGTCTAACTAAACCGCTAACTAAACCAAAATAAACCGTAACTAAACCGGACCTTTTTAAAAATAAAACATACCCCTTCGTAGATCTAATCTAGGCCCTAGGTGCTAGATCGAACGGTGGTGGGGTTTTCCGGCGGCTTACCGCGGTGGCGACGACGGCGACGGACGACTTCGGCTCGGGCGACGACGGCGCAGCGGCTCCGGTGGTCCGGGGCGACGGCGGATCGTCGGCGGTGCGGCGGAGCGAGGGAGGTCGGGTGGAGTCATTGGAGCTCGGGGGTCGAGAGGCGAGCGGGCAAGAGCAATGGCGGCGCAAGGCGTCGAGTTCCGCGAGAATAGCGGGCGAGGTAGAGGGTTAGGCGAGGAAAGGTGGGGAACGGGTCAGGAGGCGGGTACTTATAGGGCGCGGTCGACTTGGGGAGGGGGCAATCGGGAGAGAATCCGAGATCTCCGGGATTCCGCAGCGGCGGCGGCGTGGTTTAGCGTGGAGAGGAAGAAGAAGGGTGGGGCAGCGGCGTCAGCGAGAGAGGGGAGGGGTTTGGTCCGGGCGACCGAGGGGAGGATTCGGCCGCGGCTCGGGCAGGCCGGCTCGGTCGGTTGGCTGGGCTGCTTTGGCCCATTGGTGAGCTGCCTCGGCACTGGCTGGGCAGTTAGCCTAGTGGCGCTGGGTTTTCTCTTTCCTTTTTTTGAATTAGAGAGAGAAGAGAGAATATATTAAATATATATATTTTATATAGGACATATATATATCAAAATTCTCAGGGGAATTTATCCTACAATTTGAACATTTTTCCAGGGGCAAAACTCAAACTTAAAAAAAACATTTTCTAGAAATCCCAAATAAAATCAAATTTGAATTCAATCTTTTGGCAAAACTTTTCTTCTGACATTTTTGGAGTGTCATGTTTACTCCTCTCATACTTTTTCTCAAGTATTTGTCAGGCATTGTTTTGAAGTAAATTCAACTGCCAATTTGAATTCAAGTTCCAACAAACTCAAAACCCTCTGAAATAATTCAAATGTCACTCAATTCAAACAGTAATGCATAGATGCTTAGCTATAATTGTAAAACATTCCAAATGGAAAATTTGGGATGTTACAGGCAGGGGGCGCGCCCTAGGGGGTGGGCGCGCCCCCCACCTTCGTGGGCAGCCAGGGACTCCCCTGGTGCACTCTCGGTACTCCATGGGCTTCTTCTGGTCCAAAATTAAGTTCTGTGGAGTTTCAGGTCAATTGGACTCTGTTTGATATTCCTTTTCTTCGAAACACTGACATAGGCAAAAAAACAGCAATTCTGGGCTGGGCCTCCGGTTAATAGGTTAGTCCCAAAAATAATATAAAAGTGGATAATAAAGCCCAATATTGTCCAAAACAGTAGATAATATAGCATGGAGCAATCAAAAATTATAGATACGTTGGAGACGTATCAGACTGCGCCGGGCCTGGTAACTCGTGTTACCCGATAAGGGCCTTCCCACTTCGGCGCCAACTTGTTGGAATTCTTGGCCGACTGAACGTGCCGAAGAACAAGGTCGCCTTCCTCAAGGCTCCGGGCATGGACCTTGCGGCTATGGTAACGGCGCAAGGCTTGCAGGTAGCATGCTGCTCTCACAGCCGCCCGGAGACGATCTTCCTCAGGGAGCGTTGCGTCATCTTGCCGCAATCCCTCTTGCTCAAGCTCATCATAAGCGAGCACTCGAGGTGACCCGTATATGAGTTCTGTGGGGAGAACTGCTTCTGCCCCGTAGACCAGGGCCAATGGTGTCTGGCCGGTGGCTCGATTTGGCGTCGTCCTGATCGACCCAAGAACCGCCGGCAACTCATCAATCCAGCGTCTTCCACTTTTGTGCAGTCTGTCAAAAGTCTTCGTCCTTAAGCCTCGCAAGACTTCAGCATTTGCTCTCTCCGCTTGGCCCTTGCTCCATGGATGCGCCACGGAAGCAAAACAGACCCTGCTGCCGAGATCCTCGATGTATTGCATGAAGGCATGGTTTGTGAATTGTGTGCCGTTGTCGGTGATGATCCTGTTGGGTACACTACTAGGGAAAAGCTTATAGGCAGACGCTTAATAGTTAAAACCTCGCTACTGCTACTTACTATAGCGCGGGTTTTTACCCCTCGCTACTACTAAGTCGATACTAGTAGCGCGGTTTTTTAACCCTCGCTACTACTAAGCGGTCTCTACCGTGCCCTCCCGGGGCATGCCATAGTAGTAGCGAGGGGTACAAACCCGCGCTACTACTAAGTTGATAGTAGTAGCACGGTTTTATACCCCTCGCTACTACTAAGTACGAGGTAGATGAAATCCCCGTATCCTCAGCCGAATCCCTCTTCTCTCCCTTACTTTCCCCCTCTCACACTTTCCTCGTCTCTCCCTCATACTCCAGCGGTGGCCGGCGCTGGTACACTCTGCTTTCTTCCCCCCTCCCTCTCCGAGATCCCTCCGGTGGGCGGTCGTCGGAGCTCCTCGCCGCCGCCAAGATGCGGAAGTGCGACCTCGGCATCCTCCTCCTCGCCGCCTTCACCGTCTTCTTCTTGCTCCAGGTCAGCCCTCCTCCTCCCCCCTCTCCGAATCGATCTGGAACCAAGCTGATCCAGCCCCCTCCTCCTCCGGAAGCACGAGGGCGACTTCTCGTTCCGGGAGACGTGGACCGCCCCCCGCCGCTGCTCGTCACCGAACTCAAAGGCGACGGCCGCCACGAGGTGCTGCTCCCCACGCATGATGCCAAGATGTAGGTCCTCCAGCTCCCGGCCCACGCCGGGCTGGCCTCCGCGACCACCCTCAACGGCTTCCACGAGGCACGCGTCATGGCCGAGATCTCCTTGCTCCCGGCCAACGTGCGCGCGTCATGGGGTCGAGATTTTTTTTTGGTTTTTCAAATTAATAGTAGTAGCACGGGTCACAGACACGCGCTACTACTAACACGTACTAGTTGCGCGGGATGCACCGCGCTACTACTACTAGTTAGTTGTAGCGCCGTAGTAGTAGCGCAGGCACCCGCGCTACTACTACCTTTTGACCGGTGCTACTACTAGGCTTTTTCCTAGTAGTGGTATCCCAAAATGGCACAGTAGTCCCTTGAAGAACTTGATGGCTGACTGCGCTGTCACCTTCCTCACTGCTTCCACTTCTGACCACTTTGTGAACTTGTCGATTGCGACGTACAAGTACTCAAAGCCCCCGACAGCACGGGGGAAAAGGGCCCAGTATGTCGAGCCCCTAGACCGAGAAGGGATGGGAGAGAGGGATGGTTTGAAGGGCTTGAGCTGGTTGATGAAGCTTCTTCGAATGGAACTGGCATGCTTCACACTTGGTTGCTAGTGCCGTCGCATCCTGGAGGGCGGTGGGCCAGAAGAAACCTTGCCGGCAAGGGCCCTCGAACCTATGTGGGAGCCACATATGCCTCCATGTATCTCTGCCAACAGCTTTAGTCCTTCCTCCTGGGAGATGCATTACAATTTCACCCCATTCGGTCTTCTTATGTACAATACGTTATCAACGAATTGGTACAGAGCAGACCGGCGGGCTACTCTTTCTGCCTCTTCCTGCTCCTCAGGAAGATCTCCTTTTTGGAGGAATCGGACGGTGTGTTGCACCCACGCCGGAGCCTGTGGCTCGACGACAAGGACAAAAGGCATCTCTTCTGCCACGGGAGCGGCCGCCTCCACGGCCATGACCTGAGGTCCTGCCGGAGTCGGTTGTCCCGCGGCAGGATCAGCATCCACGGCAACATCTTCGCCGGCGGCTCCGGGGAGCTCGGTGGGGAAGTACTTGCCGGATCCTAGCTTCCTTCACTTGTTCTACCCAGTCGACGGCTCAACGGATGGTTGAGTTAACTGGAGCATAAAAGTACCTGGCTCCACAGGTAGCTTGAGGGCAGCGTGCTTTGATAGGTAGTCGGCGATGTCATTCTCCGTCCGAGGGACATGCTCCGCTTGTATACCGTCAAAGCGCTCCTCCAGTTTCCTCACCTCATCTACGTAAGCTTCCATCAACAGGCTTTGATAATCTTTGTTGATCTGCCTGACGACGAGCTGTGAGTCGCCCCTGATGATGAGCTTCCTAACTCCGAGGTCTGCCGCGATCCTAAGACCGGCAAGCAAACCCTCGTACTCGGCGGTGTTGTTGGTTGACATCTCCCAGGGGAAGTGCATCTGGATGACATACTTGAGGTGCTCTCGGTGGGCGCGACAAGCAGCACACCAGCACCGGCGCCTTGCAGCAAGAAGGCACCGTCAAAGTACATGATTTAGTTGCCGCTCGTTTCCTTGCCGGGGAGAATGGTCTCCTGTACCTCTTCGTCGGGCGTCGAGGTCCATTCCGCAACAAACTCGGCCAAGACTATGCTTTGAATCGTCTAGGTACTTTTGAACTTCAAACCGAAACTTGACAGCTCCAGGGCCCATTCCACGATCCTTCCCGTTGCACCTGGGTTATGCAGTATCCTTTGCAATGGGAGGCGGGTGACCACCGTGATCTTGTGCGCTTGGAAGTAATGGCGCAGCTTCCTCGAAGCCATAAGGAGGCTGAAGAGCAGCTTTTGCACACCTGAGTACCTCGAACTAGCCCCCTGCAAGAGGGAGCTGACAAAGTACACTGGGTGTTGTACCATTTTCTTCTTCTGCGCCTCTTCACCCGGTCGCGTGGGTCCTGTCGCGCTGGCGTCAGCCTCTGCCCGGGACTCAGTCTTGCCGGGATCGAGCCCTGTCGGAGAGGGTTCCGGCTTGCCATCTATTGATTCTGCCAGTGCTGCTGCCTTCTCGTCGACCTCTCTCTGCGCCACTAGTGCGGCGCTAACCACTTGATTTGTTGCCGCTAGATAAAGCAGCAATGGTTCTTGTGGTTTGGGTGCAACCAGCACTGGGGTAGAGGAGAGGTATTTCTTCAGATCCTGCAGCGCTACCTCGGCCTCTAGGGTCCACTCCACTGGCCCTGCCTTCTTCAAGATCTTGAAAAAAGGGAGGGCACGCTCCGCGGACTAGGAGATGAACCGGCTCATGGCAGCAACGCAACCAGTGAGCCGACGCACGTCCTTGATCCGTTTAGGTGCCTCATTCTGCTTGATGGCCTTGACCTTATCTGGGTTTGCTTCAATCCCGCGCTGGGACACAAAGAACCCGAGAAGCTTGCCGGACGGGACGCCGAAGACACACTTCTCAGGGTTCAATTTGAGGTTGATCTTGTGCAGGTTTCCGAACGTTTCCTCCAGATCTTGCACAAGGGTTTCTTTGTCCTTGGTTTTGACCACTATGTCATCCATATAAGCTTCCATATTTCTATGTAGCTGGGGCTCAAAACCAATTTGGGCTGCTCTTGCAAAGGTTGAGCCAGCACTCTTCAACCCGAAAGGCATCCGTAAGATGGGGTGACGAATGATGTCTTTTCCTCGTCTTCTTTTGTCATGAAGATCTGGTGGTATCCTGAGTAGGCGTCAAGGAACGATAACAGGTCACACCCAACCGTGGAGTCAACAATCTGGTCAATGCGCGGTAATGGGAAGGGATCCTTTGGACAGGCCTTATTGATGTCTGTGTAATCAATACACAGCCTCCACTTCCCATTTGCCTTGTGCACTACTACCGGATTGGCCAACCACGTCGGATGGAGTACCCCTCTCACCAAACCTGCCGCCTATAGCTTTCTGATTTCCTCCGTGATGAACTCCTGCCTCTCGAGCTTGCTTCCCGACCTTCGCGATGGGCGCGCGATGAGGACAGACAGCAAGGTGGTGCTCAATCACCTCCACAGGACGCCGGGATGTCGGAGGCTTGCCATGCAAACACATCGACATTCACCCGCAGGAAGGTGACGAGCTCGCTTTCCTATTTGCTGTCGAGGGTGGAACTTATGGTAAAAGCTCCCCCCGTGCCGTCCTCCTTAACGGGTACCTTCTTGCTCTCTGGTAGCGTGGCTCTGGACTTCTTGCTCTTGTCGGCGGAGCTCTCTTGCACGTTCTCAGCGGGAGCGCAACAACCTGAAGAGGTGCGCTTGACGGAGTGGGTGCGAGGGGTCTTGCCGGTCTTCTTCCCCGGCAAGGGTGAAGTGGGGGAGAGGAAAACGAGAGGCAAATGGCAAATAATGCAATGCAAGAGATAAGGGATTGTGACGGGTACTTAGTATGCTGACTTGTGTGTAGACTCCCCGGCAAAGGAGCCAGAAATCCTTCTTGCTACGTCTTGAGCTTGCGTTGGTTTTCCCCAAAGAGGAGAGGATGATGCAGCAGAGTAGCGTAAGTATTTCCCTCAGTTTTTGAGAACCAAGATATCAATCCAGTAGGAGGCCACGCGCAAGTGCCTCGTACCTACACAAAACAAATAGTTCCTCGCAACCAACGCGAATAGGGGTTGTCAATCCCTTCACGGTCACTTACGAGAGTGAGATCTGATAGAGATGATAGATAATATTTTTGGTATTTTAGGTATAAAGATGCAAAGTAAAATAAAAAGGCAAAGTAAATAGCAAAACAATAATAAAGCGTAGGAAGATTAATATGATGAAAATAGACCCGGGGGCCATAGATTTCACTAGTGGCTTCTCTCAAGAGCATAGGTATTTTACGGTGGGTGAACGAATTATTGTTGAGCAATTGACAGAATTGAGCATAGTTATGAGAGTATCTAGGTATGATCATCTATATAGGCATCACGTCCGAGACATGTAGACCGACTCCTGCCTGCATCTACTACTATTACTCCACTCATCGACCGCTATCCAGCATGCATCTAGAGTATTAAGCTAGAGTAACGCCTTAAGCAAGATGACATGATGTAGAGGAATAAATTCATGCAATATGATAAATACCCCATCTTGTTATCCTCGATGGCAACAATACAATCGTGCCTTGCAACCCTTTACATCACTTGGGTAAGGACACCGCAAGATTGAACCCAAAGCTAAGCACTTCTCCCATTGCAAGAACTACCAATCTAGTTGGCCAAACCAAACGGCTAATTCGAAGAGACTTGCAAAGATAACTCAATCATACATAAAAGAATACATAAAAGATTCAAATATTGCTCATAGATAATCTTGATCATAAACCCTCAATTCATCCGGTCTCAACACCGCAAAAAGAAGATTACATCGAATAGATCTCCACGAGAGAGGGGAAGAACATTGTATTGAGATCCAAAAAGAGAGAAGAAGCCATCTAGCTACTAACGATGGACCCGAAGGTCTGAGGTAAACTACTGACACTTCATCGGAGAGGCTATGATGTTGATGTAGAAGCCCTCCATGGTGTAATTCCCTTCCGGCAGAGCTCCGGAACAGGCCCCAAGATGGGATCTCGTGGATACAGAAAGTTGCAGCGGTGGAATTAGGTTTTTGGCTCCGTATCTGATCTGACGGGGGTACGTAGGTATATATAGGAGGAAGAAGTACGTCGGTGGAGCCTCGAGGGGCCCACGAGGCAGGGGGCGCACCCTAGGGGGGCACGCCCTCCACCCTCATGACCGCCTCGGATCTTGCTTGACGGAGGGTCCAAGTCTCCTGGGTCTTATCCGATGAGAAAATCACATTCCCGAAGATTTCATTCCGTTTGGACTCCGTTTGATATTCCGTTTCTTCGAAACACTGAAATGGGCAAAAACAGCAATTCTGGGTTGGGCCTCCGGTTAACAGGGTAGTCCCAAAAGTAATATAAAAGTGGAAAATAAAGCCCAATATAGTCAAAACAATAGATAATATAGCATGGAGCAATCAAAAATTATAGATACGTTGGAGACGTATCAGGCATCCCCAAGCTTAATTCCTGCTCGTCCTCGAGTAGGTAAATGATAAAAAGAGAATTTTTGATGCGGAGTGCTACTTGGCATAATTTCAATGTAACTCTTCTTAAATGTGGTATGAATATTCAGATCCGAAAGATTCAAGACAAAAGTTCATATTGACATAAACATAATAATACTTCAAGCATACTAACAAAGCAATTATGTCTTCTCAAAATAACATGGCCAAAGAAAGTTATCCCTATAAAATCATATAGTCTAGCTATGCTCTATCTTCACCACACAAAATATTTAAATCATGCACAACCCCGATGACAAGCCAATCAATTGTTTCATACTTCTGACATTTTCAAAACTTTTTCAATCTTCACGCAATACATGAGCGTGAGCCATGGATATAGCACTATATGTGGAATAGAATGGTGGTTGTGGAGAAGACAAAAAGGGAGAAGATAGTCTCACATCAACTATGCGTATCAACGGGCTATGGAGATGCCCATCAATAGATATCAATGTGAGTGAGTAGGGATTGCCATGCAACGGATGCACTAGAGCTATAAGTATATGAAATCTCAACAAAATAAACTAAGTGGGTGTGCATCCAACTTTCTTGCTCATGAAGACCTAGGGCAATTTGAGGAAGCCCATCATTGGAATATACAAGCCAAGTTCTATAATGAAAAATTCCCACTAGTATATGAAAGTGACAAAACTAGAGACTCTCTATCATGAAGATCATGGTGCTACTTTGAAGCACAAGTGTGGTAAAAGGATAGTAACATTGTCCCTTCTCTCTTTTTCTCTCATTATTATTTTTTTTGGGCCTTTTCTCTTATTTTTTATGGCCTCTTTTCTTTATTTTTTAAATTTTTCATCCGGAGTCTCATCCCGACTTTTGGGGGAATCATAGTCTCATAGTCTCCATCATCCTTTCCTCACTTGGGACAATGCTCTAAAAATGATGATCATCAAACTTCTATTTTTCTTACAACTCAACAATTACAACTCGATACTTAGAACAAAATATGACTCTATGTGAATGCCTCCGGCGGTGTACCGGGATACGCAATGATTCAAAAGTGACATGTATGAAAGAATTTGAAAGTGCGTTATATCGACTAGAGGGGGGGTGAATAGGCGATTTTTATGAATTCTTCACTGAGGAATTTGCCGGTGAGGAAATTCCTTAGCAAAGAACTACTTGCAGCGTAATAAGTACTCAGAAGTATGCATAATAGAATACAGGCATGGTCATCATGATGAAATGAAGACACGCACAGAGTACAGAAAGCGTAAACACAGGATAACACAAGATGAAGACAAACAGACTGAAGAAATTGAACTGAGGAAATTGATAAAGTCTTCAGTCAAAGTCTTCAAACACAGATATGAGCAAACACTCAACACAGTAATGAGGAAATGAAAGAGTTGAGGAAATAGAACCAGTAAGCTTTGTGAAGACAATGATTTGTTAGACCAGTTCCAACTGCTATCTCAGTTGTGCGTCTGGTTGGAGCGGCTGAGTATTTAAACTCGAGGACACATAGTCCCGGACACCCAGTCGGTGAGCACGCAGCTCAGGACACCAAGTCCTCACCGTATTCTCCTTGAACTAAGGTCACACAGACCTCGTCCAATCACTCGTGGTAAGTCTTCAGGCGACTTCCAAACCTTCACAGACTCGGTCACTCGGCGATCCACAATTCCTCTTGGATGCTCTAGGCCATGACGCCTAACCGTCTCGAAGAAGCACAGTCTTCAAAGGTAACTAGCGTCGGATCCACGCAGGATCAATCTCTTCAGTGATGCTCAATCACTTTGGGTTTGTAGGTGTTTGGGTTTGGGTTTTTCCTCACTCGATGATTTTCGCTCAAAGTCCTCGGAGGATGGGTTGCTCTCTAATGACAAGGGTCAAGTTCTCTCGGAGCAGCCAACCAGCTAGTGGTTGTAGGGGGCGGCTATTTATAGCCTAGGGAGCAGCCCGACATGATAAGACATAAATGCCCTTCAATGATATGACCGTTAGGTAGATAAGATATTTTGGGACAGGTGGCGCAAGAAGACAAGAACGGTCGGCAATTTGACTCTCAAATTCCTCGGGGCTATCATGTTCCTCATCTTGTGTAGGCAATCCGCCTTTGGCGAATTCCTAACTCCTCGGTCGAACAAATTCCTCGTGACCGGAAGAACTTCGTCTCATCCATCAAGAAATTGACTGAATCGTATGAGATTTCCAATGGCTTCACTCAAGGGATTGGTAGGTGTAGGATTTTGAGTTGATCATCACATGGAAATTTTTCCTTAGTATTTCCTCGACCCCCTTTAACAAAGACGGTGTTTCCTATGACTCAAGAAAGAGAAAACGAAACTACGAAAACAAAAGTCTTCACGCTTCATGTTCCTCAAATGAATACCAAGTCTTCAAGGTCACACCAATTTCTTCACTTTCAAAGTCTTCAGAAAGTCTTCAGAATACCAAAGTCTTCAGACGAAGAACTTCATTTTTAGGGGTCGACTTTCTCTGTAAATATCAAACTCCTCATAGGCTTATAGACCTGTGTACACTCATACACACATTAGTCCCTTAACCTATAAGTCTTCAATACACCAAAATCACTAAGGGGCACTAGATGCACTTACAATCTCCCCCTTTTGGTGATTGATGACAATATAGGTTAAGTTTTCAACGGGGATAAACATATGAAGTGTAGATACTGATATTGAGGAATTTGATTGCAAGGTATAGAAGAACTCCCCCTGAAGATGTGCATAGTGAGGAATTTGCTTTTGAGGCAATGCACATTTGAAGAGTTGAATCATGGAGATCTCCCCCTATATCTTGTAATTCATACACGCATTTGACATATAATATGAAGAATTTGAAATGCATGATGAAATATGGTGACTGATGTAATTCGGCATGCGTGTATTAACATATAACGAAGAATAAGCATGCAGAGAAACACATCAAAAGTATTAGAGCACCATCGGGTTTAAGATTACAACTCGATCCAATAAAAGTTTCAGAAGAGCGAGAGTTGTAACTTAGCAGAAAAACGCCCATATGATAGACCCGCTTGAAGACTAACTCAAATTTCTCCCCCTTTGTCATCGAATGACCAAAAGGATCAAAACTGAGGACTAACGCCCCTGAAGAATATCAAGTTGATGGAGGAGCGCCAGCGTTGTCGGGGTCGGTTGTCATAGTAGGGCCTGCTGCAGTGTCGTCCAAGTCTTCATTTTCATCAGTGTTGCACGATGAAGAATAGGAGCTGGCCACCAAGGAAGGAACCTTGACCTTCTTGAATTTCTTCGGTGGAGGTGCAGACCAATCAAATTCTTCCTTCAGACCCATTTTCTTCAGATCTTCTGCGTTGTAGACATGAGATAGAACAGCCCAGGTACGGTTGAAGGTTTCGTGGAGGAAGTATTGGTTTTTCTTCACTGCATTGTGTGTTGAGGTCATGTTGTGAAGAATTGAACCAAACTGACGCTTGACCCATTTATGATTGTGATCAACTTTCTGATGAAGACTGAGGAGTAACTCATGATCAGTCATCACCCTGGGTGCTGTGGCTTGAGGATTTTGCTTGGCAGAGTTGTTGGCGGCAGAGTCATCATTGGTGGAGTAGGATGCAGCCTTGCGAAATTGACCATCCAATGGACGAATGCCTTCATTTGTCACAGCAGTTGCCTTGCCTTTGTCATCAGCTGAGGAAAATGTCCGTTTGAGGACTTCAATTGGAGGCAAGTAGCTGCAGTGGTTCAGAGTATCAGCCTTTTAATTGAGTGAAGACCTTGTTCTGATGAACCTCATAATCCATGGTCCATAAGGCTTCAGCTCAAATGGTGACATAGCAATATTCGCCAGAGTCCTCATGAAGAAATCATGAAAGTTGACAGGAACGCCATGAATGATATTGAAAAGCATATTCTTCATGATGCCAACGACTTCTTCATCATTTGAGTCATGGCCTTCGATAGGACTCATTGTCTTCGTCAGAATGCGATAGACAGTCCGAGGCACATAGAGTAATTCCTTGACGAGGAATTTGGGTCGAGGGGCCTACCCTGGCTTCAAAGGCTTCATTAGCACTTGCATGTAATGATTTGTAAGCTCAGGTTCGTTGTAGATGCAACGAGCACCATCAAGGGGAGGACTGAGTGGGAGGGCACGAAGCAATTCAGTTGCTGGTGCCTTGTAGTGAGTATTTTCTGACATCCAGTCCAGCACCCATGAGTTCACACCTTTATAATTTCCTGTGTTGTGCAGCGCCGCACAGAATTGAAGAATGAGTTTTTCATTCCAATCACAGATGTCAGTGCAGAAATTCAGCAATCCAGCATCATGAAGAACACAGAGGACTGGCTCGAATCCTGGCAGAGATTCCATGTCCACGTGAGGAATGTGTGCATGATCGAAGACTTTGTCTTTGTTGAATAGCACTGAGGAATAGAAATTGGCTTGACTAGCAGTCCAGAAACGCCTCTTCCTTATGCGAGCAGAATCATAAGGATTGTAATCAGTGAAGAAAACATGCTCACCAAAGAAGTCTTCAGCCTTGAACTTTTGCTTGCGCGATAATGGATCCTTTGGTTTTGGCAGAGGAGTGTCAGTGAGTTGCATCACTACCTCAGGAATCGCAATCTCAGGTTCTTCAGGCTGAGGATTTTCTGGTTCCTCTGCATATGCAGTCTGCGTGTTCAAAGGATCAGCAGCAGCAGGTTCTTCAGCACTAGTGGCTGGAATTTCTTCATGCACAGACGAGGTGGGATGAGTTTCTTCAGAGCCCGGTTGAACGGTTGGTGCAGGGGACTGAGGTATTTGTTGTATTGGGGTGAAGAGTGGAGAATTGGGATGCTGACTTTCCCAAAAGTCATCGGTCATCACTGGCGTTGTACTTCCAATATCCACATCTTCTTCTTCAATTTCTTCAACACCAGCCTCTTCAGCTGTGAACTGAGGCATTGGTGAGGATACAACATGAGTAGAAGGGATCTCATCCACTTCAATTTCTTCATCAATCTGCTCTGACGAAGCAGCAGAATGATTTTCTTCATCAGATCCGCTAGGGATCTCATATTCTTCACCAAAAGGAACAAGGTCCTTTGATGGCATGGTGGAAATTGGAACAGCATCAATTGGATTTTCAAACGAGCTGGTCATAGGCTTCATTTTCTTCGGGGCTGAAGAATTTGAAGCAGTTGATGCTTTCATTTTCTTCACTGCAGCTCGCTCTGCAGCCTTGGTCTTCTTCACATCTAATGCAGATGGAAGGATAGGAGTTGGTGTAGGCGTGGGAGGAGCTGAGGAATCTGTTTGAATTTCCTCAGGCGCAACTGATGCAGTTGCCCTGACTTCTTCAGTTTCTTCAGGCGCACCACTATGGACGCCCTGGCAATTTCTTCAGCGGTTGGAATGGAGTCATCAGCCCTGGAACTAGCATTTTCTTCAGCAGACTGAAAATCATCAGCGGTGCTGGCATGTACTTCAGTAGGCTGAGCAGAGGCTCCAGCCTGAGGAACTTCTTATTGCGTTGGAGCTGCAACATTGGTGAATTTCTTAGTCGGGTTGACAAATCTGACTTTGGCTCCTTGCCAATCAGGATAGTAGGCATCAAAGTCATCGCTGAGGGCTTTGATTTCAGACTGGATCTTGAGGAGTTCATCAGCTGTCATTTTGACAATGTTTTTCCTCAGGAACTTCTCTTTCCTGAAAATAGCCTTTTTGATCTGCCTAGCCTTCTCAAATTTCCATTTCTCTTCAGTGATGAAATGGGTCAGCAAGTGACTTTGGCCAGGAGTCAACTGAAAATCAGGCATAGGGGTGTCTGGATCCTTGTGCCAGAGATCAATGTACTCGAGGATCGCCCTTGGATCCAAAATCAGTTGCACAGGTGTGCCTTTGGCTCTAGCGGCCCTTTCCTGTCTGTCTCTGATGATTTCTGCAAGTTTATCATCATCAGCTTCATCGTCAGATGGCACTTGGAAGGCAACCTGTTTCTTCTACGGACTTGGCCGAGGGCCTCGTCCAGCCGTTTCCTTTTTCTTCAGCAGAGTGGGGCCAGATGAAGAATTTGGTGCAGTAGAGGAACTCGCTGAGACACCAGAGGCAATAGAGATGCCTGCAGTCCTTTGGCACGTGGCCAGATGTACAAGTGCTGAGGACTTTGCCGGAGCAACTGAGGACTTTGGAGGAGGAGCTGAGGATTTGGGAGGAGCAGGAGTACCATGAGGAACTGGCCGTGAGGGCATTGCTGAGGAATTTGGCTGTGAGGGCACAGTTGGTGAAGCACTTGGCTTGTGAGCGGGCTTCTTTGCCATTGGTTTTCTAGGCTTGACAGGGGCCTCAGTGGCAGCAACAGTAGCAGAATCTTCATTGAATTTCCTCACTGCTTCTTTGGCTTGTCTCGCCAACTTGGCTTGGCGCTTGGCCCATTCTTCAGGAAAATCCTCACCACGCTTGATGCTGGTGGGGTCATCTTCTTGGCCAGGTGCCAATGGAGCTCTTGGGCATGGAGGATTAAGTGTGAATTTCTTCATATACTTTGGATTAACATACCTGTACTCCCTCCATTCTCTTGCCCATCTCCTTTCAATCCTCTGTATGCGCACCTTGCGCTGATTTTTGTTCTCCTTTCCGAACTTGGCCTCGTCAGGTGTGCAATAGTTAGCATAGATGTCCTCGGGTATTTCAAAAGCAGTCATGACCTCAGGCCTCTTTCCTCCTTTCTGTGGCTTCTTACCGTCTGCCATATTCTTCAGTTGAGGAATTTGAACAATCAAACTCTCTAAAGAAGTATACAACTTTTCTTCGAGGAACGCTGCAAATGAGTTAAGTTGATGAGAACCTAGTGATTCAGCAGCAGACATGAGTACCTGTGAATAGGGTATATTTGCGAGGAATTTGGAGAGGTCTTATGCGTTATCAGAAGGTTTTTCAAAAAGAACAAGTTTGAGGAATTTGACAAGTTGAGCCTTGAAGAATTTCACTAAGCGTTCTTTGTCTTAGGTTCCAGAGTTGTATAGATCGAGGATCCACACAATTGAGGAATCTTGAAGAAAATGATGCTTATGGAAACGAATCAAGAACAAATGACTAGTGAGCTGTTTTGTGTGTGAGGATTTGAAGAACAAAACACATTTGAAGACTTTCAGGAAGGCTTGAGAATCAAAGCGAGCAATAAAAGTAACTTTTAATTACCCGAAGTGAAGAACACAACGAACTGAGAAGTGTAGATTTGAGGCTCGTCAGTTTAGATCTTCCACACCCTAACTCGGCGGAGGAATACAGCTGCGGTGGCGGCGGAGTGAAGATTTCCGCGGCCGGTGCGAGTATGACGGCGACAAGGTCGAGGCAGTGAAGCTCTTCCTCACCGGCGACGATTGGAGTAGCGGCGGCGCTAGGGTTTGAGAAGCTCGAGCGAGAGAGAGAGCGGTCGAGCGGAGTAAAGGAAGTGAGGAAGGGGAGAGGGGGTATTTATAGTCAGAGTGAAAAACTGTTTGCCCGAAGATTTAGGATGAACGTGCCCCTGACCATTCTCATTCGCTTGACATGTGTCACCCACGTACTGAAAAGTTGAGATCGTGTTAAGTCGTGGGTGAATAGATAAGTCTATCGTAGGAAACGGAACGGTTTGAGCGGCAAAGCCGAAAATTTGGATAAGATAAGTTAAAAGTTCCGTTCGCAATTTCTTCAGCTGACAAGGACACAGTGAAGATTTTGAATGAGTTTCAAATAGAACGCACATAAAGAATTTGTGAATAGATTGGGTTGAGTATAGCATAGAGGGGAAGGGTCCAATCACATTCACTTAGCGAAAAAACAACTTGAAGAAATAGCCATAAGTGAATGTTGTAGAGGACATAAACCCATATATATATATATATATATATATATATATATATATATATATATATATATATATATATATATATATATATATATATATATATATATATATATATATATAGCCAATGAAGAAAGACAATGGAAACAGTGAAGATTATGCAAAGTTGAAGAATTTGAAAAACTGAAGAATTTCAAAACTGAGGAAAAACTCAAGTTGAAGATTTTCAACTTTGGTGGTGGCGTGTCCCACCGTATAAGAATGATGATTTCAGACACCGCGTACAATTGTCGTAGGGTTCTGAGAATCAAATTCTTCATTAATTTCTTCACACTTAGAGTGTTATTCTTCATTGATTGAAGAAAAATGTTTCTTCATGTGTTGCACATCTAAGTCATCAACTTTGCATAAGTTTCAGGATGTGTGTCCTTTTCAAAGAACATTCAAAGATTCTAAGATATTTAGTTCACACCGCAACTTGCTTAATCTCTTCTCATCCAAGGGCTTTATGAAGATATCGGCTAGCTGTTCTTCAGTCTTCACATGATCAATAAAGATGTCGCCCTTCAACACATGATCGCGAAGAAAATGATGACGAATCTGAATGTGCTTTGTCTTCGAGTGCTGAACTGGGTTGTGAGCAATCTTGATGGCACTCTCATTGTCACAGTAGAGAGGCACATTCTTCACGTTGATGCCGTAGTCCTTGAGAGTTTTCTTTATCCACAACAATTGAGCACAGCAAGAACCAGCAGCAATATACTCAGCTTCCGCAGTAGATAGTGATACGCAGTTCTGTTTCTTCGAGGACCAACAGACCAAAGATCGTCCGAGGAAATGACACGTACCAGATGATGACTTGCGGTCCACACGATCACCAGCATAGTCAGAGTCAGAATATCCAATGAGATCAAAAGTAGAGCCCTTGGGGTACCATAATCCTAGTGTTGGTGTGTGAGCTAGATATCGAAGAATATGCTTCACAACCTTATGGTGTGATTCCTTCGGTGTAGCTTGAAATCGGGCACACATGCAAACACTAAGCATTATATATGGCCTAGATGCACATAAGTACAATAAAGAACCAATCATGGAGCGGTATACCTTGTGATCGAAGTCGATACCATTTTCATCATTGCATAGATGGCCATTTGTGGGCATAGGAATTTTGACGCCTTTGCAATCTTGCATGCCGAATTTCCTCAGAACATCTTTGAGGTATTTCTCCTGAGATATGAATATGCCATTGCGCTGTTGGCGAATTTGAAGACCTAAGAAGAATTTCAACTCTCCCATCATAGACATTTGATATTCTTCACCCATCATATAGGAAAATTCATCACTATAACGTTGGTCAGTACAGCCAAAGATAATATCATCAACGTATATTTGGCACACAAATAGTTCGCCATCATAAGATTTAGTAAAGAGAGTAGGGTCGAGTGAACCGGGTGTGAAGCCATTCTTCACGAAGAATTCCTTCAAAGTATCATACCACGCCTGAGGGGCCTGCTTGAGGCCATAGAGGGCCTTGTTGAGTCTGAAGACTTTGTCGGGATTCTTTGGATCTTCAAAACCTGGGGGTTGAGCAACATATACTTCTTCCTCAAGCTTACCATTGAGGAATGCACTTTTCACATCCATTTGATATAAAGTGATATTATGATGGTTAGCATAAGCAAGTAATATCTGAATAGCCTCAAGTCTAGCAACAGTGCAAAAGTTTCATCAAAATCAATTCCTTCAACCTGTGTGTAGCCTTGAGCTACAAGTCATGCCTTATTCCTCACCACAAGGCCATTTTCATCTTGCTTGTTGCGGTAGATCCACTTTGTGCCAATGATATTATGCTTGCGAGGATCTGGGCGTTTGACCAGTTCCCAGACATTGTTGAGCTCGAACTGATGTAATTCTTCTTGCATGGCCTGAATCCACTCAGGCTCCAGAAATGCTTCATCTACCTTAGTGGGCTCTGTGATAGAGACAAAAGCATAGTGCCCACAAAAGTTAGATAAATGTGAAGCTTTTGAGCGTGTGAGAGGACCTGGTGCTTCAATGTCATCGATGATCTTTTCAACTTGCACTTCTTTTGCAACGCGAGGATGAGCTGGTTGTCGTCGAGGAATTTGATCAGCATTTTCTTCACACCATTTTCTTCAAAGATTATCTTCAGTGCATCAGCTCGACATTCTTCGCGTTCGAATGAATTCTTCAGATTCTTCAAGAGGAACGACATCCTCAGTTGCCTTGAACTTGATAGGTTCCTCAGGTGCTGGTTCATCTATCACAGAAGGTAGGTGCTCTCTTTGCGAGCCATTAGTTTCATCGAACCGCACATCTACAGTTTCAACAACCTTGTGAAGAGCGTTGTTGAAGACTCTGAGGTGTCTAGTCCTTTCCATAACCAAGCATAAAACATTCATGTGCTTTGGTGCAAATTTAGCATTGTGATGAGGATCTCTAATCCAACGCTTTAGCACGAAGACTTTGAAATAACTCACATTGGGTTTCTTGTCAGTGAGGAGTTCATAGGCAGTCTTCTTGAGGAATTTGTGAAGATATACTCTGTTGATGATGTGGCACGCGGTATCAATTGCATCAATCCAAAAACGACGAGGCGTTTTGTATTCATCAAGCATAGTGCGAGCCATCTCAACAAGAGTTCTGTTCTTGCTCTCCACGACGCCATTTTGCTGAGGAGTATAAGGAGCAGATAACTCATGAGTAATACCAAGTTCATCAAGATAGTCATCAAGACCGGAATTCTTGAACTCAGTTCCATTGTCACTCCTGATGTGCTAGATATTCACACCAAAGTTGGTTGAAGCCCTCGAGGAAAATCGTTTGAAGACTTCCTGCACTTCATGTTTGTAAGTAACAATGTGTACCCATGTGTAACGAGAGTAATCATCAACAATAACAAAGCCATATAGATATGCATCATTAGTGACTGCTGAGTAATGATTAGGACCAAAGAGGTCCATGTGAAGCAATTCGAATGGATGAGAAGTGGTCATGATAGTCTTCGCTGGATGCTTGGCCTTGGTCATTTTTCCAGCTTCACAGGCTCCACACAAGTGATCCTTGAGGAATTCGACATTCTCAATGCCAATGACATGCTTCTTCTTAGCAAGCGTGTGCAAATTCATCATGCCTGCGTGACCAACTCGTCGATGCCATAGCCAGCCTTCTGAAGCTTTTGCAAGTAGGCACACGGCTGGTTGTGGTCCTGTAGAGAAATCAACAATATACAAGTCTCCTCTCCTAAAGCCTTCAAAGACTTTGGAATTGTCAGCTTCCATAATCACAACACAACGATACTTGCCAAAGACAACAACCATATCAAGATCACAAAGCATTGAGACTGACATGAGGTTGTATCCTAAGGACTCAACAAGCATGACTTTGTCCATGTGTATGTCCTTAGAGATCGCAACCTTACCTAGACCCAATACCTGACTTTTGCCTTTGTCAGCAAAGATGATATGCTTCAGATGTGACGGTGATAAGGGAGCATCCATCAATAGGTTCTTGTCACCAGTCATGTGATTTGTACATCCACTATCAAGGACCCACTCATTGGCTTTGGGTTGATCATCCTACAGATGAATTAGTGCAACTTACGATCTCATATACTTCATTAGTGAAGAATATGATATCAATTTCATCAGATGAATTTCATCAAGCAGTAAAACAGATATAGCAGTATGAGGACGTGTGAAATGAAAGTTCATTTCTTCAAGATTAGCCTGCGTCCTTTTAGGCATTTTTGTCAGGCCCCCAGCAAATTCTTCAGACGTTAAAGCACGTCTGGAGACCTGACCCTGCAGAAGAGGTTAGTTCTTTTTCTTCACCACCCACATCTGAAGGGGTGGAAAAGAGTTCATCACTCTACGAGCTCCATATGAGAATGGTGGCATAGAAGCCAATCCATTTCGTTTCACATATGAGGGGTTAGGGTAAGCATATGAATAAGCAGAGAAATTCTTCGAGGACTTATGAACATAATGGTTTGAAGAATAATGCACATATTCATAGCCCTTAGCTCTACCCTGTGAAATAGAGTTGTTAGCACGGTGATAATCATATGAGGACTTTGATCCTTTTGAGGAATTTGATCCACGTGAGGAATTTGGTCCGTACGAGGACTTGGATCCATATGAAGAATTTGGTCCATATGAAGAGTTTGATCTGGGGTTCCTATTCTTCACAGGTGGTGTCATGAGGACATTCACCTGAAGACTTTCAAGGCACTTCTTGGGAACCCAGATTTTCTTCATAGGAGAACCATTTCTGCAGTTAGTGCCAACATATCTAGCAAATACTTCACCATTCTGATTTTTGAACAGTTTATAGTTGGAGTCAAATGACTCATCAGAAGAATGAGGAGATTGACATGTAAAGCCAGATAAGTTAGATGGATCAACTGGAGGTCCCTTTGCAGCAACCCATGAGGTTTTGGGGTACTGCTCAGGCTTCCAATATGTACCATCAGCATTGAGTTTCCTCTTAAAGGCAATACCCTCTTTCCTATGGTTCCTGTTGAGGATCTGCTTTTTAAGCACATCACAAAGAGTCTGATGCCCTTTGAGGCTTTTGTACATGCCTGTCATGTACAATTCCTTCAGCCATGCATTGTCAGTGATACTAGCAATGTCCTCAGATGAGGAATTAGTGATAACAGGGGCAGGTGAAGAATTTGTAACAGTTGAAGCATTTGAACATTCAGGTGAAGAATTAGCATATTCACGTTCAATGCACTTTAAGCATGGAGGAACAAATTCTTCCTGAGAAGCGCTGATTTGTTGAGCAAGTAATGAATCGCGCTCCTTCTGAAGATCTTCATAACTCACTCTTAGCTTCTCAAGATCTTGCTTTCTTTGAAGAAATTCATAAGAAAGCTTCTCATGATCGATAAGAGAGTGTTATGATGACCTTGAAGGTTGTCAAACCTAGATCAAGTCTCAAGATTTTCAGTCAGGGCTTTAGTGCGATCCATTTCTTCATCCAACATATCATCACTTTTGTCTAGCATGTTTTGAACCTTTTCAAAATCCCTTTGTTGTTTTACAGCAATCTTAGCAAGTTTGGTATAACTAGGTTCAATATCATCATCAGATCCATCATCATCAGATTCATCGTCACTAAACTCGGATGAGGAACATTCGGTTACCTTGTCACCCTTTGCCATGAGACGTGATGCAAAAGATGATGATTCTGGTTCGAAAGTCATCGTTTTGAGAGATTCCTTGAAGTCCTCAAACCAAGGATCATGACGGGTTCGATGACCTTCATAGACGTCAGAGATTCGGTCCCAAATAAGCTTCACATTGCAAAGATGCATAATACGCTTGAATTCATCTTTGGATAGGCAGGAACAGATGATGTCCTTCGCCATGATGTCAAGTCAATTGTACTTGGGAATGTCATCAGCGCCTGCCTTCTTACATAGATCGGTAAGACCAATATCAGTGACGGTCCACAGCTCGCTGTTCATAGCCATGAGGCGCTTCCTCATCATGGCCTTCCACTTGGGATAATCATGACCGTCAAAGATAGGGCATGTCACTTTCTTCATACCTGCGGTCGACATAACTAAAACTCCGGTGGTTAAACCAAAATCACACGTAACAAGGGAGTACCTTTCTCGATACCAATTGAAAGTCGTTATATCGACTAGAGGGGGTGAATTACGATTTTATGAATTCTTCAACGAGGAATTTGTCGGTGAGGAAATTCCTTAGCAAAGAACTACTTGCAGCGGAATAAGTACTCAGAAGTAAGCATAACAGAATACAGGCATGGTCATCATGATGAAATGAAGACACGCACAGAGTACAGAAAGCGTAAACACAGGATAACACAAGATGAAGACAAACAGACTGAAGCTATTGATAAAGTCTTCAGTCAAAGTCTTCAAACACAGATATGAACAAACACTCAACACAGTAATGAGGAAATGAAAGAGTTGAGGAAATAGAACCAGTAAGCTTGGTGAAGACAATCATTTGGTAGACCAGTTCCAACTGCTGTCTCAGTTGTACGTCTGGTTGGAGCGGCTGAGTATTTAAACTCGAGGACACACAGTCCCGGACACCCAGTCGCTGAGCACGCAGCTCAGGACACCAAGTCCTCACCGTATTCTCCTTGAACTAAGGTCACACAGACCTCATCCAATCACTCGTGGTAAGTCTTCAGGCGACTTCCAAACCTTCACAGACTCGGTCAGTTGGCGATCCACAATTCCTCTTGGGTGCTCTAGACCATGACGCCTAACCGTCTGGAAGAAGCACATTCTTCAAAGGTAACAAGCGTCGGATCCACGCAGGATCAATCTCTTCAGTGATGCTCAATCACTTTGGGTTTGTAGGTGTTTGGGTTTGGGTTTTTCCTCACTCGATGATTTTCGCTCAAAGTCCTCGGAGGATGGGTTGCTCTCTAATGACAAGTGTCAAGTTCTCTCGGAGCAGCCAAACAGCTAGTGGTTGTAGGGGCGGCTATTTATAGCCTAGGGAGTAGCCCGACATGATAAGACATAAATGCCCTTCAATGATATGACCGTTAGGTAGATAAGATATTTTGGGACAGGTGGCGAAGACAAGAACGGTCGGAAATTTGATCAAAATTCTGAGGGCTATCATGTTCCTCATCAGTGTAGGCAATTCGCGGCGAATTCCTAACTCCTCGCCGAAACAAATTCTCAATGACCGTAAGAACTTCGTCTCACATCAAGAAATTGACTGAACTGTATGAGATTTCCAATGGCTTCACTCAAGGGATGGGTAGGTGTAGGATTTTGAGTTGAGCATCACATGGAAATTTTCCTTAGTATTTCCTCGACCCTTTAACAATGCGGTGTTTCCTATGACTCAAGAAAGAGAAAACGAAACTACGAAAACAAAAGTCTTCACGCTTCATGTTCCTCAAATGAATACCAAGTCTTCAAGGTCACACCAATTTCTTCACTTTCAAAGTCTTTAGAAAGTCTTAAGAATACCAAAGTCTTCAGACGAAGAACTTCATTTTTAGGGGTCGACTTTCTCTGTAAATATCAAACTCCTCATAGACTTATAGACCTGTGTACACTCATAAACACATTAGTCCCGTAACCTATAAGTCTTCAATACACCAAAATCACTAAGGGGCACTAGATGCACTTACAGAATTATGAACGGTGGCTTTGCCACAAATACGATGTCAACTACATGATCATGCTAAGCAATATGACAATGATGGAGCGTGTCATATTAAACGGAACGGTGGAAAGTTGCATGGCAATATATCTCGGAATGGCTATGTGAATGCCATGATAGGTAGGTATGGTGGCTGTTTTGAGGAAGGTTTTATGGTGGGTGTATGATACCGGCAAAAAGTGCGCGGTATTACAAAGGCTAGCAATGGTGGAAGGGTGAGAAAAGTGTGTATAATCCATGGACTCAACATTAGTCATAAAGAACTCATATACTTATTGAAAAAATCTACAAGTTATCAAAGCAAAGTATTACGCGCATGATCCTAGGGGGATAGATTGGTAGGAAAAGACTATCGCTCGTCCCCGACCGCCACTCATAAGTAAGACAATCAATAAATAAATCATGCTCCGACTTCATCACATAACGGTTCACCATACATGCATGCTATGGGAATCACAAACTTTGGCACAAGTATTCCTCAAATTCATAACTACTCAACTAGCATGACTCTAATATTACTACCTCCGTATATCAAAACAATTATCAAGCATCAAACTTTTCTTAGTATTCAACGCACTCAAAAGAAAGTTTTACAAATCTCGAATACCAAGCATATTATTATTTAGCAAATTACCATGCTATTTAAGACTCTCAAAATAATCTAAGTGAAGCAGGAGAGATCAATAGTTTCTTTAAAACAAATCCACCACCGTGCTCTAAAATATATAAGTGAAGTACTAGAGCAAAACTATCATGCTCAAAAGATATAAGTGAAGCACATAGAGCGAAACTATCATCCTCAAAAGATATAAGTGAAGCACATAGAGTATTCTAACAAATTCAAATTCATGTATGGCTCTCTCAAAAGGCGTGTACATTAAGGATGATTGTGGTAAACTAACAAGCAAAGACGCAAATATTACAAGACGCTCCAAGCAAAACACATATCATGTGGTGAATAAAAATATAGCTCCAAGTAAAGTTACCGATGGAAGTGGACGAAAGAGGGGATGCCTTCCGGGGCATCCCCAAGCTTCAAATTTTTGGTGTCCTTAGATTATCATGGGGGTGCCATGGGCATACCCAAGCTTAGGCTCTTGCCACTCCTTGTTCCATAATCCATCAAAAAAATTCACCCAAAACTTGAAAACTTCACAACACAAAACTCAACAGAAATCTCGTGAGGTCCGTTAGCGAAAGAAAACAAAAAATCACTTCAAGGTACTGTAATGAACTCATTCTTTATTTATATTGGTGTTAAACCTACTGTATTCCAACTTCTCTATGGATCATATACTATTTTACTAGCCATAGATTCATCAAAATAAGCAAACAACACACGAAAAACAGAATCTGTCAAAAACAGAACAGTCTGTAGTAATATGTAACTAACGCAAACTTATGGAACTCCAAAAGTTCAGCCAAAATAGGACGACCTAGGAAATTTGTTTATTGATCAGCAGCAATTGGAATCACTATTTTATCCCGTTCTGGTGATTTTTAACAATTGTTTTCGTGAACGGAAAGTTTCTGGAAATTACAGCAAGATCAAATAACTATTATCCAAGAAGATCCTATAGGTTTAACTTGGCACAAACACTAATTAAAACCACATCCAAACAGAAGCTAGATGGATTACTTATTCATAAACAGAAACAAAAACTAAAAACTAAAAATAAAATTGGGTTGCCTGCCAACAAGCGCTATCGTTTAACGCCCCTAGCTAGGCATAAAAGCAAGGATAGATCTAGGTATTGCCATCTTTGGTACTCGGATAAGAGGATTTCCTTTCTATGGCATTTCTATTTAAGGTAAGCACATGGCCATTAATGGAATAAGTAAGATTAAGCATGTTACGGAAGTTTGCCTCTAAACTAGACTTCATCTCTTTAATAATTTCATTTTGATAAAAGCACAAGAGAGTAGTTGATTCGACCTTATCATTCATGGGGTGCCCAAATATAGTTTTCATTCTTTCATAGGTATCTATAGCATCCCCTTCAAGAAAACCTTCATAAAAAATAGAGTCTAGAACTTGTTTGAAAGAAGCGGGCAATCCAATATAGAAACTCTTTAAGTAAACCTCAATTTGATATTGTGGTACATAGCTAGCCCGAATCCTAAGTAACCTATCCCAAGCATCTTTTAAAGACTCATCAAGTAAATAGCAAAAATTCCAGAGTCA
Source organism: Aegilops longissima (assembly GCA_021605205.1). Taxonomy (NCBI): domain Eukaryota; kingdom Viridiplantae; phylum Streptophyta; class Magnoliopsida; order Poales; family Poaceae; genus Aegilops; species Aegilops longissima. The sequence goes on along the minus strand of CM038678.1, from coordinate 717,565,909 downwards.
TCCTCATCAAAATTATTCAAGCTCTCATTGGAGACCCCGGTGGGTCTTTTAATAGCATCATTATTTATGAGCTTAGAGAAGATAGAAGGGTTATCCAAGGTACTAGAGCCCTAGAAAGGTCCCTTAGTTCTTTTTGACTCGGCCATGGCAACGGGAAGGAAAACGGAAAAGAGAGGAGGAGATTGGGAGAGAGAGAGGGCAAATAAAACGGCAAGGGTTAAGTGGGGGAGAGGAAAACGAGAGGCAAATGGCAAATAATGTAATGCAAGAGATAAGGGATTGTGATGGGTACTTGGTATGTTGACTTGTGCGTAGACTCCCCGGCAACGGCGCCAGAAATCCTTCTTGCTACGTCTTGAGCTTGCGTTGGTTTTCCCCGAAGAGGAGAGGATGATGCGGCAGAGTAGCGTAAGTATTTCCCTCTGTTTTTGAGAACAAGGTATCAATCCAGTAGGAGGCCACGCGCAAGTCCCTCGTGCCTACACAAAACAAATAGCTCCTCGCAACCAACGCGAATAGGGGTTTTCAGTCCCTTCACGGTCACTTACGAGAGTGAGATCTGATAGAGATGATAGATAATATTTTTGGTATTTTTGGTATAAAGATGCAAAGTAAAATAAAAAGGCAAAGTAAAGAGCAAAACAATAATAAAGCGTAGGAAGATTAATATGATGAAAATAGACCCGGGGGCCATAGATTTCACTAGTGGCTTCTCTCAAGAGCATAGGTATTTTACGGTGGGTGAACGAATTACTGTTGAGCAATTGACAGAATTGAGCATAGTTATGAGAGTATCTAGGTATGATCATGTATATAGGCATCACGTCCGAGACAAGTAGACCGACTCCTGCCTGTATCTACTACTATTACTCCACTCATCGACCGCTATCCAGCATGCATCTAGAGTATTAAGTTAAAGGAAACAGAGTAACGCCTTAAGCAAGATGACATGATGTAGAGGAATAAATTCATGCAATATGATAAATACCCCATCTTGTTATCCTCGATGGCAACAATACAATCGTGCCTTGCAACCCTTTCATCACTTTGGTAAGGACACCGCAAGATTGAACCCAAAGCTAAGCACTTCTCCCATGCAAGAACTATCAATCTAGTTGGCCAAACCAAACGGATAATTCGAAGAGACTTGCAAAGATAACTCAATCATATATAAAAGAATTCAGAAAAGATTCAAATATTGCTCATAGATAATCTTGATCATAAACCCACAATTCATCGATCTCAACAAACACACCGCAAAAAGAATATTACATCGAATAGATCTCCACGAGAGAGGGGGAGAACACTGTATTGAGATCCAAAAAGAGAGAAGAAGCCATCTAGCTACTAACTATGGACCCGAAGGTCTGAGGTAAACTACTGACACTTCATCGGAGAGGCTACAATGTTGGTGTAGAAGCCCTCCGTGGTGGAATCCCCTTCCGGCGGAGCTCCGAAGTAGGCCCCAAGATGGGATCTCGTGGATACAGAAAGTTGCGGCGGTGGAATTAGGTTTTTGGCTTCGTATCTGATCTGACGGGGGTACGTAGGTATATATAGGAGGAAGAAGTACGTCGGTGGAGCCTCGAGGGGCGCACGAGGCAGGGGGCATGCCCTGGGGGGCGCGCCCTCCACCCTCGTGACCGCCTCGGAGCTTTCTTGATGGAGGGTCCAAGTCTCCTGGGTCTTATCCGATGAGAAAATCACGTTCCCGAAGATTTCATTCCGTTTGGACTCCGTTTGATATTCCGTTTCTTCGAAACACTGAAATAGGCAAAAAATAGCACTTCAGGCTGGGCCTCCTGTTAATAGGTTAGTCCCAAAAGTAATATAAAAGTGGAAAATAAAGCCCAATATAGTCCAAAACAATAGATAATATAGCATGGAGCAATCAAAATTATAGATACGTTGGAGACGATCGGCGAGAGCAGTGCCTTAGCAGCAGCTGCCGCTGAATCGCTTCCAGTAGAGTTGGTCGGCGCAGATCAACGCATCTTTCTTGTCGGAGGGGACGGTGATGATGTTCATCGGCCCGGGCATCTTCAGCATGTTGTAGGCGTAGTGTGAAGCCGCCATGAACTTGGCTAGTGCCGGGCGGCCGAGGATCCCGTTGTAAGGCAAGGGGGTCTCGGCTACATCGAAAACAGTCCTTTTTGTCCTGTGGTTCAGCTCGCCTCCGAATGTCACGGGCAGCGTGACCTTTCCCTTTGGCTGGCTCCTCCCCGGGTTAACCCCTTGTAACATGCCCGTCTCCTCGAGGTCTCCATCGGGGGTCTGCAGCCTTTTGACCACAACAGGCGAGATCAAATTCAGGCCGGCCCCACCGTCAACCAACATCTTTGTCACCTTGAGGTTGCGGATCGTTGGTGAAACCAACAATGGCAAGCACCCGACCGCAGCAGTGCGGTCATGGTGGTCCTCGGTGTCGAAGATGATGGGCGTGCTGGACCATTTCAGGGGCTTCCGTGCGTCGAATGATGGCTCCACCCCTGTGATATCACGTGCCCACTGCTTGAGTTGGCGGTGGGACGTATGCAGCGAGGCGCCACCATCGACGCACATGGCCTCTGTGGCTTTCTGAAACTCGTGGTCGCCGGACTCGTCGTCCTCGTCATGATCATCGTCTTCCTGCTTCTTGTCGCGGCCTCGGACGGGCCTCTCCTGCTGATTATCCTTGCCGCGGCGGCCTCCTTGGCCGCCACATTTCTTGTCGGATCGCTCAGCACCATCTGGGCCTTTCTCCTTGTCCCGCCGCTCATACTCGGCTTTCTGCTTCTCGGCAAGCAGCTCTACCTGCCGGCAGTTTTGGAGGTCATGGCCCTTGGTGTGGTGGATCTTGCAGTACTGCTTGTCGGAGCCCCCTGGCTTGTCGGCGGCTGCCAAGGCCCGGCAAGCGTCACACCCGGCAACCTCCTTGCCGGGGTCGCTCGCCTTGGTCTTCTTGGTGGCGCCGGTGTCGTCGGATCCCTCGACGGCAAGCACGGCTTTGCCCTTGCGCTTCCTGTTATAGTGCCGACCCTTCTTCGCTGGGGTGACGGTGTCGCCAGTGGAGTCAGTTTCCGCGCCAGCATCTTCGCCGGGGTACTTCCTTCCCTCTTCAGTGCGAGCGCATCGATCGGCTAGCACATAAAGCTCGGCCACATCCTTGACCTTGTTCATCGCCAGCTCTTCACGCATCTCGTGGTTGCGCACATTCTGATGGAACGCACTGATCACGGCGGCGGGATGAACATCGGGGATGTTGTACTGCACCCGGCTGAACCTTTGGATGTACTTGCGCAAGTTTCCCCCTTCCTTCTGGGGGATGATGTGCAAATCACTCGCCTAGCCATGAGCTTGGTGACCTCCAGTAAAGGCGCCAAAAAACTCATGGCACAGATCCGTCCAAGAAGAGATGGAGTCCCCCGGCAAGTGCATCAACCATGAAATAACATTAGGCTTGAGTGCCAACGGGAAGTAGTTGGCAAGCACCTTATCGTCGCGGGCCCCAGCAGCTTGCATCGCGATAGTGTAGATGCTGAGGAACTCTGACGGGTGAGTCTTTCCGTTGTACTTCTCGCCAACGTCGGGCTTGAACGTACGGCGGGAGGGCCACTGGAACTGCCGCAGCTCACGGGTGAAGGCCGGACAACCCAGCTCGTAGGGTAGGCCACCGTAGCCTCCCGGCGCTGGGTGGTCCGTAGCGGGCCCTGCCCGCCTGTCCGACTGGTGGCGCACGTCACGTCGGTGCTCGATCGTAGTTCGAGCGTCCTCATGAGCCCGCTCCCGAAGGACTTGACGTTGATCGTGGTTGGTTCGCGGGTCGGACGACGCGATGGAGATATCATCTCGAGCGCCATCGCAACGGACCGACGCCCGTGGTGGCCAGGATGGAGGTGGGGAGTACACCGTGGCCGCGTCGCCTCCGGCACGGCCTCCGCTGGCATGCGGTGGCCCGGCGGAGCGACAACCTATGGGTCCCGCCGGCCGCAACTCATCGTTGTGGGCGATGCCGACGAGGCTCCAGACGGTGGCCCTCCATTCGTCGAGCTTCTCCGCGGCAGGAGGAAAATCGAGGAGCAACTGCGCGCGTGCTAGGGCCTCCGCTGGCATGGGTGGCGGCGAAAGCTGGGTGGACCGTGATGCGCCTCGACTTCTAACCAGGTTAGAAGGAGCCGCGTCACGGCCCCGCAGCTTTTCGCCACCTCCACTAGCACCTTGGCGTGCATGCTGGCCCTCTTCTTCATGTGACGGGCGCACGGGACTCCTCCCAGGGCGGCGCGCAAGGTCCCCAACAGGGCGACGCTGCTCATCACGCACAACCTGGGAAGAGCCCGCCGTGGGCACCGGTGTTGGCGTCTTGGAGGACGCCGTGCCGCCGTCTGGCGGGATGGCGGCGCCCCTGGAGGGCCCCGCGCCGCCTGTGGGGGGCCCGACTCCGCCTTTGGAGCCCGCGACTGGTGGCTCGTCGCCTGGCGCGTGAACGACGCCACTCGCCAGGCCTGGACCATTAGGGTGATGTGGATGTTCGCGGGCCGTGCCACGGGTTCTCTCCGCGACTGGCCTGCTACCGGTCCGCACCGGTACCAACCCGGTCCCGGACGAACCGATCAGCGTGGTCGTCTTCTTCTTAGGAGCCATGGTGATGAAGAACAGCTAGGTCAACTGCTAGACCAGATTCTCACAATTGCGCACCCCCTATCTGGCGCGCCAGAGATGTCGGTGGGAAACGACACCTATGGGATCACTGGAATCCCTACTGCGGTTGCGGGGCGCGGGGATCGTGAGAAGAGCAGGACTAGCAGACATCACAAAGGGGATTTACCCAGGTTCGGGCCGCAAAGATGCGTAAAACCCTACGATCCTGCTTTGGTGGATGTATTTAGTGTTCTTGAGCTCTTGAACTAGCTCTGGGCGTTGCCAGGTTCGAAAGAGCCGAATCCTTCTCATGTGCACCATGGGCCTCCTGTTATAGGCGAAAGGGGCTGCCACAGTGGCACACAGGAGGTGGAAAGTGCTACAGCGCTGTGAGCTTATCGCTGGTATTACAGGACAAAGCGCATTTAATGTGAGGCTTAGGTGTCCCTTCACTTTATCGGGGACGGGGCGAGGCCCGTCCCATCTGTCGCCGCTCCTCCTTGTGTCGACACGCTCCCTGGCCAGCGATGCGTGCGGCGCCATGTAGGCAGGCAGGCAGCTGAGGTGGTGCGGTGGTGGAGTCTTCACGAAGGGCTGCGTGTTGCCACGCAGGTGCCTGCCCAGCTGGTTGGGTCTGCAGCTGCATGCGAACGGCGGCGGAAGCTTGGTTGGAGTGGACCTGGCGGTGGCCCTGCTGGTGTTCTTGGTGAGGGCCTTGCCGGGTGGCCCAGCAAGGGTCTTGCCGTGTGGCCCGGCAAGGGTCTTGCCGTGGCGCGCTGTCGTCCCCGGCAAGAACCTTGCTGGGGGTCTGGTTGCCTTCCTCGGCAAGGATCTTGCCGAGGACCATCGTCTTCTAATCCTCATCTTATCTTGAATATGTCTTCACAAAGATCTGCATGCCACCACAGGGGTGCCTTCCCGAGCCCTGGCCCCACGCGGATGATGGAGTTGGGGACCGTGGGCTCAAGGGTGGCTCGCTCCGCTGGTGTGGGGTGATTTGCCCCGGCAAGGGTCTCGCCGGGGCCACTGAGGCCGCCCCGGCAAGGGTCCTTGCCGGGGAAACCTGCTTCGTCCATCCGATCTCTGTGGCCATGGTCCTTGTTGTTGTTTTGCTTGTTTTGTGCCTTCGGCTACTCTTCGGCTTCCCTTTCTTGCCCCTTTATGCGTGGCCGTGGCGGGCGGCTCTGACTGCCCGTGCACAAGTAAAGGGGTCAAAAGCAGAGCCCTTACTTTTGTACACTGACAGTTGAGGTTTTACATTAGTAGTACCAGAACAGAAGATATTAAGGAGGCGGCAAAACCAAACAAAACAGCTTTGGTCTATATACAGAACTTATTCTAGTGAACCCATGTAAAATATTAGTTGTATTTTATTGCAAAGTACATAATCAAACCAGGTTCCAAACATATGACCATGTACCATCGCTAATGTATTGTCTATTTCTTCTCATTGTATTGAGGGATAAGGATAAAGAGACGAAGTTTATAATACTGTAAGCATAGTATGACATCATTCATATCACAAAACAACTGATAACAGACAAACAGGCAATTGTAACATTTTGTGGGCAAGTCCAGCACGAACTAGATTACAAGTGAAGATCAAAGGAACATCACTCCTCTCTTTTAAACTTTGTAAGGTGCAATGATACGCTAAGACAATTGTGTATAAAATTGAAAAGAGTAATAGACATTGGCTGCAAACCATGCAATTCAAGGCACAAGTAAGATTAAGTAGTAGTTAAAAGGCATGAGGATTAAGGACTTACAACAGCGGCTTTGACTGGTGTAGTCATGCCCTTCTTCTTACTGGTGTGACAGTCCTTGAAGATTTCCACAGCATTTGGTTCAGGTACTTTTTGGTCCTTGCGGGCTTTCCTCTGCATTTGGAACAACTAATATAGATCTGATAATATGGTACAACGAAAAGAGTGAAACAACAGCTAATTACAAGAGCCTCGCAGTGTGCAATATAGCTACGAGATCCTCGTAAATCTGTGGAATTTCACTTTCAAATGACGGTTGGCCTTGTTCTTTGAACAGTTCACCTACAAGAAGATAGATTTGTGTGGCACATGCGTAAATAGGACTTCAACATGTGATCTGCTCACATATATATATATATAATGTACCTGATACTTCGGATCAGACCAGTGTTTAACGAGGCCCCTCCAGTCTTCATCCGATATATTTTCCACTAGAGATGTTTGGGAAAGTTCACTGTTAGCCTTGCCTTCAAAGTGAGTTTTCCTCAAGTTATACCGATATTGTCGCAGAGCAGACTTGAAAACATGGGTGCAAGCTTGTCTGGTTGCCTCATGTTGGCTATCCAACTTGAACCTCATCTGTTGAAAATTATGAGAGTCTCATTATCAGCAATCTAGAAAGTATGGGACAGAGCAAGACGATATTACTAGTTTCCATACATAACCATACTTATAGATAAATGGTCGAGGAAGGTGTTGAACTAGGTTTCGTCTTTGTCATTCCTGTACTGAATCCATGTTGGGAGGATACGTACATGACACCTAACGGCAACCGCTACCTCTAATACTAACTTGGCTGACTTTGTAGCATCACGTGGCCTTTTTAAACCTGCCTCAAAACGGACCTCCATTCTTCCTCCTCTAGATTTAGTTAACCTATCTAGCATTATCCCTGATGTTTGTTTCCTCTTGCGCCTAGGTGCTAGTCCAACAACGAACATAGGAAGTGTTAGTGTACATCAAACTGTGAGACTACATATAAAGAAGCATGCGATCAGAACTTGACTCAAAGAACTACCTTCTTGCTGTTGAAGCTCACAAGGTTAATCTGATCTTGCCAACTCGTCTTGTGTCAAGAGTGCTTGGGAAGTAGTGTCAGGTGGCAAGGGAGCTTGGGAATGTGCTGCTAGCTCAGTTGACGTACGAGTAACTCGTGCAGCTGGTAGTATTGTGGAAGGTGTTGCAAGAACTAGGGTTGTCTCTGCTTGTTTGGTGGCAGTTATTTGTTTCTGTTTGGCTTTTTCTGCAGCTCGTGTAGCATGGGATACTCTGTTTGTAGAATTTTCCGCTGGACTTTGACCTTCTATTGCACCATCAGTACCAGTAGAATCTGCAGGATTCTTCCGGTCCCCATTCCCTGCCATTCTGTGTTTATTCCTCTTTCTATGTGCCATGTTAAGTCAAGCCGACAAGAAAAATGAATAACAATTTAGTTCTTCAGAACAAATTGATGTGTGATATAGATGAACTGAACTTTGAAGTTAGACAACCACATGATAGGAGGATGTAATATGTACGAAAAACAGGACAAAAGAGATAACCAGAACTATGATGTGTAAACTAAGCAGAAGACATTTCACTAAATTAGAAGCAATGCAATGGAAAGTAGACACCATATGAAAGATGCTACAAATATCGCTCTGTCAAGTTAACAGTGTCTCATCATAAATGGCATTTAAACAAATGTGAAGCAGTACAAGAAATAAATCATATGCAAGATGCAAACAACATCACACTACCAAGTTAGAGGTCTCTCGTCATTAGTGCCATTGCATATTCACAGCTTATGATGTGTAAACTAAGGAGAAGGCATTTCAACAAATTAGAAGCAATGAAAGCTAGACACCATATGAAAGATGCAACGAATATCACTCTACCAAGTTAAAACTGTCTCGTCATAAGTGCCATTTCAACAAATTAGTAGTACAAGCTAGAAAAGAATGCGAGATATAACCTATACCACACACCAAAGTCAAACGTGTCTTGTAATAAGTGATTGTTGCAGGTTACACAACAGTAGTAATTTGATGTAAGAACATGGTGTGATAGACAGATATTGTATGTTCTAGAAACAGGAACACGTGTCTTATTCAAGTATAATGTGTAAAGTAAGCAGATGGAATTCAACAAAATCAGAAGCAATACAAGCTAGACATCACACATAACATGCAACCACATATAATAATGCGAAGTTAGAGGGAGCACCGGTGATGGTGCACTAGGGGAGACGTGCTCATCATAAACACAGCTACATTGAGTGTCTATGCATGTGTTGTCTTGGAAATCATCTTGGGGGGCTGGAGGAGTAGAAACTGTAGAGGCCCTCTGTTTGGAAGGAGCACCTTTATCCGCTGCCTTGCTAACTTCCTTCCGCTTTATTGATTTTGAATTGTCAAGTAAAACCGACAAGAAAAAGAAATAAAATTTTCTCTTCAGAACTCATTCATGCATGATACCGACAATCACTACTTTGATGTAAGGCAAACACATGATACCAGGATGGAATATGTACAAAAAACAGGACGGGATGGCATGTTCACAACTGTTTGTGTAAACTAAGCAGAAACCATTCCAACAAATAAGAAGCAATGCAATCTAGACACCACATGAAAGATGCAACCAATATGACTATGCCAAGTTAAAAGCGTCCCATCATAAATGGAATTTGAACAAATTAGAAGCAGCGCATGCTATAGATCATATGAAAGATGCAACTAATATCGCACTCCATATACTAAAGGTGTCTCGTCATATTGATTGATGCGGGATACAAAAAAACAATAGTTTTATGTAAGAACACGCATAATAGACAGATGTACTATGTACTAAATACAGGAAGGCATGTCACATTAATAGGTATAACTAGCGGAGTGACCCGCGCATTTGCGCGGCTAGTTTGTTATATAGTTTAGAACTTTTATTAGTTGCAAGATTCTGCACTATATGAGTACTTATAGAAAAGAGTTATATCCAAAATGTGCATTAAAAACCTGGTGAAACTTGGAATGGCATTAAACTTCGTTACAAATTTTGTTATTTGTATCACACTTTTTGTAAAATGTGTGATTTTCAAATTTATCTAATCAAGGCCTTATCCTTTACATTTATCTTTGTAGCAATATTGTTTAAGAAGAATATTTTTGAAAAGTGCATTGTTAATGACTTGTACGTGAACCTTGTCGTTTGTTCCATGATCTATCATGCCACTCATGCTCAGTGTAGTTTCATATATCAATATATATGATAATACATCTTCTCATTTTCAAAGTAGTTTTTATATCATCTCTTTCAAATCTAAACTAATGTAATCCTGAATGGTGTTGAACTTATTACACATTATCTTGCTCTCATCGTAGGTTGTTTATTTTATAGTGCATAATATACTATTTTGCATTGAATAAGATAAGGGCCAGAATATGCTTCTCGGGTAAGCTTCTTTGCACTTTGGTTGGAATTCTAGGTTTGTGCATTTTACAGATTGTATGACATCGATGTGGGACAATGGTTAATCGATGTTATTGATCAATCTCCCGCAATCTCTCTCTCTCTCTCTCTCTCTCTCTCTCTCTCTCTCTCCTATTCTCCAGCCGCAACTTTCTCCCACAACCAAATATATTTAAGAAAATTGGTATTAAATATTTTAGTTTAGGGATTTCTTGGATAACTGTAAGATAAATATTTATAGATATAGGTGTTAAGAACAACTATATAGGATCACGTAAGTAGAAACGATAAGAAGATCATCATTGGATTACTATGAGTATCATCGATCAATGACATTTTAAGTTGACCGAAAAATAGTCGCTCCCTTAAATTTTCTCTCACGCAATTTTTGTGTCCTTATTGTTTTGCTGAAACATACATTTTAATCAACTAGTAATCGTATTGTTGCTTTATGTGGACTTTTATTTCATGTTCATCTTTACGGGTGAATTTTTATATTTAATTCTACTCCTGAATTTTAGATAATGGAAATTGCTTTGCAATTTTTTATTATTATTTGTAGCTTCACGCATAAATCTTGTTTTGTTATTTATTTATGAAATAACAAATGTATTCACTAATATTTTTTTTAAACGGTCAGAATAATAATCTTGTTAAACTGATGATAAAATGGACATATTTATTTTTATTTAGCTTTAAGAATCAGCAATATGTCCAGTTGGTGGTACGTGTATGTGATTTTCTTTTGAGGAAGTGTGTATGGGATGCTTTGATTAAGAAAGGAAAAACATGCATGTGTTTGTGTGTCAGATGCATGAGAGCGTATGATCAATCAATATATAAAGAAATTTGAAAAGTTGCATGCACATATACATGCTACGTGTCTAGGAGGAATGAGGCATATACACGTTGTTGTGTTTTTGTGGGGGGATATACTTTGGTTTGTATTCTGGTGATCTGGCTTCATGCGTGTTGCAATTCCTTCTGACGAGTTCATGTCCGAATACACCTATTTGAAATATTCCTTCTGATCGTCTCACATAAGGTTTTTTTCCTTTCAATAAATCTCAGCCGCTCCTTTGCAATTGGTTTGTGCATAGTTAAATCCAAGCACTCTAATTATGAGACATGCTAATGTAAAGATGGAGCTAGTGCAGTGGGCTAAACCGATAGTACTTCAGTAAAAAAAATCAAGGGACTATATAATCTAATGTTAAACCGATAGTACTTTAGTACTTGTGGGCCTTTCCTTTTTTTTGATCTAAACTTGTGGGCCTTTCCTACTCCAACAGGACACTATAATCTTTATTACTTGGTAAAAACGCTTTGCACACGTACAGATCTATAGATTTATTAAATCTCAACCGCTACTTTTAGCTAATTAAATCTCCTCAGTTCGCTTTTCCATTGTTTTATAATAATATAATAGAAGATGCAAATTTTCATTGCATGCGTACTTTATCTATAAATATTGTTGCAAAATTTCCTCTTTATAAAATTAGAAATGGTTTACTTTTGATCCAAATAAGACATATACTAACAAACAAAAGATTGATGAGATTGCTTATTTACGGACACAAATGACAATGTCATCACATGCAATAGAGTTGGAGCTCCTGTACACATTCAGTGAACCGGACTGCTCTGGATCTGTATGGTTTTCATTCTATCCAAATTTGTATAGAGCTTGCGGAGTAAGAAAGACGCCACAGGGTGCCCAAAAAATGCCATTGCGTGTTGGCACCTGGCAGTCAAGCAAAGATTACTCATATATATGCTTGCCTAGACGTGTGGCGCCTGATGTTTTTTTACCTGAATCGGTGTGTGTGCGCGCTCGTAGTGAATTAGTAGTTTGAGCCTTCTTATCACTTTCTCCTACTCAGATATATCATTTTTCTCACCTAGTCTACTTAGGCGGTGCCCTTATACTATTTTTTTGCTGCAAAATGTTTCTTTATAGAGTCTCTTTTCCGTCACAATAAGCTATTCTGATACATGTGTATGACCGACAATTATTACTTCTTTCCTTTCCTGAACATGTTCTAGTGAGCGCCACTTTATGAACATCATCAGTTATTGGTTTTGGATTATGTACATCGTTTTGTGTCTGTCATATGCATATCCGTGCATTCATCTAAGTAAATCATGCATGCCGAAAATCTAAGACGTCGTATGACTACATGATAACAGAAGGGATGAAGATCAAATAATGCTTTGTTCTATGTTATTGATTAAGTTTGAAAAGCATAAATTTATTTTTTCAAGGGTCCATCATGAAATATTTTGTCTTATAAGTATTGATGTTTGCTGATAAATCGTAGTTTGAACTTTAGATAGAGACCACGTGAAGAAAATTAAGGGCAGCCGGCAGGAAACAATTAACATGTTGATGTCATGCATGACATCACCAGATGCAATGCACACGTTTTGCTTTTTTCTTGTTTACAGCAGCCGTGTGTCCCGTATTGCTGTAGTACCCGGTTTGACTTTTTCTTTCCTTAGTACGGCTGGTCCGTATTGATCTATGTTAGCTAACCGATTATGCTTCTTTGGCCAAAGTTTCCTTACGGCTTTACGTGTCATACTGAAAATTTTGTACATAATATTGTTGCACGTAACTTTTAGATTTCTTTTATCTCGGCTGTTAAAATCAAAATCAACAGAGCGTGTATTTTTAGCCTATGTGGATTAATGTTATGGCTTGTTTGACTTCTGTTTTATGTATATAATAGATAGATGTATAAGCTAAGCAGAATAGCACATGCAGTTTAACCAGATTGGAAGAATTACAATCTAGACACCATATGCAACATACAACCACATATCACGCTGCCAAGTTAGAGCAAGCACCTGTGATGCTAGTGTAGGGAAATGCGGTAATGAACTACAGAGCTACGTTCACTATCTTCATCTAGCCTAGCTGCTTCTTGAGAATCATATCGGGAGGCTGACGCTGCATTCTTTAAATGAGGAGTAGTCCACTTGCGTGACTGCCTCATCATAAGTGATTGATGAGGGATACACAAGAACATTAGTTTGATGTAAGAACATGGTTAATACAAAGATGTACTAGTATGTACCAAAACAGAAAGGCATGTCATATTCAAAGGTATAATGTGTAAGCTAAGCAGATGCAATTTAACCAAATTGGAAGCAATACAAGCTAGACATCCGACTCGAGTGGTGAGCATGATCATCTAGGACCTGAGAGCCTGGTGGGAGGCGGGCTGCTTCGCCACCATCGCGGCTTTTTAGTTGGCTTCCAGGTGATGCATGTCTTTGCTGGGCTTGTCACTGGCTTGGCCAGTGCCCTGACTAGCTATTTGTCTTCTGGGGCTCACGGGATGGTGGTTCATGTAAAAAATATCTTTCCTTATCTTAATAAAGACCGACTACGGCCTTTCGAATACAAGCTAGACACCATATGGAACATGCAACCACATATGACACCGCGAAGTTACAGCAAGCACCTGGGATGGTGGTTCATTGCGAGCGAGGTCATCAACTCCAGAGCTAGTTTACCATCTCCATCTGCTGACACTGCACCCTTTATAGCTCTGTAACGTGTCGTTCTTACCCGCGCAGAAAGCCGGAGCAACTTCTCTCTTTTCTTTTCTGCTTCTCTCGAGGCAGACTCTGAAATACCCTTGCATAAAAACACAATAGTGAGAGTATGGGTGAAGTGTGTGCAGAACTAGTGCACTGTAAAAGTAGCAGATAGCAGGTGGCTGAAAAATAAATGATAGGAGACATATGATAGCTCTACAACATTGCATGGCAAACAAAATTAGATTCTACTCCGTATGATTTTGTAATATATGAGCACAGGAAATGCAGGTACTCCTCCAGCACACCACCACATGTGGTCATATCAAGATAACAGTCGACGGAAAATAAATAGGTCAGTCGATTTTTTTAATGAACCGTCTGATCTATAAGAAATGGGCAGATGGCCTTCGTCTACCTCCAGCCAGTCACTGTTGACGATCTTTCTCGAACCGCCAGCGACCACCGGCCCAGACCCCTACCTCCGCTGCCCCGCCCTCCCCTCGACCTCACACCACCGCCGTGCTTAGCAGCGCCCCCAGGCCATCCCTTTAATCCCGGCCGACCTAAAGATCGGGCACCAGTAGCTCTAGGCCCCACACGCCCCTAAGATAAACACCGAGGCACTGCTTCCCCGATGTAATAGGCGGACTAGTGCATGTTACGCCGGGGAATGCTTCCGTTAATTGGGAATCAACTGACCAGGAATTGAAATTCAGGGGGCGACGGACCTCTAGCTAAGGTGAAATAGTATATGAGGAGAAACCTTGTGCATCGCGAGTTACTAGGAACATCTAGTATCAAGAAGAAGCGGTCAACTAGTGTCTTCTGTGGGATGAATACCGTGCAAGCAGACACGTAAGATTTGCACGAATAAGGGAAGAGGAGTACCCTTATCGGTTGCCAGTGTGGTCTCCTCCATATGTCGTGGTGATCTTCTTTTTTCTCCCGGGGGAACCGATGTTTTGGAGAACCGTTGATCCTTGGACAAACCCATGGCCAAATTGTTGACTGTGTTGCCGTGGCCGTACATCGGCGGAGGGGAAGCAGATCCAAGGCGGCAAAGGACGGCCTAGCAGGAACAGCTCCGGTGCGGTGGAGGGTAGCGAAGTTGGAGCGGCAGCGATGAGGCGCAAGACGGCATGGTTGAACTGGCTCGTGTATGGACGGCTCGGCCTCGGCTTCAACTACTAGCCGTGGAGGGTGTTGCGGTTGAGGTTGCGCTGGACGACGACGTCGGTGTATCGGCTCCAGCCTGATGGAGGAGGGCGGCGGATGATGGGTGGGATGGGGTGCCGGACGGAGGACGCCGGGGTTTCGCGGCTGGTGGAGAGGTAGTTTTTGCACCCACGGAGTACGAATGGGGAATCGGACGGGTGGGCGTGGGGGGAGGGGGGAGAACCATGTTTCGGTCTGGGACGCACTTGTTTTTGGCTTTTTGAACAGAAGATGGGCCGCGCTTGTTGTAAATTTGGGGAAAGTACAAACTTTGCCCCCCTCTTAAATTTTGGACCTACTGCGGGTCGGGGGTAGGATGGTAATCCCAGGTGTCCCAAATAGTGGGCGGGAGCAATTTCGGCTGCGCGCATGTGTGCTTAGGCGGCCATTGTGTATGAATGTTTTTTAGAGGTGGTTGCATGGCGTCTAGATGAAGCTACAAACCTACCCCGGTTTAGACCTTTGGACGTTGGGCCGGTAGGTTTCACAGGTCGGAGTTATTAGAAAAGTAATTTCCTTGTACTACCAAACATTGGTCTCACGCGGTTTCAAGTAGTAGAGGCTCTTTTGGCGCTTGCTCAAAATTTTGAAACACAAGAATTCACGTTTAGAGTACTCTTGAACTTTGAGGATTAACCTAAATAGACAATGTTAAATTTGACCTTGTCTATTTGAAAACCTCATTAAATTATCCGCTTATTTTTGAAATTTTGACACTTGAAAATCCAATAACTACAATTATTTTGGAATGGAGGAGCTAAATTTGAATCTATTTTGTACACGACTACATATGCTATTATGTACAAAATCAGAGCAAAGATTGGTGCCCCCATAATTTAGGTATGATTTACAAATGCCATGATATCAAATTCAAATAATTGAATGGACTTCATGTTGAATTCGATTTTTTTAAACCACCTTAAGTTGAATTCAAATGTATGCTAGTTCATATGTAGCTATTTATATTGTTCATTGTGTAACTTTCGTATGTATAATGTGCTTTACACACACAACATGAACTATACTCACGTTTATATTCGATTGCTAAAGCGATGCATTGTTTGGAGTTCAAAATACTAACTATGTGGATCAATTGTGTCGAATAATAACATAGACATGCTCAAATTCGACAGAATCTAGATGTATGGTGGATCAATGACCGTTCCTTACGTGAACTGCAAATACCATGATCATCCTAATATTTGGATACAATTTATATCTTTAATCAATGTGTACAGCAGTCTTTTACGTGTAGTTTCACTCTCCATCGGTGGTCTCTCACACATGCTCACACACTCTCTCCCGAGGTGTCTTTCTCGCACACATGCTCTCGATATAACCCTCCCTCTCGTAACCATTTATGACTGTTTTCACTAACCTTTATCACAAGCACTCTTCCTCTCGCAAGCATACACACGCACAGTCCCCATCGACCCTTTCTATATACATAGACCCGCCTACGTGTCTCCTGTACGCACATTATCTTTAGGCATGTCTCTCACGCATTGTCTCACACCTCTCTTCCTAATAGACGAGTATGATTCTAGCAGAGCATTCTGTAGGATGCCCCTTAAAGTTAGCTTGGATGAATTGTAATATCAGAGATAAAGGGTTTACCTTAGTCCTAGAACCTAGGGTTACAAATCCTAGCTGGCTTTGTCAGTGGACATAGAGTCCTTCACAATTATGCTATCTTTTTCTTATACGACTAGTCATCCATGGGTCTCCCTAAATGCGTCACGGGCCGACCAATGTGGCGCAGGACGGAACCGAATGAAGGGCCTCACCTCGACCCACCAGACCTCACGCGGTGACACACCCTCTGCCTTCACGTCTCGTTATCTTCTCACACCCACACATACCAACACAGACACCACACACACACAAAATATTCTCCTTGTGCCTCTATCCACTCCCCCCCTTGCATATACACACTCAAGGGAATCTCTCGCCGTGACGTCATATTCGTCCCTCTCTCTCTAGACCACTCTCATTTCTCGTGCTATCTCTCCCACGCCCCGGCCCCTCTATCCATGCCTCTCTCGAATACGTAATACACACACATACCTCTCTAGGCCCTGCCAAATGCATCAACTACACATTCACACATGTTACATCACGTACCCCATTAATCCAAAAAGCCCTCTCTTCACATTTACTTCACATACAACATTCCTTTTGAATAAAGTGAGGCCAAAAAATTATTTTAGAATTTCTACATATATACAACATTACAAAGTTATATGGAGGAGTATGAACGCTAATTTGCATTGCATGGTGCCCACAATGATATTTATTCCGCACTGTGAATTTGTATATTTTTATACTATATATAAAGTTAGTCATAATAAAGAGAAACGAAGAGCATCTCTCGCTCCATCGCAACCCCCCCCCTACGCCCCTTTCACGTACGCACACAAACTATCTCCAGGTCCTCTAAAAGTAAGCCCCTAGCACATTCACGCATGTTTCATCTTTCTCTCGTGATATATACAATGATGATCATTGTATTTAAAGTGAAAGCATGATGCGTACATTGGACTTCAGAATCCACTCAGGTCACCATTTATGTTTTGTGGTTATTATACGGTCACGGGCTCACCGTACAACTCTGTATTTGCTCTAGACATGACTAGTTGACCAGTTAAACGCTCCACGTGGCACCTCTAGTGTTACATCACATTATCTCACTACCATTGGGCCCACCTGTCGGCTTGTATCTACTCTACATCTACACTCTTATAAAATATAAAATACACTCTTATAAAAAACAGAGTTGGTGATGATGGTATGCCTGCCATCCTTCAATATAGGTCGTCCGATTTATATCTGACAGATAGGAAAGAAACTATGGCAATTTTGCAAAAAGGTACCCACACACCTCTCCATATTTGCAAATAAGGCCTTCCCTCGTTCATCCTTTTCTCTCACAAGATAAACTAGTCATACAAATACATCTCGATGTTACGTGCAACGCACGGGCATCTTGCTATTAAGAATGAAAACAAACAACAACAAAATATTGGACGGTGGTTCGAAGTCATGACCGCGGGCACAACGAACAAGGTGGACTTGTATTGGTATGCTGAGTCGTCTGCTTTAACACACAAGAGCTGGTGTGGTGATTATACACACACGCACGAATGCACAAGAACTGCATGCACGCAACACTCACACGAACACATGCACCCATGCACGCACACAACACTCACACGTACACATGCAGCCACGCACGCACGCAATACTCACACGCATACATGCACACATGCATGCACACACCGGTACACCACACGACCAACACACACTCTCACGCTCAAGTGCTCAACCTACACGTGGATGCGCACACATCAGGCCCTGACAAACACATACACAACCAGGTGATTCCCGCGTACGAGTTGGAGTCTTGTCGCGCCTGCGTAAATTTGTGTTTATCTGACCTTTTCCCTATGTGAACTGACAGGTGGTACCCACAAGGAACATGGTCAATTTAACTAGTCAACATGGTGCCACGCAGACTATTTGGCCGGTCAACGGAGTGCAATCCGATGTTGAACCGTGAGCAAGTGACCATATAATCACCGCAAAACATATATAGTGACCGTAATCAGCTTATTCTGAAGTTCGGTGAACGTATTACGCTTTTCTCTCTGTAGGCCCTCCAAAACTACATCTCTACACGTTCTTGCATGTTACATCTAACAACTATACAATACAACACTACTACTACACTCTAACACAATAAATCATATGTGTTTTTAGTTTTACTAGATATCATATTGTTACTTAATTATTCAGTTTGCATACATTAAAATTGCCTTTGAAATGTATGGCCAATATCATATACCGCGCGGGAAAAATCCCGCCCTTTCCTGTTAATCGGGTTTGTATCGATGGATCGTGTGAAAGAGCAAAACTATAGTACTATACAGTACAAGTGACAGTTCACTGGGCCGTCGTGTCGTGTACTCCTCCGTCGTAAGAGTGGAGCGCTCGCTTTCATAAATCTTCTACTCCCTTTCGCCGACATGTGGGACATCAATCTACCGGGTCCACGTGCCATACCGAAATACAGTGCAGAGCAGCTAGGGTGAAGCACCCAGTGATGGCGCCGGTGTAGTAATGAGCAATGAGGTGTCAAATCACAAAGTTGCACCTTTCCCGCAGCTAAGTTGGAGGGACGAAGCAATAATGCTAAAAAAAGAAGTTGCAGGGACGAAGCAACCATCATTTCACTCGTTGTTGAATCCGCTTCTCCCTCATCTTCTTCAAGTTAACCACGTGTTGCTTCCGCCGTTGTTCTGCCTCATGTGGGACGCGGATCGGCTTGGTAAAGCACTGACATGTGGGACCGCATGTTAGCAAACCGCCAGGACAATGTCCTCTAAAATTAAGAAACCTCCCCTGCCATCCGCGCGGCAAAATCACCTCCTTTTACTAATCTTGATTCTATTTTTTTTAGATCAATATAATTGAGATTTGTATAGATAGCACACAGGAGCAAAACCAAGTGGTACGGTTAAGGGCATCCACAATGTGTCACCAAATGTGAAAATAGCTTTTGGCATCGTGGGAACCATTGTGGACGGTGTTGCCAAAGCCAAAAGGATGGAACCGAAGCTCCCTGGTTGATTGATTGAAGGAATAAAAAATGCAACGTCTCTCCTCTTTCTCCCGTGCTTGGACACAGGTACATTATAGAGCACAGAGTCTACTCCCCTGTCCCTTCTATCACAAATCACAAAGCAGTGAGGCGTCAAATCACAAAGCACGGACGAAGCAACCATCATTTCACTCTTTGCTGACTCCGCTTCTCCATCGTCTTCTTCGAGAAACCATCTCACCACACTAAGCTGGACGGACGACGCTATTGTGTACTAGTAGTACTAGTACATTTACGCGTCCTTTGGCTCAACAGACTTCCTGGATGCAAATAAGGCGGTTGTCTCGGCTTGCAGGCGGCACTTGCGAATGACTTACCATGGT
Source organism: Aegilops longissima (assembly GCA_021605205.1). Classification (NCBI taxonomy): domain Eukaryota; kingdom Viridiplantae; phylum Streptophyta; class Magnoliopsida; order Poales; family Poaceae; genus Aegilops; species Aegilops longissima. The sequence continues at coordinate 717,546,335 of CM038678.1, read as the reverse complement.
CTCCCTCAATGTTGTTCTTCGTCGAACGCACTTCGCCAAACCACAACGTTCGACATATCGTCGATGTCACCGCAATGGGGAAGGAAGTCAAATATAATAGTTGCTACCTCCATTTTTTTGTACACAAGGCCAGTATATCAAAATTACAATTTGCAAAAGGCCACTAACACTAATCAAGGCAAAATTGATGGGGTTTTTTTACCCTTGCTTTATAGCTGTGCATGCAGCCCGGGAGTGATGACAGACCAAACGCATGCATGCAGCATGCATATAAGAGGTAGGGGAAGCGCGCTTGCGGAGAATCTGAGAAGACTCAAGCAGGAATCAAGGAAAAGGAGCCAATAACTCCATGCGTATTAAGAGCCATATATTTCTCTAGGTCCTTGCATGCAGGGGTAAAATTGTCCAAAATAATGCACCGGGTGGTCTGCTTGGTATGCGTGCGCTGAGTTATACGCAAACCAAAAAAGAACAGAGGGAGTATACTAGCAACCAGGGACATTAATATCCCCTGCATGCATGCGGAAGTGAGAAGGTTGGTCTGCATGGCGCTGCATTAATCAAGCGATGAGGAGTGAGATGGTTAGCTCTTTGGGCTTTGGAGAAAAAATACGCATTAATTGACACGTGAAACGAGGATTTGTATCAATTAATCCCGCGAAGGAAAACCCCGCCTTTCTTTTTTAACACTAGTACTCCTAGTACGTACTTATCCTGTTTGGGACTAGGCATTGCTTTGCCATACTTTGCCACAATTTTTTGCCAAGCTTGCCTAAAGTTTTCAAAATGAAAAGGAGGTACACTTGCGCACGGCTGTCGTGGTCGCACCGCACCCTCACACGGTCGCTCCTGCATGCCGCGGTCGCACCGCACCCTCACACAGTCGCTCCTGCACGCTGCAAACCCAACCAAGGGAACGCACCCACACTGACACGTGCTGTCGCATGTGAACAAACGAAACTCAGCCATCCTACCGCTGACACATAATTTTCGTTCACAGAGTATGTTTATCCAACCGCATGTTGGGGAGTATCTGTACGGCCCGTGCGGTGGTCTATTGGGGAAGAAGAAAAGGTGAGGAAGAAGGGTTAGGAGACGTAGGATATTCATCCAACCGCCTGAAATGGTAGACTGACCCAAGTCAGGCGACTTGCATAACAATATGTGTTTTTACATAGCAAAAGATCCATAAAAACAACAACATAAAGAAAAACTATCACTGCTCACGGAACGAGACGGCCTTGTCGTCTTTGGCTGCCGGCGCGAACCAGCTGTAGCTGCCGACGTGTGTCTCCGCACCGTAGTTGTCCTCAGCCTCCAGCTAATCGTTCACGCGGAGCGTGCGGGCGCTCTGCACGGACGAGAGCACCGCCCGGTTCAAGTCGAGGGCGTCCGGTTCCGCCTGCAAGAGGGCCTCGATGGCAGCGGCATCCGCGTGCTCCGCGTCGAGTCGAGTCTCCGCCGCCCGGTTCAAGTCCAGGACGTCCGGTTCCGCCTGCAGGAGGGCCTCGATGAGAGTGGCATCCGCGCGCTCCGCGTCGAGTTGAGCCTTTGCCACCCGGTTCAAGTCCAGGACATTCGGTTTCTCCTGCAGGAGGGACTCGATGGCAGCGGCATCCGCGCGCTCCGCCTCAAGTTGAGCCTCCGCTGCCCAATTCACATCCACGACATCCAGTTCCGCCTGCAGGAGAGCCTCGATGGCAGTGGCATGCGCGCGCTCCGCGTCAAGTTGAGCCTCTGCCTCCCGGTCCTCCTTTAGTATCGCCAGGTTGAACCGCTGGTCCGCCTACACCATGGGGGACTCGGACGCCGGCACGAAGTCGACGTCCATCGTCTCATACCCATCGGGGCCTTCGCGCCGCGACCTCCGCCATGAACATTGGATCGGCTTCCTCCTTCTCGTAGCTTGGCTCCAGAGAACTCGGGGATTGGCCCGCTGCAAAGCGAGCTTGGGAACGGAGGTCTGTGGCGCGGACCGCCGCTGCGATTTCTGCGCGGCGCTCCGACATCTGCATCTTGTAGTACGTGATCTTACGGCGCACCATGGCTTTCCGGCGAACTAGGGGACGCTTGATGCAGGCTAGGGGATCGAAAGGTGGGGGAAGTGGTTGGAGATTAGGTGTGGTTTTAGGGTAGTGGCTGGCATAGGCCGAGCAACGAAGGTTCTGGTGTGAATAGTAGTTTCAGTGACGACTGGTCAATCGGTTTTGACTGTACATCGCTCTTGTCGCATTGGTGTTGCATCCCGGCAAGCTGGACCCTCCACGTCGCTCACCGAATGGAATGCGCTTCGCCTTGCATTTTCGCTCGCTTGTGGGACCGCAGTTGAGAGCAAACCGATGTCCCTCCCCCTCCCCCGCCCGCGTTATTTATACTACCACTCCCTCCATTTTATGCGGAGTAAATAAAAACAGAGGGAGTATACTATGCATGAGGATACCCTGACGTGGCCGAACCCATTGAGTAACTGACATGCGGGGCCTAGCAAGCATGGGGTCCACCAGTAAGTGACCGAAAGGGAGGCTAAGGCAGGGATACCTACGTCATAGGATCCACTTCCACTACTACTCCCTCCTTCCATTTACTATACAGGGCTGATACGTCTCCAACGTATCTATAATTTTTGATTGCTCCATGCTACTTTATCTATTGTTTTGGACTATAATGGGCTTTATTTTCCACTTTTATATTACTTTTGGGACTAACCTATTAACCGGAGGCCCAGCCCAGAATTGCTGTTTTTTGCCTTTTTTAGTATTTCAAAGAAATAGAATATCAAACGGAGTCCAAACGGAATGAAACCTTCGGAAACGTAATTTTCTCACCGAACGTGATCCAGGAGACTTGGACCCTACGGCAAGGAACATCGGAGGCGGTCACAAGGGTGGGGGCGCCCCCCCTCCCTAGGGTGCGCCCCCTGCCTCGTGGGCCCCCTGATGCTCCACCGACGTACTCCTTCCTCCTATATATACCTACGTACCCCCAAACGATCAGAACAAGAGCCAAAAACCTAACTCCACCGCTGCAACTTCATGTATCCACGAGATCCCATCTTGGGGCCTATTCCGGAGCTCCATCGGAGGGGGCATCCACCACAGAGGGCTTCTACATCAACACCATAGCCTCTTCGATGAAGTGTGAGTAGTTTACTTCAGACCTTCGGGTCCATAGCTAGTAGCTAGATGGCTTCTTCTCTCCTTTTGGATCTCAATACAATGTTCTCCCCTCTCTCATGGAGATCTATTCGATGTAATCTTCTTTTATGTGTGTTTGTTGAGACCGATGAATTGTGGGTTTATGATCCAGCTTATCTATGAATAATATTTGAATCTTCTCTGAATTCTTTTATGTATGATTGAGTTATCTTTGCAAGTCTCTTCAATTATTCGCTTGGTTTGGCCAACTAGATTGGTAGTTCTTGCAATGGAGAAGTGCATGGCTTTGGGTTCAATCTTGCGTGTCCTTACCCAAGGATGTAAAGGGTTGCAAGGCACGTATTGTATTGTTGCCATCGAGGATAACAAGATGGGGTATTTATCATATTGCATGAATTTATTCCTCTACATCATGTCATCTTTCTTAAGGTGTTACTCTGTTTTTAACTTAATACTCTAGATGCATGCTGGATAGCGGTCGATGAGTGGAGTAATAGTAGTAGATGCAGAGTCGTTTCGATCTACTTGTCTCGGACGTGATGCCTATATACATGATCATACCTAGATATACTCACAACTATGCTCAATTATGTCAATTGCTCAACAGTAATTTGTTCACCCACCGTAGAATACTTATGCTCTTGAGAGAAGCCACTAGTGAAACCTATAGCCCCCGGGTCTATTCTCATCATATCGATCTCCATCACTTTTATACTTGCTTTGTTTTTACTTTGCTTTTTACTTTTCACTTTGCATCTTTATACCAAAAATACCAAAAATATTATCTCTATCAAATCTCACTCTCTTAAGTGACCATGAAGGGATTGACAACCCCTAATCGTGTTGGTTGCGAGTAGCTATCGTTTTGTGCAGGTACAAGGGACTTGTGCGTGGCCTCCTACTGGATTGATACCTTGGTTCTCAAAAACTGAGGGAAATACTTATGCTACTGTGCTGCATCATCCTCTCCTCTTTGGGAAAAACCAACGCAAGCTCAAGACGTAGCAAGAAGGATTTCTGGCGCCGTTGCCTGGGAGTCTACGCAAAAGTCAACATACCAAGTACCCATCACAATCCCTATCTCTCGCATTACATTATTTTCCATTTGCCTCTCGTTTTCCTCTCCCCCACTTCACCCTTGACATTTTATTCGCCCTTCCTCCGTTCAATCTTGTGTTACCATGTGCCTTCTTTTTGCTTGCATCTTTGCTTGCTAAAAGTTTATGGATCCTCATCCACTTCTAATCTCTTTAAGAGATCCAATTATGATGAACCTATTGCTAGTAAATTGAGTGCACTAGATTATCTTTATGAGGTTTTTCCTGAAATTCATGAATCTAAAAATTGTGATGAAGTACTTTATGAAGAGATTCACGATAGATCTTTGAATTAAAAGCATGATTGCAATGATTTTACTATAAATTCTATTGATGTTAATTGTGCTAAAAATATGCAAAACCCTAAGCTTGGGGATGCTAGTTTTGCTATGTCCTCTACTTGTTGCAATGATCATGATTGGGGTGATTCTTCTTATGATCTTGAAAATTAATTTAATCCCCATAATGAATATGAGATTGATAATAGTGTTTGCAATAATATTGAAGTGGGTTTGGAGAGGTCATGACTTTAGTTAATATTAATCCCACTATTTCGGAAGAGTGTCAACTCCACATGCATGTGGATCGTGTTGAGAATATGTTATGTGATAGCTATATTGTTGAATTTTCTTATGATCCTACATGTAATTATTATGAGAGAGGAAAATATGGTCATAGAAATTTTCATGATAATAAATTACCTCTCGTTATGTTGAGATTGCTATTGTTTCTTTCCGCCTCCTGGCATATGCTAGTTTTTGCTTGCCTTGATAATATGTTTGCCTATAAGATGCCTATGCATAGGAAGTATGTTAGACTTAGATGTGTTTATCACGTGTTTTATGATGCTCTCTTTGTGCTTCAATTCTTGTCTTTCTTGTGAGCATCATTCAAATATCAATGCCTAGCTAGGGGCGTTAAACGATAGCGCTTGTTGGGAGGCAACCCAATTTTATTTTTAATTTTTTGTTTTTGCTTCTGTTTAGGAATAAATAATCCATCTAGCCTCTGTTTAGATGTGGTTTTATCTTTTAATTAGTGTTTGTTCCAAGTTAAACCTATTGGATCTTCTTGGGTGATAGTTATTTGATCTTGCTGTAATTTCCAGAAACTTTGCGCTCAGTGCCCGAATTGTTAAAAATCACCAGAACGTTATAAAATATTGATTCCAATTTCTGCTGATCAATTAACAAATTTTATAGGTCGTCTAATTTTGGTAGAATTTTTTGAGTTCCAGAAGTTTGCGTTAGTTACAGATTACTACAGACTGTTCTGTTTTTGACAGATTCTATTTTGCGTGTGTTGTTTGCTTATTTTGATGAATCTATGGATAGTAAAATAGTTTATGATCCATAGAGAAGTTGGAATACAGTAGGTTTAACACCAATATAAATAAAAGATGAGTTCATTACAGTACCTTAAAGTAGTCTTTTGTTTTTTTTCTCTAACGGAGCTCACGAGTTTTCTATTGAGTTTTGTGTTGTGAAGTTTTCAAGTTTTGGGTGAATTTTTTTGATGGATTATGGAACAAGGAGTGGCAAGAGCCTAAGCTTGGGGATGCCCATGGCACCACCAAGATAATCCAAGGACACCAAAAAGTCAAAGCTTGGGGATGCCCCAGAAGGCATCCCCTCTTTCGTCCACTTCCATCGGTAATTTACTTGGAGCTATATTTTTATTCACCACATGATATGTGTTTTGCTTGGAGCGTATTGTATTATTTGCGACTTTGCTTGTTAGTTTACCACAATCATCCTTGCTGTACACACCTTTTGAGAGATCCATACATGAATTGGAATTTGATAGAATACTCTATGTGCTTCACTTTTATCTTTTGAGCTTGATAGTTTTTGCTCATAGTGCTTCACTTATATCTTTTTGAGCGTGATAATTTTTGCTCTAGTGCTTCACTTAGATCTTTTAGAGCATGGTGGTGGATTTATTTTAAAGAAACTTGATCTCTCATGCTTCACTTAGATTATTTTGAGAGTCGTTAATAGCATGGTAATTTGCTTAATGTTAATATACTTGGTATTCAAGATATGTGAAACTTTCTTTTGAGTGCGTTGAATACTTAGATAAGTTTGATGCTTGATAATTGTTTTGAGATATGAAGATGGTGATATTAGAGTCATGCTAGTTGAGTAGTTCTGAATTTGAAGAATACTTGTGTTGAAGTTTGTGATTCCCGTAGCATGCACGTATGGTGAACCGTTATGTGATGAACTCGGAGAATGCTTTATTTATTGATTATCTTCCTTATGTGTGGCGGTCGGGGACGAGCGATGATCTTTTCCTACCAATATATCCCCCTAGGAGCATGAGTGTAATACTTTGCTTTGATAACTTCTAGATTTTTGCAATAAGTATATGAGTTCTTTATGACTAATGTGAGTAGGGCATGGGAGGCGGCAGGGCATGCATGGTGTGCCAACTGGCCGGTCAGTATCCCGTGTTCTACTCTTCCTCACCGGAGACCGCACCTTCACTTCATGGGTCTTCAACCCCGCCCCCGTACATAGAGATCGCACATGGAGGATGTCGGTCGCCGCTGTAGAATAGGTTTAGGGTCGGGTTTCTTTTATTTTTGTGTCCTATAAAAGTTCGAAATGTAATGAAAATCTGCCGTGTTTGCATTAATCTCGGCCGGTGTATATGAACTTTCAAAATAATATAGTGTATTGTAGGAGTACTAGCAAGATGCCCGTGCGTTGCACGGAAGATCAAGATCTTGTGGGAGAAAAGGATGAACGAGAGAAGGCCTTATCTGCAAATGTGGAGAGGAGTGCGGGTAAATTGTCATAGTTTCTTTCCTATCCGTTAGATATAGATCGGACGACCTATATTGCAGGATGACAGGCACGCCATCATCACCAACTCTGCTTTTTATTGAACCGAGACAAAGCTAACATGCGAAGTAAAATAAGCACATAGGGTCTATACATACACAATTTATCTTAGGCACTCCAATAGTACGTCCACTACACATTCACGCATTTCACATCTTTCTACATCTACGGGAACCTACGAAAGGGTTAACGTAAATTGCCTCTCTCTCTCCTCACCTGATTTTCATGGTGGTGGGCCCCTCCCTCCCCCCAATCTACACTCAACAGCTCACACGTTTCACATTACGTTAATTACGTAACTGGGATTACGTAGGTGTAGCATTACTCGTCCTAAAAAACCCAACTAAGCCAACCTCCCAGCATATCGCGTGGGAAAAGACCCTTCCATGCCGTTTTAGTCGGGATTACCGGATTACTAGTAGTAGTATCGATCGATCGTGCAAAGCAACTAGTTTTTTTAGGGGGCGAAGCACCTAGTTTAAAAAGAAAAAAGGCGGTACACTCACAGCACCCCTGTTGCGGTCGCATTGCACACCACATACATTTGGTCCTGCACACGGCTCACGCAAACGGAACGCGCTTCGGCTTGCCTCTTCACTGACACGTGGGACTGCACTTGGAGATACCAACCATGCGTCAAACTCCCCCCGCCCACCGCGCGAAAATCCTCCCCCCACCCACCCAAAAATTCCCCCCAAATCCTAGATTCAACCGCCCTTCGGCCAACTAGCCAATAATATTCCCCACCCCCCCCCCCCGTCCCCCTCCACTCCATTCGCTCCGCCAAAGCCGCCCTCCCCGCCGTGCCGATACATCAGCGCCGTGGTTCGTCGAGGGGACGCACGGTGATCCTCTCGCTCCTATAGTACGCTCTCGTAGACTGTCGCCCTCTAGCCGCGCCGCCATCGCTGGCGACATTCTTGTGGAGGCGCACGGCGGTCAGCACCGCCACCGCTGGAGACATTCGTGTGGAGACGCACGGCTGTTAGCTTCTCCCATGGTACGCACATTCTAGACTAAGGCCCCGTGCATGTCATTGTAGCGCTGAATGTTAGCTAATAGACGTTGTTAATCTCACTGTTTGCCAAAGTAGTTTACAGTCAATATGCTCTGCTTAATAAGCTTCCTTGCCCTGTTCTACACTCAAACTGCATAGCTGAGATGGCATGCCAAGGCTGATTAGTTGGTAAAATATCCTGCCATATATTTATTGTGACATAGATTGCCATGGTCTAGTAGCCAATCTGTTAGGTGAAATAGCTCTACACCGTTTTATACTCGATCTTTGTTGCTACAATGGCCTTCGATAGTTCGATGGTTGTGTGCTCGGCCTCATTGACTGCTGAAACAGCCTGCCATAATTTAGCACTCAAATCTGTTTGTTGAATTAGCTTTACATATATTTCGTTACTTAGATCTGCTCGTCCAAATATCTTGCCATTCTGGACTTCATAAGAAAGCATATATGTTTTTCCTGTAATATCTAGTAGGATAACTAATTTGTATGTCTAACAGATGGACAGGACTTGGATAACTTCTGCTCGAAGATTCTCCGCTGCATATGTCGAGGGGGTTGAAAACTTCATGAACTTTATCAGAGCAGAGTACAGTGGTCCAAAATCAGATGTGCTCTGCCCGTGTAGCAGTTGTATGAATTCAGTTAGAAGACCCCAGTCAACTGTGCAAAATCATCTACACTTGTATGGGATGTCGGTCACATATACTAGGTGGGTTCATCATGGTGAAGCTGTGAACGTCAATGTTATTGACTAGGTGGAAGCAGCAGATCACCATCTTGATCTGCCTGATGCTCAGGTGGAAGAGGAGGAGGAGGAGGTGGTGGCGGAGCCAGTGAGTTTGACCAACATTGAAACAATGCTACGAAATGCTCATGCATTCCGTGAACTTTCACCTGCAGAGGAAAATGGTGGGCTCGCATGTTGGAACAATGCAACGTGGTTGTCACCCCAGGAAATAAGCTGTCAGTATTCTCAGCTATGGTCACCTTTCTTCAGGTGAAGACATCTGAGCGGATGACCAACAAATCATTCGATGCGATGTTGGCTCCTTCCCGCAAAGCTTTCCCAGATGCGTCTGAGCTGCCACACACCTACAGTAAAATGAAGAATTTCCTTCGTGCAGTTGGAGTTGGATATGATATGATCCATGTTTGTAAGAATAATTGTGTTCTGTTCCGGAAGGATTATGCCAACTTAAGTGAATGCCCGAAATGAAAATCATCAAGATGGAAAGATGGTGATGCTGTGAAGAGGATTCCTCATAATGTTCTGAGGCATTTTCCAATTGCACCAAGATTGCAGAGGTTGTTTCATGATGCTGAAACAAGAGAGGATGTAGTGTGGCATTCTAGGAACCAGGAGTACAGAGATCAGAATGTAATGAGCCATCCATCACATGGTAGTGAGTGGAAAAGCTTCAATCAGAAACGCGAAAAGTTTGCTGCTGACCCGAGAAACATTAGACTTGGCTTAGCTTCAGATGGATTTAACCCATTTGGCCACTAGAGCGCCACATATAGCATGTGGCCAGTGCTTGTTATCCCTTACAACATGCCTCCAAATGTCTGCACCAAAGAATCAAACTACATGATGGCCTTGCTCATTCCAGGTCCAAAAAGTCATGGAAAGGATTTTGATTTGTTCATGGAGCCTCTTGTGGAGGAACTTCAACAGCTATGAAGGGGTGTTCTCACTCGAGACCTATATAGCAGCCCACCAGCTGATTTCTTTCTGTGTGCTTTTATAATTTGGTGCACAATGATTATCCGGCTTTGGGCACTATGTCAGGGCGAACAACACATGGTTACAATGCATGTGTTCGCTGTGACAGGAATTCACTGTCATACGCAATACTTAGCAAGATCTGTTACATTGGACACTGCCGTTTCCATGCCAAGGACAAGTTGGATCCTAGAAAATACCAAAGACATGTGTTCAATGCAAAGCATGAAAACCGTGTTGCGCGAAAGAGGCTCACTGCCGATGAGTTGCAAGTATAATTAGAGAAGGTCAGTCATATTACACCAGGAAACCATCCTGGTAATGCTAGCGGGAAAAGGAAGCGTGGCAGGGCAGAAGAGAGATTATTGTTTACCCGCAGGTCCACTTTGTGGGACTTGGAGTATTGGAAAGATTTGGATCTGCAGCATAATCTTGATGTGATGCACATCAAGAAAAATATATGTGACAGAATTATCGGCACACTTCTTAAGATTGAAGGCAAGACGAAAGATACCTTAAAATCTAGGATTGGTTTGACACACCTGGGTATTAGACAAGATTTGCAGGTGCAAGATGAAGGTAAACCACGGGATATGGCACCAGTTGTGTACGTCTTGGACAAGGTAAAAAGAAAAGAATTCTCATGAGGTCCTCACACGTGTGAGATTCCCACATGGATTTGCTTCCAACCCTGAAAGGAGAGTCAGTGCAGATGGAAACAAGGTACAAGGGTTGAAAACTCATGACTGCCATGCCATGTCCTACTTCAAAGGGTTTTACCTGTTATCCTTAGAGGATTGGGCATACGACTTATACAAAGCGATTGCAAGAGTTGGGACAATTCTTCAGGAACTCTGCAGAGAAATATCAGGATATATGCTTTGGAGCGTCTTAGAGACAAGATACCAACTATCATATGCGACCTTGAGAAGATATATCCTCCAGCCTTCCTTGATGTGATGGTGCATTTAGCTGTTCATCTACCTGATGAGGTACTACTTAGAGGTCCAGTACAGTATGGCTGGATGTACCCTATTGAAAGGCGGCTAGGCACTTTCAAGGGCTATGTTAGGAACAGAGCTAGACCCGAGGGTTCCGTTGCAGAGGCCTACATTGCTACAGAAGCGTTGACATTCTGCTCAAAATACATTGAAACAGCTGATCAGCTTAGCAAAGAGGTGGGTGAAGACAATCCCGGGTTCAATGTTTTCGATTATTCTTTTCGAGTTACAGGGAAGAGTCGACAAGAGGACAAACCTAAAGATTTGGACAAAATGGTTTGGTAGATACTACCTTATATCAAGTAAGTGCTAAGTACTGCAGCTTATACATCATAATCTACTAAACTTGCAGCACATTCTTATATATTTAGATGTTTGACGCGATCACTATGTTGTGTAGCATCTACAAAAAGGAGTTACTGCCGCAAAATCCAAGAAACATTGCCAAACTGGTTATGGCAGGATTTGCGAAATGGTTCAAGAGCCATGTAAGCTTTTGAATTGCACTGTCAGTTCTTTAATATGTTGAGTACATAAGATGATCAGCTTGTCCATTTTATAACCATAGGTTAAGAAGATGTGGGAGGATGGGCAGGCAGTTGATGATGCCCTTTACTCACTAGCAATGGGTCATGATACTTGGGTAAGACATTATGAATCTTGCGTTGTTGGAGATGTGCGCTACAAGACCCTTGCACGAGACGAAGGCAGGAAGACACAAAATAGTGCCATCATGAGCACGGATACGTATGACAAAGAGACAACTGAAATGTATGCTAACATAACAGACATTGTTTAGTTGCAGTATATCTCCAGTTTCGAGGATCATTGGTGTGTGGTTCTATTGTGCTGTCGTTGGTATAACTTGTTTTCCAGGATCGCAAAACCCAGAGCTAATGATTAGTTCAAATCCATCAATGTCAAGGCGGCATACCAGACCGACGAGCCTTTTATTTTGGCAAATCAAGGAACCCCCAGATATATTTCTTGGAAGACACGTTTGCACGTAGCGATGACTAGAGAGTATTGCAAAGGTTTGAGCAGAAGAATTCGTTTAATGAAGTTGCACAACAAGATGATTCTTACACTACTCCTGATGTACAAGATAACATAGATGTTCCTAATATCTTTGAGAACCATCATGTCAATGACGTTGGCGAAAAGATTGCATGTCGTGTTGTGGACATACAAGAGTTGATCAAGAAGAAGCCAATGTTAGAGGATGTTGAGGACGAAGAAGAAGATGACACCGTGGGGAATTACGATTCAGACTGATACACATGGCGAAGATGTTGGCGCTGCTGCTGCGGATGATGATTACATTGCTTTTGTCGATTTGCACGCCGAAGGCGTTTTTATCTACTATGTGAAATTGTGTTTGCTATGACAACTGAAACCTGATGAACATGTTGTTTAGTATTTTCCTGTGAGAACATCACTTGTTATGTATGCTGATTTGTGTTTGGTGATTGTATGAAGACTAAAACATGATGACATTGTTGTTTACTTGTACTCATATTTGGCTGTGAAACTTGAATTTGATGACATAGTTTGTTGTTGGACTACAATTTGCTCCACGTCTTTGAATGAGAACAAAGCTGACCCGACAGGGCCTCTGCTAATTTATTTACTTATTACCAAAAGGGCCTCTGCTATTTATTTATTTATGAGAAAAAGGGGATACCCCCTGATTTCCGGTAATAGAAATCATTAGATGTTCACAACACTACGCCCAACCTGCTACACAGGTTTCATTCATTACAAGTTTTAGCAAAGTGCTCATGTCATAGCCACTGAATACATCACGAGTGCTACATACACTGCAAATAAAGAGACAATCATCCTACAGAGCACATCAATTTTGCCCATTATCTTCACAAGCTCTTTCATCTCCTCATTGCTGTCAAGGTTGTTCAGCAGTTGTTGCTTGGCCATGATCAGAGGAACTGCATATTTAACCTTCTGCTCTGCATCTTACTCTTCTGTCGTTCCTTCAGTTACTTGTCCAACACCCCAACCAGCTGGTATTGGGATTCCTCGGCTAACCAAATAATCATCATAGTTGCACTCCCCCACATAATCAACTTCCCAGAAATACAAATCACACGAATCTTCCCTTTTCTGCACGAATCAAATTGGAAGATCATCAACCAAACTATTAAAAAAATCAGCAACTGAAAGCAGCAGAACAACACTTAAACATATTATTACCCCATGATTCGGGCATTTGTAGAAGACTCGGCCAGGGTTGAGGATTGTGGTTGTGACGCGACAGATGAATCTGCGTGATTTGCAATAGTGGCACCACACCAATGGCAGCAGGTTGCGATGAGCAACCGGCTGCGGTGCGCGTGCCGGCGGGGGTGTGATGAGACCCACAGGCGATGGTACGGGTGGCGACATGGCGCATATCTGGTTGTTGCCTGCTGAAGAGCAGGTGGACGAGCAGCCAGCGGACATAGTTGCTACGGCCAGAGCTTCTGATGCTAGGCAGAGTAAGTAGAGAACAGGAGAAGCGAACGTTGGATATGTCAGTTTCATTACTTGCATAGTAGCATAGCACCATATATAGTCATAGTCTAGCTTTGGATTTGAACCAGCTACAGGACCACGTCTCTCTTTTTTCTAAAATTTAGCAACGTCTCTTTACTGGTACACTAGCTTGTTCTGTACGCCTTCTCGAGTCTTTGATTCCTCCATCTGACATCTGGGACCCACCGGGAGGGCCTCTGTATTTCGCGAAAAAAACGTGCCCCCAACTGACAGGTCGGACCCACCAGCTATCTTCGCACGCAAGGAAGTGCCTCCTTATTACGCACAAAAAAATGAATACTCCCCCTGCCAGCTGGAATCCAGCATTGTGGGAGGCTGACTTGTGGGCCTACCAAGTTGATGGGGATGGAGGGCTTTGTCTACTTAGTCAATATGAACGATTCTAGATCCAGTTACCGTACGACGTTCATCCAACGACCGTAGTGCTTCTTCAACCTATGGTCTTCTTGCCCCAGCCGCCCAAACCAGCGCCGGTCGTGCCTCGTGCTCCTGCCTCCCGTGGTCGGCTGCGATGCCGCGGAGGCCTCAACGCCCCCTACTACTCCCACCGCTGGCCATGCCATCCCTCTACTCACCCACACCCCCTGTTATTTTGCGGTGACGGCAGCCTCACACCGCAGCCGAACCAGTGAACCCTCATACTCCTCTTCGCGTGGGCATCCACTACCACGTCTTCCTCGGCTCCGTGTCGTCCCCTTCCTAGGCCTCGCCGTCGTCCACCACCTTGGTGCTCTCAGCGTGGCATGGTCAATGTGGTCAACGACCGACTTCCATCGGAAGAGTACTGTACGTGGAGAGGCTGACAGCTGGGTCCACGGCCACAGCCAGTTTTTTGTGATTTGCCAGGTAAGTCGCTTTGTCAGGCCTGTTGGGCTGCAAAGCTTTCAAGACGAGGAGAGCTTCATTCGGCTGGCCCAGAAAATGGCCTATCAGTAATGAGAAATGGGTTGTACATTTTTAAAACACATCAAACCGGCAATTAGTTTCAAATTTCTTTTTTTCCTATCGAGATTTTAAATTGCATTCATTTTTATGCGTGGACAATTTGTTGGATTTTATATTGATATACATTTATTTTTAAAATCAGTTTGAATGTGACGCGAAATTTCGGGATTAAAAACAGTTCGAACCGCACCGAAATATGCAAAATTTCGTATAATTTTTTAACCGTGGCCACAATATGGGCTGTAATGCTAACAAAAAGAATATGGGCTCCAAAAAAACCTTATAAATTACCAAATGGGCTGTAAATTATTAGAAATAATGGCAGATGGGTTGTATGTTGTTTTCCATAGATTTGAGTCTTTCCAAAGAAAGGTTGACGCACAAGCAGTGACTGTTGGATGTCCATCCAACGGCCGTCGTGCTTCTTCAATCTCTGCTCTTCCTGCTCCATCCAGTCAAACAAGCGCCGGCGGGACTGCCTGCTCCCTCCTCCCCACGGCCGGCTGTGCTGCCGCGCAGGCCTCACTGCCCCACCGTACTCCCATCGCTGGCCTAGCCATCCCTCTACTCACCCACACCTGCTGTTATTCTCCGGCGACGGCAGACGAACCGGTAAACCCTCGTACAGTTGTACTCCCCTTCGTGTGGGAAACAACTACCGAGTCTTCCCTGGCTCCATGTAGTTCCCTTCCTAGGCCTCACCGTCGTCCACCGCCCTGGTGCTCTCAGCACGGCCTGGTGAATGTGGTCAACGACCGACATGCATCTGAAGTGGACTGTACGTGGAGAGGCTGACAGCTGGGTCCACGGCCGCACGCAAGGAAATGCCTCCTTATTACGCGCAAAATAATGATTCCTCCACCTGACATCTGTGACCCACCGAAAGGGCCTCGGTATTTTGCAAAAAAAATGTTACCGCCACTGACAGCTCGGACCCACCAGCTATATCTTCGCACGCAAGGAAGTGCCTCCTTATTACGCACAAAAAAATGAATACTCCCCCTGCTAGCTGGGACCTAGTATAGTGGGAGGCTGACTTGTGGGCCTACTAAGTTGACAGGGACGGAGGGCTTTGTCAACTTAGTTAATATGCACGATTCTAGCTCCAGTAATCATACGATGTCCATCCAACGGCCGTAGTGCTTCTTCAACCTCTGGTCTTCTTGCTCCAGCCACCCAAACCAGCATCGGTCGTGCCTCGTGCTCCTGCCTCCCGTGGCCGGCTGCGATGCCGCGGAGGCCTCACTGCCCCTACTACTCCCACCACTGGCCAGGCCATCCCTCTACTCACCCACACCCCTTGTTATTCTGCGGCGACGGCAGCCTCACACCGCAACGAACCAGTGAACCCTCATACTCCTCTACGCGTAGGCGTCCACTGTCGCGTCTTCCCCGGCTCCGCTTCGTTGCCTTCCTAGGCCTCGTCTTCATCCATCGCCCTGGTGCTCTCGGCGGCGTGGTCAACATGGTCAAGGAACGGCTTCCATCAGACGTGGACTGTACGTGGAGAGGCTGACAGCTCGGTCCACGGCCGCAGCAAGGAAGTGCCTCCTTATTACGTGGAAAATAATGATTCCTCCACCTGACAGCAGGGACCCACCGGACGGGCAACCATATTTCGCGAAAAAAATTCCCCCTGACTGCTGGGACCTATCAGCTACATCTTCGCACGCAAGGAAGTGCGTCCGGGAAAAAACGATTTGCCCCCCTGACTGCTGGGACCCACCAGCTACATCTTCGCACGCAAGGAAGTGCCTGATGTCGTGGTACTAAGACTGACAGTAGAATAGGGGGGTAAGTATGGAGAGGCAAGATCCTAGCTATGGCGAAGTTGTACACACGAGTTTTACGAGTTCAGGCCCTTCTCGAAAGAAGTAACAGCCCTACGTCTCGGAGCCCGGAGGCGGTCGACTCGATTATGTATGTGTGTGTTTACAGGGGTGCGAACCCTTGTCTCAGATGAGGGGGGTGGCTTATATAGAGTGCGCCAGGACCCCGGCCATCCCCCGTGTTACCAAGGGTTCAATGTACATAAAGAAGGAGCGTTGCAGGTAACGTCCGCAATAAAGTGCTATAAATGATCATTAAGTCTATGAATAAACGTCAGACCATTGCTGTGCTGAGCGACTTTAGATCTTCGGTATGTCGAGTGGTTTCTTGCACGGTCGAATGCTTGAGTGGTCGAGTGACGTAAAGAAGGAGGGGTCTCCGAGTGAATGATAGGTCGAGTGGATTGCACTCGACTCCTTTGTTGGGCCCTCCCTATTACCTCTTGAACTTCTTTGTTTCTAAGACAGTGAAGTTGGGTAGGACGCATAGATCAGGCCTATTACCCTACCCCAGGTCTATGTCCTCATCACCTGACAGTCGGAACCCACCTGGTCGAAGCGTACGTGGCATTGTCATTCTGGTAGCGAATGTGTACGTACATACTGGTCGATCTAGAGGCACGCACGTGTCGTAGTAGAGGCGCGCACGTAGCATGTACATGTACGTACAGCGGCCAGTGTGCAAGAAAGAAAATATGGCAACGTAAATACATACGGGCAGGGTCTCGAATGCCTACTCGCGCATACGTACGGCCAGGCTCGTGTACATGGCTGGGTCAAAACGGAGAAACAGCGTCGTCGTCGTGTTCATGGGGAGCCAACCGGCTGGGTCAGAATGGAATGCATCGTCATGTTCATCGGGAGGGCTTGGACGGAACAGCTGATGGAAACGAGGCCTGGCATACCGCAGAACGGAGGAAACGGCCTTGTGTTCGACTGGACACGGTCGAAACGGGATCCTGTTCATCGGGAGGGGTCTGGCGTACCGCAAAACGGAGGGAACGGACCTCCTACGGTCGAAACGGTGGTCCTATTGATCGGGAGGGGTGTGGCATACCGCAAAACGGAGGAAACGGACTTGTGTTGGAGCGCTACGGTCGAAACAGGGGTCATGTTCATCGGGAGGGGTGTGGCGTACCACAAAACGGGACTCCACGGGATACTGTTCATCTCCACCGTCGACCCCCTCCAGCCTCCACGGGCTACTGTTCATCCACCGTCAACCTCCTCCAGCCTCCACCTGTGACTATTCATCCACGGGCTCCTGTTCATCCAGCCTCCACCGCTTACTCCACCGCTCATCGCTCAACCAGCCCTCTCCACGGGCTCCTGTTCAACCACCTCTCCACGGGCTACTGTTCATCCAGCCCTCCACCATCTACTATTCATCCAGCCCTCCACGGGGTCCTGTTGATCCAGCCCCAACCGGCTCGATCGATCGGGGTCCTGTTCATCTAGAGGCAACACCACGGGGTCCTGTTCATCCACCCCCACCGGGAACTGTTCATCCAACTGTTGGGGAACGTAGCAGAAAATTAAAATTTTCCTACGGTTTCACCAAGATCCATCTATGAATTCATCTAAGCAACGAGTCATAGGAGAGAGATTGCATCTACATACCACTTGAAGATCGCGTGCGGAAGCGTTCAAGGGAACGGGGATGATGGAGTCGTACTCGCCGTGATTCAAATCACCGATGACCAAGTGCCGAACGGACAGCACCTCCGCGTTCAACACACGTACGGAGCGGATGACGTCTCCTCCTTCTTGATCCAGCAAGGGGGAAGGAGAGGTTGAGGAAGATGGCTCCAGCAGCAGCACGACGGCGTGGTGGTGATGGAGTGACATTCCCGGCGAGGCTTCGCCAAGCACACGCGGAGGAGGAGGAGAGGTGTTGGGAGGGAGGCTGCGCCTTGAAGTGTATTGCAGCCTCCCTCACCCCTCTAGTTATAGGGAAGGGGCAGGGGCGGCCCCTCTAGATGAGATCTAGAGGGGGCGGCGGCCAGGAGGGGGCTTGCCCCCAAGCAAGGGGCGCCCCACTAGGGTTCCCCAACCCTAGGCGCATGGGCCCAAGGGGGCGCCCAGCCCTCCAGGATGGTTCCCTGCCCTTGTGGCCCATGAGGCCCTCCGAGAGGGGTGGCCCTCCTGGTGGACCCCGAACCTCTCCGTGGCCCCAGACAATACCGATATGACCTCAAACTTTCCGGTGTCCGCTTGACAACTTCCCATATATAAATGTTTACCTCCGGACTATTCCGAACTCCTCGTGACGTCCGGGATCTCATCCGGACTCAACAACATTCGTTAATCACATACAAGTCTTCCTAATAACCCTAGCGCCACCGAACCTTAAGTGTGTAGACCCTACGGGTTCGGAGACATGCGAATATGACCGAGACGGCTCTCGGTCAATAACCAACAGCGGATCTGGATACCCATGTTGGCTCCTACATACACCTCGATGATTTCATCGGATGAACCACGATGTCGAGGATTCAAGCAACCTCAGATACTATTCCTTTGTCGACGGTATGTTACTTGCCCGAGATTCGATCGTCGGTATCCCAATACCTCGCTCAATCTCGTTACGCAAGTCACTTTACTCGCATCAGTAATGCATGATCCCGTGACCGCACACTTGGTCACTTTGAGCTCATTAAGATGATGCACTACCGAGTGGGCCCAAGATACCTCTCCATAACACGGAGTGACAAATCCCAGCCTCGATCCGTGTCAACCCAATGTACACTTTCGGAGATACCGTAGTGCACCTTTATAGTCACCCGATTACGCCAGACGCTTTGGTATACCCAAAGCACTCCTACGGTATCCGGAGTTACATGATCTCATGGTCTAAGGAAGAGATACTTGACATTGGAAAAGCTCTAGCAAAACGAACTACACGATCTTGTGCTATGCTTAGGATTGGGTCTTGTCCATCACATCATTCTCCTAATGATGTGATCCCGTTATCAATGACATCCAATGTCCATAGTCAGGAAACCATGACTATCTATTGATCAACGAGCTAGTCAACTAGAGGCTCACTAGGGACATATTGTGGTCTATGTATTCACACATGTATTACGATTTCCGGATAATACAATTATAGCATGAATAAAGGACAATTATCATGAACAAGGAAGTATAATAATAACCCTTTTATTATTGCCTCTAGGGCATATTTCCAACAGTCTCCCACTTGCACTAGAGTCAATAATCTAGTTACATTGTGATGAATCAAACACCCATAGAGTTCTGCTGTTGATCATGTTTTGCCCGCGGAAGAGGTTTAGTCAACGGATCTGCGACATTCAGATCCGTATGCACTTTGCAAATTTCTATGTCTCCATCTTGAACATTTTCACGGATGGAGTTGAAGCGACGCTTGATGTGCCTGGTCTTCTTGTGAAACCTGGGCTCCTTGGCAAGTGCAATAGCTCCAATGTTGTCACAGAAGAGTTTGATCGGCCCCGACGCATTGGGTATGACTCCTAGGTCGGTGATGAACTCCTGCACCCATATTGCTTCGTGGGTTGCCTCTGAGGCTTCCATGTACTCCGCTTCACATGTAGATCCCGCCACGACGCTCTGCTTGCAGCTGCACCAGCTTACTGCTCCACCATTCAACATATACACGTATCCGGTTTGTGACTTAGAGTCATCCAGATCTGTGTCGAAGCTAGCGTCGACGTAACCCTTTACGACGAGCTCTTCGTCACCTCCATAAACGAGAAACATGTCCTTTGTATTTTCAGGTACTTTGGGATATTCTTGACCGCTGTCCAGTGTTCCTTGCCGGGATTACTTTGGTACCTTCCTACCAAACTTACGGCAAGCTTTACATCAGGTCTGGTACACAAGATGGCATACATAATAGATCCTATGGCCGAGGCATAGGGATGACGCCATCTCTTCTTTATCTTTTGCGTGGTCGGGCATTGAGCGAGCTCAATCTCACACCTTGCAAAGACAGGCAAGAACCCTTTCTTGGACTGATCCATTTTGAACTTCTTCAAAATCTTATCAAGGTATGTGCTTTGTGAAAGAACTATGAGGCGTCTCGATCTATCTCTATAGATCTTGATGCCTAATATATAAGCAGCTTCTCCAAGGTCCTTCACTGAAAAACTTTTATTCAAGTAGGCCTTAATGTTGTCCAAGAGTTCTATATCATTTCCCATCAAAAGTATGTCATCTACATATAATATGAGAAATGCTACAGAGCTCCCACTCACTTTCTTGTAAACGCAGCTTCTCCATAAGTCTCATAAACCCAAACGCTTTGATCATCTCATCAAAGCGAATGTTCCAACTCCGAGATGCTTGCACCAGCCCATAAATGGATCGCTGGAGCTTGCATACTTTGTTAGCATTCTTAGGATCGACAAAACCTTCCGGCTGCATCATATACAGCTCTTCCTTAAGATAACCGTTAAGGAACACTGTTTTGACGTCCATCTGCCATATCTCATAATCATAGTATGCGGCAATTGCTAACATGATTCGGACGGACTTAAGCTTCGCCACGGAGAGAAAGTCTCATCGTAGTCAATCCCTTGAACTTGCCGATAACCCTTAGCGACAAGTCGAGCTTTATAGATGGTGACATTACCATCCGCGTCCGTCTTCTTCTTAAAGATCCATTTGTTTTCTATCGCTCGCCGATCATCGGGCAAGTCTGTCAAAGTCCATACTTTGTTTTCATACATGGATCCTATCTCGGATTGCATGGCTTCAAGCCATTTGTTGGAATCTGGGCCCGCCATCGCTTCTTCATAGTTCGAAGGTTCACCGTTGTCTAACAACATGATTTCCAGGACAGGATTGCCATACCACTCTGGTGTGGAACGTGTCCTTGTGGACCTACGAAGTTCAATAGCAACTTGATCCGAAGTACCTTGATCATCATCATTAATTTCCTCTCTAGTAGGTGTAGGCACCACAGGAACATTTTCCTGAGCTGCACTACTTTCCGGTTCAAGAGGTAGTACTTCATCGAGTTCTACTTTCCTCCCACTTACTCCTTTCGAGAGAAACTCTTTTCCGTAAAGGATCCGTTCTTGGCAACAAAGATCTTGCCTTCGGATCTAAGGTAGAAGGTATACCCAATGGTTTCCTTAGGGTATCCTATGAAGACGCATTTTTCCGACTTGGGTTCGAGCTTTTCAGGTTGAAGTTTCTTGACATAAGCATCACATCCCCAAACTTTTAGAAACGACAGCTTAGGTTTCTTTCCAAACCATAATTCATACGGTGTCGTCTCAAGGATTTAGACGGTGCCCTATTTAAAGTGAATGTAGCTGTCTCTAGTGCGTATCCCCAAAATGATAGCGGTAAATCGGTAAGAGACATCATAGATCGCACCATATCCAATAGAGTGCGACACGACGCTCGACACACCGTTACGCTGAGGTGTTCCATGCGGCGTGAGTTGTGAAACGATTCCACATTTCCTTAAGTGTGTACCAAATTCGTGACTTAAATATTCTCCTCCACGATCTGATCGTAAGAACTTTATTTTTCGGTCACGTTGATTCTCTACCTCA
Organism: Aegilops longissima; assembly: GCA_021605205.1. Classification (NCBI taxonomy): domain Eukaryota; kingdom Viridiplantae; phylum Streptophyta; class Magnoliopsida; order Poales; family Poaceae; genus Aegilops; species Aegilops longissima. Next base: position 717,524,616 of record CM038678.1, on the reverse strand, counting down.
TTCTGAAATTCCTTGAACTTTTCAAAGGTCTCAGACTTGTGTTTCATCAAGTAGACATACCCATATCTACTTAAGTCATCTGTGAGAGTGAGAACATAACGATATCCTCCATGAGCCTCAACGCCATTGGACCGCATTTACATCGGTATGTATGATTTCCAATAAGTTGGTTGCTCGCCCATTGTTCCGAGAACGGAGTCTTGGTCATTTTGCCCATGAGGCATGGTTCGCATGTGTCAAATGATTCATAATCGAGAGACTCTAAAAGTCCATCGAATGGAGCTTCTTCATGCGCTTGACACCAATGTGACCAAGGCGGCGAGTGCCACAAGTATGTGGGACTATCGTTATCAACTTTACATCTTTTGGTATTCACACTATGAATATGTGTAATATTACGCCGAGATTCATTAAGAATAAACCATTGACCATCAGAGCATGACCATAAAACATATCTCTCATATAAATAGAACAACCATTATTCTCGGATTTAAATGAGTAGCCATCTCGCACTAAACGAGATCCTGATACAATGTTCATGCTCAAACTTGGCACTAAATAACAATTATTGAGGTTCAAAAATAATCCCGTAGGTAAATGTAGAGGTAGCGTGCCGACAGCGATCACATCAACCTTGGAACCATTCCCGACGCGCATCGTCACCTCGTCCTTCGCCAGTCTCCGTTTATTCCGCAGCTCTGCTGTGAGTTACAAATATGAGCAACGGCACCGTATCACATACCGGGAGTTACTACGAGTCTTGGTAAGGTACACATCGATTACATGTATATCAAATATACCTTTAGTGTTGCCGCCTTCTTGTCCGCTAAGTATTTTGGGCAGTTCCGCTTCGAGGGCCCTTCCCTTTGCAATAAAAGCACTCTGTCTCGTGCTTGGGTCCATTCTTTGACTTCTTCCCGCAACTTGCTTACGGGCGCAACATCTTTGCCGTCCTTCTTGAAGTTCTTCTTACCCTTGCCCTTTTGAACTTAGTGGTTTTATTGACCATCAACACTTGATGTTCTTTCTTGATTTCAACCTCTGCTGACTTCAGATTGAGAATACTTCAGAATGGTCTTCACCATCCCCGTGCATATTGTAGTTCATCATAAAGCTCTTGTAGCTTGGTGGGAGCGATCAAGGATTCTGTCAATGACCGCCTCGTCCGGAGGTTAATGTCCAGTTAGGTCAGCGGTTGTGCAACCCACATTTTGAGTATGTGCTCACCGATGTAACTGTTTCCTCCATCTTACAACTATAGAACTTGTCGGAGACTTCATATCTCTCGACCGGGCATGAGCTTGGAAAACCATTTTCAGCTCCTCGAACATCTCATATGCTCCGTGTTGCTCAAAACGCTTTTGGAGCCCCGGTTCTAAGCTGTAAAGCATGCCGCCTCGAACGAGGGAGTAATCATCAAGACGAGACTGCCAAGCATTCATAATGTCTTGGTTCTCAGGATGGGTGCATCACCTAGCGGTGCTTCTAGGACATATTGTTTCTTGGCTGCTATGAGGATGATCCTCGTTTCGGACCCAGTCCGAATAGTTGCTGCCATCATCTTTCAGCTTGGTTTTCTAGGAACGTTGAAGTTCATGTTGACATGAGCGTTGGCCATTTGATCTACAAGACATATTTTGCTAAGACTTTAGACTAAGTTCATGATAATTAAGTTTATCTTATCAGATTATTTAATGAACTCCCACTCAGATTTGACATCCCTCTAGTCATCTAAGTGTTACATGATCCGAGTCGACTAGGCTATGTCCGATCATCATGTGAGACGGACTAGTCATCGTCGGTGAACATCTCCATGTTGATCGTATCTTCCATACGACACATGTTCGACCTTTCGGTCTCTTGTGTTCCGAGGCCATGTCTGTACATGCTAGGCTCGTCAAGTAACCCTAAGTGTATATGCATGTGTAAAACTGTCTTACACCCGTTGGATGTGAACGTAAGGATCTATCACACCCGATCATCACGTGGTGCTTGAACCATTTAACTTTAGCAATGGTGCACGCTAGGGGAACACTTTCTTGAAATTATTATAAGGATCATCTTATTTACTACCGTCGTTCTAAGTAAACAAGATGCATAAAACATAATAAACATCACATGCAATTATATAAAGTAGTGACATGATATGGCCAATATCATATAGCTCCTTTGATCTTCATCTTGAGGCTCCATGATCATCTTGTCACCGCATGAAACCATGATCTCCATCATCGTGTCTCCATGAAGTTGTTTCGCCAACTATTACTTCTACTAATATGGCTAACACGCTTAGCAATAAAGTAAAGTAATTTATATGGCGTTGAATCAATGACGCATGGTCATACAATAATTAAGACAACTCCTATGGCTCCTGCCGTTGTCATACTCATCGACATGCAAGTCGTGATTCCTATTACAAGAACATGATCTCATACATCACAATATATCATTCATCATTCATCACAACTTCGGCCATATCACATCACATGACAATTGCTGCAAAAACAAGTTAGACGTCCTCTAATTGTTGTTGCATCTTTTACGTGGCTGCAATTGGGTTCTAGCAAGAACGTTTTCTTACCTACGAATAACCACAACGTGATTTTGTCAACTTCTATTTACCCTTCATAAGGACCCTTTTCATCTAATCCGCTCCAACTAAAGTAGGAGAGACAGACACCGCTAGCCACCTTATGCAACTAGTGCATGTCACCGGTGGAACCTGTCTCACGTAAGCGCACGTAAGGTCGGTCCGGCCGCTTCATCCCACAATACCGCTGAAGCAAGAAAAGACTAGTAGCGGCAAGCAAGTTGACAAGATCTACGCCCACAACAAAATTGTGTTCTACTCGTGCAATAGAGAACTACGCATAGACCTAGCTCATGATGCCACTGTTGGGGAACGTAGCAGAAAATTAAAATTTTCCTACGGTTTCACCAAGATCCATCTATAAATTCATCTAAGCAACGAGTCATGGGAGAGAGATTGCATCTACATACCACTTGTAGATCGCGTGCGGAAGCGTTCAAGGGAACGGGGATGATGGAGTCGTACTCACCGTGATTCAAATCACCGATGACCAAGTGCCGAACGGACAGCACCTCCGCGTTCAACACACGTACGGAGCGGATGACATCTCCTCCTTCTTGATCCAGCAAGGGGAAGGAGAGGTTGAGGAAGATGGCTCCAGCAGCAAGACGACGGCGTGGTGGTGATGGAGTGACAGCCCCGGCAGGCTTCGCCAAGCACACGCGGAGGAGGAGAGGTGTTGGGAGGGAGGGCTGCGCCTTGAAGTGTGTTGCAGCCTCCCTCACCCCTCTATTTATAGGGGAAGGGCAGGGGCCAGCCCCTCTAGATGAGATCTAGAGGGGGCGGCGGCTGTGGAGGGGCTTGCCCCCCAAGCAAAGGGGGGGCGCCCCCACTAGGGTTCCCCCCAACCCTAGGCGCATGGGCCCAAGGGGGGGCGCGCCCAGCCCTCCAGGGGCTGGTTCCCTGCCCCTTGTGGCCCATGAGGCCCTTCGAGAGGGGTGGCCCCTCCTGGTGGACCCCCTGGAACCTCTCCGGTGGCCCCGGTACAATACCGATATGACCCCAAAACTTTCCGGTGTCCATTTGACAACTTCCCATATATAAATATTTACCTCCGGACTATTCCGGAACTCCTCGTGACGTCCGGGATCTCATCCGGACTCAACAACATTCGTAATCACATACAAGTCTTCCTAATAACCCTAGCGTCACCGAACCTTAAGTGTGTAGACCCTACGGGTTCGGAGACATGCGACATCACCGAGACGGCTCTCGGTCAATAACCAACAAGGGATCTGGATACCCATGTTGGCTCCTACATACTCCTCGATGATTTCATCGGATGAACCACGATGTCGCTGGATTCAAGCAACCCGTATACTATTCCCTTTGTCGACGGTATGTTACTTGCCCGAGATTCGATCGTCGGTATCCCAATACCTCGCTCAATCTCGCTACCGGCAAGTCACTTTACTGCATCAGTAATGCATGATCCCGTGACCGCACACTTGGTCACTTTGAGCTCATTATGATGATGCACTACCGAGTGGGCCCAAGTGATACCTCTCCGTAACACGGAGTGACAAATCCGATCTCGATCCGTGTCAACCCAATGACACTTTCGGAGATACCTGTAGTGCACCTTTATAGTCACCCGATTCGCCAGACGCTTAGTACATCCAAAGCACTCCTACGGTATCCGGAGTTACACGATCTCATGGTCTAAGGAAGAGATACTTGACATTGGAAAAGCTCTAGCAAAACGAACTACACGATCTTGTGCTATGCTTAGGATTGGGTATTGTCCATCACATCATTCTCCTAATGATGTGATCCCATTATCAATGACATCCAATGTCCATAGTCAGGAAACCATGACTATCTATTGTTCAACGAGCTAGTCAACTAGAGGCTCACTAGGGACATATTGTGGTCTATGTATTCACACGTGTATTACGATTTCCGGATAATACAATTATAGCATGAATAAAAGACAATTATCATCTACAAGGAAATATAATAATAACCCTTTTTTATTGCCTCTAGGGCATATTTCCAACACCAACCCCCCAAAGAACGCCATTGCTCATCCAGAGGCAGCATCGATCGGCTTCAGCTTAGCGGCGAGAGCGAAGAATCACTCAGTTCAAGAACGCGTAGTTCTGCAGGCAATCGCTCGGGTTCATTTAGAGCCCAACGCCGCTTCGGGTTCATTAGAGCCCAACGCCGCACATGCGCGCAGACGTGTACAAGAGAAACACGCATCGCTCGGCCCCCGACCACCCACCGTAACCGGGAACTCCCCGAAATTTTCCTCGCCCTCGCTTCTACCATGGTTTTTTCAGTCATGGACGGCCCAAAGAATGTCATGCAGCTGCGTCTCCGGCCCGCCCAGGACAAAAAGCCCATTTTTTGTCATGATTTTTTGTCATAGAAGTAGAGCCCACCACATCTATGACGATATCGGGTTTTGTCACAATTATCGTCATAGAAGTGTCATAAGTATGACAGGAAAAAAATTCGTTCAGCCCAAAATGTCACGGATGTGTCTTTTTTTTGTAGTGCCATCACACACTCCCTTTACCTTTGGGATTGGTGTTGAACCTAAAATAAATGTTATTTGGTGTTTGCGTTGAGCATAATACGATTGGATCATGTTTATTGCAATAGGGTTATTCATTTAAGTCAAAGAATAATTGTTATTCTGTTTACATGAATAAAACCTTCTGTGGTCATACACCCAAGGTGAATGGTTTATTGAATCTCGATCGTAGTGATACACATATTCATAATATTGAAGCCAAAAGATGCAAAGTTAATAATGATAGTGCAACTTATTTGTGGCAATCGCCATTTAGGTCATATTAGTGTAAAGCGATGAAGAAACTTCATGTTGATGGGTTTTGGAATCACTTGATTATGAATCACTTGATGCTTGCGAACCATGCCTCATGGGCAAGATGACTAAGACTCCGTTCTCCGGAACAATGGAGCGAGCAACTGACTTATTGGAAATAATACATAATGATGTATGCGGTCCGATGAGTGTTGAGGCTCGCGGTGGGTATCGTTATTTTCTGACCTTCACAGGTGATTTGAGCAGATATGGGTATATCTACTTGATGAAATATAAGTCTGAAACATTTGAAAAGTTCAAAGAATTTCAGAGTGAAGTGAAAAATCATCGTGACAAGAAAATAAAGTTTCTACCACCTGATCATGGAGATGAATATTTGAGTTACGAGTTTGATCTTCATTTGAAACAATGTGGAATAGTTTCACAACTCACGCCACCTGGAACTCCACAGCATAATGGTATGTCGGAATGTTGTAATCGTACTTTATTGGATATGGTGCGATTTATGATGTCTCTTAGCGATTTACCACTACCGTTTTGGGGTTATGTATTAGAGAGATGCATTCACGTTGAATAGGGCACCATCTAAATCCGTTGAGATGACACCGTATGAACTATGGTTTGGCAAGAAACCAAAGCTGTCATTTCTTAAAGTTTGGGGTTGCGATGTTTATGTGAAAAAGTTTCAACCTGATAAGCTCGAACCCAAATCGGAGAAATGCGTCTTCATAAGATACCCAAAGGAGACTGTTGGGTACACCTTCTATCACAGATCCGAAGGCAAGATATTCGTTGCTAAGAATGGATCCTTTCTAGAGAAGGAGTTTCTCTCGAAAGAAGTGAGTGGGAGGAAAGTAGAACTTGATGAGGTAATTGTACCTTCTCCCTTATTGGAAAGTAGTTCATCACTGAAATCAGTTCCAGTGATTCCTACACCAGTAAGTGAGGAAGTTAATGATGATGATGATCATGAAACTTCTGATCAAGTTACTATCGAACCTCGTAGGTCAACCAGAGTAAGATCCACACCAGAGTGGTACGGTAATCCTATTCTGGAAGTCATGTTACTAGACCATGACGAACCTATGAACTATGAGGAAGCGATAATGAGACCAGATTCCGCAAAATGGCTTGAGGCCATGAAATCTGAGATGGGATCCATGTATGAGAACAAAGTATGGAATTTGATTGACTTACCCGATGATCGGTGAGTCATTGAGAATAAATGGATCTTCAAGAGGAAGATGGACGATGATAGTAGTGTTGCTATCTACAAAGCTCGAATTGTCGCAAAAACGATTTCGACAAGATCAAGGTGTTGACTACGATGAGATTTTCTCACTCGTATCGATGCTTAAAAGTCTGTCTGAATCATGTTAGCAGATGCCGCATTTATGAAATCTGGCAAATGGATGTCAAAACTGCATTCCTTAATGGATTTCTTAAAGAAGAGTTGTATATGATGCAACCAGAAGGTTTTATCAATCCTAAATACGCTAACAAAATGAGCAAGCTCCAGCGATCCATCTATGAACTCGTGCAAGCATCTCGGAGTTGGAATATATACTTTGATAAAGTGATCAAAGCATATGGTTTTATACAGACTTGCGATGAAGCCTGTATTTATAAGAAAGTGAGTGGGAGCACAACAGCATTTTTGATAAGTATATGTGAATGACATATTGTTGATCGGGAATAATGTAGAATTTTCTGGAAAGCATAAAGGATTGTTTGAAAGGAGTTTTTTCAAAAAATACCTCGGTTAAGCTACTTACAAATTGAGCATCAAGATCTATAGAGATAGATGAAGACGCTTGATAAGTTCTTTTTCAATAAGTACATACCTTGACAAGATTTTGAAATAGTTCAAAATGGAACAGTCAGAGAAGGTGTTCTTGCCACTGTTGCAAGGTGTGAAGTTGAGTAAAGACTCAAAACCCGACCACGGCAGAAAATAGAAAAGAATGAAAAGTCATTTCCCTATGCCTCAGTCATAGGTTCTATAAAGTATGCTATGTTGTGTACCAGTCCTATTGTATACCTTAGCATGATTCTGGCAAGTGAGTACAATAGTGATCTAGGAGTAGATCACTGGACAGCGGTCAAAATTATGCTTAGAGGACTAAGGAAATATTTCCCGGTTATGGAGGTGATAAAAGAGTTCGTCGTAAAGAGTTACGTCGATGCAAGCTCTTTACATCAATCTAGATGACTCTAAGTCTCGATCTGGATACATATTGAAAGTGGGAGCAATTAGCTAGAGTAGCTCCATGCAGAGTATTGTAGACATAGAAATTTGCGAAATACATACGGATCTGAATGTTGCAGACCCGTAGACTGAACTTCTCTCACAAGCAAAACATGATCACTCTTTGGGTTTTAATCACATAGCGATGTGAACTATATTATTGACTCTAGCAAACCCTTTGGGTGTTAGTCACATGGAGATGTGAACTAATCACATAAAGATGTGAACTATTGGTCTTAAATCACATGACGATGTGAACTAGATTATTGACTCTAGTGCAAGTGGGAGGCTGATGGAAATATGCCCTAGAGGCAATAATAAAGTTGTTATTTATATTTCCTTATATCAGGATAAATGTTTATTATTCATGCTAGAATTGTATTAACCGGAAACTTAGTGCATGTGTGAATATATAGACATACTAAGTGTCACTAGTATGCCTCTACCTGACTAGCTCGTTGAATCAAAGATGGTTAAGTTTCCTAGCCATAGACATGAGTTGTCATTTGATTAATAGGATCACATCATTAGAGAATGATGTGATTTACTTGATCCATTCTGTTAGCTTAGCATTCGATCGTTTAGTATATAGCTATTGCTTTTCATGACTTATACATGTTCCTATGACTATGAGATTATGCAACTCCTGAATACCGGAGGAACACTTTGTGTGCTACCAAACGTCACAACGTAACTGGGTGATTATAAAGGTGCTCTACAGGTGTCTCTGATGGTACTTGTTGAGTTGGCATAGATTGAGATTATGATTTGTCACTCCGATTGTCGGAGAGGTATCTCTGGGCCCTCTCGGTAATGCACATCACTATAAGCCTTGCAAGCAATGCAACTAATGAGTTATTTACGGGATGATGTATTACGGAACGAGTAAAGAGACTTGCTGGTAACGAGATTGAACTAGGTATTGAGATACCGACGATCGAATCTCGGGCAAGTAACATACCGATGACAAAGGGAACAACGTATGTTGTTATGCGGTTTGACCGATAAAGATCTTCGTAGAATATGTAGGAGCTAATATGAGCATCCAGGTTCCGCTATTGGTTATTGATCGGAGATGATTCTCGGTCATGTCTACATAGTTCTCGAACCCGTAGGGTCCGCACGCTTAACGTTCTGTGATGATTTGTATTATGTGATTTGATGACCGAAGTTTGTTCAGAGTCCCAGATGAGATCGGGGACATGACGAGGAGTCTCGAAATGGTCGATACGTAAAGATCGATATATTGGAAGGCTATATTCGGACATCGAAAAGGTTCCGAGTGATTCGGGTATTTTTCGGAGTACCGGAGAGTTACGGGAATTCGCCGGGAGAAGTATTGGGCCTTATTGGGCCATACGGGAATAGAGGAGGCAGGATAAAGGGAAGGAGGTGCGCGCACCCCCTTGGGTCCAAATTGGACTAGGGGAAAGGGGGAGGCGCCCCTGCCCTTTCCTACTCCCTCTCTCTTTCCTTGTTTCTTCTCTCCTACTCCGGAAAGGCGAAAGGGAATCCTACTAGGACTTGGGAGTCCTAGTAGGACTCCGCACACTTGGCGCGCCCCCTCTAGGGCCAGCCTCCTCCTCCTCCCTCCTTTATATACGGGGGCAGGGGCACCCTATGGACACAAAAGTTGATCAGTTGATCTTTTAGCCGTGTGCGGTGCCTCCCTCCAACATATTCCACCTCGATCATATTGTAGCGGTGCTTAGGCGAATCCCTACGTCGGTAGCATCATCATCACCATCATCACGCCGTCGTGCTGACGGAACTCTCCTTTGAAGCTCTGCTGGATCGGAGTTCGTGGGACGTCACCAAGCTAAACGTGTGCTGAACTCGGACGTGCCGTACGTTCGGTACTTGGATCGGTCAGATCGTGAAGACGTACGACTACATCAACCGCGTTCTCATAACGCTTCTGCTTACGGTCTACGAGGGTACGTGGACGAAACTCTCCCCTGTCGTTGCTATGCATCATCATGATCTTGCGTGCGCATAGGAATTGTTTTTTGAAATTACTACGTTCCCCACCACCTTGCCGGGGTGTAAACCTTGCCGGGGTAGAAACTGTTGGAAATATGCCCTAGAGGCAATAATAAAATGATTATTATTATATTTCCTTGTTCATGATAATTGTCTATTGTTCATGATATAATTGTGTTCTCCGGAAATCGTAATACACGTGTGAATACATAGACCGCAACATGTCCCTAGTGAGCCTCTAGTTGACTAGCTCGTTGATCAATGGATGGTTACGGTTTCCTGACCATAGACATTGGGTGTCATTGATAACGGGATCACATCATTGGGAGAATGATGTGATGGACAAGACCCAATCCTAAGCATAGCACAAGATCTTGTAGTTCGTTTGCTAGAGCTTTTCTAATGTCAAGTATCATTTCCTTAGACCATGAGATCGTGCAACTCCCGGATACCGTAGGAGTGCTTTGGGTGTACCAAACATCACAACGTAAACTGGGTGGCTATAAAGGTACACTACGGTATCTCCGAAAGTGTCTGCTTTGGGTTGGCACGGATCGAGATGGGATTTGTCACTCCGTATGACGGAGAGGTATCTCTCGGCCCACTCGGTAATGCATCATCATAATGAGCTCAATGTAACCAAGTGGTTGGTCACGGGATCATGCATTATGGAACGAGTAAAGTGACTTGCCGGTAACGAGATTGAACGAGGTATTGGGATACCGACGATCGAATCTCGGGCAAGTAACGTACCGATTGACAAAGGGAATTGTATACGGGATTACTTGAATCCTCGACATTGTGGTTCATCCGATGAGATCATCGTGGAACATGTGGGAGCCAACATGGGTATCCAGATCCCACTGTTGGTTATTGGCCGGAGAGCGGTCTCGGTCATGTCTGCGTGATTCCCGAACCCGTAGGGTCTACACACTTAAGGTTCGATGACGCTAATGTTATAAGGAAGATATGTATGTGATTACCGAATGTTGTTCGGAGTTCCAGATGAGATCCCGGACATCACGAGGAGTTCCGGAATGGTCCGGATGTGAAGATTTATATATGGAAAGTTGTCATACGGTCACCGGAAAGTTCGGGGGCATACCGGTATTGTACCGAGGCCACCGGAGGGGTTTCCGGGGGTCCACCGGGAGGGTCCACCTGCCCTAGAGGGCCTTATGGGCTGTAGGTGGAAGGGAACCAGCCCCTAAGTGGGCTGGGCGCCATTCCCCCTAGGGCCCATGCGCCTAGGGTTGGGGGAACCCTAAAGCCCCCCCCCCCCCCTTGCTCGGGGGGCAAGCCCCCTCCCCCTTGGTCGCCGCCCCCCTCTAGATCCCATCTAGAGGGGCCGGCCCCCTTCCCCCTTCTCCCTATAAATAGAGGGGCGAGGGGAGGGCTGCAGGACCATATCCAAGGCGCAGCCCCTCCCCTCCCCAACACCTCTCCTCCTCCGTTAAGAGCGTGGCGAAGCCCTGCCGGAGTACTGCCCCTCCATCACCACCACGCTGTCGTGCTGCTGTTGGAGCTCGCTTCCTCAACATCTCCCTCCTCCTTGCTGGATCAAGGCGCGGGAGACGTCTCCGCTCCGTACGTGTGTTGAACGCGGAGGTGCCGTCCGTTCGGCGCTAGAATCATCGGTGATTTGGATCACGACGAGTATGACTCCATCAACCCTGTTCTCTTGAACGCTTCCGCTCGCGATCTACAAGGGTATGTAGATGCACTCCTCTCTCTCTCGTTGCTAGATGACTCCATAGATTGATCTTGGTGATACGTAGAAAATTTTAAATTTCTGCTACGATCCCCAACAGAAACCTTGCTGGTGTGGAAAGCTTGCCGGGGTGGAGACTGTCAAAGTCAATCCGACCAGAAGTTGGAGATGGAGTCGAAAGGTTATTCAGATGGCCTCATATGGAAAAGCGTTCTACATGGAAGTTGTGCGTATCGTCGAAAATGTCAACTTTGCTTTTGGAGTCATCATCATCAGAGATAGAATACGGCTTGCAGAATTATTACAAGACTCGGACAGTTCAGTAAACTGCATAATTAAATCCGACCCACATTTAAATATAGGCCCTGGAAGTCATAAAGATGACCTTAAAAGGGTAAGTGGCTCGCGTAGTCTTATGCAGATCATCTAGGCGGACAAGTTTGATGTTGAACTCGACTCCATCCGAGCTAGTATGCGATTTCTATGGCCCACGCAAGAAGCAGAACAGAAGTATGGGACAGATTCGGGCTGAATCCGAGTTGGACTGAAACTAGAACTGTATGACGTGAATTGATGTAATTTTCTTGTAAGAAAAGCCCAGATGAATCCTTTGCTTATACGGGAAGTCCAGCTGCCTCTTATATATAGTGGAGGTGACGGCCGATTGAAACAACACCAATCGAATAAACACATCTACTACTTTTTCGTGTTCATCTACTTTTTATCTCTCCCTTGTATCTTTCTTCTCGTTCTTCGCTAGTTCTTCATGCAGGAGGGCTGAGGATCCACGAAGCTCTAGGGGCGAGTGAATCGACCTGGAGCAGCCCATTGCCGCTGCAAGCCCTGACGGGGTCCCTCCCGGGTAAGCGGGGCTTCGGGTCTACAAAAGCATCTGTCGGTTGTCCTGTTTATCGCGTTGCCGGTCGTGTTGGAATTTGCTAGTGGGCTTTTGGCCCAAAGCCCAACTAAAATTCTGAAATTCTCTTGGCCCATTCATGCACACATGTGAGTGGAGTGAGTGAGGCTAAAGTTTAGTCCCGCCACATAAGTTGAGAGAGAGTTGCACCTCTTTATAAGGTGAGCTCTTCTACCACTTGTATGAGCATGAGAAGAGGAGACCTACACGCGCGCTCCTCCTCCTTGCTCGCCTCGCCACGCCACGCCTCGCGTCGTCACGACGCGCCGCGGGTTGCGGGATTGAGCCGAGCCGAGGACAGAGCTATGCACGTTGTCTATATTTTTGCTGCTCGGGAAAATTAATGAGTCATTAATTAATAATCAACGGACGCGTTAATTACTGAACCGTTTCCGATTCTTTTGGATCGTGACGACTCGGACGTGGGGTTTACTCCCACGACCTACCCGGCCCGCACTATATAGTCAGGCAGACGTCTACCCTAGCCGCCGCCGCTTCGTATGGTTTCTCACCAGCGCTCCAGATCATTGCGCCGCCAAGCAAGTCTTCTCCATCCCTCCTTTCGGCGTGCACCGGAGAAGGGACAGCAGGCTCGGAACCCGCCTCGTGATCCTGTACGGGAGAGGGGCGATCAGGTTTTTGGGGAGCGCACTCGCGCGACTGCTGGCAGCGACGACTTCGTGAACGACGATTTCTTCCCCGACCTCGGCAACCTCATCCTCGACGACATGGGCGACAACGTCAACGCCGGCGGTGCTGCTCCCGCTGCATCGTATGTGATTCTATCCTTCCTGTTCGAGATCGTGGTAGAATTCATGTTTCTAGTATGTGCCCTAGATGTGATCTGTTCATCTGCTATGCTAGTTCGCATGATTAGTTTAATCTCTGCTATTGCTGTCATGATCTATTTCCTATTTACTCGGATTAAATCTCGTAGTAATTTGCTCATATTTCCAACAATCCAAAAACCTGATTATAGGCAATTTACTCCGAGTGGTTTTGCTTCTTGATCTGAAGCCGCCTGCCTTTAAGGGGCGCAATATAAGAGGTGGCGCCGAGAGCAGTCTACTGGTTTCGCACCATGGGCTGCTATGACGCCATTAAGGGCAAGCCCGAGGCGATCTTAATCCAGCACAGCTGGAAGCTTTTGAGAAGATCGATACTCTCTTCAAAGGCGCTCTTAGGTGTTCTTGATGATTCCATTGTGGATTCGTATATGTCGTTTGACAACGGCAAGGACATGTGGCCTGCGCCGAGGCCAAGTTTGGTGCCTCGGACGCCGGTAGCGAAGTATGCGTCATGGAGCAATTCTATGACTACAAGATGACTGATGAGCGCCTGTTGTACAGCAGGCTCATGAGATCTGATCGCTTCAAAAGAACTTGAGCACTTCAAGTGTGTGTTGCGGACAAATTTGTTGCCGGAGGCATTATTGCCAAGCTTCCACCTTCGTGGAACAATTTTGCTACTTCCTCGAAACACAAGAGACAGGAGTTTTCCGTTCGGATCTCATTGGTACTCTTGATGTTGAAGAGAAGGCGAGCAAAAGACACACGTGCTCGAGTTCTTGAGGGAGCTTCTAGTGCCCACATGGTACGTAAGAAGAACTTCCAGCCCAACAAGTTCAAAACAACAAGAACAAAACTCAGGGCAAAGGCAAGTTTGATACAAAGAACAAGCCATCATATTCTACCAACTTCAAGAAGAATTCTCATAAGAAGGGAAGGACTTTGCCATGTCTGCGGTGATCCTAATCACTGGGCTCCGAAGTGTCCTAACCGCTTTGAGGAGCGCGAACATGAGAAGAGCGGCAAGTGCGCTAATGTTGTCATCAGTGATACTGATATGAAGGAATCATGGTACGGTATTTTTCCTACCATCCTTTCAGATTTCAATCCTCGATTGGTTAATCGACACGGTGCCAATGTACATGTTTGTCTTGGCGACTCCATGTTTTCTTCTTACCAGGCCACTGGGACTTCTCCCGTGCTGATGGGGAACGGGTCACATGCCATCGTTCGAGGTGTTGGTACGGTCGATCTGAAGTTTACTTCGGGGAAGACCATGCGTCTGAAGATCGTTCATCATGTGTCGTCCATCAATAAAAATCTCGTTAGCAGTTCCCGTTTATGTCGAGATGGTTTTAAGTTGGTTTTTGAGTCCAATAAAATTGTAATTTACAAGTGTGGACAATTTGTTGGAAAAGGCTATGAGTGCGGAGGCTTGTTTCGCCTATCTTTGTCAGATATTTGCACTAAAGTTATTAATAATGTTTGCCACAACAATGAGTCGATATTTGGCATTCACGACTTTGTCACATTAACTTTGGTTGCATGACGCGGCTAGCCAATCTGAATTTAATTCGAAAATCTCTGTCATCAAAGGCTCTAAGTGCCAAGTATGTGTGCAAGCTAAGCAACCTCGCAAGTCCCATAAGACTGCAGAGGCAAGAGACTTGGCACCACTAGAGCTTATACATTCTGATCTTTGTGAGATGAATGGCGTGTTGACAAAAGGTGGAAAGAGATATTTCATGACGTTGATTGATGACTCCACTAGATATTGTTATGTGTATCTTCTGAAATCAAAAGATGAGGCTTTAACTTTCTTCAAAAACTATAAAGATGAGGCAGAGAACCAACTTGATCGAAAAATTAAACGGCTTAGGTCCGATCGTGGTGGAGAGTATTTTTCCAATGAATTTGATCAGTTTTGTGCAGAACATGGTATAATCCATGAGAGGACGCCTCCCTACTCACCTCAGTCTAATGGGGTGGCCGAAAGAAAGAACCGAACTCTAACTGATTTGGTTAACGCCATGTTAGATACATCGGGTCTTTCCAAGGAATGGTGGGGGGAGGCGCTAATGACCGCGTGTCATGTCCTAAACCGAGTTCCCACAAAGCACAAGACCATGACTCCATTTGAGGAATGGGAAAGGAAAAGGTTGAAGCTCTCTTACCTACGTTCTTGGGGTTGTTTGGCGAAAGTCAATATACCAATTCCCAAGAAGCGCAAGCTTGGACCAAAACCGTGGATTGTGTTCTTCGGGCTATGCTTTTCATAGCATTGGCTATAGATTTTGATAATAAAATCTGAGGTATCCGAGATGCATGTTGGTACGATTATGGAGTCTAATGATGCAACTTTCTTTGAGGACATATTTCCTATGAAGGATATGTCAAGTTCATCAAATCAGGAGATACCTATTCCATCTAGTGAGGAACTCACTTTGTAATTCCTGAACCCACCATTGCGATGGAACATGTTGAGAATCCAGTTGAGGGTGACAATGAAACTCCTATAAGAAGTAAGAGACAGAGGACTGCAAAGTCCTTTGGTGATGATTTCATTGTGTACCTTGTGGATGACACACCCAGGACTATTTCAAGCCTATGCATCTCCGATCTTGACTCTTTGGAAGGAAGCTGTTCAGAAGCGAGATGGATTCCATCTTAGCTAACGGAACACAGGAGATCACCGACCGTCCTTATGGGTGCAAACCTGTAGGATGCAAGTGGGTGTTCAAGAAGAAGCTTAGACCTGATGGTATGATTGAAAAGTACAAGGCACGGCTTGTGGCTAAGGGTTATACCTGAAAGAAGGTGAAGACTTCTTTGATACTTACTCACCGTGGCTAGACTGACCACAATTGGTGCTACTATCGCTGGCTGCCTCACATGGTCTTCTCGTTCATCAAATGGACGTTAAGACGGCTTTCCTCAATGGAGAGTTGAAGGAGGAAATTTACATGAATCAGCCAGATGGTTTTGTAGTACCTGGTCAGGAAGGAAAGGTGTGCAAGTTGTTAAAGTCTTTATATGTCCTTAAGCAAGCTCCTAAGGAGTGGCATGAGAAGTTTGAAAGAACATTAACTGCTGTCGTCTTTGTAGTAAACGATGGTGACAAGTGCGTGTACTATCGCTATGGTGGGGGCGAAGGAGTTATTCTTTGTCTGTATGTCGAGGACATATTGATCTTTGGAACCAAACTTGATTTAATCAAGGAGGTTAAGGATTTCTTATCTCGCTGTTTTGAGATGAAGGATCTAGGAGTAGCTGATGTTATCTTAAACATCAAGCTGTTGAGAGATGAGAATGGTGGGATCACACCGCTTGGTCTCACTATGTGGAAAAGGTCTTGAGTCATTTTGGGTATAGAGACTGCACGCTTCTCCAACTCCATATGATGCTAGTGTGTTGCTTGAAAGAATCGACGGATTGCTAGAGATCAACCGAGGTATTCTCAGATTATTGGCTCGCTTATGTATTTGGCGAGTGCCACGAGGCTGACATCTCCTTTGCTGTGAGCAAGCTGAGTCGGTTTGTGTCAAAACCGGAGATGATCATTGGCGTGCGCTTGAGAGAGTTATGCGCTACTTGAAGGGCACTCGAGCTATGGGATTCACTACACCGGTATCCAAAGTACCGGAGGGTTATAGTGACTCGAATGGATATCGATCTTGATGAGATTAAGTCCACAAGTGGTTATGTTTTTACACTTGGTGGTGGCGCTGTTTCTGGAAGTCTTGCAAGCAGACCATCTTAACGAGGTCAACTATGGAAGCAGAACTCACAGCATTAGACACTGCCACTGTTGAAGCAGAGTGGCTTCGTGAGCTATTGTTGGACTTACCTATGGTTGAAAAACCAATACCCACTATCCTGATGAACTGTGATAATCAAACTTTGATCGTCAAGATAAACAGTTCTAAGGACAATATGAAGTCCTCAAGGCATGTGAAGAGGAGATTAAAATCTGTCAGGAAACTAAGGAACTCCGGAGTTATTACATTGAATTATATCCAAACATCGAAAAACTTGGCAGATCCCTTCACAAAGGGTCTATCACGTAATGTGATAGATAATGCATCAATGGAGATGGGTCTGAGACCCACCGCATGAGTTGTCCATAGTGGTAACCCACTCTATGTGATCGGAGATCCCGTGAAGTAGAAATGGGAGACAAGCTGTTGGTCAGCTGGGAGGAGAGTATCCCTATATTAACTATCCCACTCCGTGAAGATGCAATACTCTCCTGATCTGCATGGCAGGTTGATACTTATCTTAATGTGTTCCAAGTGGCTTATTCGGGTAAGCAGAGATGTTGTCCTGCAGAACATCTTCTGAGAACACACCTATATGAATTTGACTATTAAACGTCGCAGTCTGTGAGAATTGGGTGTTCTCTAATAAATTCATGAAAGGCCCTGGAGTATGACGTATACGCTCCACCCGCGGGGAAGCCTTGCGGCAGCCTAGTATCGGTCAAGAGTTTGTGTGAAACTAGTTTCGCAGAAAACTTGTAGTTCAAGGCATAGTCCACTATTCAAGTTGTGATCTAGTGTAGCAT
This sequence comes from Aegilops longissima, assembly GCA_021605205.1. Lineage (NCBI taxonomy): Eukaryota > Viridiplantae > Streptophyta > Magnoliopsida > Poales > Poaceae > Aegilops > Aegilops longissima. Next base: position 717,507,019 of record CM038678.1, on the reverse strand, counting down.
AAATCTCTAAGTGGAAGTTCAACTTCACAGTCTCCACTAAGCACCAGATATAAACAATGTTTTGAAATAAATGGTGAAATGTGCCAATGAGACTTTGTGGGGACTGTTGGAATTTGCTAGTGGGCTTTTGGCCCAAAGCCCAACTAAAATTCTGAAATTCTCTTGGCCCATTCATGCACACATGTGAGTGGAGTGAGTGAGGCTAAAGTTTAGTCCCACCTCATAAGTTGAGAGAGTTGCACCTCTTTATAAGGTGAGCTCTTCTACCACTTGTATGAGCATGAGAAGAGGAGACCTACACGCGCTCCTCCTCCTCGCTCGCCTCGCCACGCCACGCCTCGTCACGGCCGCTTGCTGGTTGCAGGATTGAGCCGAGCCGAGGCGAGCTATGCACGTTGTCTATATTTTTGCTGCTCGGGAAAATTAATGAGTCATTAATTAATAATTAACGGACGCGTTAATTACTGAACCGCTTATGATTCTTTTGGATCGTGGCGACTCGGACGTGGGGTTTACTCCCACGACCTACCCGCCCGCACTATATAGTCGAGCAGACGTCTACCCTAGCCGCCGCCGCTTCGTATGGTTTCTCACCAGCGCTCCAGATCATTGCGCCGCCAAGCAAGTCTTCTCCATCCCTCCTTTCGGCGTGCACCGGGAGAAGGGACAGCAGGCCTCCAAAACCCCGCCTCTCGTGATCCTGTGCGGGAGAGGCGATCAGGTTTTTGGGAGCGCACTTTCAGCGATCGCTGGCAGCGACGACTTCGCGAACGATGATTTCTTCCCCGACCTCAGCAACCTCATCCTCGACGACATGGGCGACAACGTCAACGCCGGCGGTGCTGCTCCCACTGCACCGTATGTGATTCTATCCTTCCTGTTCGAGATCGTGGTAGAATTCATGTTTCTAGTATGTGCCCTAGATGTGATATGTTCATCTGCTATGCTAGTTCGCATGATTAGTTTAATCTCTGCTATTGCTGTCATGATCTATTTCCTATTTACTCGGATTAAATCTCGTAGTAATTTGCTCATATTTCCAACAGTTCGGACCTCCTTAGACATGAGCTGCGGTGCATCACCCCCGGCGTCGAGGGTACACGGTGACGTGTTCGTGTGCGAACACACTTTTTGGCGACTCCACTGGGAACGAAACTTTGAACGGTCTCCGGCCCGTTCTTGTTACGAAGAGATCGTCATCTAGGTTTTGTAATCTACAAAGGTAATATGAATACCCAACTCCCCTATGTAGATGCAAATTATTCATATGTTGTTGCTAGATCCCCTAATGAGCATAATGTATTGGCTAGCCCTAGTTTTATCAATCATGCATCTAATTATGTGCTAGGGCCGATGCAAAACAATCTTCATGCTTCAAATTCTTATGATTTTAGCAACGTACAACATATGTATCCAAACTCTCATGCATCGGCAACCCCACAAATCCATATGCCGATGAACAACATGATGGGTTTGGTTAATCAATTTGAAACACATCATGTTAAAATTTCCAATAGTATACAAGAAAGTGTTTCACCCTTTTATTCATCGGCAAGTAATGTGCAATATACTAATCCAACCATGCCGGTGAACGAGAGAATTGGCCATGCTACTACTAGCTTTTCGGCCAGTTATTCTCAAACGTCATATGCTACACCTCATGACAATAATTTTTCAGCACCATACACAACTGTAGATCTTCGTAATTCGGCTTCCGACCTTCCTGGTCATAGCCGGATAAATGTAAATTTTACAGGAGCGGTTGTGCCCAATATTGTAGAAGATGAGGTAGTAGCGGCTGCACTGAAGAGTTTAGCCCAAAATAAGAGGATCGGTGCTCTTTGCCTTGAACAACATGAAAATGGGCTATTTCCTGATTTTGCCGCAATAAAAGCTAGAGTTTTGCAAGAAGATGAATCTTTTCCAATTGATAAAATTGGCGAGAAAAAATATGGCTTTACAGCAATGCATATGCCTTCACCTAGTACTACATCATATTATACACCCCCTACACTATTGCAAAATTTCGGCAACACTGTGTGTCATTGCCAAAAGAATCTAAAAACATTGGGGGGCAATCATATCCGGAGTGGGCTGGAATTGAGAAAAAGCTTAAATCCAACTTTGCTGCTCGCCGCCAGAAACAAATAGAAAAAGAATTGGCTCAGATAAAAGAAGCATTGCCAATTGGTAGTATAAATGAAAAGAAGGATGATTCGGAACTTGAAATTGCTTAGGTTCAAAAAGCCGAATCAAGTAGTATATATTCCGAATCCATCAAATCCAAAGAGGCAAGCATTATTGAGAAAGGGCATGGCAAGCATAGCAAAACAACCATGCTTGATTTTTCTAAAGTTAATGGAACCTACTTCCTGCCCTATGAGTTCCGTGTCGTAGAAATTGACAAGCCTCAAGGACAAGAGAAAGTAGCCAAACAAAATTCGGCTGATAAGGATCTTCAAGGTAATGATGCACGGAATAAAGAAAAGGATGATGAAAAGGTGTTGGAGAGTCATCCAAAGACGAAGCTACATATTGTTCAAGTCACACCACTATGATGCTCTCCCAACGTATTTGAAGAGGTATGCATAGCGAGTAATTTACTAATTTTCAGATTTGGTCGCAACTTCATTATTGATGCATCTATAAGAAGTATTCTCATAAGTAATTTTGAAAGACCAATGAAGAAGGTTAATTTACTTGTTAGCAATAAAAATTTTATGGAACATATCGGTCAACCCATTGCGCCATTTATAAAGACCGATAATGGCTTATTATTACAGCTAAAGCTTTTTCCGTTGCTTTATCTAAAGTTCATATCTAGTTTGGTAGCTTTGCTTATTTCGTACTTGGTTTGCACTTGGTCTCAACTGAGACATGTATGTTCTAAATATCTTCATTTCAGAAATTTAAAGCCAATGTTAAATTTTATTGAGAAAATCGATGCTAATATAATATCTTACCCAAAGGCATCGAAGATAGAGTGGAAAACACAATGCATAGCCAAATGGGGAGATTGCAAATCTGAACCATTCGTTTGCTTATCTCCAAAGCCGTTCACACAGCAAGACCGGCTAGAAGACAAGAAATATACCTTCAATTCAAGCATGTGTGATCAAATATTTGATTTGTTGCTGAAAAATAATACAATTCTTGATCCCATGTTAAGCCATAAATCCAAGGACGAATGTATTGTAAGTTGCATGATTCGTCCAAGCATAATTTTGAGGATTGCAACATGTTTCGTCAAATAGTTAAATCGGCCATTGAAAAAGGACGATTGAAGTTTGTTGATACACGAAGAGATGACCGGTCTATTTCAATTGGTCCCGATGGCAAAAAGTTTTTGCATCGACTGCTTCAAGACGATCCATTTAAAGAGAACGTAAAAACTGTAGGTGATGGGATCAAGCTTTCATGTAAAGAAGTTGTTGAAGAGCATAATGAACATAATCTTGAGGGTGAGAATTCCATCGAAGCTACAATGGAGACACCAAGGACTGGGGGGCAGCAAGCAAATCCAATGATCTATGAAAGCAAACCAAAAGAAAACAAAGGCCAAAATAAGCGCAAGTGTAAAAGATCAAAAATCACCTTCGCTGAACTATTGGAGAAATATCAAAAGAAGAGTGAATAGAAGAATGCTTATCGGCCCAATCATGCAAAGAAACTAAGATCACCCCCAAGGCGCAAATATGAGGATCAGTACTGGCAAAGTGAGAATTTTAATGCAACATATTCATATCCTTATTTTGGGTCATCAATGCCAATGACGTGGATGCCTCCCTATCATATAGATCAATATCCATCATGGGACAGGTATGATACAAGGGTACATTTTCCATCTTATTTTAGACCATCTCACCAACATTATGCAACTTCGAGAGGATCAACATTTGAACAATCACATGTTAAAGTCTGTTTCAATCATGAGGAATCGGTCCAGAACTCAAGGAAGAAGAAAGAGGTGGTGAAGCAAGTTTACCGTGTTAAAAGAGATGGTCGTAAGAGTGCAACTTCAGATTTGATCTCAAATGAAAAAGAGCCAATTAAAGTGTTGACATGGGCTACTAAAAGCAATGAGACGAAGCAACCAATTATTGAGAGTCAAAATGCCAAATCTAAAGAAAATGAGTTGAGAGTGCACAAGGTAAAACAAGAATTGCCATTGCTTCAAACAAAATCGCAGCCGGGGTGCCCACTCGGCTTATCATATTGGCAAAAGAAGAAATTGCAAAAACTTAGTGCACAAGAACTTGAAGAAAGGAACATGGCATGGGTTCCCAAAGGAAGTGCTCAAAATAATAATTATGTGCAAGCTTCCATTACAAGAAGTGCGGTGAAGGTGAAGAAGGAAAAGAGTGAAAACTATGAAAGACCAAACCGAAGGTTTCAGCATCTTCGGTCTATACATTATCCATATTCTTCAACTATGCCATTAACGCCTATGCCATGGAATTTGTCATCAGGTATGATTGGTAACCCTCAATGGGCTTATTTTAATCCATGGATGCAATATAATTTCTTACATCATGAAAGGGTCCAAGTCATTATACATTTGATTAGCTATAAGTATGTTGTTGATCCAAAGGGCCGAAATACTTGATTTGTCATTTCATTTGTTTGTTTCGGCCATATGTGCTTTGAACGAAGTTTACATGGTAATGGCCGATAGTTATCTATCGTCTTAAGAGTATGTCAATGCATGGCCGGTGTAGTATTCTAAAATCGTCCATAGTTCGATTGGAGAGCGAGACAAGGTACGTGCTCATGGAAATTTATATTTATATTTGAATGGAGTTAAGACATCATGAGCGATGTCATTGAATACATGCTACATAGACCAATTCATAGTTGCAGAATTGGCTAGTGGACTTATACTTTGTTTGGATATGATTTGGCTTATGCATCTTAGAGATCTATAAAAGGCCAAATCATAGCTTACTTTATTACTGAACATCGGATTAATGACATGCATAATACTGATATTAGCCTTGTCTCTTTAGTACTATGGAGATTATGTTTTGATGGTTCAATTCGTAGCAGTGGCCAAAGTGTTGGTGTTTTTTATATATCTCCTTATGGTACTATTTTTGAAGCCTCATGGCGCTTAGAATATTTTCATGCAAGATTAACCAAAGCCAAATATGCATTGTTATTCGGATTGAATATTTTAATTGCTATAGTTTCTATACATATTGAGGCTTTCGGTGATTCGTTATGAGTAGTGCAACAAATATCCAAGGGTTATCAATGTTTCGACGAATCACTTATAAGTTTATCATAAGGTATGTCTAGATGCAAAAATTGAAGGAAATATGCCCTAGAGGTAATAATAAAGTTATTATTTATTTCCTTATATCATGATAAATGTTTATTATTCATGCTAGAATTGTATTAACCGGAAACATAATACATGTGTGAATACATAGACAAGTAGATTGTCACTAGTATGCCTCTACTTGACTAGCTCGTTGATCAAAGATGGTTATGTTTCCTAGCCATAGACATGAGTTGTCATTTGATTAACAGGATCACATCATTAGGAGAATGATGTGATTGAATGACCCATTCCGTTAGCTTAGCACACGATCGTTTAGTATGTTGCTATTGCTTTCTTCATGACTTATACATGTTCCTATGACTATGAGATTATGCAACTCCGTTTACGGAGGAACACTTTGTGTGCTACCAAACGTCTGGCGTAATCGGGTGATTATAAAGGAGCTCTACAGGTGTCTCTGAAGGTACTTGTTGGGTTAGCGTATTTCGAGATTAGGATTTGTCACTCCGATTGTTGGAGAGGTATCTTTGGGCCCTCTCGGTAATGCACATCACTTAAGCCTTGCAAGCATTGCAACTAATGAGTTAGTTGCGGGATGATGTATTACAGTATGAGTAAAGACTTGCCGGTAACGAGATTGAACTAGGTATTGAGATACCGACGATCGAATCTCGGGCAAGTAACATACCGATGACAAAGGGAACAACGTATGTTGTTATGCGGTCTGACCGATAAAGATCTTCGTAGAATATGTGGGAGCCACTACGAGCATCCAGGTTCCTCTATTGGTTATTGACCGGAGACGTGTCTCGGTCATGTCTACATAGTTCTCGAACCCGTAGGGTCCGCACGCTTAACGTTTCGATGACAGTTTTATTATGAGTTTATATGTTTTGATGTACCGAAGGTTGTTCGGAGTCCCGGATGTGATCACAGACATGACGAGGAGTCTCGAAATGGTAGAGACATGAAGATTGATATATTGGAAGCCTATGTTTGGATATCGGAAGTGTTCCAGGTGAAATCGGGATTTTACCGGAGTACCGGGAGGTTACCGGAGCCCCCCGGGAGGTAAATGGGACTTAGTGGGCCTTTACGGAGAAGAGGAGAGGCGGCTAGGGCTGGGCCACGCGCCCCTCCCCCTAGTCCGAATAGGACAAGGAGAGGCGCGCCCCCCCTTCCTCTCTCTCTCTCTTCCCCCCGAATCCTATTCCAACTAGGAAGGGGAGTCCTACTCGGTGGGAGTAGGACTCCTCTGGCGCCTCTCCCCTGGTCGGCCGCACCCCCCCCCCTTGCTCCTTTATATACGAGGGCAGGGGGCACCCCAAAGACACACAAGTTGATCAGTTGATCTCTCCCAACCGTGTGCGGTGGCCCCCTCCACCATAGTCCACCTCGATAATACTGTAGCGGTGCTTAGGCGAAGCCCTGCATCGTTAGAACATCAACGTCGTCACCACGCCGTCGTGCTGACGAAACTCTCCCTCAACACTCGGCTGGATCGGAGTTCGAGGGACGTCATCGAGCTGAACGTGTGCTGAACTCAGAGGTGCCGTACGTTCGGTACTTGATCGGTCGGATCGTGAAGACGTACGACTACATCAACTGCGTTGTGCTAACGCTTCCGCTTTCGGTCTACGAGGGTACGTGGACAACACTCTTCCCTCTCGTTGCTATGCATCAACATGATCTTGCGTGTGCGTAGGAAATTTTTTGAAATTACTACGTTCCCCAACAGTGGCATCAGAGCCTGGTTTTATGCGTAGATCTCATATGCACGAGTAGAACACAAGTAAGTTGTGGGCGATATAAGTCATACTACTTACCAGCATGTCATACTTTGGTTCGGCGGTACTGTTGGACGAAGCGGCCCGGACCGACATTACGCGTACGCTTACGCGAGACCGGTTCTCCCGACGTGCTTTGCACAAAGGTGGCTAGCGGGTGTCAGTTTCTCCAACTTTAGTTGAACCGAGTGTGGCTACGCCCGGTCCTTGCGAAGGTTAAAACAGCACCAACTTGACAAACTATCGTTGTGGTTTTGATGCCTAGGTAAGAACGGTTCTTGCTAAGCCCGTAGCAGCCACGTAAAACTTGCAACAACAAAGTAGAGGATGTCTAACTTGTTTTTGCAGGGCATGTTGTGATGTGATATGGTCAATACATGATGCTAAATTTTATTGTATGAGATGATCATGTTTTGTAACCGAGTTATTGGCAACTGGCAGGAGCCATATGGTTGTCGCTTTATTGTATGCAATGCAATCGCCCTGTAATGCTTTACTTTATCACTAAGGGGTAGCGATAGTCGTAGAAGCATAAGATTGGCGAGACGACAGTGATGCTACGATGGAGATCAAGGTGTCGCGCCGGTGACGATGGTGATCATGACGGTGCTTCGGAGATGGAGATCACAAGCACAAGATGATGATGGCCATATCATATCACTTATATTGATTGCACGTGATGTTTATCTTTTATGTATCTTATCTTGCTTTGATTGACGGTAGGATTATAAGATGAGCCCTCACTAAATTATCAAAGTATAAGTGTTCTCCCCGAGTATGCACCGTTGCGAAAGTTCTTCGTGCTGAGACACCACGTGATGATCGGGTGTGATAAGCTCTACGTTCAAATACAACGGGTGCAAAATAGTTGCACACGCGGAATACTCAGGTTAAACTTGACGAGCCTAGCATATAACAGATATGGCCTCGGAACACGGAGACCGAAAGGTCGAGCGTGAATCATATAGTAGATATGATCAACATAGTGATGTTCACCATTGAAACTACTCCATCTCACGTGATGATCGGACATGGTTTAGTTGATTTGGATCACGTGATCACTTAGAGGATTAGAGGGATGTCTATCTAAGTGGGAGTTCTTACGTAATATGATTAATTGAACTTAAATTTATCATGAACTTAGTACCTGATAGTATCTTGCTTGTCTACGTTGATTGTAGATAGATGGCCCGTGCTGTTGTTCCGTTGAATTTTAATGCGTTCCTTGAGAAAGCAAAGTTGAAATATGATGGTAGCAATTACACGGACTGGGTTTGTAACTTGAGGATTATCCTCATTGCTGCACAGAAGAATTACGTCCTGGAAGCACCGCTGGGTGCCAGGCCTGCTGCAGGAGCAACACTAGATGTTATGAACGTCTGGCAGAGCAAAGCTGATGACTACTCGATAGTTCAGTGTGCCATGCTTTACGGCTTAGAACCGGGACTTCAACGACGTTTTGAACGTCATGGAGCATATGAGATGTTCTAGGAGTTGAAGTTAATATTTCAAGCAAATGCCCGGATTGAGAGATATGAAGTCTCCAATAAGTTATATAGCTGCAAGATGGAGGAGAATAGTTCTGTCAGTGAGCATATACTCAAGATGTCTGGGTATAATAATCACTTGATTCAACTGGGAGTTAATCTTCCGGATGATAGCGTCATTGACAGAATTCTCCAATCACTGCCACCAAGCTACAAAAGCTTCGTGATGAACTATAACATGCAAGGGATGGAAAAGACGATTCCCGAGCTCTTCGCAATGCTAAAGGCTGCAGAGGTAGAAATCAAGAAGGAGCATCAAGTGTTGATGGTCAACAAAACCACTAGTTTCAAGAAAAAGGGCAAAGGGAAGAAGAAGGGGAACTTCAAGAAGAACAACAAGCAAGTTGCTGCTCAGGAGAAGAAACCCAAGTCTGGACCTAAGCCTGAAACTGAGTGCTTCTACTGCAAGCAGACTAGTCACTAGAAGCGGAACTGCATCAAGTATTTGGCGGATAAGAAGGATGGCAAGGTGAACAAAGGTATATGTGATATACATGTTATTGATGTGTACCTTACTAATGCTCGCAGTAGCACCTGGGTATTTGATACTGGTTCTGTTGCTAATATTTGCAACTCGAAACAGGGGCTACGGATTAAGCGAAGATTGGCTAAGGACGAGGTGACGATGCGCGTGGGAAATGGTTCCAAAGTCGATGTGATCGCGGTCGGCACGCTACCTCTACATCTACCTTCGGGATTAGTATTAGACCTAAATAATTGTTATTTGGTGCCAACGTTGAGTATGAACATTATATCTGGATCTTGTTTGATGCGAGACGGTTATTCATTTAAATCAGAGAATAATGGTTGTTCCATTTATATGAGTAATATCTTTTATGGTCATGCACCCTTGAAGAGTGGTCTATTTTTATTGAATCTGGATAGTAGTGATACACATATTCATAATGTTGAGGCCAAAAGATGAAGAGTTGATAATGATAGTGCAACGTATTTGTGGCACTGCCGTTTAGGTCATATCGGTGTAAAGCGCATGAAGAAACTCCATACTGATGGACTTTTGGAACCACTTGATTATGAATCACTTGGTACTTGCGAACCGTGCCTCATGGGCAAGATGACTAAAACACCGTTCTCCGGAACTATGGAGAGAGCAACAGATTTGTTGGAAATCATACATACAGATGTATGTGGTCCGATGAATGTTGAGGCTCATGGCGGATATCGTTATTTTCTCACCTTCACAGATGATTTAAGCAGATATGGGTATATCTACTTAATGAAACATAAGTCTGAAACTTTTGAAAAGTTCAAAGAATTTCAGAGTGAAGTTGAAAATCATCGTAACAAGAAAATAAAGTTTATATGATCTGATCGTGGAGGAGAATATTTGAGTTACGAGTTTGGTCTACATTTGAAACAATGCGGAATAGTTTCGCAACTCACGCCACCCGGAACACCACAGCGTAATGGTGTGTCTAAACGTCGTAATCGTACTTTACTTGATATGGTGTGATCTATGATGTCTCTTACTGATTTACCGCTATCGTTTTGGGGTTATGCTTTAGAGACGGCTGCATGCACGTTATATAGGACACCATCAAAATCCGTTGAGACGACGGCTTATGAACTATGGTTTGGCAAGAAACCAAAGTTGTCGTTTCTTAAAGTTTGGGGTTGCGATGCTTATGTGAAAAACCTTCAACCTGATAAGCTCGAACCCAAATCGGAGAAATGTGTCTTCATAGGATACCCAAAGGAAACTGTTGTGTACACCTTCTATCACAAATCCGAAGGCAAGACTTTTGTTGCTAAATTCGGAGTTTTTCTAGAGAAGGAGTTTCTCTCGAAAGAAGTGAGTGGGAGGAAAGTAGAACTTGATGAGGTAAATGTACCTACTCCCTTATTGGAAAGTAGTTCATCGCAGAAACCGGTTCCTACGACACCTACACCAATTAGTGAGGAAGTTAATGATGATGATCATGAAACTTCAGATCAAGTTGTTACTGAACCTCGTAGGTCAACCAGAGTAAGATCCGCACCAGAGTGGTATGGTAATCCTGTTCTGAAAGTTATGTTACTAGACCATGACGAACCTACGAACTATGAAGAAGCGATGGTGAGCCCATATTCCGCAAAATGGCTTGAGGCCATGAAATCTGAGATGGGATCCATGTATGAGAATAAAGTGTGGACTTTGGTTGACTTGCCCGATGATCGGCAAGCAATTGAGAATAAATGGATCTTCAAGAAGAAGACTGACGCTGACGGTAATGTTACTGTCTACAAAGCTCGACTTGTCGCGAAAGGTTTTCAACAAGTTCAAGGGATTGACTACGATGAGACCTTCTCACCCGTAGCGATACTTAAGTCTGTCAGAATCATGTTAGCAATTGCCGCATTTTATGATTATGAAATTTGGCAAATGGATGTCAAAACTGCATTCTTGAATGGATTTCTGGAAGAAGAGTTGTATATGATGCAACCGGAAGGTTTTATCGATCCAAAGGGAGCTAACAAAGTGTGCAAGCTCCAGCGATCCATTTATGGACTGGTGCAAGCCTCTCGGAGTTGGAATTAACGCTTTGATAGTGTGATCAAAGCATTTGCTTTTGTACATACTTTTGGAGAAGCCTGTATTTACAAGAAAGTGAGTGGGAGCTCTGTAGCATTTCTGATATTATATGTGGATGACATATTGCTGATTGGAAATTATATAGAATTTCTGGATAGCATAAAGGGATACTTGGATAAGAGTTTTTCAATGAAAGACCTCGGTGAAGCTGCTTACATATTGGGCATCAAGATCTATAGAGATAGATCAAGACGCTTAATTGGACTTTCACAAAGCACATACCTTGACAAAGTTTTGAAGAAGTTCAAAATGGATCAAGCAAAGAAAGGGTTCTTGCCTGTGTTACAAGGTGTGAAGTTGAGTAAGACTCAATGCCCGACCACTGCAGAAGATAGAGAGAAGATGAAAGATGTTCCCTATGCTTCAGCCATAGGCTCTATCATGTATGCAATGCTGTGTACAAGACCTGATGTGTGTCTTGCTATAAGTCTAGCAGGGAGGTACCAAAGTAATCCAGGAGTGGATCACTGGATAGCGGTCAAGAACATCCTGAAATACCTGAAAAGGACTAAGGATATGTTTCTCGTTTATGGAGGTGACAAAGAGCTCATCGTGAATGGTTACGTTGATGCAAGCTTTGACACTGATCCGGACGATTCTAAATCGCAAACCGGATACGTGTTTACATTGAACGGTGGAGCTGTGAGTTGGTGCAGTTCTAAACAAAGCGTCGTGGCGGGATCTACGTGTGAAGCAGAGTACATAGCTGCTTTGGAAGCAGCAAATGAAGGAGTCTGGATGAAGGAGTTCATATCCGATCTAGGTGTCATACCTAGTGCATCGGGTCCAATGAAAATCTTTTGTGACAATACTGGTGCAATTGCCTTGGCGAAGGAATCCAGATTTCACAAAAGAACCAAGAACATCAAGAGACGCTTCAATTCCATCCGGGATCTAGTCCAGGTGGGAGACATAGAAATTTGCAAGATACATACGGATATGAATGTTGCAGACCCGTTGACTGAGCCTCTTCCACGAGCAAAACAGGATCAGCACCAAGGCTCCATGGGTGTTAGAATCATTACTGTGTAATCTAGATTATTGACTCTAGTTCAAGTGGGAGACTGAAGGAAATATGCCCTAGAGGCAATAATAAAGTTATTATTTATTTCCTTACATCATGATAAATGTTTATTAATCATGCTAGAATTGTATTAACCGGAAACATAATACATGTGTGAATACATAGACAAACAGATTGTCACTAGTATGCCTCTACTTGACTAGCTCGTTGATCAAAGATGGTTATGTTTCCTAGCCATAGACATGAGTTGTCATTTGATTAACAGGATCACATCATTAGGAGAATGATGTGATTGACATGACCCATTCCGTTAGCTTAGCACACGATCGTTTAGTATGTTGCTATTGCTTTCTTCATGACTTATACATGTTCCTATGACTATGAGATTATGCAACTCCCGTTTACCGGGGGAACACTTTGTCTGCTACCAAACGTCACAACATAACTGGGTGATTATAAAGGAGCTCTACAGGTGTCTCCGAAGGTACTTGTTGGGTTGGCGTATTTCGAGATTAGGATTTGTCACTCCGATTGTCGGAGAGGTATCTATGGGCCCTCTCTGTAATGCACATCACTTAAGCCTTGCAAGCATTGCAACTAATGAGTTAGTTGCAGGATGATGTATTACAGTACGAGTAAAGAGACTTGCTGGTAACGAGATTGAACTAGGTATTGAGATACCGACGATCGAATCTCGGGCAAGTAACATACCGATGACAAAGGGAACAATGTATGTTGTTATGCAGTCTGACCGATAAAGATCTTTGTAGAATATGTGGGAGCCAATATGAGCATCCAAGTTCTGCTATTGGTTATTGACCGGAGACGTGTATCGGTCATGTCTACATAGTTCTCGAACCCGTAGGGTCCGCACGCTTAACGTTTTGATGACAGTTTTATTATGAGTTTATATGTTTTGATGTACCGAAGGTTGTTCCGAGTCCCGGATGTGATCACGGACATGACGAGGAGTCTCGAAATGGTCGAGACATGAAGATTGATATATTGGAAGCCTATGTTTGGATATCGGAAGTGTTCCGGGTGAAATCGGGATTTTACCGGAGTACCGGGAGGTTACCGGAACCCCCCGGGAGGTAAATGGGCCTTAGTGGGCCTTTACGGAGAAGAGGAGAGGCGGGCAGGGCTGGGCCGCGCGCCCCTCCCCCCCTAGTCCGAATAGGAAAAGGAGAGGGGGCGGCGCCCCCCCCCCTTCCTTCTCTCTCTCCTCTTTCCCCCTCCCGAATCCTATTCCAACTAGGAAAGGGGGGGAGTCCTACTCCCGGTGGGAGTAGGACTCCTCCTGGCGCGCCTCTCCCCTGGCCGGCCGCACCCCTTGCTCCTTTATATCACGGGGCAGGGGCACCCCAAAGACACACAAGTTGATTAGTTGATCTCTCCCAACCGTGTGTGGTGGCCCCCTCCACCATAGTCCACCTCGATATACTGTAGCGGTGCTTAGGCGAAGCCCTGCGTCGGTAGAACATCAACGTCGTCACCACGCCGTCGTGCTGACGAAACTCTCCCTCAACACTCGGCTGGATCGGAGTTCGAGGGACGTCATCGTGCTGAACGTGTGCTGAACTCGGAGGTGCCGTACGTTCGGTACTTGATCGGTCGGATCGTGAAGACGTACGACTACATCAACTGCATTGTGCTAACGCTTCCGCTTTCGGTCTACGAGGGTACGTGGACAACACTCTCCCCTCTCGTTGCTATGCATCACCATGATCTTGCGTGTGCGTAGGAAATTTTTTGAAATTACTACGTTCCCCAACAAAAGTTAACCTTGGTTTTCTTTAAAATTATTCGTATATTTAGACATGTAAATTTGAAACAATTGGCAAAGCAAGCATCCGGCTACTATGTTAATCATGGTGTATTGCATTTCTCCCAATAGCCGATGCTTAGTCTCGTCAACATAGGTAAGGCCGAACCGAAGCCCACTGCTTCGGCCACTAATGAAATTTGTATGCAGGTGAGGGAAAGGATTGAAAGAATTCATTCCTAATCGTCTGCAAAATCCTAGCGAAATGGTGGACAATATGGTTGATGGTTGGTTTTGACATGCATATCTATGGAACTTTATAGCCAGATTAATGAAGTTGAGAAAGTTTCACCCAAGCTTGCATCAGAATATTCACAAGCAATGGCCGATATAAACTTATCTTCCTAAGAACATGAAAAATAGCCGAACAGAGTGTTGACATCGTCCTTAGCAAGTTATTTTTCGGCACACAAGCTTTGCCGAAAAACAGGGGGGCATGTATTGACACCCGATTTTGGCACGGTCAAGAAATTATTTAAGATGGCCTCAAATGGACAAGTGATCTACTAAGGAGTTCCGTATTGTTAATATGAACATCTTTGAAGTTTGGGCCATCACCGTCCGATTTCATCTCAAAGGCTGAAACTATGCTCAAAGTACCAAGATCTTATATTCAGAGTACAGTTTGGCTGATTAAGCCCCCAAGACGACCTCATATGAAAACATGATCTACACGAATTGTCTTCGTCTCGTCAAACCAATCGATTTTGATATTAAAATTGTGCCAATCCGAGTTCGTATGCAAAAGTTAGAGGCAACACTTCACGGCCCAGTCTTGAGTGAAAAAAGTGACGCGAGGGACCAGACACCCACCTAGGTGGTGTCTGATGGGTCGCGTGAGTTATTAGGCCTTTGCCGGCTGAATGAATCTTGCCGGGATGAAGACCTTGCTGACGTGGAAAGCTTGCCGGGTGGAGACCTTGCCGGCGTGGAAAGCTTGCCGGCGTGGAAGCTTGCCGGTGTGAAAGCTTGTCGGGGTAGAAACCTTGCCGGGATGGAAACCTTGCCGGGGTGAAAGCTTGCCGGGGTAGAAACCTTGCCGGGGTGTAATCCTTGCCGGGGTGAAAGCTTGCCAGGGTAGAAACCTTGCCGGTGTGGAAAGTTTGCCGGGGTGGAAGCTTGCCGGGCTGGAGACTGTCAAAGTCAATCCGACCAGAAGTTGGAGATGGGCTCGAAACGTTATTCAAATGTCCTCGTATGGAAAAGTGTTCTACACGAAAGTTGTGTGTATCGTCGAAATGGTCAACTTTGCTTTTGGAATCATCATCATAGGATATAGTATACAGCCTGCACAATTATTACAAGACTCGGACAGTTCAGAAAACTGCATAATTAAATCCGACCCACATTTAAATATAGGCCCTAAAAGTCATAAATATGACCTTAAAAGGATAAGTGGCATGCGTTGTCTTCTGCAGATCATCTAGGCGGACAAGTTTGATGTTGAACTCGACTCCATCCGAGTTAGTATGTGATTTCTATGGCCCACGCAAGAAGCAGAACAGAAGTATGGGACAGATTCGGGTTGAATCCGAGTTGGACTGAAACTAGATCTGTAGGACGTGAATTGATGTAATTTTCTTGTAAGATAAGCCTAGATGAATCCGTTGCTTATACGAGAAGTCCAACCGCCTCTTATATATAGTGGAGGTGACGGCCGATTGAAACAACACCAATCGAATAAACACATCTACTACTTTTTCGTGTTCATCTACTTTTTATCTCTCCCTTGTATCTTTCTTCTCATTCTTCGCTAGTTCTTCATGCCGGAGGGCTGTGGATCCACGAGGCTCTAGGGGCGAGCAAATCGACCTGGGGCTGCCCATAGCCGCCGCAAGCCCTGATGGGGTCCCTCCTAGGTAAGCGGGGCTTCGGGTCTACAAAAGCATCTGTCGGCTGTCCTGCGTATCGCGCTACCAGTCGGACCTCCTTCGACGTGAGCTGCGGTGCATCACCCCCGGCGTCGAGGGTACACGGTGATGTGTCCGTGTGCGAGTAATATATCCACCAGACAGGCAGAAGGTTAACAGGGCACTATCGAGAACACTCTTTATGTGCTTGTAATCTTTTTTCCTGAGCTTCTTCGATGAGCCCAAGTACATCGCATGGGAGTATTCCGGGGACAGAATGATGAGGTCCCCCCCTTCGCAAATTAAGTACACCTTAAATTAGCCTCCATGCTTGCAAAGGAATGATTAACACTTACGAAAGGATATGTGCGGATGACTTACGTGAGAATCACTTCCTTGTCCTTATTAGCGATCATGAATTCGACGAGGTACTTGCTCGCATAGTCACGGTGCTCTTTGCAAACTGCCAAGAAGCTCTTGTGCATATAGAACGGGTCCGCGACACAGATATATTTGATGTTCTCGACCCTGATGAAGTGGTTCAGATATAGCGCATACATGCGGATGAACTGAAAATCCAGCTTGGTCATGTGGAACATGTCGTAGATGTAGTCAAATCGCAGGATGAACATATTCACGGGCCATCTCTCGACGTACAACCTCCCACTCGGCACCTGAGCCACGTAAAGCGGGTATCCTGGTTTTTCCGCGACTAGAAGGCTTTTCTCTCTGGCCAGCACATCTTCATGGTCTCCTTAGATCATTGTTCACTATGTGCTATAGCGCTTTCGCAGGTAGGATCGGCTGGCCGGCGACATGGAAGCGTTGTGCACCTTCAACAGGTATTCTGTCTACCACCCGGGGCTCTAGAGGCGGCTGGCTGCTTGAAGCAGCTCTGGCTCCTTTAGGGCCTTTCTTGTCCGGTCTCCTCCTTTGCTTCTTGGTGGGTGGAGGTAGTGAGCCCACCATACCTTCCCTAACCACCACCCCCAGTGTCGTCGGGCTAATCGGTGGGCCAGCGTCGGGGGTTCTTGGTCTGAAGCGGCATCTGGAGGCGTCTCCTGCGAGGATCGCTTGAAGAGAGACTTTTTGCATTCCACCTTAGGATGTTCTGGCTCCGGCAAATCAGGCAGCATCAAGTCATCATCTCCACGCTCATAGCCTGAATCTTCGCCGTCCTGAGCCATCAATCCTCCATCATCATAGGCGGTATTGAAATACTTGTCTGGGTCATCATCATCATCATCCTCCATGTCATCATCAACATTTGCTTCTTTAACAACGAGGGCTACATCATCTGGCACTAATGGAGGCTCTCCCTCGCGTCGCCCGCTATCACTCGCCACGACAGGTGCAGGTAATGTGGTAGGTGGGGTGGTGTTCATACCTTCTTGAGAAGGTGGTGTTGGCGTGATACTGGGAGCCTCGAGATGAAGAAGAGACTTGGGCCAAGGCAAGAACCAGCTCTTGCATGCGCCAATCATCTTAGGGGTCTCGTCGTCATCGACTGGTGCCGGAGGAGGCAAATCCTCGAAGCCCGCTAAGACACTGGCCACGTTAACCTTGAAGACGCCATCGGGCATCTCTCGGTTGTGGAACATGATGTCCTTTGGCTTCATGATCGTTGCCTTTCCCACAGCCACCTTCTGGCCCTTGATGTCGTAGAGTAGGGTGCACGGGGTGTCGTCGGCCTACGAAGGAGACATGTCTGCGACGTCAAACATCCGAAAGGCAACTGAAACGAAAGACTATAGACATGCTGCTGAAAAGGGTATGACGCGTAATTACCATGAGGGCGTCGAGCTCAGCCAGCGATGAAGGCCCACCGACCATGCAAGAGACAGAGGTCAGGCTGCTATGAACAGGAGCGGGACCTTTTGCGGTTGCTTGATCAGGTGCTGGTGCTCTGGTGTTCACCGAATTGCTCCCGACAAAGCTGGGAAGGGGAAAGTCCTCCGGACGTGCATTTGGATTGTTCTTCGTGAAATCCCATAGTGCCGGAAGCAAGCGGACCACCGCGTCAGTGACCACTGCATTGATGGCCCCGAGCAACTCTTCTTTGGTCTCAGCTTTGGTCTTATCGACCGCAATCTTGACCTTCTCGTCAATGCTCTGCTGAGTGACGACCGAGCGTCTCTTCCTTCTTTCCTCCAGATCCTCGGGTAGCACGTCTTCCACGAGAGGCCATCTCCAACGCCGTGCACACGTCCATAGGACGGCGGCTTGTCCACCGGGACCTTCTCCAGTATGTTCAGGGCCCGGTTGAATGGGGTGTCCCACTTGGGCCTCGCCGACGACTGTGACGACTCGTCGCTTTCGGCTTCCTTTTGGTGCTGCTCTTTCTGCAAAAGGAACGTGGATGGTTTACTAATGTGACAAAACTTGCAGTCGAATTGATTGGAAGCTATAATATGATAATGTGGTAATATAACAATTACCAGAAGTCTCATGAAGTCCCTCGTGATCGGGTCCGTGTAAAAGAGCTTTTTTTCTTTGTCCCACTTGTACCGGGCCCTCATCCAGTCATGCTCCAGCGGGTTGGTGAACTCCGCCAAGGGGTCTGGGATTCCGTGACTTTCACTTTCGGCATCCTTCTTGGCCCATACGGCCCTCTTCCCCTCGCCTTGTCGCTTCTGAGGCGGTGGGGAGGCGTGTTCCTGTCCTGGAGCGCCTTCATTTTCTCCGGCTTTGCCTTGACTTCTTGTTTAGCGCAATTCTCCTTGAATTTTGCAAAGTCCTCTTCCGTTATTGACGGATTGTCAGCATGAATCTTGGACCACGGTTCATTCTTCGCAACCGCTTTTTTCACCCGAACTTTCCAGGAGGACAAGCCGTTGGTGAACGTCACCATCGCCTTGTCGTTTATCTTTGTCATGGCGATGTCGTTCCACGGATCTTCATATTCTTTTTCATTGTGGCCAGGGAACAAGAACCTATTGTGCAACTTCTTTAGGAACATGTTCTCCATATGTGGTATCTGCCTCAACCTCTCGTCGTTGATGTTGGTGGTTTCCCTGAGGATGCATCCAAGTTAATTCCCCAGCACGAGCGCGCTTCCTCTGGCGCCGTTGGCTCAAACTTCTTGGGGTGAACTCCGTGACCACAATTTGTCCGATGCCAAGCTCGTTTCGTCTTTGTGTCCTCTTCTTCTTCGGTGCTTTACCGGCTACGACAGCATCATTGCCGGTCTCGGGGGTGGTGTCGGTGCCAGTGTCGGTGTCGGCCAGGTTGGTGCCACTGCCGCCACCATGCAACCCCATCTGGTGTTCATCCAGGTAATCAAAATAGTGATTTTCTACCTCGATGGGGTCTTCGAGGCGAGCAGAACCACCCGCGACTTCGGCGTCGGTAGACATGTTTCCTATTCAACAATTGTAAATAAAAGATATAATGAAAAAAAGGGGCCTATATTTGGTCGGAATGTTGATTCATTCCCCTTCCAGCAAATTCTGGGTACTCCATATGTCCTAGTTTCTAGCACAAGTCATGCAGAAAATCACGGAAATTTTTGACATGACCTTTGCTAAAAAAAAGTGGACATATGGAGCGCCTGAAATTTGCCGGAACGGAAATGAATCAACATTCCGGCAAAACATAGGCCACTCAGATATTTTTCGACAATTGGCACAAGTTCATATAACATCATATGACAAATTTCCAAGACTTAGCAAATTAACCAAGTGTTAAAAACAGCAACATTGTATAGGCTATATGCTCCTAAAACATCATCTAGGGCTTTATTTGCTACTGGTTTAAATTTGCTCATTTGCTAAAAAATTGGCCCTAGCTATATTAGCTACTGCCCTAATTAGCTACTATTTTTTATAAATTTTTGCTACTGTTTTTATAGCTAATTTATATACCTACAAAAACTAATTAGCTACTATTTTTTATAGATTTTAGCTACTGTTTTTTATACCTACAAAAACCAATTTGCTACTGTTTTAGCTGCTGCTTTTTATAAATTTATAGGTATTTTATATACCCTAAAATAAATTTCCCTAGACAAAATTGCCCTAAACTAAATTGCACTAAGCTAAATTTCCTAAAGTAAATTGCCCTAAAAATTGCACTAAACTATCCTCTCTCTCTCTCTCTCTCTCTCTCTCTCTCTCTCTCTCTCTCTCTCTCTCTCTTCTCTCTCTCTCTGCTACATCTCCTAGCTAGGGTTCATACATCCAAATTAGAGAGAGAGAGAGCAGAGAGCAGAGAGAGAGGAGGGCAGGGGAGAGGAGAGGGAGAGGCTTACGGGACGGTGGAGAGGGCGGCGGAGTCGAGGGCGGGCGCAGGGGCGTCGAGGGTGGGCGCAGGGGCAGGGGAGAGGCGGCGCGGCATTGTGGTCGACAGCGCGGGCTTGGGAGACGGCCAGCGACGAGGTCGACGGCATCCAGGGGGCGACGACCGGCGGTCGAGGGCGAGCACGGCGACAAACGGCGACGGACGGCGCGAGGGCGACAGCGGCGGCGACAGAGTGGGGGGAAGAGGGTGTGGGGAGAGTGGCCAGGGGGAGAATTGAGACTTGGCGGTTGGCCAAATTTGAGGTTAACTCAAAATAGCAGTAGCACTGCTTTACAATCCAGCGCTATAGCTCACTTAGCTATAGCGCTACATTGTAAAGCAGCGCTACTGCTAATGGCACATAGTAGTAGCGCTTTTCTAGAACAAAGCCCTATAGCTATAGTAGCAATAGCGCTGGTTCTCAATCAAGCGCTACTGCTCACTATTCCAATTGTTATTATTTTCTTTTCATTATTTTCCTTTTCTAGTTTTTAATTTTCTTTTCTTTTATTATTTTCCTTTTCTTTTCTGTTTACTTTCCTTTTTCTTTTGTACTGCTTTCTCCCTTTTGTTTTTTGTTTTTTTGTTTTCCTCCTGACGATGGCGTCTCCGGCCCTCTCCCCCTGCGCGCATATCACCGGAACCATGCATGTGGTGGTAACATATCAGTTGACCGATAATGGTTACTTAAGTGCGTACACAAAATAGATACGTATATATAGATGTAGGTTTCTGATCAGCTGCGTCGACGACGTTTCACATTGAGCTTCTTCCCTTTCTTGTTCGTTCCCGAGTAATCGAGCCCCTCCTTGTGACTTTTCCGGAGCCATGGATTATGATCTTTCTTAGGTAATGTAGTATTGATTCTTCTTTTCACGTATGCTTCATCGTCATCGTCATCTTCCCTCATCGGGTTTCCGTATTGGTCATAGTCTTCCTCGTTGGCTACTCCATCCATTTCGACGATGCTCCTTCTGGACGGGATTGACCGGGTCGGTTATGAAGAAGCATTGTGTCACGTGCTTAGCGTGTACCCATGGCTCATTTTTGGCGATGACGTTAAAGTTCATGGGAGTGCTCTTCGCGGCGGGTATAAACATGGTGGTGAAATACTTGTTTTCTCTTACGACGTCCTTGGCCCATCTGACACGGAACATCGTCGCATCGTGCATTCCAGCATAGTCAAGCTCCCAGATCTCTTCGACCCTTCCGTAGAATCTCTCAGTTGTGCCGTTGGCGTCAGTCACGTATTGAATTGTCACCCCAGAGTTCTGGTAATCACTGTCCATGTCTTTGGCCTCCGTGTAGAACGTGTACCCATTGATATCGTAGGACTGATAGGTCGCGAGCTTGGGTGCGGGGCCATGTGCTAAGGCGTGTACGAGCAAACCGTCCAAACTACCCACTTCCGGGGGATTTTCAAGAACTTGCTGTTTAAACCAGTGCAAGAAAGTGGCGTTGTGCTCTACAGTAACTTCGTTGCCCGTCTTGAGCATCCCCTTGTCACGGTACTTCTTTGCGATGGTTTCTTTGTGATGTGCCACATAATCATCTACCACATCTAGGTGTTGTAGCACTACTAAGTTAGCCCTATCAAAGTCGTTCCGTCTATCCGAGTAGTCCACTGCAATTCCCTCCGGCCATTGTAGTGACCATCTCCTTTGAGCTTCCCATCGTGCTTCTTGACGGGCAAACCAACAACAGGGTCTCCGACACTTATATAATTCTCGCAAAAGGAGACGCACTCATGCGTCAGATAACCCTGGACGATGCTCCCTTCCGGACGGGACATGTTACGAACGAATCCTTTGATGAACCCATTCATCCTCTCGAACGGCATCATGCTGTGAAGGAATGTCGGATCGAGGTCAATGATGTCATCCATGATGTGGACACACAGATGCACCATGACGTCAAAGAACGCGGGCGGGAAGTACATCTCAAGCTCACATAGTATGACAATGATCTCTTCCTGTAGCCTTCGGAGCTGCTTCACACTTATGGACTTTCGAGATATAACATCGAAGAAGTTGCAGAGACCAGTAAGCATATCACGGACGTGCTTCTCCATTATCCCTCTAATGGCAACCGAGAGTATCTGCGTCATCATCACGTGACAGTCATGAGACTTCATCCCGTTGAACCTTTTCTTCTTGGGGTCTAGAAATCTGCTTATCTTCCCACAGTAACCGGAACTGAATTTGATTCCCATAAGGCACTTGATGAATTGATCGATCTCCTTCACACTTAAGGTGAAGCAAGAAGGGGGCAATAATTCTCCTCCTTCTTGTTGACTTTTCTGCCCCTTTCACCCTCCTCCGTCTCCGTCTCCGTCTCCGTCTCCTCCATCAAATTTTTACAGTGGAGATCTTTCCTGATCTTCAAATCTTCCAAATCTTTCCTTCCCTTCGGCCCATCCTTGGTCTTCTCCGGCATGTTCATCAGTGTGCCAAGCAAGCTCTCGAGGACATTCTTCGTGATATGCATTGGATCAAGGCAATGAGGTGTGTCATGATTGGGCCAGTACTCCAACTCCCAGAAAACAGACCTCGTTTTCCATACCTTCAGCAGCGGCTCCGGTGCCTTTTTGATCTTTCCCGGCGCGGGGCATTGTTCCGAGTTTCTCAACAGCTCATCGATTTCGGCACCGCTCCTCTTATGTGGAGGTCCTCGAAGCTCAGCCAACCCATTGAGCAGATCTCCACGCTTTCTCCATGGGTCATCCTTCTCGAGCCATCTACAATGCCCCATGTACACAATTTTCCCGGACCCACCATCTTTCGTTGACGTAAGCTGCTGAGACGTTGTATCATCCATGCACCTCGTGCATCCGCACTATCTGTGGCACACCTGGCCTGAGGTGTACCCCTAACCGAGATAGTCGTGCACCGTCGTCATCAGCGCGGCTCTCATATGGAAATATTCTCCTTTGTTGGCGTCCCATGTCCATGCCGGTGTTTTCCATAATGTGTCTAGCTCCTCTTGCAGAAGCCCCATATACAGGTTAATACTATTTTCCGGTTGTTTCGGCCCTTGAATCGGCATGCTCATGTGTATGTACTTTGTCTTCATGCACTTCCATGGGGGGAGGTTGTACATCCATACAAACACGGGCCCTGTGTTGTGGTTGGTGTTCTGGTTTCCAAACGGATTCATGCCATCGGTACTCGCACCAAGCACAATGTTCCTTGGATCTTCTGCAGCAAATCCATATACGGCGTTCAATGCTCTCCAGTGGCTACCATCTACGAGGTGTCTCAGCCTTGGATCATCTCCATCGTCGGGCTCCTTCCTCTCCGCGTGCCAGCGCATGAGCTTTGCTTCCTTAGGATCTACGAAATACCGCTGCAGACGGGGAGTGATCGGAAAGTACCATACAAATTTCTGAGGAGCTTTCGTTCCTGCCTTCTTGTATCGAGAAGCATTGCACACTAGACAACTGGTTTTTCCTGCGTGCTCCCCCCGATAAATGATGCAATTGTTGATGCATGTGTGGTACCTAATGTGCGGCAAATCAAAAGGGCAAACGATTTTCTTGGCCTCCTCGACACTAGTAGGACACAGGTTCCCCGCAGGAAGAACTTTATTATGTAGAAACTTCAAATGCTCATTGAGGCTTTTGTCTGTCCATTTGTTTTTGGCCTTCGTCTTTAGAAGTTCGAGCGTGAAACTCAAGCGGGTCACCTCGGGATCGCAACCATCATACAATGGAGTTCTCGAGTCTACTTCAAGTTACGCCAGCTTGGCCTCCTCTCTAGAGGCAGCTCTCTCGCTAGTCGTACTCTTGCGAAGGAGGTCTCGAACATGAGGGTCCTGCACGACTGCACTTAGTAGCGTCGAAGAATGCAGCGTGACCGCCGCCTCTTCTCTGCCATGTTCAGACTCTTCTTCGCCGTGTCCAGAATCTTCTCCGCCGCCATCGTCATTTCTGGACTCTTCCCCGCCGACATGTCCGGCGCCATCGTCTACTTGTCGATCGGTCATCTCTTCGTCTAGCCCCATGTCGTTATTCCCTGCCATGTGGACATCCTCATCATCATCATCTTCTTCACTTATCCACTAAGTATAGCCATCCATGAAACCATTCATTAGCAGGTGCGCCTTCAAAGTGCCACGATCAAAAGGGTCCAAAAGGACTCCTACCTTGGATCTTGCACACGGACATCTAATCCTAGTCCGATTATTTGCATACATGTCCATCACCGCGGATTGCATGTACCGCTCCACCTTCCATCCACTCACCTTCATGACCGACTGCACGGTATAACAAGCAAAAGGGTTATGAAATAAATAATGCATGCTTCAAAGTCATATATATATAATTTTGGCATGACCTTGCTAAAAATAGGACATATGAGTTTGCTCGAAATTCATCGAAATGGAAATAAATCGACATTTCGGCAAAACATGAGCAACTCGAGGGCATGTCACTAGCACAAATCTCTACATATATATATAAACACTATTCTGATCACGGGATCAGAATAATATTCTGATCACAACCTGAACTGCCTGAGTAATGCGCCTGAACTTCTCTCTGTACGAACCCGACCTTCGGGCTATCTTCGCAACCGTGCCTTCTACCGCGAGTTTTTCTGGTTAGTCGTGTTCCATGTGATGTAAGTGTAATCTTCATACAATTTTTAGCAACTAAATACTCGTTTTAGATAGGAATCTTGCTCATAGGCGGATTTTGCACTCGGGTCGTGAAGAACTCGCGTTTTTTGCGATTTTACTGCCTGAGTTGTTCGACATGAACTTCCCCCTGTGCTAGGTTGAACTTCCCACAACATTGCCCAAATAGGGCTTGCTATATACCGTTGGAAAGCTATGGACACGAGTACCATGACCCAAGTTAAATTTTTCGCAAAATGTAAGCGGTTTAAGAGCAGTTTTGAAAAACCGTTTTTTCTTCACACAAAAAACGTGAATCGTAATTTCGATCTCATTTCTAAACCGTTTATCGGAATGAGGCATATAATATGGCGTTGGAAAGCTGCTGCAAAACCGCTCCTTCCACATGTTGAAAGTTTTTCTAATTCCCTATGGTTAAAGAGTAATTAGAAAATACGTAAAATTTCGTAAACCGAACAGCTGAGTTCATTTTTTGATGTCATTTCTAAACGGCTAATCCAATGGAGGCATATGATATGGAGTTGGAAAGCTTATAAAAATGCGCTAATTTCTCATCTTGGAAGTTTTTTCTAATTTTGAATGGTTTAAGAGTAATTTAGAAAATGGTCCAAGCAGCAAACGATATGGCGTTGGAAAGCTTGAACAAATGCGAAACTTTTTGGTATGTATTGTTTCTCCCAATTCTTTACGGTTTTAAGTCAGTTTCGAAAATGGCGAAAAACGTATTTTCGCCGTAATTTCTACAAACATTATCGAAATTGGGCAAATAATATACCGTTGAAAAGCTACGGAAAATGCGAAACTTTTTCATGTTGATGGTTTTCTCTGATTCCTAGCCGTTTTCAAGTAATTCCGAAAACGGCGGGATCATTCGTTCTGCCTCTACCGCGAAACAGATTCTTCAAAAATGCACCGCGTGAAGAACCTGAACTTCTCGGTGCGTGTACCTGAACTTCACTCTGTTTTTTCATGTGCTTTTCTTGCTCGTAGCTCTTCATCCACTGCTCGTAGCTCTCCATCCACTCACCGGAATTAACCAAGTGATATATACCAGTGGAAAGCTGATGTGAACACGCAACTTTCCCGTGTTGATCGTTTTTCATACTCACGACGATTTTAACAAAAATGCGTTCATTTGCCTCAAACTTTAGAGGGGATACTATAACAATATGTATCAGGCTGCCTGTTTCCTTGTAGTTGGATCTGCAAGGCTAGAGAGTTCTCTTCCAGTATTCTTAGCTGACTGTCCGCTTGCTTGACTCGAACAAATAGCTTTTGTTTCCACAAGGCAGACCCCTCATCTCAAATTCATTCACTATAGTAGTTGAACTTCGTTTTGTTTTCACGTTGAACTTCTGCGATGTATTTTCGTTTTTAATTTTCTCATCTATTCGTCAGTGTTACACAAATGATATTGCTTTTGTACAAATCACTCTCACAATAAAAATTTTAACTTCCTCTGACGAAGGACTTGAACTTATAACAACAAAATTTTAGCCTTTGCTTTTTTATTATTTTTAATACAAAACGCACAACATGTAGTACATGAACATCTATCAGTTATCAACCTGAACTTCTCTCGGTTACGTGAAAATATTTGAGTTTTTTTATGAATTTTTAATCTATTTTTATTAATCATTTTTTTATGAATTTTGAAGCACTCTATTTTTAATAGTTGAACTTCTTGTTATTTTATTTTTGTACTTCTTGTTTCCATTCTTTAATAACGAGAAAAATCTGAGTTTTCTATAATCATCGAACTTCTCCATATTTTTAATATGGACTTCCTCGTTTTATTTCTTTTAGTAACGAAAAAAAACCTACATTCTGATAGACACCGAGCCGCTATGTTTTTAAATTTGAGCTTCTAGGTTTATTTTAACAGAGAAAATCTTTTTTGTAAAATTGTTTGAGATGCTTTTTTTATTACCTTCTTTGGGTTTGTAACAAGCATTGAACTTCTTCGTCTTTTTAATTTGAACTTCTTATTTTAGATTGTTTTGTAACTTGATCATCTTTGTTTTGTACTAAAAATTGAACTTCTCGGTTATTTAAAATTGTTTAAGCTTTTATTTTTCTATACTTTTAGATCACTAGAAACAACATTTTTGTGTGTTTTTGCACAAGTAAATACACAGTGAACCTCCTTTACAAGAATTTTTGAACTTCGTGGACCGAAACACGTGAACTTCTAGCTAAATTCTTTTTAGACTTTGTCTTTTTATTCTTTTTTTCTTATATGAAACACATTCCATGTAGTAGTTGACTCGCTGGTTGTTTTCACTTTGAACTTCTCTTTTTGTTTTTTTTACCCATAATTCCTAAAACATTAATAGTTTTATTCTCCGAAGAAAAAAATATGGTTTTAGAATCATACAGTTTTATTAAAATTGAACTTCTTGCTTTCATTTTTCCTAGAGACGGAAAGGATTTGAGTTTTCTGTATACATTGAACAGCTCCTTTATTTTAATTTGAGCTTCTTCATTTTTATTCTTTAGTTACAAGGAAAACCAAAGATTTTTATAAATATCGAACTTCTCTATTTTCGTAATTTGGACTTCTTCATTTATTTCCTTGTAGTAATGGAAAAATTCCTAGTTTTCTAATAAATATTGGACCGGCCCGTTATTTAAATATGAGTTTCTATAGTTTTTTTTATTAGAAACGGTGAAAATCATTTTTATGAATTTTGTACTGCTCGATTTAAAAAATGAACTTCTTGTTTTCATACTTTAATAAAGAGGAAAATCTGAATTTTTATATCATCAAAGTGCTCCTTTTTAGATTTGAACTTCTAGGGTATTTTAATGGATAAAAATCCTAGTTTTTATAATCTTTGAACTTCTCTGCTTTTTAATATGAACTTTTGTTTTCTTCTTTGAAAAGAAAAAAAAAAGATTTTTATGTAAACATCGTACAATTTTTCAAAATAAATTGAACTTCACACTTTAGTTTTGCAGGAAACAAGAATATTTTGAGTTTTTTGTATACTTCAAACTACTCCATTTTTTTAATTTGAAATTCTTGTTTTTGTTTTTAAAATCCCATTTTTTGTATAACTATCGAACCATGTGTTATTTTAATTTGAACCTTCCAAAATTCGGTGTGTTAAATTTCGACAAATATAAAGCAGGACAAACAAACTCATTAGCACGACTAGGCGGTGGGCAAAAAATGTTTCGCACGTTATGCACGTACATACACAAGTAGTTGAAATTTTGCCGACATGATTTTGCACATACAAGCATAAATAACCCACAGGAGCAATTCTTTCTTCTTCTTTTTCTAGCTCCAACCATCTTAAAGATAGATCGATTTTATTTATAAAACACTTGAAGACGAACATCTACTTTTGAAAAGAGAAATGGGTATAATGCAAATGCCGTGGAGTTATTCTCCACCACACACGTTCTTTTATCCTCTCACTGCCGCAGATGTTCTCTGCTCTTAATATAGTTGCTTTTGCAGTCTCAGTAAAAAAAATAGATCATCAGGGGAGTTTCTGCCCCCCGGGTTCCATTTCATAGAAAATCAAACCAACAGTTCAGACAACCACGCACTCTGCATCTAGCATGTTCAGGAAGTACGAGAGATAAAAACGAAAAGGGCCTATGGCCTAACACATGTTCACCCTTTTTTTGCATACTAACGACTCAAATCGCGCCCATAGAGTGTAAAGGATGAAAAAAAAGAAAGTTAGCTACCACGGGGGAGCTCATTCCGCCGCTCTTTGACGAGTTGGCCCTGGGAAAATTTCAGTTGTTCGTCAAGTAGCTGGCCGTTTCAGCGTTGTACGTTCTCGTTTGACTAGACTATAAACTGAACCCAACATGTATATCTTCTGAGTTCTGCCCGCTGCCATTGCCTATCCCCAATTCTCTGTTTTTTGTACTCTGCTTTCTTGCTTGCCTACCGCTGTGGCAAACAGGTAGAAGTTCAGATTCAGTTAGAAGTTCAGAATCAGTGGTATACTTATCTTTATCTGTGGGTGTCGGTAGTAGCATAAATTTTCAGCCAACTCTGTTGGTTCTTCAAAACACAAACAACCGAGCTGATGAGGCTGGGTAGGTTGAACTGAATTGAAGTGACTAGAGGTGGAGGCAGCGCGGGGCATTGCGAAGCCAAACGCACCGCAACGACACCGTCGACCCTCAAGAGCTACAGCGATGCAGCACTGGACCTGTACCAGTAGTTTGATAAGTTCAGAGAAGTAAATTCGTAATCTATCAGTGCCCGGACGTAAGTAGTATGATATCCCAAACCTGGGCGCCGAGTTGAACGTGACGAGCGTGACGGCGGAGGCCGGTGGCAGGCGTCCATGGCACAGGTCAGCGGCTGGGCGCAGGGACGCCGTCCTGAGATGGGTCAGCTCGTGGCGTCGAAGCAACAACAGGTGGCGATGGCGAGGAAGGAGAGGAAGTTGCAGATCACCGCCCTTCGACGGCACTTACCGGCTGCGGTGAACTTCCCAGGGCCGAGGGGTGAACCTCTCCAGATCGCGATGCGGGATGGGTCGCCGGAGACAGAGTGGTGTTGGCGCGCCTAGGTGGAGGTGGACGGGGGCAGCGCCCGCAGCGGCCGGAACGCCCCGTGTGCTGCTGCGGTGGGGCCCGTCGGGAGGGGCTGTGCGTCGGTAAGTCCAAAAATTACTATATTTTACATAGTGTGTTACTGTATTTTGTATGTGTTGTTACTGGGGTGTAGAATAAGCTATTCTACACTAACTATATATATATATATATATATATATTGGACACCTTTTCCGTACTCTTGGGAGTATGTACTCCCATCCTTAATGGATAAGGTATGGCAGATGAGGGGAAGATACCTCTTAGCCGTGACTAACAAACCGTGCTAATTAGTGGAATGTTCTAACTAATTCCATTGCATGCATGGCTACTCCCTAGAAGGTAGGAACCGCTCATATGTTATCCAAAGGTTTAGCAAGTTGAGTAGAGTTGACGTGCTCACTTGCTTTTCGTGTCATGCATGCCGTACATATCATATGTGGCTGTGTAGAACTGTAGATTCTACTAGCTTGCAGTATATGTACTGTTGTTTTGAAATTTGATTTACATACTTTTCGGCCAGGCAACTAGAACTGGAGTGAGTATATACTTCTTTCTCCGTGCAAAATAGAGAGTATATACTTCGTTTCAATTAAACGATTGATATACTGCTTTTAGAACAGATTGGAAAGTATATACTACCTCATAAAAGAGTATATACCACTTTATATTGATAAAAAAATATACAGATTGCAACCTTGGGGTGTGAATTTTTTTTAACACATGTGTATCTTTTTTTAGCCAGGTGGCTCGGAACGAACAAGTATGTGTTTACTCTTTTTTGGCGAAACTACGAATACACTCCTTTTATACAAAGTTCACAGGTATATCCAATTATTTCAAGAAAAAAATGTCCATCTGAGATCCAAGTGAATTTATTGATGCTATATACCAATTTTTCTTTTTGAGTACATCAAGTGAAATGACGGATGGTATATACTGATTTTCCTTTATGGAGTACATATACTTCATCTAAATGAAGTAGTATATACCGTCCAATTCAAAAAGTTATACACTTCCAAAAAAGGAGTAGTATGTGCATGTATTGGATCACGCCTGTGTGGATCATCAGCCATGCATGAAGTATTTTAGCCCACCGGAGCTTCATGTTGAAACCTTGGCCACCAACCCATCTGCCATGCACCACACCCTGACTGACACGAGAGTTCTAATGGAAACACGTTCAGAACATTGTTGGACATCTTCATGTGTTTTGTCGTCTAACCATCGTCGGCTCGTCGCCAGCATGACGTCTCCGTCGTCCACCACTGGTCGCATGGCATCTCTCCTGTGAAAAGCCTTCTCGCTGAGACAATGCTCATCTCTGACATGGAGTAGCCCTGCTGCAAGATTTCTCGAGTGCGATCTGTAACAAGTTGGACAAAAAGGATATGAATTCAAAGAATTGACAAGAGCACATACAACCTCCGCGCACCACGACTACTAATCCACGTAGTGTAACAACATGCAAGAAACGAATCAACTCATTGCTCATTGAGATGGATCCCTGAGCATGCTGCCGGTCGAGGCGCACGCTGCCGAGTCTCGTCTATGCCATCGGAGATCATGTTGGTGAGCGCCATGGACGAGTAGCGCCGGTCGCCGGATCAGGCGCACGTTGCCAGGTCTCATCGAGGCCGTCGGAGATCGGGTTGCTGAGCACCATGGACGAGTAGCCGCCGCCCGCCGGATGAGTTGCAAGCTGCCAGCTCTCGTGGACGCCGTCGTAGATCGTGTTGGTGAGCACTGTGTACAAGTAGCCGCCGGCCGGATATTAATAGCTGGGCAAACGATGTGCAGCAAGAATCCCTTAGTTTGTGGAACTAATTTTCAAAGTTAACCTTATCCATTCGAATGGGACTTGGACGTACTTAATTATCAAATTAAATTTAATTATAAAGAACAAATTTAGTGGTGGGAGTATGTACTCCTAGGAGTACTAACCCATTTTCCTATATATATATGCATAACGTGTTCTACGAGAAATTCTATTTATATATATGCATAACGTGTTCAATATATAGTATCATAAAATACCAGCAAATGAAAAAGAATTAAATGGAAAACACAAAATTAAAGGAAAAAAGAAATCATGAACCCAAAACCCCCCAAAACTTTTAGTACTGGTTGGTGTTACCAACCGGTACTAAAATCTCCCCCCGTGCTGACTCGTGCTGCGTGGTGGCCTTTAGCGGCGGTTAAATGCGAAACCGTACTTGGGAATATTAGTCCCCACCTTTAGTGCGATTCTGAATCCGGTACTAAAGGGCCTTACGAACCGGTTGTATAGCCCGGTTCTGCACTAGTGTGCTATCAGACCCTGTATTTTTCTTTTACAATATAATTAAATTTATATTTTACTAAATAGATACGTCTTTCGGGTAATCCGTTTCCACACCTGATCAACCACATCCATACATGAATATAACCTTGTCAATACAAATCGTGAACATGTTTGCATCGATACAGTTAGATGACTAATAATCTTGCATTAAAATCTAACCATAAATTCAAGCGCTCATATACACGCGCATACACTCATCCCTATGAACGCACACACGCATACCCTACCCGTATGAGCGCCTCCAAAAGACTGAGCCGGCATATCATCTTAAGATTGCCTCCGAAAGACTGAGCCGGCATATTATCTTAAGATTTACGAAGTCACCGTAGGCACCTCCCACTGAATGTGCATCGCCGAAAATCCTAAAATAAATCTAGAAATAAATGCGAGCACCAGGATTTGAACCCTGGTGGGCTAGGGATACCACAGTCCCTCTAACCATCCAACCACAGGTTGGTTCGCGATTAAGTTAATTTGGATGATGTGGCTTAACTTGGTACCTCAATGATACTCTGTATTTTGCTTTTAGTATATACAGTAGATCAATATAAATCATGAAGATGATTACATTGACATGGTTAGATGACTAATAGTTCTGCATGAAAGTCTAGCCACAAATTTAAGAATCAATGATTAGGTTAATTTGGATGGAGTGACTTAATGTGATACCTCTATGAGACGCTGTATTTTTTTTAGTATATAATGATAAATAAATAAATAGATAGATAGACAGATAGAATAGATAAAGGATAGAATAGATAGACACAGATAGACAGACCGACCGTCGGACGGATGGATGGATAGATAGATAGATAGATAGATAGATAGATGTTACCCACACTATCCGACAAACATATATCTCGTACCTATAAGATAAATGCTCGGGATACATCGTACAAAGTTTGACCTTGTCAAACATCATACACGTCTTTGTAGTCTGCATGAAACAAGAAACGGGACATGTGAATATATCCTAAAGAAATGATGTAGTACGTAAGCCATAGATATCTTATGAAACAAATTTGGCTATGACAACTTGTGATTTGAGAAAGCTAATGTTGTAGCCATAAGGAAATTATTAGAAAATTGAGAAGAGCTATATGGTGGGATAAATCTAACACATATTGCACCTCTGAACCCCTAGACTATATATGCGGATATTGGAAGGGGGGAGGAGCAACCAAAGCATAGGCATAGGCATAGGCATGGCCATGGGAGCGTGGTCGGCGATGAAGAAGAGCTTATTAATGAAGCTGGGTGTGTGTCTGCTGATCATCGCCATGGCTAACTGCGCTCGGGACATCCCCGACTCCGTTGCTGAGCACCCTCGTACGTAGTAATAATTTCTTTTCTTCATTCATTCTTTCTTTCGATTGATTGATCATAATTCTTGGCTAATCGTGGCAACTGGTGATGGTGATGGGGTGCAGCCGGATACATCATCTGCGGCGAGATCAGCGAGACGTGGCACGGGGGGCTGTGCGCCAAGCACGGCACCTGCAACAAGCCGTGCCGGGCGGAAGGGTACGACTCGGGCTACTGCGCCCCCTTCCCCTTCATGACCTACTGCTGCTGCAAACAGAACTGTGGCAAGTCGTCGTCTCTGCAACCACACAGGAGCAGCATTATGTGCAACTAAGTAGTACTGTACCATGTATGGATGCATGCATGGTTAGTGAAATAAATCTCATTTCGATCGCGCGTGTGTGTACCTACCTATAGATGGCAAAAGGAACCGTTCTTGTAACTTGTTGGAACTGCTGCTATTTCTCAGTGACCAAGAAGAACTGTCCACCAAGTTGCATACATACATACATACATACCGTCAGTTCATCATAATCTAGTGGATAAGATTATTCGGTGCCTCATCCCAATAATTCTGCACTTGTGGGCTGGAACCCACGGAGGTGCGTGTCTCCCTCGTAATCCTCCTCCTTCCCTCGTGAAAACTCTCATCCAGGGTTTTCGTGTCTCTCGCCGGCGCCCCCACCGGTCCACCTAGTCTCCTATGATCCTTGGACCATGGAGCCGCGGTGGATCCCGACACTTGCCAGTGGGAGGGCTCTGTTTTTAGGTGTTTTTATGAGTACTGTTTGGGTTTGTGGCATGCTCAAGAAAACGAGGTGGTGGCGGCTTCTTAAAGATGGAATAAGGTCCTTCCTGCCTAGCCTCCGTTCTGACGATGCCTTTAGCATAGTCGGAGGGCGTGTGAAGGTGTGTTTCTGGCGGATCTCATGGGATCCGGTCGGAATTTGTCTTATGTGGAGCCGTCTTGATACG
Source organism: Aegilops longissima (assembly GCA_021605205.1). Lineage (NCBI taxonomy): Eukaryota > Viridiplantae > Streptophyta > Magnoliopsida > Poales > Poaceae > Aegilops > Aegilops longissima. Next base: position 717,473,003 of record CM038678.1, on the reverse strand, counting down.
GTCTTCATTTGTCTGCCTACGTGTGTCTACAGATTGGATCCTTTCGATCTACGGTTCTCTTCATCGGCAGCGGTTGTTGTCCTAGTGTGATGGTCCTATCGGCCTTAACACGACGACTTCCCGACTGTCTAATACAACAATAGTTGCCCGACTCCGATGAGGGAGGAGTGATGATGGCGGCGTGCCTTCGGCTCGCTCCTGTGCTTGTAGTCGTCGCTAGGTGATCTACGGGCCTGGATGTGATTTTTACTTTTGGTGTTTTTTGTACTACTTTGACAATTGGAGAATAGATCGAAAGTTTTCTCGAAAAAATGTTAGTTTATTGTTTAATGTATGAGCTAAATTAAGGACAGACATGGATCTTTGCATAATCACACTATAATATACTCCCTCTATAAAGAAATATAAGAGCATTTAGAGAGAACGGACATTTGGCTCTCGGCCTTCATGGATGCCTTTTTTGAAAAAAATCAAAATTCAAACTTTTCGGTTTCAAAAAATCTGAAAAATTTGTGTAAGTAAATAAGGATGTTATGTGTATGTCTGTAAAATTTCAGGATGAAATACGATTGAAATACAATCTGTACAAAAAAAACAAACTCATAGCCTGGGAGGATGAATAGTATCATATGTTAAAAAGCCCAAGATTTGTCTTTTTTCACAGCTCTCATTTCAACGCATTTTGCCCTGAAAATTTACACAAATGTGTGTTATTCCTCCATGTATATATGCATTTATTTTTTTCAGATTTTTTTGAAATGTAGAAAATATGAAATTTGAGGAATTTTGATTTTTTTTAACCGAGCTCCACGGAGCTCGGCCTCCAAAGTATACCAGGATTTGTCGTGCCATATAAACATTTGATTATTATTTTTCACTAACTCTCTTATATTTCTTTACAGACAGAGTACCAGATTATATACTACCTAAATCAAACATGTCTTTTCTTAGGATTCATTTGCACTACCTTTAATAATCAATAATAGGAACATTTGTATCCACTCTAATCACTCGGGAAAGAATCCTATGTTTCTACTGTTCATGTAGTATAAAGACGTCATTGAACACTAATCCTATATACTTCTATCAGAAATGTTGAGAATTTGACGTTCGCTGGTTAAGCATGGCAAATCGAATGTTTACATGGCACGGCAAATCGTGATAAAGAACTGGACATGACGGATCTGCCATTTGTACGTTTGCTAAAGGAAATTGACATCATACCAACATAATTTGCCATAAAACACGTTTGGTTTGCTATACTTAAAAATCCGACGTTCGCTGGTTATCAAATATCCTTTTTCTGTTCCTATGTTTGAGGAATTTGGAAATAAAACACAACAGTGAAAAGATCTGAAAACGCAAAGCATCTAATTGACTGACGATGCGAACGCGCCACCTCTTTTCTTTCCCCTCCCTTTGGAGCACACACGAAATGCGCAAGACACCGAAGACGGAGATAGGTCGCCCAACACGGCGAAGAGAAATTTTTTGGCTCTCATTGGATGCATGCCTATCCTCTCTACTATAAGTCGCCTGTTTCCTTTTGTTCTGCATCATCCACCTGCAGCTACAGCCACTAATGACATTACATGATGTATAATTTTTCTTGATGGCCTCGGCGCCAATCACGGAGGACCAGAGTTAACGAATCGAACATCACACAATGAGGGAGGGAGCCACCCAAAGAATTAGCTAATGTACAACTCACTCCCATCGTCTTCTCCGGCGCTGGTCGTACGGACTCCGGCCGTCGCTCGGAGTGTTGTAATAGTCTTGCTGCTTCCCGGCGCCGCTCCATTGCCTTGATGTGTCAGGGTTTTGGGCCCCCTGGCTGGCCGTGCTCCACGGCCTCGACGGCTCGGCGGGGGTGTAGCCCTGCTGGCTTGAAGGATCGGTTGGGGTGTAGCCCTGTTGCGCCGAGCTCCACTGCCTTGAAGGCTCTGCTGGGGTGTAGCCCTGCTGCCCGGAGCTCCGGTGGTTTGAGGGCCCAGCTGGAGTGTAGCCCTGCTGCCCGGAGCTCCACTGGTGGTTTGAAGGCTCGGCTGGAGTGTAGCCCTGCTGCCCGGTGCTCCATTGCCTTGAAGGTTCAGCTGGAGTGTAGCCCTGCTGCCCGGAGCTCCATTGCCTAGAAGGTTCAGCTGGAGTGTAGGTCTGTTGCCCCGAGCTCCGGTCCCTTGATAATTCAGCCGAAGTGTAGCTCTGCTGCACAGAACTCCAGTCCCTTAATGGTTCAGCCGGGGTGTAGGTCTGCTGCCCAGAACTCCAGTCCCTTGATGTCACAGGAGGATTGTAGCTCTGCTGCCTATAATTCCCCAGCTTCGTCGGCTCCGGAACGTACCCTTGGGTGCCGCCATAGACCCTAGCAGCACCAGGCTCAGGGGATAGCGAGTGTCGCTGGCGAACGTTGCGCCCCGACATCTGGTACTCTGACGTTTGGGAGTAACCATTCCTGACTGGCGTAGAAGAACCATAGGCATCGTATGTGCTCTGCATGCTTTGGTTGCTGTAAGCACTCTGGTTAAGATAGGACGCTGACGCATCATTAAATGAATTAGTTGCGTGGTCGGCCCACTGATCAGGTGTTGTACTTCGTCCAGTGCTTGCAACATTAGCAGCACCAGATTGCCAGGGGAATGTCGCATAAGCTGCGGCATTCGGCTCGGGCGTCAAGGAACGTGCTAGACCGGAGTTTGACATGTTCTGAAATTCATGGGCTGGTTTATTTACCGCTGGCTGCTGATGGATGGCCACTGCAGCATGATCAGACGCCAAGCCATATGGCTGGTTATGCTGGTGTATCGAAGTTCTATCCAACATGTTATTCACGGGCGCAGCATACTGAGTCAGTGAATTTACCGAGACCGCAGACTGAGGTGGTAAAGACGGGGCATTACTTTGGATGTGTGCCGGCAAGGCAGAAACTGAAGTATAGGGTTGTGAAGGCAACGGACTAACAACATTTGAGAAGCTTTGGTGCACTTCGCTTGCAAAAGGTGTGTTCCCATTGTTTGGTAACCGCGCCTGCTGCAAGTTTGGAGCCCTCGCATGCGTCGGAAAATCAGATCTCCAGCCCACCTGCCAAAGATAACATACATATATACATGAACAAAGAGTGACAGCCTTGACACTGGAGAAAGAAAAGAAAAAGAGAGCCAGCGGACTAACACTTGCTGGAAGATCTTTTGGAGGAGTCGGTGATGGAAGTGAAGTAGGGATAGTTTCAGGGCCAGGTTCAGGCTCGTTTGAAACCCCAGTGCCGTTGGGCAGACTATTGACCAGCTCCGAAAGTCCAAGGCCAGTCTGCTTCAGCATGTCCAGGAGCGCGACGGTCTGCTCGGTTGGCAGGTTCCCCACCTCGTTAGATGATAGAGCAAATACAAGCTGTGGATTCTTGAGCAGCACTGCAAGCAGCTCAAGATCTGGCTCAGAAGCTGCACCATTTGCACCAGAAGCGACTGTCAGAGATGATGACGAGGTTGATCCAGCTTGCTGGATCTCATCAGGAACAACCATGTTCAGAGGGGCAGCTCCGACGCTATCCACCTCCATAGTGTCAGCATCTGGTGGCTGTTCAATTGGAATTTCTGGGGTCAGGCTGTCGTCAAAGTCCATTTCCAAATCCCATGGGTCCTTGGGATTCGAGGGGATGTCCTTTGGACTTGCATAAAAAGTTTCCTTCTCGCGTCGATTTCTCTGTGCCTGAACGTCAAGCTCCTTGCTGTTTTCCCCAGCACTAACACTCCACGAGGGGTCTATCCACACCTCTGCAATAGGAGATAATAAACTTCAAACAATGAACAGATAAACCAATAGATCATAGATCATGTTCCAGGTAACAGCCTAAGAAAATATTAGACTTGGAAAGTGAAAAAAGGAAGAAACTTTTAATCTCTGCAACAGGCAAAACGCAATGGTATCAATTGGTAGGTTCCTTGTATTCAATCTCAACTGGCTAAAATATCTGGATCACATCATTCAACCAGTTGCTTCTTCATGTTAAGGTGTGGCTAACAAGATCCTCAGTTTAGTTCTTTTATTTATCAAACTCGCAGCTATTTTAAACTCAATTTCGCAGCTTTTCTATTTTGTTAAACAGTTGTTGAAACAGCAATCGCCGACAGCATAACCGTATCTCTTGGAAATATCTTCCTAGTGAGCCGAGTTGTTTATATGAGAAGTAATAATGAACAAAATCGCTAGGTAGTCCATTTGCATCATTGTCAAGTGTCAGGTAGTATGTATTTCGCTGCAAATAAGTACCAAAATTCAAGGGCCGAGAAGTGGCTGCTTCTGATACAGAAACAGGTAGGCCTACCACAGTCAGTCAGTCACAAAACAACAGCTGCAGGTCAAATAAGACCAAATTGTAATAACACTTGCATTACAACTCCCCATATGCACTGCAAATTAAGGAAAGGGCAACATGATCTATAGTTAAATAAACAACATTGTATTTCTTGATGGTCCATGTAACTTCAGCATGGGGTAGCATTTGATATAAGCAAAGGACCCCAGAGCTTTTCATCTGCTCTACAAACTCCAAGAAAAGAACTTGAACAGTTTACAACTGCCAGAAAATAGCGAATTATGAAGTTAAACACACCTCCTGAATGTCTACTGCTTTTGGCAAATAATTTTACATTAATACACAATGTGGTCAATAGTGGATTATGCTGGGTATTTTCTATGAACTGGATGGATAACAAATGTGTATAAGGTCACACGCACTGGGCACCGCCATGTCATGTGCCAGGCCAAACCACAACTATTCAATGTGCTTTGAGAGCAGTACTTGTTTGTCATCTTGTGTTTGAATTTTGAATGAGCAAAAATTTGGACGCAACATGTGCAATACAGATTTTCAGGTCACATGCTATGCCAGGCACATGATCCACTTTCGTCGTTATTCGTGTTCTTCCAGATCGATATGCTCAGGAACTGTATAAACACATTGGTCCAAGTATAAACCGTTGTGGATTTACTCAGCATACTTCCTATAAGTACACCAAGTAAGTAATGGTGCAGCCTGAAAGCATGGTACTACACGCATGTTCATATGATACATGGGAAACCATAAATGTTACTTTCTTGTGGCATTGCAGAAAATTGTACACAATGTTGATCCTATGTCTTGGATAACCTTCATTTGATTACCCGTCTTAGGTTCAAATGTACATCTTAGATGAGTTATTCATACCATTGAAAATGCACATATAACTGGCGTGCATGAGATCAAACAAAAGAAATGACACACGCCCAGATCATGTGTAACACAAAAGGTATGTTGAGGTGCAGTTTTCTCCGTTTCAAGTTTCAACTGAAGGAATCATCTCCATATATTGATTTTGGAGATCAAACCTGATATAAGCTATGGTTTACGCCATTCACAAAAGCTTGGGGTGTTGTTACAAATAAAAGGCAATGCACTCCCAAGTTCTTAAGCCGCCGAACACTCCATTAACCATATGACTTCACTGGTTCTTGTTGTCCAAAGAAGTTTATTGAACTCGGATAGACCCAACACTCTTAAGAAATTGGGCAAGTGAGGGAGCACAAAGCAAAGGTATACCTGGTGGTATCTGCCAATGAACCCTCTTGGAATCCAATTTCTCTATGGGGGTCTCTCTGGGAGCTATGTTTAGCTTCGGAGTGGCCAGGATTTCTGGATTATCAGACAAAGGTACAGCATTCTGTATAGAAGTTGATGGGCTTGGGTCAACAGGTTGTTTAGCAGTTGATGTGAGGGGACTTCTGGGCGTAGGAGGCTCATTTGAGTTGACCAAGCCAGAGGGTTTTTTATTTTCTGTCATCTCAGGTTTATCAGACACTTTACTTGTGTCAACCTTGCCATACTTCTCCTGCATAAACATGGCACGCATCTTTGCTTTTTGGATATCATCTGCAGATAATGGTCTGCTATTATTTGTACATATGCTCCTTGCAGAATGAGCGTTCTTCCCGGCAGCTTTCCGATTTGGATGTTCTACAAGTTGAACTTTTCTTCTTTCTTTGGACTCTGTAAATTAGCTAAGGAAATTCACACAAACAGTTTGAGATGTGATAAATGTGAATATAACTGAAGTAACAAAGTAAAAAATTCAATTTGAAGATGACCTCAATCATAATGAGTAATAACGAATATGAAGTCTACATGCACAATTATAAACTTATTATTTTTATTAATGAATCATCCAATTTACACAGTTAAAGCAACAATAGACAGTAACACTGCCTTTTGAGGACCTATATGTCCACAAGCTGTAACTAAAGAGAAAACTGAAAAGGAAGCTATTAGTAATACCAATTTAACAAGACACGTTATAATACAAATAACCAGACACAACACACACCAACTAGGGGCAGAATAAAAATTGAGAACTCCTAAGGGTCCTTATGTAAGAAGTGCAAGATACTGATGAAACTACCAAAGCCACCAGATCTTAGTACAGATTAGTTAATTAGACACTACTATTTGCTAAGGATGAACTATAATGTAAATGTGATTGGAAAAAAAACCTATAATAGCATATTATACACAGGAACAGACAACAATATGTTCAGAAAGAGAAGTAAAACTGGTAATGGTGAACTCAAAACATAATAAAAGGATACTTGTCTGCACAGGACTCTTTTTATACGACTCATCAGCAGAAGCAGTGAGCAGCAGTGGAGTTTTCTTGGGCTCAGGCTTCCTGCACAATGCCACACAAACCAAGTCAAACAAAATTTTACCAACCAAAATAGAGGTAATGGAAATCACTTAGCACTACTACAGTTTAAACTTATTCAAAGAAGTGAGAAGTTAAAAACTTAAAATGCACCTGCTCTCACTTGCACCTTCAGTCAAGGCAAGGATCTCCTCCTGATAGACCACAGCGATTAAATTGCAGAACATGTGAATCTACCCATACATATACATATCATTGCTTAGATACTTACAGTAATATCAACTTCAGATCTCCAGGACTCATCATGGAGAATTTCACTTATCCTGTAATAGAAAATAAATTACCACAATGGAAACCTAGAGAAAAGGTAATAGCAAACAATGTAGAACTCACCTTTGTTTACAGATTAAATCCTTTTGAGGTTTCTTCGATGCCTGACTCCGTACGAGCACTTTGCTCAATCTGGAGAGCAGGTTTCTGGCCCTGCCAGATATGTCTGATCTTCAAAAATCAGATATGTATTAGTAAGCAGCCCGGGAAATTAAGAAAATCAATAAATGCATAAGTTCATACAGCTGTGCAATAAGAAATGTTAAAAATGCTAGAACTAATTCTGATGGAAAAATGCATCTCAACAATACTGTACTGGACAAGCAAAAATAGAAATTCACAACAAAATTAGGCCTTTGAAAGTAGAAACATTATCAAACTAAAATCGTCTTTCACATGTCAAAGATCATGCAATACAAATGTAAGTCTTGTGGCAGTTTCTACACACCTTGTGTCCTATAAAACCGCAATCTGTTGATAGTTTGCAATACAACTGACATGTGGGCTGGCAAAGCTTTATGTAGTGGAAGGTGCAGAAGCACCTACAGCAATGAGATGGTAGTTAAAAATACATGCTATACACATATACATACATGCTCAGATGTCACAAATAGGAACCTTGAAAATGACGAGAATAACAGTTGTTTGCTCTTCAGTAGCTGCTTGGCTCAGCCATGTTGACACAATAGTCAAACCGCCCATTGTTAAGAACCTGCACAGTTATTGGAAACATGAAGCTAGGAATGATATAATCATTTCAAGCTCTGTACATACTATATGGCCTATATCTTACCAACTAAGAATCGTAGCATTATTTATTTGAAGAATCCATTCCATCAACTTGACCTGTCCAGAAAACGTTTCCTCCTTTCGCATTAGGGCAAAGATACTATCCAAAAACTTTTTATCTTCCGACTCAACACCAGGAGCAACATCCTCTTGTTTGGTTTCCTTTTGAACAGAATCTGGATTAATCTTAGCATCAGTTGGTTGGATTGTTCCCGTAGGGGTGACAGGGATTGGGGTTGCAGTGCACTGCTGGACCTCTGGTTGTTGTATAGAGCTCTGAGGGGCCTCCGCTAGTTGTGAAGAGCTTTGGAACATCTCCAATGGTTCTAAAGTGCTCAAAGGTACAACAACTTGAGCATGTGTCTCAATGTCAAGAGGTGTCTGCTCAGTGTTCAAAGAGCATACATTGGTAGCCGTCTTGGATGCCTCCAATTTGAGTGCTGTCTTGGATGCCTCCAATTTGAGTGCTGTCTTGGATGCCTCCAATTTGAGTGCTTTCTCTCGTGACAAACGGACAGCTTTTCTTACTCGTGTACGCTGACTTGCAAAAAACTCCCTTACCTAATAACCATTGAGGTAGAGCTTGTCAATAACAACTCACGGAAAAGGGAATTCAAATGATATCATAAGCTCATGTTTGACACAGGAACCAAACACATTGCAACCAATCAAGCTAAAATAAAAAGGGGGGAAATATAGAGATACTGTTGAAACTTGAACCCAGTTCAATGGCTACTGTCCACTCGTATATGGTGAAAAGATTTAGGTGTAATTCCATTCCAAACCAATCATAAGAAGAGTGTATAAAGAGCACATAAACAGGCATAAGACATAAAGGTCCAAACAGAAAAACAGCACATGCAAGAAAAAGAGCAAACCTGTGTAACAGTAAGCCCACAAAGTGCGCTAATTTCACGAGTTTCTCTTTTGCCAAGAGTATCTTTCACAGCAAAAAGTGACTGCATGGAATTAACTGCTTTCGGATTCAACAGATCCCTTGGTTTTTTACCTACAAAATTTGAAACGCTATAAAAGAAATGCTTTCAATAGCAGGCAATAATTACGATATTGTGCATTAATCTTTAAAAAATCTTTGTTGCCTGGGCACTAGTCATCTAATTTTGCCAGCGGTGACATGAGTGATGAGTGAAGGACTCAACCTTAATTCCTTAAATCCAATAAAATTTTCAGTGTCTCTCAATATTATAGTCCATGATGCTTGTGTCAGTTTATTGTGTTTTTACTGATGTATAAAAAAAAAGGTATTATGCCAAGCTGAATCCAATTGATGCAGGGAAACAACTCACCTATCTTGATAGACAATGCACCAGCAGCCTGTAAGAAACAATCAAATTTAAGATTAGTCAATAGATTAACCATTTCCTAGAAAGGTAAAGGAGGGCAATTGTAGCATGCATTCAGGGTCTAAGCAAGGTAACGATACAGCAAGATGGCATACATGCAAAACTGGCAATATTACAAAAGTATGTATATCCAAATACATTCAAACAACTTATAAAGTTTGTTTCTTGAAAACCATGATTTACAAAAGAGAAGTAATTTTACAATTTCATTTGCCAGATGATAAAGTAAAGAAAACTGTTTGCCCAGCTAAGCCTATCATGAACATCAGAGTAGCTACGAAATCAGTATTCAGTACCCCCATTGTCCTTAAACATGTGTAGCTTCCAATTTCTCGGTGTCTCAAAGTTATATATTTATGAGAATCAAAAAGTACATAATATTATGGATGCATTAGGATTTCAACATTCAATATCCTGCTGTCCCTAGATACGTGTGGCTTCTGGCTTCCCCATTGTCTCAAAGTCACAACTTTGGCAATTGCTTTTATACAAGTACTATGTCATCAGGATCAATAAATACATAATATTCTGGATGTACTAGGGCCTAGATATTAGAAATAAACACATGTGGTGTAGTAAAGCACCGCGCAGCCGCACAAATTCAGTAACAATCTGGGCAGAACTATGGAATTTACATCATACAGCACGACAGCAACAACCAACTACAGCTACCGGAAAAAAAAACTGAATGAAGTAAGCCGGAGAAACTGGAACCATATCCAACCTAAGGTTTGACGGGCACCCAATCAGGCACAAAACTGGCCGCGCGAGGGAAGAAAAACAGGCGCGTAGATCGAGAGAGATGCGGGGGGGGAGCGGAGAGTGGAGAAGGGGAGCTGCTGACCATCTCCTGGGCGAGCGGGTTGACGCCGGTGAGGCGGCACTGGGCGACGACGAGGCGCTGGAGCTGGTCGGCCTGCGCGTGCAGCTGCTGCTGCTGCGCCGCCACCATGGCGGGGATCGAGCCCGCGCCGCCCCACTCGACGAGGGCGCCGGCCGCGGGCTTGAAGGGGGCGAGCTCCATGGCGCCCGCGGGCGGCTGCGCATCAGGAGGCTGCCGCCGCCCCCCGCTCTCCGTCGGCGCGGCGCCGGGGCTGCTAGGGTTTGGCGGCGGGGCGCGCGGCTCACGAGGGGGAGGTGATGCGAGCGGACGGAGACGGAGACGGGGACGGGACGGGGACGCGACAGGGGCTGATGGACAGATGAGGTGCGGCAGTTTTTTTCCTCTCTCTCTCCCCTTCTCGTTAGCCTGGTGCTGGACTGCGCGGTGGGCCCCAGTGTCAGTGCCAATATTTTTTCTTGTGACGAACAGGGATGAAAAACGTCTCCTTGATATATTTTTTCTTTCTTTTTCTTGTAAATAAAAAAGCTGTTATTTTTTCCGATTATTTACACTCTTCATATAGTATTGCTTTTGTGAACCAATCTGTGGTTACATAGTTAGGATGACTCGAGTCTTAGATTTGACACAATGCATCTGTGGGGACTTCATAAATCTCAAGATATGCGTCGGTTCGATCTCTCGGAGATGCTCATAAGGATAGAGTGTGCGTGTGTGCCTGCGTTCATAGGGATATGAGCATTTGTGTATGTACTGTCGAAAAAATGTAGTATTGCTTTTTAATGCAATTATACAAATGCAGACGCTTACGTACACCCATCCTTATGTACACATGTACTTACCCCTATGAACATCTCCGAGAGACTAAGTCGATGGATTTTATAGATTGAGTTGAACCATGTAAACTATGCTCATTTCATGTTGAGATTGTTGATTCATTTTTCCACATCTATCTTAAAAGAAGGGGAGGGGGGATTCTTGCTCACGCTAACAAAAAAATAACATAATGCGTCTGTGGGGACTTTATAAATTTTAAGATGATGTGCCGGCTCGATCTCTCGGAGATGCTCTTAGGGATATAGTGTGCGTGCATGCGTTCATAGGGTATGAGCATTTCTTTCTGTAGTGTCACAAAATATAGTGTTGCCTTTTAACACAATATATACAAATGTAGACGCTCACATACACCCATCCTTATGTACACATGTACACCTGTATTACCCCCTTGAACATCTTTGAGAGACTGAGTCGATGGGTTTTTTAGATTGAGTCAAACCATGTGAGATGTGCTCACTTCATGTTGAGATTGTTGATTCATTTTTTTTCACGTCTATCTTAAAAGGGGGGTTGTTGTACTTCTCGCTAACATCGTCGAGTTTCTCCACTGAGACGGATTAGACGGAGTTTTGGTGTAGATTCCTGCCAGTTTCTCGAGGCAGTGAGATAAAGGTTTCTCGTCGTGCATAACCGACGACGAGATTTGTTGTCAGATTTTTCAGATCGATTTAAGGGTTCAACGGTGAAGACTACGACTTCAAGGCGATGGTACTTAGGGGCACATGCACAAAGGTTTTCCAGTTGTCGTCGACGAGGTCAAGCTGGCTCCAGTATGGGAGTGATGGCAACATCGCCTCAGCGGCTGCTACTCCCGCGGGAGTTGGGTTTCCCCAAAGAGGAAGGGTGATGTAGATAGCAGCAAAGGTTCTCTCTCAATTAAGAAGCAATGTTTAATCAAATTGGTAAAGAGTCAACAAAGATAAGCATCGCCTTGTTGGGGAACGTAGTAATTTCAAAAAAAATCCTACGCACATGCAAGATCATGGTGATGCATAGCAACGAGAGGGGAGAGTGTTGTCCACGTACCCTCATAGACCGAAAGCGGAAGCGTTAGCACAACGCGGTTGATGTATTCGTACGTCTTCATGATCCGACCGATCAAGTACCGAACGCACGGCACCTCCGAGTTAAGCACACGTTCAGCCCGATGACGTCCCTTGCTACCTCTTGAGCACTGCGTTGGATTTTCTTGAAGAGGAAAGCGTGATGCAGCAGAATAGAGTAAGTATTTCCCTCAATTTTTTAGAACCAAGGTATCAATCCAGTAGGAGGCTACGCGCAAGTCCCTCGTACCTACACAAAACAAATAGCTCCACGCAACCAACGCGATTAGGGGTTGTCAATCCCTTCACGGTCACTTACGAGAGTGAGGTTTGATAGAGACGATAGATAATATTTTTGGTATAAAGATGCAAAGTAAAATAAAATCAAAGTAAAAAAGCAAAAAGCAATAATAAAGTGTTGGCAGATAAATATGATAAAGATAGACCTCGGGGCCATAGATTTCACTAGTGGCTTCTCTCAAGAGCATAAGTATTCTATGGTGGGTGAACAAATTACTGTTGAGCAATTGATAGAATTGAGTATAGTTATGAGAATATCTAGGTATGATCATGTATATAGCATCACGTCCGAGACAAGTAGACCGACTCCTGCCTGCATCTACTACTATTACTCCACTCATCGACCGCTATCCAGCATGCATCTAGAGTATTAAGTTCAAGAAAACAGAGTAACGCCTTAAGCAAGATGACATGATGTAGAGGAATAAATTCATGCAATATGATAAAAAAACATCTTGTTATCCTCGATGGCAACAATACAATACGTGCCTTGCTGCCCCTCATCACACCGGGAAAGGACACCGCAAGATTGAACCCAAAGCTAAGCACTTCTCCCATTGCAAGAAAAACCAATCTAGTAGGCCAAAACAAACTGATAATTCGAAGAGACTTGCAAAGATAACCAATCATACATAAAAGGATTCAGAGAAGATTCAAATATTGTTCATAGATAATCTTGATCATAAACCCACAATTCATCGGTCTCAACAAACACACCGCAAAAAGAAGATTACATCGAATAGATCTTCACGAGAGAGGGGGAGAACATTGTATTGAGATCCAAAAAGAGAGAAGAAGCCATCTAGCTACTAACTATGGACCCGAAGGTCTGAAGTAAACTACTCACACTTCATCGGAGGGGCTATGATGATGTAGAAGCCCTCCATGGTGGATTCCCCTTCCGGTGGAGCTCCGGAACAGGACCCAAGATGGGATCTCGTGGATACAGAAAGTTGCGGCGGTGGAATTAGGTTTTGGCTCCGATGTCGATCGTTTGGGGTGCGTGAGGTATATATAGGAGGAAGGAGTACGTCGGTGGAGCAACGGGGGGCCCACGAGGCAGGGGCGCGCCCCCCACCCTCGTGGCCACCTCCCTTCTTTCTTGACGTGGGGTCCAAGTCTCCTGGATCATGTTCGGTGAGAAAATCACGTTCCCGAAGGTTTCATTCCGTTTGAACTCCGTTTGATATTCCGTTTCTTCGAAACACTGAAATAGGCAAAAAAAAAACAGCAATTTTGGGCTGGGCCTCCGGTTAGTAGGTTAGTCCCAAAAGTAATATAAAAGTGGAAAATAAAGCCCAATATGGTCCAAAACAGTAGATAATATAGCATGGAACAATCAAAAAATATAGATACGTTGGAGACGTATCAGGCATCCCCAAGCTTAATTCCTGCTCGTCCTCGAGTAGGTAAATGATAAAAACATAATTTTTGATGCAGAGTGCTACTTGGCATAATTTCAATGTAATTCTTCTTAATTGTGGTATGAATATTCAGATCTGAAAGATTCAAGACAAAAGCTCATATTGACATAAAAATAATAATACTTCAAGCATACTAACAAAGCAATTATGTCTTCTCAAAATAACATGGCCAAAAAAAGTTCATCCCTACAAAATCATATAGTTTAGTCATGCTCCATTTTTGTCACACAAGAGTGCTCTCATCATGCACAACCCCGATGACAAGCCAAGCAATTGTTTCATAGTTTAGTAATCTCAAACTTTATAAACCTTCACGCAATACATGAGCGTGAGACATGGCTATAGCACTATGGGTGGAATAAAATATGATGATGGGGGTTATGTGGAGAAGACAAAAAGGAGAAAGTCTCACATCAATGAGGCTAATCAATGGGCTATGGAGATGCCCATCGATTGATGTTAATGCAAGGAGTAGGGATTGCCATGCAACGGATGCACTAGAGCTATAAATGAATGAAAGCTCAACAAAAGAAAGTAAGTGGGTGTGCATCCAACTTGCTTGCTCTCGAAGACCTAGGGCACTTGAGGAGGCCCATTGTTGGAATATACAAGCCAAGTTCTATAATGAAAAATTCCCACTAGTATATGAAAGTGACAAAACAAGAGACTCTCTATCATGAAGATTATGGTGCTATTTTGAAGCACAAGTGTGGAAAAAAGGATAGTAGCATTGCCCCTTTTTTTGGGCCTTTTTTTTTCTTTGGCCCTTCTCTTTTTTTATTGGGACAATGCTCTATTAAATGATGATCATCACACTTCTATTTATTTACAACTCAATGATTACAACTCGATACTAGAACAAAGTATGACTCTATATGAATGCCTCCGACGGTGTACCAAGATATGCAATGAATCAAGAGTGACATGTATGAAAGAATTATGAATGGTGGCTTTGCCACAAATACTATGTCAACTACATGATCATGCTAAGCAATATGACAGTGATGAATATGTCATAAAAAACCGGAACGGTGCAAAGTTGCATGGCAATATATCTCGGAATGGCTATGGAAATGCCATAATAGGTAGGTATGGTGGCTGTTTTGAGGAAGATATAAGGAGGTTTATGTGTGAAAGTGCGTATCATATCACGGGGTTTGGATGCACCGGTGAAATTTGCACCAACTCTCAATGTGAGAAAGGGCAATGCACTGCATCAAGAGGCTAGCAATGATGGAAGGGTGAGAGTGCGTATAATCCATGGACCCAACATTAGTCATAAATAACTCACATACTTATTGCAAAAATCTACAAGCCATCAAAAACCAAAGCACTACGCGCATGCTCCTAGGGGGATAGATTGGTAGGAAAAGACCATCGCTCGTCCCCGACCGCCACTCATAAGGAGGACAATCAAATAACACCTCATGTTTCAAATTTGTTACATAACGTTTACCATAAGTGCATGCTACGGGACTTGCAAACTTCAACACAAGCATTTCTCAAATTCACAACTACTCAACTAGCACAACTTTGATATTATCACCTCCATATCTCAAAACAATTATCAAGCATCAAACTTTTCTTGGTATTCAACACACTCAAAAGAAAGTTTTACAAATCTTGAATACCAAGCATATTAAGATTTTTAAGCAAATTACCATGCTATTTAAGACTCTCAAAATAATCTAAGTGAAGCATGAGAGATCAATAGTTTCTATAAAACAAATCCACCACCATGCTCTAAAAGATATAAGTGAAGCACCAGAGCAAAACTATATAGCTCAAAAGATATAAGTGAAGCACAAAGCGTATTCTAACAAATTCCAATTCATGGATGGCTCTCTCAAAAGGTGTGTATAACAAGGATGATTGTGGTAAACTAAAAAGCAAAGACTCAAATAATACAAGACGCTCCAAGCAAAACACATATCATGTGGTGAATAAAAATATAGCTCCAAGTAAAGTTACCGATGGAAGTAGACAAAAGAGGGGATGCCCCGAAGTAGACGAAAGAGGGGATGCCTTCCGGGGCATCCCCAAGCTTTGACTTTTTGGTGTCCTTGGATTATATTGGGGGTGCCATGGGCATCTCCAAGCTTAGGCTCTTTCCACTCCTTGTTCCATAATCCATCAAAAGATTTCACCCAAAACTTGAAAACTTCACAACACAAAACTCAACAGAAATCTCGTGAGCTCCGTTAGTGAAAGAAAACAAAGGACCACTTCAAGGTAATGTAATTAACTCATTCTTTATTTATATTGGTGTTAAAACTACTGTATTCCAACTTCTCTATGGTTTATAAACTATTTTACTAGCCATAGATTCATCAAAATAAGCAAACAACACACGAAAAACAGAATCTGTCAAAAACAGAACGGTCTGTAGTAATCTGTTACTAACGCAAACTTATGGAACTCCAACAATTCAGCCAAAATAGGACGACCTAGGCAATTTGTTTATTGATCAGTAGCAATTGGAATCACTATTTTATCACATTCTGGTGATTTTTAACAATTGTTTTCGTGGACAGAAAGTTTCTGGAAATTACAGCAAGATCAAATAACTATCATCCAAGAAGATCCTATAGGTTTAACTTGGCACAAACACTAATTAAAACATAAAACTACATATAAACAGAAGATAGATGGATTATTTATTCCTAAACAGAAGCAAAAGCAAAAACAACTAAAAATAAAATTGGGTTGCCTCCCAACAAGCGCTATCGTTTAACGCCCCTAGCTAGGCATAAAAGCAAGGATAGATCTAGGTATTGCCATAATAGTGGTATGGCAAATCATGAAAACTTATCTCATATTCTCTACATTCAGCAGCAAGTTTTCTTTGAGGCAAGCAAAAATAATCAAAAGGGCTAAATTTAATGGGACAAAAGTCCCCAAGATCAATCTCGGGAGGTATGGGTTCCTCCCTAGGCCCTTTGTATTGCACAACCAATTCATCATTAAGAGCATTTTTTTGGCAAAAAGCTACAAGCCTTCGTTCAAGAGGAAAACCTAGTCCATTATTCTGAATAGCAAAATCATCATTAAGCTCCGAAATTTTATCAACTAGAACATCGGCAGGAACCTTTTTCCTAAGATTTTCATTATAAGCAATATGATCTAAAGATTGTAAACGCATCATGTCTTCTTGATTAAAAAGGATAGCTTCAATGGGAGGATGACTAGCATCTACCCTATAATGCGCAAAGATTTCTTTGGCCTCTTTTATTATAAATCTAAACTCATGAGACAAAAAGATAGTGGCGGCACGCTTGACAGAAGAATGCTCAATATTAGAAAATTCTAAGAAAATTCTTTGTATGCAAGGATGCATGTGCATAAATTGCCTTTCAAGTTCAACTATAAGCATGGCAATAGCGTCCGCAAAACTACTAGTTTTATGAAGAATAGAACCGCCCATAGAAGGCAAAGCACCGGCACAAGTAAAGAAATCTTGAATAACTCCTTTTCCAATAATATTACCACTACCAATTCGAAATCTTTTTGTATGCAAGGTAGGGGGTTCTTCAGCAGGAGCATCAGAATTTTCTATGATATTATTATTGTCCATATCGGCAATAATTTCCCCAAATTCAGACATAACGACAGGCAAGCGAGAAAAAGGCAAACGGAAAAGAGAGGGCGAATAAAACGGCAAGGGTGAAGTGGGGGAGAGGAAAACGAGAGGCAAATGGCAAATAATGTAATACGAGAGATAAGGGATTGTGATGGGTACTTGGTATGTTAACTTTTGCGAAGACCTCCCCGGCAACGGCGCCAGAAATCTTCCTGCTACCTCTTGAGCACTGCGTTGGATTTCCTTCAAGAGGAAAGGGTGATGCAGCAGAGTAGAGTAAGTATTTCCCTCAGTTTTTGAGAACCAAGGTATCAATCCAGTAGGAGGCTACGCCCAAGTCCCTCGTACCTACACAAAACAAATAGCTCCACGCAACCAACGCGATTAGGGGTTGTCAATCCCTTCACGGTCACTTACGAGAGTGAGATCTGATAGAGATGATAGATAATATCTTTGGTATTTTTGGTATAAAGATGCAAAGTAAAATAAAAGCAAAAAGCAATAATAAAGTGTTGGGAGATAAATATGATAAAGATAGACCCGGGGGCCATAGATTTCACTAGTGGCTTCTCTCAAGAGCATAAGTATTCTACGGTGGGTGAACAAATTACTGTTGAGCAATTGACAGAATTGAGCATAGTTATGAGAATATCTAGGTATGATCATGTATATAGGCATCACGTCCGAGACAAGTAGACTGACTCCTTCCTGCATCTACTACTATTACTCCACTCATCGACCGCTATCCAAAGATGCATCTAGAGTATTAAGTTCAAGAAAACAGAGTAACGCCTTAAGCAAGATGACATGATGTAGAGGATAAATTCATGCAATATGATAAAAAAAACATCTTGTTATCCTCGATGGCAATAGTACAATACGTGCCTTGCCGCCCCTACTGTCACTGAGAAAGGACACCGCAAGATTGAACCCAAAGCTAAGCACTTCTCCCATTGCAAGAAAAACCAATTTAGTAGGCCAAACCAAACTGATAATTCGAAGAGACTTGCAAAGATAACCAATCATATATAAAAGAATTCAGAGAAGATTCAAATATTGTTCATAGATAATCTTGATCATAAACCCACAATTCATCGGTCTCAACAAACACATCACAAAAAGAAGATTACATCGAATAGATCTCCACGAGAGAGGGGGAGAACATTGTATTGAGATCCAAAAAGAGAGAAGAAGCCATCTAGCTACTAACTATGGACCCGAAGGTCTGAAGTAAACTACTCAAACTTCATCGGAGGGGCTATGATGATGTAGAAGCCCTCCGTGGTGGATTCCCCTTCCCATGGAGCTCGGAACAGCCCCAAGATGGGATCTCGTGGATACGTAAAGTTGCGGCGGTGGAATTAGGTTTTTGGCTCCGTATCTGATCGTTTGGGGGTACGTAGGTATATATAGGAGGAAGGAGTACGTCGGTGGAGCAACGAGGGGCCCACGAGGCAGGGGGCGCACCCTAGGGGGGTCGGTGAGGGAGTCCTGGATTAGGGGGTATCTGGACAGCCGGACTGTGTACAACGTCCGGACTATTGAAGCGTGAAGATACAAGACTCAAGACTTCGGCCCGTGTCCGGATGGGACTTTCCTTGGCGTGGAAGGCAAGCTTGTCGATCCGGATATTATATTTCCTTCCTTGTAACCGACTCCATGTAAACCCTAGCCCTCTCTGGTGTCTATATAAACCGGAGAGGTTGGTCCTTAGAAGGCCGATCACAATTACAATCATACCGTCATAGGCTAGCTCTTAGGGTTTAGCCTCTACGATCTCGTGGTAGATCTACTCTTGTACTGCCCATATCATCAATATTAATCAAGCAGGAAGTAGGGTTTTACCTCCATCAAGAGGGCCCGAACCTGGGTAAACATCTGTGTCCCTTGCTTCCTGTTACCATCAGCCTTGACGCATAGATCGGGACCCCCTACCCGAGATCCGCCGGTTTTGACACCGGCATTGGTGCTTTCATTGAGAGTTCCTCTGTGTCGTCGCTACGGGGCTCGATGGCTCCTTCAATCACCGTCAATAACACGGTACCTGACAGTCACGACGAGCACGACTTAGACCTGCAATCGGACAAAGCTCGGGGTATCACCCCCGCAGTAGCCTCGGACCTAAATCCGGAGCAGGCTGCGTTGCCTAAGGACAGAGGGCTGGACCCCGCCCCGCAGGTCGCACAATTATCGGCGGTGGAGCCGAACACGGGCCTTACCTCTGTGGTGGCCTACGACTTCGTGAAGGAAATATGCCCTAGAGGCAATAATAAAGTTATTATTTATTTCCTTATATCATGATAAATGTTTATTATTCATGCTAGAATTGTATTAACCGGAAACATAATACATGTGTGAATATATAGACAAACAGTATGTCACTAGTATGCCTCTACTTGACTAGCTTGTTAATCAAAGATGGTTATGTTTCCTAACCATGAACAAGGAGTTGTTATTTGATTAACAAGGTCACATCATTAGTTGAATGATCTGATTGACATGACCCATTCCGTTAGCTTAACACTTGATCGCTTAGTATGTTAATGCTTTCTTCATGACCCATACATGTTCCTATAACTATGAGATTATGCAACTCCGCTTACGGAGGAACACTTTGGTACTACCAAACGTCACAACGTGAATCGGGTGATTATAAAGGAGTACTACAGTGTCTCCAAAGGTACTTGTTGGGTTGGCGTATTTCGAGATTAGGTTTTGTCACTCCGATTGTCGGAGAGGTATCTCCAGCCTTCTCGGTAATGCACATCACTTAAGCCTTGCAAGCATTACAGCTAATGAGTTAGTTGTGAGATGATGTATTACGGAACGAGTAAAGAGACTTACCGTAACGAGATTGAACTAGGTATTGGATACCGACGATCGAATCTCGGGTAAGTAACATACCGATGACAAAGGAACAACGTATGTCGTTATGCGGTTTGACCGATAAAGATCTTCGTAGAATATGTAGGAACCAATATGGGCATCCAGTTCCGCTATTGGTTATTGACCGAGAATGGTTCTAGGTCATGTCTACATAGTTCTCGAACCCGTAGGGTCCGCACGCTTAACGCTTCGATGACAGTTCATTATGAGTTTATAAGTATTGATGCACAAGTTTGTTCGAGTCCCGGATGTGATCACGGACATGACGAGGAGTCTCGAAATGGTCGAGACATAAAGATTGATATATTGAAGCCTATGTTTGGACTTGAATGGTTCCGAGTGAAAACAGGATGTTATGGAACACCGGGGTTACGGAACCCCGGGGGTATATGGGCCTTCATGGGCCTCAAGGGAGAAGGAGAAGGGCCGGCCAAGGTGGGCTGCGCCCCCTCCCCTTCCAGTCCGAATAGGACAAGGAGAGGGGCGGCGCCCTCCCTCTTTCCCTCCCCAATCCTACTCCAACTAGGAGAAGGGGAGTCCTACTCCTGGGAGTAGGACTCCTCCTTAGTGCGCCTCCCCTTGGGCCGCCACCTCCCCTTGTCTCCTTTATATCACGGGGCAGGGGGCACCCCATGACACACAAGTTGATCTACGGATCTGTCCTTAGCCGTGTGCGGTGCCCCTTCCACCATATTCTACTTGGTCATATCGTCATGGAGCTTAGGCGAAGCCTGCGCGCGGAGGAGTCATATCGTCGCGAGCTTAGGCGAAGCCCTGCGTCGGTGGAGCATCAACATCGCTACCACGCCGTCGGTTGACGGAACTCATCCCGACACTTTGCCGGATCGGAGTCCGGGATCGCCATCGAGCTGAACGTGTGCGTAACTCGGAGGTGCCGACGCTCGGTGCTTGGATCGGTCGGATCGTGAAGACGCATTTACTACATCAACCGCATTGTTATAACGCTTCGCTTTCGGTCTCACGAGGGTACGGGCGGACACTCTCCCCTCTCGTTGCTATGCCATCACCATGGTCTTGCGTGATCGTAGGAAAATTTTTGAAATTACTACGTTACCCAACACTTCGGACCCCCGGACTCGTATCCGGATGTTGAGTCCGGTCCGCGCACTCCCGAGCCGGTCGAGCCAGGTTGGGCTCCGGTAATGGAGTTTACCGCCGCAGACATCTTTTAGCACTCGCCCTTTGGCGACATGCTGAACTCGTTGAAAACTCTTTCTTTGACAGAAATTTCTGGGCCAAACTACGTCCGGTTCGAGTGGGAAGCAGTCGACGAAGAAATTCGTTGCCCACCCACCACCCACTTCATAGCCACGATCGATGATTTAACCGACGTGCCTGACTTCGACTCCGAAGACATCGACGGTATGGACGACGATGCAGGAGAAGATGCGGAATCTATGGGGCGCCGGACTTCCCCCTCGTCACACGACATATACATGGTGGATATGCCCAAAGAGGACAAAGGCGACAATCCGGACGATAAAACCCCCGGACAAAAGCCAAAGCGACGGCGCAGACGCCGTTCTAAGTCCAGCAACAGTAAAAATAGTGACAAGAGCGCCAGAAGGATCGATACTACAATCAACTCCGAAGGCAACAACGACCATATGGATCCAGCGATGGAGCAGGACGAACCAGGTCACCCCGAACACAGTTCGGAGCAGACGCCCGAGGATAATGATCCCGATGGACGAGGTCATCAAATCGAACTAGCACAGGAAAACAGTCCGGATAATGATGCAATCCCGAAAAAACATGCGGAACGAGATAACCTCCACAGAAAGCTTACGGCCACCGCAAGAAGTCTAAAGAAGCAGAAGCAACGGCTCAAAGCCGCACAGGAAACGCTCAACCATAGATGGAACAAAGTGCTAGACACCGAAGAAAGATACGGCGATGATCGCCGTACAAAGAGCTATCCAAAACGCAAGCTACTGCCAGAATTCGATGACGAAGCCGTGCCACTTCGTAGCCGCAACAAAGCGGCTACCGACGCCGCACACGATTCACGTGAACACCTGAATAAGAAAGCTGGCGCAACCAGGTCCATTTATGGATCCAAAGGACGCACCCTGGCGAGGGACTATGGTCAGCAAAACGATTATGCCAATCGCATACCAGTCTGGAATAAACACCGGACACAACAACAGCCGACGACATGCCACAACACGCCCAGATACAGAGGGGCTGCTCACCCCCTGTGCTTCACCGAAGAAGTACTGGACCATTAATTTCCACAGGGCTTTAAACCTGTGAACATAGAGGCATACGACGGAACGATGCACCTGTGTGTCGGATTGAGGATTTTATCCTGCATATACATATGGCTCGTGGGGACAACCTCCACGCCATCAAATACCTCCCCTCAAATCAAGGGACCAGCTCGGCACTGGTTGAAAAGCCTCCCGAAAATTCAATTGGGAGCTGGGAGGAACTCGAGGACTTTCAGGCCAATTTCAAGGGACCTATGTCCGCCTCCGGATGTTGACGACTTAAGTCACATAGTCCAACAGCCCGGAGAATCCACCCGCAAGCTTTGGAACAGATTCCTCACTAAGAAGAATCAAATTGTTGATTGTCCGGATGCCGAAGCCTTAGCGGCATTCAAACACACCATCCATGATGAGTGGCTAGTCAGACACCTCAGCCAAGAAAAGCCAAGGACAATGGCAGCCCTAACAAGCCTCATGACCCGCTTTTGCGCGGGAGAAGATAGCTGGCTAGCCCGTAAAGGCACCAGCGACCCCAGACATCCAAATAAGGGATGGCAACGGAAGCCACGGCGTCATAAAAACAAATGCCAAAGCAAGGAAGAGAGCCCGGATAACACGACGGTTAATGCCGGATTCAGGGGCTCTCGACCTAATAAGCAAAATAAGCCATCTAAAGGCAGCAAAGAGGGACCGTCCGGTCTGAATAGAGTCCTAGACAGACTATGCCAAATTCATGGCACCCCGACAAACTCAGAAACCATACGCACAGAGAGTGCTGGGTCTTCAAGCAGGCCGGCAAATTAAATGCCGAACACAAGGGAAGGGAAACACCAAGTGAAGACAAGGATGAGCCTCGCCAGCCGAACACGGAGGGACAGAAAAAATTCCCGCCAGAGGTTAAAACAGTGAACATGATCCACGCGACTCACACATCCATGAGGAGGCACGAACGCGCGCATAAAGACGCGCTCGATATAGAGCCCATCATACTCACACCAAACCACTGGATGCCCTATCCAATCACCTTCGATCACTTGGACGACCGAACTAGTATTCAGCACGGAGGATCAGAGGCCTTGGTGCTTGACACAATAATAGACGGATACCATCTCACCCACGTCCTCATGGACGGTGGTAGCAGTTTCAATTTAATATATGAGGACACTATCCACATGATGGAGATAGACCCATCCAGAATTAGCCAAAGTGACACCACCTTTGAAGGGGTGATACTAGGCGTTGAAGCCCACAGCAGGGGCTCCATTGTACTGGAGGTAACATTTGGCTCTCCAGGCAACTCCAGAAGCGAAGAGCTACTCTTCATCATCGCAACCTTCCAAAGCAACTATCATGCATTGCTGGGAAGAACGGCTTTCGCCCGTTTCAACGCATTGCCGCACTATGGCTACCTTACACTCAAGATGCCCGGACCACGTGGCGTCATCACCATTAGCGGAATAACAGAGCGCTCGTCACGCGCAGAGGAACACGCGACGGCCCTCGCGACCGGACTATATGCGACCTCCAACAACAAAAAATATGACCGGTCGTTAAGACCAGGGACACGGTTAGACGAGTCCGGTAGCCCAGATCGAACCAGGGCACCATATATGTAATCCTATAGCGGACACCAGGGGCTATAACTACCTAATTAAGCCCCACGCTTGGCTCAACCTTATTGGCAGGCCAATGGCTTACACTTTTATTATCCATAGAATACTCACGTTGTACTCTTCTACGAGTTTTCCTTTTTCCACAGAAAACGTTCGCGCGATACCCTTCCAGGATACGGCACAACGGAGACAAAGGCGCAGACGTGCAGCAGGGCCCCGTTCAACAGGCTTCTCTTTAGATTAAGCCCCTGTGTAAACCTTTTATATTGCCTCTTGTTGTTTAACCATCCCATGGGTTCCATACCCACAGAGGATACTGCCGTTTTTGGCATTTCGCCACGACAGATTAACGCATGTACCTGGAAACGCAGGGTTTATAATGAATGGGCATTCTTGAGCTCATCATCTGTTATAAAGTCCGAATACCTTCGGGAGTGTTTGGCGTCACGAGTTTGGCCTTATATGCATCAGCTCCGAATCATGTCTTTGGTCAAACGTTGGGTTTGCCCGACTCCTGGGTTTGCCGCCTTACGTTCCATTATAATCGGCTAAGGTGGCCAAAGGAGAACTACTGCGATTGTGCCCTGGTTATTCCGGATGAGCACCTCAGTAGAGAAAGCCGAAAACTGCCTGTCATGATATAACGAGAGACTGTTCAACCACTCGAAGACTTATCGGGATCTTTAGGATCCCTCTGCATTAACGAAGGACCGTTTCCCGGTCATGTACACACGCGCCCGTACTCGGATACACGCAAAGGTACCAGGGGCTACATAGTAGCCCCAACATTAGACTCCCATGGCTAAGCGAAAGTGTTACAGCTATATAGTCCGGTTGCCTAGTTCGATCGTGCGATCACCTCTTTAACGGACCAATACGTTGGATCAAGTGTGATTAAGCATATTTTTCGCGAACACCCCCGCATTGTTTGCGTGGGGGCTGAAGCCAACGACTGCTATCTTTCGGATTACACATTCATATATATATATATATATATATATATATATATATATATATATGTAAACAGCCGCACAGGGGACACGATAATACTTTCAGGCAAAAAGTATAAATATAGCCTTATAACCAAAATAACATTGTTTTTACAATAATTCGATTCATCACTCGAATAAGACATTCTGCGAGCCCTGCGCCTCTATTAGGCGGGCACCTTCTGTGACCTGCGCCAAGTAGTGCTCGGCCGGATATTGGCCCCCCGCCGGATCTTGGGTCGCTATAATATTGGCCTCCATATCCGTCCAATAGGCTTTAACGCGGGCAAGAGCCATCCGTGCACCCTCTATGCACGCCGACCTCCTCATGGCGTCGATCCGAGGCACGGCCCCAAGGGATTGCTGCACCAAGCCAAAGTAAATGTCCGGCTTAGGCCCGTTCGGCCAAAGCTGGTCTATCACTGAACCGCATTGCAAGACCGGACAGCTCGTGAAGCTCCGCCACAAAGAGCCATCTTGTCACTTAATGGCAGCGGGCGAGTGGGAGCATTGAATTGCGACCGTAAAAGCTTCTCCACTTCTTTATCACCCGATCCTCGAAGAACTTGGCAGCGTCACCGTATTCTTCGCCAAAATCCGACACGCGACGCAGGACTCCAAAGACCCATCCGGGGAGCGATTGGATCGAAAACTTCGTCCGCAGCAAGTAGGAGCCTCCATCGCGATTTTACCGCCTGTTGAAGTTCCTCCCGCACCTCGAAAAGCGGTACATATTTCCTTGGTGGCATTACGCGCCTTGTCCAGCTCGGCCAAACTTTCCTTATGCTCCTTTTCAAGGAGCTCATACCGGTCAGTGGCATTTTTTAACTCCACAGCCATTTCGGCTATCTTTTCCTCACTTCGGCGATGAGCAGCCTGTTCGGCTCTCAATTCTTCGGCCGCCTTTAGGGCAGCCGCATTGCTAACCCGAGCTTGTTCCTTGGCTTGGACAAGTTCTGCCTCAGGGCCTCCACGTCAGCAGCACCATCTGCAGTCCGAACATATTACATTAATATCATGCCGCCTCCATATTTTCTTATACAAAGGAAGGCAGAGCACATACCTTGATTTGTCCAGCCGCTCGTTCACCAGCGTAATATTGGCATCGATCGATCGAATTTGCCTTGTTAATTCGGCAACTTCAACGGACTGGCCGACGTCCGGACTCACAGGTACCTGCACACGTTTATAGCACTAAAATTAGTTTTTGATCCCCCGTTTGCCGCCTAGGGCGGGCAACCAGAGTCTCAGGGGCAACTATCTATATGGAGCACACCTAACGTGTGCCTCACAGCCAAATACAGTGTATTCTTCACTACATACCTCAAAGCCTCTGAGCAGACTTGTAAATGCTTCATTCAAACCGCTTGTAGCAGATGAAATCTTCTTGAGCACCGCGCTCATTAATGAGCGGTGCTCCTCCGAGAGTGCAGCTCGCTCTAGTAGACCCGTCAGTACGTCCGGCCGGACATCGAATTGTGCCGGACCCTTCCCATCGCCCCTCGTGGGAGCCAAACGCTCCGGGCTCGGGGGACGACGATCGGGCTCCTCGGCCCGGCAGATCCGGACTCTCTGTGGCGACACCTCGGTGTCGCCCGCTTCATGAGCCGGGAGGATGGTGGGGTCTTGCTTCCATCATCTTCGGAGGAAGATCCCCAAAGACGAACTCTGTTGAGAAGGGCTGCTAGCCGGACTGCGAAAGACAAATCCTGGTTATTGATCTAGGAGGAACGCAGACTTTGAATTAAAAATCAACTTACAGCTCGGTGGAGGCTGGCCCGTTGGAGGGCATGGTGCGGTGAGGGTGCCCTCGAGGCGAGCCCCTGGTGATATCTTTTCGCTGGTATGGACATCTTCGTCTCCGAGTCTTGGAGGCAGCCCTCTTCTTCCAGCTGGGAGGAGGCCTTAGCCCCCCCTTCCCGTTTATCCTCCTTAGGGGAGGCAACAATTCCCCCGGTTCGGATGCGCAGTGTGTGGAGTTCGGTTTCTTCGTTCTTCCCCTTGTCTTTCCCCGAGGGCATTCTGCTGAGTACCCGGTCAAGCATCTTGGCCATGGTGGGGCCAGGCGAGCCTTCGGGAAGTGGCGCCGGACACCTGATTCTCTCCGCCTTACAGAGCCATTCCTAGACGCGGATGATTTTCAGAATAAGCAATCATGACAAATACAAAACATGGTGTCCGGTATCAGGGCTACTTACTTGAGTATCTAGGCGATTGCAGCTTAGGCCCGCATCCTCGGTGGTATCCGGACACACTACTTTCCGTCCGAAGAATAATTTGCACATCTCTTCGAGCTTCAAGCCGAAGAAGTGCTTGACAGTCCACGGACCCTCCGGATTGAACTCCCACATCCGGAGAGGCCGGCGTTGGCACGGCAACATCCGTCGGATTAACATCACTTGCATTATGCTGACGAGGTTAATGTCCCTCTCAAGAAGCTTCCGGATGCGATTCTGCAGCACTGGTATATCACCAGCGGGCCCCCAATTCCGTCCTACGTCGGTCCAAGACGCTAGTTGTGACGGGGGGCCCGCGCGGAACTCGGGAGCAGCTACCCACTTTGTGCCTCGGGGAGCCGTGACATAAAACCACCTCCGTTGCCATACATCGGATACTTCTGGGAAAGAACCCTCTGGCCATGGGGCATCAGCGTTCCTGCTTATTACGGCGCCTCCGCACTCCGCGTGTCGCCCCTCGATCATCTTCGACTTCACACTGAAGGTCTTGAGCCATAAGCCGAAGTGTGGGGTGCCGTGGAGGAAGGCCTCGTACACTATAATGAACGACGAGATGTGGAGGATAGCGTCAGGAGCCAAATCGTGAAAATCCAACCCGTAATAGAACATGAGCCCCCTCACAAAGGGATCGAGGGTGAAGCCCAAGCCACGGAGAAAGTGCGGGACAAAAACAACGCACTCATTAGGCTCCGGAGTGGGGATGACCTGCCCGGATGCAGGAAGCCTGTGTTGGATGTCGGCGGTCAGGTATCCGACCTCTCTAAGCTTCGCAATGTCGTCCTCTTGGATCGAGGAGGCCACCCATCGGCCTTGAGGGACAGATCCAGACATATCGGCAGATCTGGGGTGTTGAAGCTTAGGTTTCAGGTGTTAGAACTCGAGGGTTAAGAAGGTGCGAGGAAGGTGGAAAAGAGGCATAGACCTCGACCCCTTTTTATAAAGGGGATGAATATCAAGATTCCTTGGTGTGGCCATTTGAGGCTTATCTAAACACACATGGAGTTATACCAACGGCCGTCGTGGGGTGGCGTGCGCCCGTATTGATGGAAAAATCCCGTAATAAGTGGAACACGATCTCTGCCTCGACGGGACGGGCTAATAAAACCGTCTTGTAACGCGAGTCGACACGGGGTAAGAAACGCCGGTCCGCGTTGGACCAGGCCATGATGCACGGGCACGATACACGAAGATTGCCAGCGTATCAGGTTTATGCCATGTGAAAGATCATCTTGTGGATCTGGACATGATTCAAGTGTTCGATAATTACCTTGGAGTATTCGGAGGAGGAACGTGCCCTGCAATGCCGAAGACAAGACTGCGCGCCGGACGCATCGTCATTGAAGCCTGGTTCAGGGGCTACTGAGGGAGTCCTGGATTAGGGGGTATCCGGATAGCCGGACTGTGTACAACGTCCGGACTATTGAAGCATGAAGATACAAGACTCAAGACTTCGGTCCGTGTCCAGATGGGACTTTCCTTGGCGTGGAAGGCAAGCTTGGCGATCCGAATATTATATTTCCTTCCTTGTAACCGACTCCATGTAAACCCTAGCCCTCTCCGGTGTCTATATAAACCGGAGAGTTTGGTCCTTAGAAGGCCGATCACAATTACAACCATACCGTCATAGGCTAGCTCTTAGGGTTTAGCCTCTACGATCTCGTGGTAGATCTACTCTTGTACTACCCATATCATCAATATTAATCAAGCAGGAAGTAGGGTTTTACCTCCATCGAGAGGGCTCGAACCTGGGTAAACATCTGTGTCCCTTGCTTCTTGTTACCATTAGCCTTGACGCACAGATCGGGACCCCCTACCCGAGATCCGCCGGTTTTGACACCGACAGTGGGTGCACCCCCTACCCTCGTGGCCACCTCCCTTCTTTCTTGACGTGGGGTCCAAGTCTCCTGGATCATGTTCGGTGAGAAAATCCGTTCCCGAAGGTTTCATTCCGTTTGGACTCCGTTTGATATTCCGTTTCTTCGAAACACTGAAATAGGCAAAAAAAAACAGCAATTCTGGGCTGGGCCTCCGGTTAGTAGGTTAGTCCCAAAAGTAATATAAACATGGAAAATAAAGCCCAATATGGTCCAAACCAGTAGATAATATAGCATGGAGCAATAAAAAATTATAGATACATTGGAGACGTATCATCCCTCGAACTCCGATCCAGCCGAGTGTTGAGGGAGAGTTTCGTCAGCACAACAACGTGGTGACGATGATGATGTTCTACCGATGCAGGGCTTCGCCTAAGCACTGCTACAGTATTATCGAGGTAGACTATGGTGGAGGGGGGCACCGCACACGGCTAAAAGATCAAATCAATTGTTTGTGTCTCTAGGGTGCCCCCTGCCTCGTATATAAAGGAGCAGGGAAGGTGTGGCCGGCCGGAGGAGGCGCTAGGAGGAGTCCTACTCCCACCGGAGTAGGACTCCTCCTTCCTTGTTGGATTAGGAGAAGGGGAAAGAGGAGGAGAGAGAGGAAAGGGGGGGGCGCCTCTCCTCCTGTCCTATTCAGACTAGAGGGGGAGGGGCGCGCGGCCCTGCCCTAGACGCCTCTCCTCTTCTCCACTAAGGCCCACTATGGCCCGTTAAGCCCCCGGGGGGTTCCGATAACCCCTCGGTACTGCGGTAAAATCCCGTTTTCACCCGGAACACTTCCGATATCCAAATATAGGCTTCCAATATATCAATCTTCATGTCTCGACCATTTTGAGACTCCTCGTCATGTCCGTGATCACATTCGGGACTCCGAACAACCTTCGGTACATCAAAACTCATATACTCATAATATAACCGTCATTGAAACTTTAAGCATGCGGACCCTACGGGTTCGAGAACTATGCAGACATGACCGAGACACGTTTCCGGTCAATAACCAATAGCATAACCTGGATGCTCATGTTGGCTCCCAAATATTATACGAAGATCTTTATCGGTCAAACCGCATAACAACATACGTTGTTCCCTTTGTCATCGGTATGTTACTTGCCCGAGATTCGGTCGTCAGTATCTCAATACCTAGTTCAATCTCGTTACCGGCAAGTCTCTTTACTCGTTCTGTAATACATCATCCCGCAACTAACTCATTAATTACAATGCTTGCAAGGCTTATAGTGATGTGCATTATTGAGTGGGCCCAGAGATACGTCTCCGACAATCGGAGTGACAAATCCTAATCTCGAAATACACCAACCCAACAAGTACCTTCGGAGACACCTGTAGAGCACCTTTATAATCACCTAGTTACGTTGTGACGTTTGGTAGCACACAAAGTGTTCCTCCGGTAAATGGGAGTTGCATAATCTCATAGTCATAGGAACATGTATAAGTCATGAAGAAAGCAATAGCAGAATACTAAACGATCAAGTGCTAAGCTAACGGAATGGGTCAAGTCAATCACATCATTCTCCTAATGATGTGATCCCGTTAATAAAATGACAACTCATGTCCATGGCTAGGAAACTCAACCATCTTCGATTAACGAGCTAGTCAAGTAGAGGCATACTAGTGACACTATGTTTGTCTATGTATTCAAACATGTACTAAGTTTCCGGTTAATACATTTCTAGCATGAATAATAAACATTTATCATGAAATCAGGAAATAAATAATAACTTTATTATTGCCTCTAGGGCATATTTCCTTCAGTCTCCCACTTGCACTAGAGTCAATAATCTAGATCACATCGCCATGTGATTTAACATCAATAGTTCACATCACCATGTGATTAACACCCATAGTTCACATCGTCATGTGACCACCACCCAAAGGGTTTACTAGAGTCAATAATCTAGTTCACATCGCTATGTGTTTGACACCCAAAGAGTACTAAGGTGTGATCATGTTTTGCTTGTGAGAGAAGTTTAGTCAACGGGTCTGCCATATTCAGATCCGTAATGTATTTTGCAAATTTCTATGTCTACAATGCTCTGTACGGCTACTTTAGCTAATTGCTCCCACTTTCAATATGTATCCAGATGAAGACTTAGAGTCATTCGGATCGATTATAAAACTTATATCGACGTAACCCTTTACTTACCTAACCTTTTGTCACCTCCATAATCGAGAAACATATCCTTATTCCACTAAGGATAATTTTGACAGATGTCCAGTGATCTACTCCTAGATCACTATTGTACTCCCTTGCCAAAATCAGTGTAGGGTATACAATAGATCTGGTACATAGCATGGCATACTTTATAGAACCTATGGATGAGGCATAGGGAATGACTTTCATTCTCTTTCTATCTTCTGCCGTGGTCAGGTTTTGAGTCTTACTCAATTTCACACCTTGTAACACAGGCAAGAACTCTTTCTTTGACTGTTCCATTTTGAACTACTTCAAAATCTTGTCAAGGTATGTACTCATTGAAAAAACTTATCAAGCGTTTTGATCTATCTCTATAGATCTTGATGCTCAATATGTAAGCAGCTTCACCGAGGTCTTTCTTTGAAAAACTCCTTTCAAACACTCCTTTATGCTTTGCAGAATAATTCTACATTATTTCCGATCAACAACCACATATACTTATCAGAAATGTTGTAGTGCTCCCACTCACTTTCTTGTAAATACAGGCTTGCACCAGTCCATAGATGGATCGCTGGAGCTTGCACATTTTGTTAACACCTTTAGGATCGACAAAACCTTCTGGTTGCATCATATACAACTCTTCTTTAATAAATCCATTATGGAATGTAGTTTTGTCTATCCATTTGCCAGATTTGATAAAAATGCGGCAATTGCTAACATGATTCGGACAGACTTAAGCATAGATACGAGTGAGAAACTCTCATCATAGTCAACACCTTGAACTTGTCGAAAACCTTTTGCGACAACTCTAGCTTTGTAGATAGTAACACTACTATCAGCGTCCGTCTTCCTCTTGAAGATCTATTTAATCCCAATGGCTCGCCAATCATTGGGCAAGTCAATCAAAGTCCATACTTTGTTCTCATACATGGATCCCATCTCAGATTTCATGGCCTCAAACCATTTCGCAGAATCTGGGCTCATCATTGCTTCCTCATAGTTCGTAGGTTCGTCATGGTCAAGTGACATGACCTCTAGAATAGGATTACCGTACCACTCTAGTGTGGATCTCACTCTGGTTGACCTACGACTACGAGGTTCGGTAGTAACTTGATTTGAAGTTTCATGATCATTATCATTAGCTTCCTCACTAATTGGTGTAGGTGTCACATGAACCAGTTTTTGTGATGAATTACTTTCAAATAAGGAAGTAGGTACAGTTACCTCATCAAGTTCTACTTTCCTCCCACTCACTTCTTTCGAGAGAAACTCCTTCTCTAGAAAGGACCCATTCTTAGCAACGAATGTCTTGCCTTCGGATCTGTGATAGAAGGTGTACCTGATACGTCTCCGTCGCATCTATAACTTTTGATTGTTCCATGCCAATATTATTCAACTTTCATATACTTTTGGCAACTTTTTATACTATTTTTGGGACTAACATATTGATCCAGTGCCCAGTGCCAGTTCCTGTCTGTTGCATATTTTTTTTGACAGAAAGATTGTAAGGGAACCCCTGTTGCATGTTTTTGGTTTCGCAGAATATCCATATCAAACTGAGTCCAAATGGGATAAAAACAGACGGAGATTTTTTTGGAATATTTGGAAAATCTGGAAGAAAGATCAACGCGAAACAGTGTCCGAGGTGGGCACGAGGTAGGGGGCGCGCCCTACCCCCCAGGGCGCGCCCCAGACCCTCGTGGGCCACTCGTAAGGCGGTTGATGCCCTTCTTCGGCCGCAAGAAAGCTATTTTTTGGTAAAAAATCACGGCGAAGGTTTCAATCCAATCGGAGTTACAGATCTCCATATATACCCGAAACGGTGAAAGGGCACCAGAGGAGAACGCAGAAACAGAGAGATAGATCCAATCTCGGAGGGGCTCTCACCCCTCCCACGCCATGGAGGCCAAGGACAAGAGGGGAAACCCTTCTCCCATCTAGGGAGGAGGTCAAGGAAGAAGAAGACGAAGGGCCCCCCTCTCCCCTTCTCTTCTGGTGGCGCCGGAACGCCGCCGTGGCCATCATCATCACCGCAATCTTCACCAACAACTTCACCGCCATCATCACCAACTCTTCCCCCCTCTATGCAGCGGTGTAACCTCTCTCTTACCCGCTGTAATCTCTACTTAAACATGGTTGAGGGAGTCCTGGATTAGGGGGTGAGGGAGTTCCGGACTAGGGGGTGTCCGGATAGCCGAACTATCATCATCGGCTGGACTCCAAGACTATGAAGATACAAGATTGAAGACTTCGTCCCGTGTCCGGATGGGACTTTCCTTGGCGTGGAAGGCAAGCTTGGCGATCGGATATGTAGATCTCCTACCATTGTAACCGACTCTGTAACCCTAGCCCTCTCCGGTGTCTATATAAACCGGATGGCTTTAGTCCATAGGACGAACAACAATCATACCATAGGCTAGCTTCTAGGGTTTAGCCTCTTTGATCTCGTGGTAGATCCACTCTTGTAACACACATCATCAATATTAATCAAGCAGGACGTAGGGTTTTACCTCCATCAAGAGGGCCCGAACCTGGGTAAAACATAGTGTCCCTTGTCTCCTGTTACCATCCGCCTAGACGCACAGTTCGGGACCCCCTACCCAAGATCCGCCGGTTTTGACACCGACATTGGTGCTTTCATTGAGAGTTCCTCTGTGTCGTCACCGATAGGCTCGATGGCTTCTTCGACCATCATCAACGACACGGTCCAGGGTGAGACTTTTCTCCCGGACAGATCTTCAGATTCGGCGACCCGCCTTCAAGGGCCGATTAAGCAGCCATCTGGAGCAGATCGAAGCTCGCCCGGGCGTCGGTCGATTTGGAAGTTTGAACTTCACGGCCGACATCCGCGGGGACTTGATCCTCGATGGAGTCGAGCCACAGCCGAGGCGTGCCGCACTATCACGGCGGCGTGATTTAGCTCTGAGGCAGACGGTACCACGAGGCGCCTCAAACCCGCTCCGATCTTCAATTCGGGCCGGCTGCGCAGATCGGGGCGGATGGCTAGACACCGCCTCGGGGCTGCAACCTCTCGGCGATAGAGCCGAACACTGATCTTGTCCCTCATAAAGCTCGCGACTCCAAGGTGCCGGACTCCTTGCCGGACTTCGAACCTCCCACGCCCCCTCCGATCAAATCCGATTGGGCGCCGGTCATGGAGTTCACCGCAGCGGACATCTTTCAACTCTCACCTTTTGGCGACATCTTGAGTTCGCTAAAGTACCTCTCGTTATCGGAGAGCCCCTGCCGGAACTGCGGTCAGGACGGTTGGGATGCGGACGACGAAGAAATTCAAAGCCCACCCACCGCCCACTTTGTAGCCGCTGTCGACGATCTAACCGACATGCTAGACTACGACTCCGAAGACATTGACGGTATGGACGACAATGCCGGAGACGAACAAGAACCAGCGCCTACCGGGCACTGGAAAGTCACCTCATCATATGACATATACATGGTGGATATCCCAAAGGATGGGAATGGCGAAGGAACAGAGGAGGATGACCCCTCCAAGAAACAGCCCAAGCGCCGGCGTCAGCGGCGCCGCTCTAAATCCCGCCACAACAAGAATGAAGATTCGGCACGGAGATAACAATACACCGGACGGTGCGAAGATAATCCACTCCAGCAAGATCCAGCGCGGGAGGATGGAGACGCCAGCCCTCACGAGAGGCGGCGAAGAAGAGGTAGAGGATTATATGCCTCCCTCGGAGAGCGAAGAAAGCCTCGACGACGATGAATTAAATCGTGCTGAGGATCCCGTCGAACAAGAGCGTTTTAGACGCAGGCTTATGGCCACGCGCGAACAGCCTCAAGAAAAAGCAGCAACGACTTAGAGCTGATCGGGATCGCTAGCCGACGGATGGATGAAGTCCTCGCGGCAAGAGCATGAGCTTGAACGCCCTCCAAAAGCTACCCTAAACGCAAGCTGCTCCCCGATTAGAGGAGGAGGCTTACGAACCCGCATCACCGGGAGACAATCGGCTAACCGACCACCCCGTGGTCGCGACGAGAGGCCTCTAGGCCCTTCACGAACCGTACCCGACATCGCTCAAAAAGCACACGGCCACGAGGCGCTCCGACCTGCGAGATATATTGGAGGACAAGGCAAGACAATCAAGATCGATCTATGGACAAAGCAGACAAAGCTCTTTTGAGCTCCGTCGTGATATCGCCCAGTACAGAGGCGCCGCACACCCACTATGCTTCACGACGAAGTAATGGATCATCAAATCCCGAAGGGTTTAAACCGTCAATATTGAATCCTATGATGGCACAACAGACCCGCGGTTTGGATCGAAGACTATCTCCTTCACATCCACATGGCCCGCGGTGACGAT
This sequence comes from Aegilops longissima, assembly GCA_021605205.1. Taxonomy (NCBI): domain Eukaryota; kingdom Viridiplantae; phylum Streptophyta; class Magnoliopsida; order Poales; family Poaceae; genus Aegilops; species Aegilops longissima. The sequence continues at coordinate 717,437,496 of CM038678.1, read as the reverse complement.
CTTCACGCCATCAAATACCTCCCCTCAAGCTTAAAGGACCAGCCCGACATTGGCTCAACAGCTTGCCGCAGAGTCAATTGGGAGCTGGGAGGACCTGAAGCCGCATTCTCGATAACTTCGGGGCACTTATATGCGACCACCGACGCTGATGACCTAAGCCACATAATTCAGCAGCCGACGAATCGGCGCACAATTACGACACGGTTCTTAACCAAGAAAACCAAATCATCGACCGTCCGGATCGGAGGCCCTCGCGGCCTTCAAGCATAACATCCATGACGAGTGGCTTGCCCGGCACCTAGGACAGGAAAAGCGAAATCCATGGCAGCCCTCACATCACTCATGACCCGCTTCGCGGGTGAGGACAGCTGGCTAGCACGCAGCAACAACCTCAAAGCAAAATTCGCAGTCCGGACTTCAAGGACCGAAATGGCAGGCAGCGTCGTAACAAAAACAAACGCCGCGTAACGGCGACAATATTGAGGATACGGCAATCAATGCGGATTCAGAGGCTCTAAACCCGTCAGCGGAAAAAGCCATTCAAAAGAACTACTCCGGTCCGCCAATTTGGACCGAATACTCGACCGCTTGTGCCAGATACACGGCACCCCCGAAAAGCCAGCTAACCACACCAACAAGGACTGTTGGGTATTCAAGCAGGCAGGCAAGTTAATTACCGAAAACAATGACAAGGGGCAGCATAGCGATGACGAGGACGAGACCCAACCGCCGAACAATAGAGGACAGAAGGGTTTCCCCCCACAGGTGCGGACGATGAACATGATATACGCAACACACATACCCAAAAGGGAGCGGAAGTGCACTCGAGGATGTCTCTGCGATGGAGCCAGTTGCCCGAAGTTCAATCCATGGTCCTCCTGCCCGATCACTTTTGACCGAAGGACCACCCCACCAAAGATCCGCCACGGCGGATTCGCCGCAATGGTCTTAGACCCAATCGTCGATGGATTTCATCTAACCGAGTCCCGATGGATGGCGGCAGAAACTGAACCTGCTTTACCGGGATACGGTCGCAAAATGGGCATAGACCCTCAAGGATTAAACCTACCAAAACGACCTTTAAAGGCGTCATACCAGGTGTAAAGCCAATTATACAGGCTCGATTACATCGAAGTGGTCTTGGATCCCGAATAACTTCGAAGCGAGGAGTTAATCTTCGACATAGTCCCGTTCATGGCGGCTATCATGCCTTGCTCGGACGTGCAGCGTTTGCAAAGTTCAGCGCGGTGCCGCAATCGATACCTCAAGCTCAAGATGCCAGGCCTCGAGTCATCATGGTCAACGGAACACCGAGCGTTCTCTCGCACGGAGGAACATACTGGCGCTCTGGCGGCGAAGTGCAATGCAGCCTCTTAAGGCAATTCTCGAGTCCGGCCGTTAAGCGGCCGGACACACTAAGCGCGCCGGGTAACTTACAACAAGACCACAGCACGTTCGAGCACGCAGCGTAGCGATGCGGCCCCAACCCCAGCTCTGCGAAGCGTCAGCAGGTCCTTCGCGTACACCATTACGCTCTGAAGATACCATGGGCATGGGGAGAGGGCACGACCACGATAAACCTAGATGCGGCTCAACCACACCAGGGGCTCTCAAGTGTGTCGTTCCTTTTCTTTTCTTTTTACCTTTTACTTTTTACCCATAGGACTCCGCTTGTCGAGGCCTGTCCGTGACAGACCTGCCGAACTCACGATGCAACAGCCGGGGAAGGATAAAGGCTACAACGAATATACTGGTGGTCTCCATTACGGCGTTTTTATACACCAATCTGCAGCCTACCCTCAAGGGGACATGTTTAACAGTCCCATACCTTGCTTATCGCACTATTTATATCGCTCGCATTCGTAGCAGCACTTATTGAATAAAACAATGCAGCACCTTTTTGCTTATAATTGCATTTCTTTTTCATACATATGTTCATTCACGGCATGTTGCATCCGTACACTTTGGTACGACTAATATACACCAGGGGCTTATGTTTCCCGCATTATGGTATGATGAGTCCGAACACTTTCACAAGTGCGGCACCCCGAACTTATAGCACTATATGCATCGGCTCTGAATCATGTCTTGGGTCAATAGTTGGGTTTGCCTGCTCCCATGTTTTGGCACCTTACGTTCCGTTATATCGGCTAAGGTAGCACTGGAGAACCATCTGCGATTCCGCCCAGTTGAGCTGGGTTAACGCCTCGATGGAAAGCTAAAACTGACCGTCATGATGAGGTGAGAGCGGTCGCTGTTCGAGAGGTTTTTGCAAGTCCTTAAAGACTTATGCCGCTTAGAGCGAGGAGCGGATCTTGTCCGGCCAAGGCGTGATAGCGCCCCAAATTGACCTTCCAAGACTAGGGGCTTCGCCAAAATTTAAAATTATAGAATTCTATGGCTAAGTGAGAGTGTTCAAGCATTATAAGTCCGGTTGCCTTGTTCGCTGTGTTGGCGCCTCCCTAGATGGACCCAAAATGGGAACAAGAGTGCTCAAGTTTATCCCAACACCCCAAAGACTCGTGGCATGGGGGCTGAAGCCGACGACTTGCCATCTCTTAGATTTGATAAACAGCCGCACAGAAGGTAATATTTTAAATTAACAAGCATTGCTTAGCGCATATGAACTAAGTTTTCAACGCACAGGATAACAAAATGCGAGTCTACTCAAATATTACATCTTTGGAGCAGTCACCCGCAATAGTGCGGGCGCCTTCAAAGACACTCTTATAATACATCTCGGCGTGCGATGCTCCTTGCCCTCCGGTGGCGGGTCCGTCCACGAGCTTACAGGCATCCATCTTGCCCCAGTGCACCTTTGCGCGGGCAAGGGCCCGACAGGCACCCTCAATACAAGCGGAATGCTTGATGACTTCTACCCACGGGCACACATCCATCAGCCGCCGCACCAGGCCGAAGTAGCTCCCAGGCATGGCCTCCTTAGGCCACAGCCGAACTATGAGGCCCTTCATGGCCTGTTCGGCCGCCTTGTGGAGCTCGACCAGCTGCTTTAGCTAGTCGCTAAGGGGCACCGGAGGTCCGGCCTCAGCATACTGAGACCAAAAGACCTTCTCCGTCGAGCTCCCCTCCTCGGCCCGGTAGAATGCGGCAGCATCGGACACGCTGCGAGGAAGATCTGCGAACGCTCCTGGAGAGCTCCGAATTCGGGTAAGCAACAGGTAATTAACACTCACATGCTTACTTTGCATGAAAATGCCTTACCGCTGCTATTTTCTTCACCGCCTCAACCTCTGGAGGGCCTTGTAGGCTTCGCCTTAGCGGCTTTGGCACTCTCAAGAGCCGTTGCAAGCTCAGCTCTCGAGTCTTGAGTCACGCTCAAGCTCTCATGTTTTTCACGAGATCCTGGAGCTCTTGCTATACCTCCGCCACCCGCGCCTCCTGCTTCTCTCGCTCGGTGCGCTCGCGTCCGCATTACGTTCGGCGCGCCACCGCCTCCTTTAGGGTCGCCACCTCGTTAGTGGCCCCTACAATACCCACGTTATCCTTGTCATTTTCTTGCAACCAAATCCTTTTCAGAAGGTACAATTTTCATAAGGTATTACTCACCTTCTTTTTCCTCGAGCTGCTTCTTGGCATGGCCGAGCTTCGTTCTCGGACCGCCGAGGTTTTCCTTCATTGACCTCCGCATCGGTCTGGGCGGAGGTCAGCAGACAACCTGCAATCCCATATTGACATATTTTTATGACTCATGCGTTTATCTTTCTAAAGATCCTCATCCGCTTTTCTTTCCGAACACCGAACCGAGCATCGGGGGCTACTGCCTATGCGGTACCATTTACATATATTGAAATTCTTACCTCAAAGCTGTTAGAAGGCTGCTGCGAGCTTCGGTCAGCCCGCTCTTGGCGAAGCTGAACCTTTCAATCACCGCACTCATAGCGGTGCGGTGTTCCTCTTCGATGGGCGCCGTTGGCGCCTCGAAAATTATCCGGCACCTCCGGTTGGGCGGAGGCAGCCGGCGTCATGATCTTGCCCTTCTTACGAAGGGTCGCCCGCCGGACTCGGAGCCATTGTGGCCTCCGGGCTGAGTCCGTGCAAAGTCCGGAGGGTGTCTGTGACACCTCCGGGGCCTCCTCCTCCTGGTGGGTCCTTCCTGGATCCCACCTCGGCGTCGTCCATGGCAAGGGGGGTGGAGGCATTCGGAAGGGAATCCATATCCGACGCACCCAAGGACCCGCTCGACGAAACGGGAAGATCATCCTTGGGCGGACTGCAGGGTTATATGCGGCATTAGAAAGACATTATGTGGCGAAAAGAAAAAACCTTGAAGTTATTCGGGAGTCTGGATACTTACGATCTCGCCAGGGGCTTGGCCGTTGGAGGCCAGTCCTCGTCGTCGTCACTGGCGTTGGCGGAGCAGTCCGGGGGAAGAGTTTTTCCCTTCTTGGACCCTTCGGCCTCCCTTGTTGGGGAGGCCTTCCTTTTCTTCCCTCCCACTGGGAGAGGCTTTCTTCTTCTCCTCCTCGCCTTGGTGGGAGGAGTCGTCCTCGGATTCATCATCCGATAGCACCTGAAAACGGAACTCTTCCGAGTCCCGTGGCGTCTTCTTGGCCTTCTTCTCCGGCACCACGTGGGGTGCGGAGCCAACTTCCGTTAGGCGGGCGTCCGCTGGGTCCTCTCGGCAATGGGGCGGATAGATAGTCCGTTCGGCCTTCGCCAACCATTCCTGTCAAAGGTAAAGGGAGTTTAGATCCCTCATAGAGCCTAACTATGGAAAACAAGTGGTGAAATCACTTACCTCGTCACCTGGGCGCTGCGAGTGGAATCCGCGATCTTGATGGCGGATCACGGAGCTTCGCGCCCTTGAACAGCACCTTCCAAACATCTTCAGTGCGTAGTGTCAAGAGCCCTCAGGTCAGTGCTGCGCCGGATCAAACTCCCACATGTTGAAGCCCGTCGGCGACACGGGAGAATCCGGCGGATGAGCATGACCTGGACCACGTTGACAAGCTTGAGCTTCTTGTCCACCAGCTTCTGGAACAGGCTTGGAGTCCGGTCAGCTCCTCCGAATCCCCCCAAATCCGGCCACTCTCTTTCCAGGAGGTGAGCCGTGTAGGGATGCTGATTTGAATTGGGGCCATTTGCCCAATCGAGGTCACGCGACTCGGTGATGTAGAACCACCCGATTGCCACCCTTGATGGTTTCCACGAAAGTGCCCTCCACCACGTAGCGTGGGACATCCTACCCACCATGGAGCCTCCGCACTCCGCTTGGCTGCCCTTCACAACCTTCGGCTTGACACTGAAGGTCTTGAGCCACAAGCCGAAGTGGGGCTGGATGCAAAGGAAGGCCTCGCACACGACGATAAACGCCGAGATGTTGAGGATGAAATTCGGGGCCAGATCATGGAAATCTAGGCCGTAATAGAACATGAGCCCCCGGACAAAGGGATGAAGCGGGAAGCCCAGTCCGCGGAGGAAATGGGGAAGAAATACTACCCTCTCATGGGGCCTGGGGTTGGGGACGAGCTCTCTCTCGTTGGGGAGCCGATGCGCGATGTTGCGGGACAAATATCCGGCGTCGCGCAGCTTCTGGATCTGCCCCTCCGTGACGGAGGAGGCCATCCACTTGCCTCCCGCTCCAGACATAGTTGGAGAAGGTTGAGGTAAGAAGTGCGGACTTGGGCGCTGGAGCTCGAGTTCGCAGAGGTGGATAAGCCAAGGAGGAAGAAGGCGCAGGTAAAAGGGTTGGATCTTTATCCCCTTATATGGGCGGACATAAACATGTGTCCCCACCGGCCTGGTAAAACTCGCTTATCTCCCAAGCGTCACGATCAATGGCACGGTTGGGTTACCCACGTCCGTATTGATGGGAATCCCGGAATAAGGGGAACACGATCTCTGCTTCGACAAGACATGCCAAGGAAACCGCCTCGCTAAACGCACGGAGGTGGAACAAATAAAAACGATTAAAGGCTTGGTAATGGCATGACGTCATGCCACTAAATACGTCAGCAGATTGAACTTGTGTAATATTATTCTCTCTACGGTGGTACGTGGAATTTATCTTTGCGAGCGGACACTATCCTGGTGTTCACAATCTTCTATAAATTATTCGAGGAAGAACCCGCCTTGCAATGCGAAGACAATATGCGCGCCGGACTCGTCGTCATTGAAGCCTGGTTCAGGGGCTCTTGAGGAGTTCGGACTAGGGGTGTCCGGATAGCGAACTATCATCATCGGCCGGACTCCAAGACTATGAAGATACAAGATTGAAGACTTCGTCCCGTGTCCGGATGGGACTTTCCTTGGCGTGGAAGGCAAGCTTGGCGATACGGATATGTAGATCTCCTACCATAGTAACCGACTCTGTGTAACCCTAGCCCTCTTCGGTGTCTATATAAACCGGATGGCTTTAGTCCATAGGACGAACAACAATCATACCATAGGCTAGCTTCTAGGGTTTAGCCTCTTTGATCTCGTGGTAGATCCACTCTTGTAACACACATCATCAATATTAATCAAGCAGGACGTAGGGTTTTACCTCCATCAAGAGGGGCCGAACCTGGGTAAAACATCGTGTCCCTTGTCTCCTGTTACCATCCGCCTAGACGCACAGTTCGGGACCCCCTACCCGAGATCCGCCGGTTTTGACACCGACAGGGGGTGTCCGGATAGCCGAACTATCACCGTTGGCCGGACTCCTGGACTATGAAGATACAAGATTGAAGACTTCGTCCCGTGTCCGGATGGGACTTTCCATGGCGTGGAAGGCAAGCTTGGCGTCACGGATATGTAGATCTCCTACCGTTGTAACCGACTCGTAACCCTAACCCTATCCGGTGTCTATATAAACCGGAGGGTTTTAGTCCGTGGGACGAACAACAATCATACCATAGGCTAGCTTCTAGGGTTTAGCCTCTCGATCTCGTGGTAGATCCACTCTTGTACTACCCATATCATCAATATTAATCAAGCAGAGTAGGGTTTTACCTCCATCGAGAGGGCCCAAACCTGGGTAAAAACATCGTGTCCCTTGTCTCCTGTTACCATCCGCCTAGACGCACGCTTCGGGACCCCTACCCGAGATCCGCCGGTTTTGACACCGACATTGGTGCTTTCATTGAGAGTTCCTCCGTGTCGTCATCCTTAGGCCCGATGGCTCCTTCGATCATCAACAACGACACGGTCCAGGTGAGACTTTTCTCCCGGACAGATCTTCGATTCGGCGGCTTTGCATCGCGGGCCAATTCACTTGGCCATCCGGAGCAGATCGAAGCTACGCCCACAGCCATCAGTCGATTTGGGAGTTTGAACTACGGCCGACATCCGCGGAGACTTGATCTTCGACGGATTCGAGCCACAATAAGCAGCGCGCCTTTGACTCGATGGGCACGATCAAGCTCGCAGCTGAACGAGTGCCCTCGAGGTCAAGCACCAGCGTCGCTCCGACCCTTAGCTCGGAGCCGACTCCGCCGATCGAGGACGAGTGGCTGGACACCGCCTCGGGGGCTACGATCTCTACGGCGATTGAGCCGAACTCCATCCCTGTCCTTTGCGAAGACCGTGACTCCAAGGTGCGGACTCCTCTCCGGACTCGAACCCTCCGCGTCCCCTAATCGAATCCAATTGGGCGCGGTTATGGAGTTCACTGCCGCGGACATCTTTCAAAGACTCGCCCTTTGGCGACATCCTGAATTCACTAAAGTCTCTCTCTTTATCGGAGAGCCTGGCGGACTACGGTCGGGAAGGTTGGGATGCGGACGACGAAGAAATTCAACGCCCACCCACCACCCACTTTGTAGCCACTGTCGATGATTTAACCGACATGCTCGACTTCGACTCTGAAGACATCGACGGTATGGACGACGATGCGGGAGACGACCAAGAACCAGCGCCTACAGGGCACTGGAAGGCCACCTCGTCATACGACATATACATGGTGGACATCCCAAAAGATGGGAACGACGATGGAACAGCGGAGGATGACCCCTCCAAGAAACAGCCCAAGCGCCGGTGTCAGCTGCGCCGCTCTAAATCCCGCCACAGCAAAATGGTGATTCCGCACGGAGATAATAACACCGGACGGTGCGAAGACAACCTCCTCCAGCAGGATTCAGCACAGAGGAGGGGGAAGCCAGCCCTCATGATAGAGCGGCGCATGTGGAGGTGGAGGACGATAATTATATGCCTCCCTCCAAAGATGAGGCAAGCCTCGACAACGACGAATTTGTCGTGCCTGAGGATCCCGCCGAACAGGAGCGTTTCAAACGCAGGCTTATGGCCACGGCAAGCAGCCTCAAGAAAAAGCAGCAGCAGCTTAGAGCTAACCAAGACTTGCTAGCTGACAGATGGACTGAAGTCCTTGCAGCCGAAGAGTACGAACTCGAATGCCCCTCCAAGAGATACCCAAAACGCAGGCTGCTACCCCAATTAGAGGAGGAAGCACCCAAACCTACATCATCAGCGCATGATGCGGCCGACCGGCCACCCCGTGGCCGCGACAGAGAGGCCTATAGGCCCTCCATTCAAGCCGCACCCCGGCGTCACTCGAAAAGTACCAAGGCACGGGGAAACGCGCCAAACCTGCAAGACATATTGGAGGACAAGGCAAGGCAAACAAGATCGATCTACGGATCGCGTGGGCGCTACGACGACGCGATGATAACGTCCACGCGGATACAACAATTCCGGCGGGGCTGAACACAGTAGACAAAGCTCATTTTAGCTGCGTCGTGATATAACTCAATACAGAGGCGCCGCACACCCACTATGCTTCACAGACGAAGTGATGGATCATCAAATCCCCGAGGGTTTCAAACCCGTAAACATCGAATCATATGATGGCACAACAGATCCTAAGGTTTGGATCGAGGACTACCTCCTCCATATCCACATGGCCCGTGTTGATGATCTACACGCCATCAAATACCTCCCACTCAAGCTTAAAGGACCAGCTCGGCATTGGCTTAACAGCTTGCCAGCAGAATCAATTGGTTGTTGGGAGGACCTGTAAGCCTCATTCCTTGATAACTTCCAGGGCACATTGTGCGACCACCAGACGCCGATGACCTCAGCCACATAATTCAGCAGCCAGAAGAATCGGCCAGACAATTCTGGACGCGGTTCCTAACCAAGAAAAATCAAATCATTGACTGTCCGGATGCAGAGGCCCTTGCAGCCTTCAAACATAACATCCGCGACGAGTGGCTTGCCCAGCACCTAGGGCAGGAAAAGCCGAAATCCATGGCAGCCCTCACAACACTCATGACCCGCTTTTGCGCGGGAGAGGACAGCTGGCTAGCTCGTAGTAACAACTTGACCAAAAACCACGGTAGTTCGGATACCAAGGACAGCAATGGCAGGTCGCGTCGCAACAAGCACAAGCGCCGCGTGCGGCGATAATGCTGAAGATACGGCGGTCAATGCGGATTCGAGCTCTAAACCGGTCAGCGGAAAAATCCGCTCAAAAGAAATACTCAGGGCCGTCCCAATCTGGACCGAATACTCGATCGCTCGTGCCAAATACATGGCACCCCAAAAACCAGCCAACCACACCAACATGGATTGTTGGGTCTTGAACAAGCAGGCAAGTTAAATGCGAACTCAATGATAAGGGGCTGCATAGCGATGACGAGGAGGAGCCCGACGCCGAACAATAGAGGACGGAAGGGCTTCCCCCACAAGTGCGGACGGTGAACATGATATACGCAACCCACATACCCAAAAGGGAGCGGAAGCGTGCACTAAGGGGCGTATATACGATGGAGCCATCGCCCCAAAGTTCAACCCATGGTCCTCCTGCCCGATCACCTTTGATCGAAGGACCACCCACTAGCATCCGCCACGGCGGATTCGCGCATTGGTTCTTGACCCAATCATTGACGGATTTCACCTTACTAGAGTCCTGATGGACGGCGGCAAGCAGCTGAACCTGCTCTATCGGGATACGGTCGCAAAATGGGCATAGACCCTCAAGGATTAAACCCACAAAGACGACCTTTAAAGGCATCATACCAGGTGTAGAGGCCAATTTTACGAGCTCGATTACACTCGAAGTGGTCTTGGATCCCGGATAACTTCCAAAGCGAAGAGTTAATCTTGACATAGTCCCGTTCATGCGGCTATCACGCCTTTGCTTGGACGAACCGCATTTAAAAGTTCAATGCGGTGCCGCACTATGCATACCTCAAGCTCACGATGCCAGGCCCTCGAGGAGTAATCACGGTCAATGGAAACACCGAACACTCTCTCGAGCGGAGGAGCATACGGCGTCCTCGCGGCGGAGGTGCAAAGCAGCCTCTCACAACAATTCTCGAGTCCGGCTACTAAGCGTCCGGACACCATCAAGCGCGCCGGAGTAACCTACAACAAGACCGCTGGCACGATCCGAACGCAGCGTAGCAATCCGCCCCAACCCCAGCCCTCGTGAAATTGCGGCCAAGATTACTACGTGTACATAACTACGCCTGGAGATACCATGGGCATAAGGGGAGGGCACGACCACGGCACGCCTGAATGCGGCTCAACCGCACTGGGGCTCCCGATTGTGTCATTCTTTTTCTTTCTTATTTTGTCTTACTTTCGGGACTCCATTTTCCGAAGCCTGTCCGCACTAGAATTGCCGAACTCACGATGCAACAGCCGAGAAGCGTAGTTACGTCGAGTGTCGGTGGTCTCTACTACGAGAATTATACCTGTTTTACATACCATCCCGCAGCTTACCCCTGGAGGGGGACATGTTAAATAGTCCCATCCCTTGCTTATCGCACTATTTGTATCGTTATGCTTTCATTGCAGTTCCTTTTTGAGTAAACAATACATAGCTTTTGCCTATTATTGCACTCCTTTCTTTATCTATATATATGTTCATTCATGACACGTTGCACCCGTACACTTTGGTACGGCCAATACACCAGGGGCTTAAGTACCCCAAAAATATGGTGTGATAAGTCCGAACACTTTCACAAGTGCGGCACCCCGAACTTATAACATTATATGCATCGGCTCCGAATCATGTCTTGGGTCAATAGTTGGGTTTGCCCGGCTCCCATGTTTTGGTACCTTACGTTCCGTTATATCGGCTAAGATAGCGCTGGGAGAACCACTGCGATTGTGCCCCGGTTGAGCTGGGTTGAGCACCTCAGTGGAGAAAGCTAAAACTGACCGTCATGATAGGGCGAGAGCCGGTCGCTGTTTGAGAGGTTTTTTCGGGTCCCTAAATACTTATGCCGCTTAGAGCGAGGAGTCGGCATTGTCCGCCAAGGCGTGATAGCGCCCGAACTCGGTCTTCCGAATACTAGGGGCTTCACGAAATTTAAAATTATAGAATTCTATGGCTAAGTGAGAGTGTTCAAGCACTATAGTCCGGTTGCCTTGTTCGTTGCGTTGAGCGCCTCCCTCGAAGGACCCAAGAATGGGAACAAGAGCGCTCAAGTTTATCCCGAACACCCCAGCACTCGTGGCGTGGGGGCTGAAGCCGACGACTTGCCATCTCTCAAATTTGATAAACGGCCGCACATAAGGTAATATTTTAAATTCACAAGCGTTGCTTAGCGCATATGAACAAGTTTTCAGCGTACATGATAACAAATGCGAGTCTATTCAAAAATTACATCTTTGGAGCATTCACCCGCTATAAGGCGGGCACCCTTCAGGACACCCTCATAGTACATTTCGGGCTTGCGATGCCCTTGCCCGGCGGTGGCCCGTCCGTCACAAGCTTCTCAGCATCCATCTTTCCCAAGTGCACTTTAGCACGGGCAAGGGCCCGACGGGCACCTTCAATGCAGACGGAGCGCTTGATGACTTCAATCCATGGACAGGCGTCTACCAGCCGCCGCACTAGCCCGAAGTAGCTCCCAGGCATGGCTTCCGTAGGCCACAGCCGAACTATGAGGCCCTTCATTGCCTGTTCGGCAACCTTGTGGAGCTCGACCAGCTGCTTCAGCTGGCCGCTCAGGGGCACCGGATGTCCGCCTCAGCATACTGAGACCAGAACACCTTTTCCGTCGAGCTCCCCTCCTCGGCGCGGTAGAACGCGGCAACATCAGACATACTACGGGGCAGATCTGCAAATGCTCCTGGAGAGCTTCGGATTCGGGTAAGTAATAGATAATTCACTTTCACATGCTTGCTTTGCATAAAGAATGCCTTACCCGCCGCTATCTTCTTTAATGATTCAATTTCCTGGAGGGCTTTTTGGGCTTCGGCCTTAGCGCCTTTGGCACTCTCAAGAGCCGAGGCGAGCTCGGACTCTCGAGTCTTTGAGTCACGCTCCAAACTCTCGTGTTTTTCCACGAGCCACGGAGCTCTTGCCGCACCTCCGCCACCCGCCTCCTCCTTCTCTCGCTCGGTGCGCTCATGGCGCTTTGCTTCGGCCGTGGACACCACTTCCATCGTGGTCGCCACCTCGTTCGTGGCCCCTACAATACCCACGTTAGTCCTGTCATTTTTGCAACCAAATCCTTTCTATAAGGTATTACTTTAATAAGGTATTACTTACCTTCCTTGTCCTCGAGCTGCTTCTTGGCAAGGCCGAGCTCGTTCTCGGACCGGTCGAGGCTCGCTTCAATGCATTGACCTCCGTAGTCGGTCTTGGCAGAGGTCAAAGCGCCTGCATTCCCATATTGACATACTTATGTTAGACTCCTGCATATATCTTTTTAGATCCTCAGTCCGGCTTTTCTATCCGAACACTGAACTAAGCATCATGGACTACTGTCTATGCGGTAATATTTTACATATTCTAAACTTACCTCAAAGCCTGTTAGAAGGCTGGTGCAGGCTTCATCAGCCCGCTCTTGGCGGACTGAACTTTGGATCACCACACTCATAACAAAGCGGTGCTCCTCGTTGATGGAGGCGCGTTAAGCGCCTCCAGCAAGCTATCCGGTGCCTCCGGATGGACGGAGGTCACCGGCGTCACAGTCTTGCCCTTCTTCGAAGGGCGCTTGCGGACTTGGAACCATCAAGGTTCGAGACGGAGTCCGCACAGGCTGGACTTAGAGCCCTCTGGGGTCTCGCCCCCTTTGCGCCCGGAGTCCGGGAGGTCGCCTTGCGGCGCCTCCAGGACCACCTCCTCCTGGTTGGGCCCCTTTTGGGACTCCACCGCGGTGTCATCTGCATCACGAGGAGAGGAGGCGGTCGAAAGTGAAGTCCTATTCACATCCGACGAATCCAGGGAGCCGCTTGACGAAGCGGCGAGCTCGTCCTTGGGCGGTCTACATGGTTATATTCGGCGTTAGAAGACACTATGCGACAAATAAAAAGTCATGAGCTATTCCGGAGTCCGGACACTTAAGATCTCGCCAGGGGCTTGGCCTTTGGTGGCCACTCCTCCTCGTCGTTGTCGGTGTTGGTGGAGAAGTCTGGAGGAAGGGTCCTTCCTTTCTTGGACCCTCCGGCCTCCCCAGTCGGGGCGGCCTTCCTTTTCTTCTCTCCCCCCGCTGGGGGAGAGGCTTCTTTTTCCTCCTCCTCGTCCTCAGGGGAGGATTCCGCCTCAGAGTCGTCGGACGATGAGTCCGACAACACCTAGCGTCGGGCGCTCCTTCGAGTCCCCGTGGCCTTCTTCTTGGCCTTCTTCTCCGGCACCACGTGAGGTGCCGGAGCCAGCAGCCCCATCAAGCGGGCGTCCGCTGGGTCTTCTGGCAAGGGAGCCGGACAGTTAACCTGCCCGGACGTGTTACGCCAATCCTGTCAAAGGTAAGGGAGTTTAGATCCCACATAGAGTCAAACTATGAAAAACAAGAGCCCCGTAAAGGGTAAAATAGCTTACCTCGGTAGCTTGGCGCTGCGAGCTGAATCCGCGATCTTCGGTAGCGGATGTGGGAGCCTCGGCACCCTTGAACAGCACCTTCCAGGCATCTTCGTACGTAGTGTCGAAGAGCCTTTTCAGAGTTTGGTGCTGTGCCGGATCGAACTCCCACAGTTTGAAGGCCCGTTGTTGGCATGGGAGGATCCGGCGGATGAGCATAACCTGGACTACATTGACAAGCCTGAGATTCTTGTCCACCAGGGTTTGCATGCAAGTTTGGAGTCCAGTCATCTCTTCCGGATTACCCTACGTCAGGCCCGTCTCTTTCCAAGAGGTGAGCCACGTAGGGAAACCAGATCTGAATTCGGGGGCCGCTTCCCATTTAGGGTCGCGTGGCTCGGTGATGTAGAACCACCCCGATTGCCACCCCTTCACGGTCTCCACAACGGAGCCCTCGAGCCATAGGACTTCGGCCATCTTGCCAACCATGGCACCTCCGCACTCCGCTTGGCGGCCGCCCACTACCTTCGGCTTGACATTGAAGGTCTTCAGCCATAAGCCGAAGTGGGGCTGGATGCAGAGAAAGGCCTCGCACACGACGATGAATGCCGAGATGTTGAGGATGAAATTCGGGGCCAGATCATGGAAATCCAGGCCGTAGTAGAACATGAGCCCCCGGACAAATGGGTGAAGTGGAAAACCTAGTCCGCGGAGGAAGTGGGTGAGTAACACCACCCTCTCATGGGGCCTGGGGGTGGGAATGAGCTGCCCCTCGTCGGGGAGCCGGTGCGCGATGTCGCTGGACAAGTATCCGGCCTTCCGCAGCTTTTTGACTTGTCCCTCCGTGACGGAGGAGACCATCCACTTGCCTCCCGCTCCGGACATGGCTGGAGAAGGTTGAGGAGGGATGTGCGGACTTGGGCGCTGGAGCTCGAGTGCGTGGAAATGGATGAGCAAAGGAGGAAGAAGGCGTAGGTTAAAAGGTGGATCCTTATCCCCTTATATGGACGGACGAAGCTATGCGTCCCCCGCCAGCCTGGTAAAACTCGCTTATATCCCAAGCACCGTAATCAATGGCGCGGTTGGGTTACCCACGTCCGTATTGATGGGAATCCGTGAATAAGGGGGCACGATCTCCGCTCTGATAAGACGTGCCAAGGAAACCGCCTCGCTAAACGCGCTAAGGTGGAACAGTAAAAACGATTCATATAAAGGCCTGGCCGTGGTGTGATGTCACGCCGCGGAATACGTCAGCAGATCTGTGCAAAGGTTATTCTCTCTACGATGGTATGTGGAACTTGTTTTGCAGAGCCGGACACAATCCTTGTGTTCAAAATCTTCTATGAAGTATTCGGAGGAGGAACCCGCCTTGCAATGCCGAAGACAATATGCGCGCCGGACTCGTCGTCATTGAAGCCTGGTTCAGGGGCTACTGAGGGAGTCCTGGATTAGGGGGTGTCCGGATAGCCGAACTATCACCGTTGGCCGGACTCCTGGACTATGAAGATACAAGATTGAAGACTTCGTCCCGTGTCCGGATGGGACTTTCCTTGGCGTGGAAGGAAAGCTTGGCGATACGGATATGTAGATCTCCTACCGTTGTAACCGACTCTGTGTAACCCTAACCCTATCCGTGTCTATATAAACCAGAGGGTTTTAGTCTGTAGGACGAACAACAATCATACCATAGGCTAGCTTCTAGGGTTTAGCCTCTCTGATCTCGTGGTAGATCCACTCTTGTACTACCCATATCATCAATATTAATCAAGCAGGAGTAGGGTTTTACCTCCATCGAGAGGGCCTGAACCTGGGTAAAAACATCGTGTCCCTTGTCTCCTGTTACCATCCGCCTAGACGCACAGTTCGGGACCCCCTACCCGAGATCCGCCGGTTTTGACACCGACAATGGTGCTCAACGCTATATATTATTTCCCAATGATGTATGGCTATCCTATGATGTTTGAGTAGATCCGTTTTGTCCTATGGGCTATTTGATGATCAAGATTGGTTTGAGTTGCATGTTTTATTATTGGTGCTGTCCTATGGTGCTCTCCGGTCGCGCAAGCGTGAGGGATTCCCGCTGTAGGGTTTGCAATATGTTCATGATTTGCTTATTGTGGGTGGCGTGAGTGACAGAAGCACAGACCCGAGTAAGTAGGTTGTTTGCGTATGGGATAAAGGGGACTTGATGCTTTAATTCTATGGTTGGGTTTTACCTTAATGATCTTTAGTAGTTGCGGATACTTGCTAGAGTTCCAATCATAAGTGCATATGATCCAAGTAGATAAAGTATGTTAGCTTATGCCTCTGCCTCAAATAAAATTGCAATAATGATTACCGGTCTAGTTATCGATTGCCTAGGGACAAATAACTTTCTTGTGACAACAAGCTCTTTACTAAAACTAATTTAGTTGTGTCCTTATCTAATCAGCCCCTAGCTTTTATTTACGTGCTCTTTATTATCTTGCAAACCTATCCAAAAACACCTACGAAGTACTTCTAGTTTCATACTTGTTCTAGGTAAAGCGAACGTTAAGCGTGCGTAGAGGTGTATCGGTGGTCGATAGAACTTGAGGGAATATTTGTTCTACCTTTAGCTCCTCGTTGGGTTCGACACTCTTACTTGTCGAAAGAGGCTACAATTGATCCCCTATACTTGTGGGTTATCAAGACCTTTTTCTGGCGCCGTTGCCGGGGAATTATAGCGTGGGGTGAATATTCTCGTGTGTGCTTGTTTGCTTTATCACTAAGTAATTTTTATTTGCTGTTCTTAGTTGTTCTTTATCTTTAGTTATGGATATGGAACACGGAATACCAAAAAATTAGGTGTACTTGCTACTCATGGAGATGAGGAACCTCCTAAAACCCTCGATGCTCAATATGTGCAAAATATTATGTACCACTTTGATAATCCTGAGAAAACCTCATTCAATTTGGTAATGGTAGTAACGTTGGATCAACGTGAATACTTTAGGGATTATCACTTGACACAAAAAGGGAGACTATTATGGGATCAAATTTATATATTGAAGTGGTATGCTCGGCAAGTATGCTTGAATTATGATTATACTTGTTGCTCTAGGATGAATGCTCCACACCTTCCCTTTTCATGCAAATTTAATGATAATGAAACCTTAGCTTCTTATGCTAATGGTATATATGATTTCTATGATGTGGAACAAATAGAAGAATTTGTTGCTTTTATGTGTGCTTATGAAATTGAATCTATGTTTGAAAAGTATGAAGCTTTTGATGATGATGTTTATAGGCCTGAAAATTTAGCTATCCTAAAATATTGCTATGATAATTATGAATATAATTCCTATATTAATGCACTTATTAAGAAAGTCTCCGCTGTCCAAGAAGAGACTAATATTTTGCAGGAGTCTAGAAGAAGAAATTGATGAAACTATGAGCTCATTGGATGAAAAAGATGATGAGGAGAGCGAAGAACAAAAGGAGGAAGAGCGGATTAGCTACCCGTGCCCACCTTCTAATGAGAGTAACTCTTCAACTCATACATTGTTTAATTTCCCTTCGTGCTTACCGAAGGATGATAGCTATGATGATTGTTATGATCCCGTTGATTCTCTTGAAATATCCCTTTTTTATGATGCTTGCTATGCTTGTGGCCAAGATGCCAATATGAATTATGCTTATGGAGATGAACTTGCTATAATTCCTTATGTTAAACATGAAATTGTTGCTATTGCACCCACGCATGATAGTCCTATTATCTTTTTGAATTCTCCCGATTATACTATATCGGAGAAGTTTGCACTTATTAAGGATTATATTGATGGATTGCGTCTTACTTCTGCACATGATGATTTTGATAGATATAATATGCATGTGCTTGCTGCTCCTACTTGCAATTATTATGATAGAGGAACTATATCTCCACCTCTCTATGTTTCCAACAAGATAAAATTGCAAGAAACTACTTATACTATGCATTGGCCTTTACTATGTGTGCATGAATTGTTCTTTTATGACATGCCGATGCATAGTAAGAGAGTTAGACTTCGTTGTTGCATGATATATGTTGCTTTGTACTCACTACTAAATTACAAATCATTGTTGATTCAAATTGGTTTTGATATACCTTGGGATCCGGGTGGATTCACTACTTGAGCACTATATGCCTAGCTTAATGGCTTTAAAAAAAGCGCTGCCAGGGAGACAACCCAGAAGTTTTAGAGAGTCATTTATTTCTGTTGAGTGCTTTCATATAGTTTAAAAACAACAAAAATAAAGAGGGGAACCCAAAAAAATTTCAAAAAGAAAAGCGAAAGTGAGAAAGACAAGCATTGTTGAAGTGGGAGCTAGCCTTGAACTTTGTTCATGCTCACGGAAACTTTGTGAATCTTGATTACAGAAACTTTTCAACAAAAACAATTATCCCCTTGTACAATTCCATTGTATTATAAAAATAATGTGCCAAGGTTTTCCTTTAGGATGTTTACAATGCTTGTTGGTTTGTGCGGTATAGGACAGAAACTTTGGCTGAGGTGCGCGAATTTTAATTTTTTACTGGAATGTCAAACGGTTCTGAAACTTTTTGCACTGTCTTTCTATAAATTTTTTTTATTGTTCCTAATTTTTGAAGAATTTTTGAAGTATCCTAAGTATGGTGAATGTTCAGATTATTACAGACTGTTCTGTTTTAGACAGATTCTGTTTTTGATGCATAGTTTGCTTGTTTTGATGAAACTATTGATTTATATCAGTGGATTAAGCCATGAAAAAGTTATATTACAGTAGACACAATGCAAAAACAAAATATGAATTGGTTTGCAACAGTACTTAGAGTAGTGATTTGCTTTATTATACTAACGGATCTTACCGAGTTTTCTGTTGAAGTTTTGTGTGGATGAAGTGTTCGATGATCGAGAAGGTTTCGATGTGACAAGAAGGAAGAGAGGCAAGAGCTCAAGCTTGGGGATGCCTGAGGCACCCCAAGTAAATATTCAAGGAGACTCAAGCGTCTAAGCTTGGGGATGCCCCGGAAGGCATCCCCTCTTTCTTCAACAAATATCGGTATGTTTTCGGATTCGTTTCGTTCATGCGATATGTGCAATCTTAGAGCGTCTTTTGCATTTAGTTTTCACTTTTCTTTTATGCACCATGCTGGTATGAGATAGTCCTTGGTTGATTTATAGAATGCTCATTGCACTTCACTTATATCTTTTGAGTATGGCTTTATAGAATGCTTCATGTGCTTCACTTATATCATTTGAAGCTTGGATTGCGTGTTTCTCTTTGCATAGACAACCGCCATCTGTAGAATGCTCTTTTGCTTCACTTATACTTGTTAGAGCGTGGGAACATATTTTGTAGAAAGAATTAAACTCTCTTGCTTCACTTATATCTATTTAGAGAGATGACAGGAACTGGTCATTCACATGGTTAGTCATAAAAACCCTACATAAAACTTGTAGATCACTGAATATGATATGTTTGATTCCTTGCAATAGTTTTGAGATATAAAGGTGGTGATATTAGAGTCGTGCTAGTTGAGTAATTATGAAATTTAGAAATACTTGTGTTGAGGTTTGCAAGTCCCGTCGCATGCACGTATGGTGAACCGTTATGTAACGAAGTCGGAGCATGAGGTGTTTATTGATTGTCTTCCTTATGAGTGGCGGTCGGGGACGAGCGATGGTCTTTTCCTACCAATCTATCCCCCTAGGAGCATGCGCTTAGTACTTTGTTTCGATGACTAATAGATTTTTGCAATAAGTATGCGAGTTCTTTATGACTAATGTTGAGTCCATGGATTATACGCACTCTCACCCTTCCATCATTGCTAGCCTCTTTGATACCGTGCATTGCGCTTTCTCACCTCGAGAGTTGGTGCAAACTTCTCCGGTGCATCCAAACCCCGTGATACGATACGCTCTGTCACACATAAGCCTCATTATATCTTCCTCAAAACAGCCACCATACCTACCTATCATGGGATTTCCATAGCCATTCCGAGATATATTGCCATGCAACTTCCATCATCATCATATACATGACTTGAGCATTTATTGTCATATTGCTTTGAATGATCGTAAGATAGCTAGCATGATGTTTTCATGGCTTGTCCGATTTTTTATGTCATTGCTACACTAGATCATTGCACATCTCGGTAAACCGCCGGAGGCATTCATATAGAGTCATATCTTTGTTCTAGTATCGAGTTGTAATATTGAGTTGTAAGTAAATAAAAGTGTGATGATCATCATTATTAGAGCATTGCCCCAATGAGGAAAGGATGATGGAGACTATGATTCCCCCACAAGTCGGGATGAGATTCTGGACGATAAAATAAAAAAATAAAAAAAAGAGAGAGAAAGGCCAAAAAAAGGGAAAAAAGACAAAAATAAAAAAATGAGAGAAAAGGAGAGAAGGGGCAATGTTACTATCCTTTTACCACACTTGTGCTTCAAAATAGCACCATGTTCTTCATATAGAGAGTCTCTTGAGTTATCACTTTCATATACTAGTGGGAATTTTCATTATAGAAGTTGGCTTGTATATTCCAACTATGGGATTCCTCAAATGCCCTAGGTCTTCATGAGCAAGCAAGTTGGATGCACACCCACTTAGTTTCAGTTTGAGCTTTCATACACTTATAGCTCTAGTGCATCCGTTGCATGGCAATCCCTACTCCTCATATTGACATCAATTGATGGGCATCTCTATAGCTCGTTGATTAGCTGCATCGATGTGAGACTTTCTCCTTTTTTGTCTTCTCCACATAACCCCCATCATCATATTCTATTCCACCTATAGTGCTATGTCCATGGCTCACGCTCATGTATTGCGTGAAAGTTGAAAAGGTTTGAGAAACGTCAAAAGTATGAAACAATTGCTTGGCTTGTCATCGGGGTTGTGCATGATGTGAATATTTTGTGTGGTGAAGATGGAGCATAGCCAGACTATATGATTTTGTAGGGATGAGCTTTCTTTGGCTATGTTATTTTAATAAGACATAATTGCTTGGTTGGTATGCTTGAAGTATTATTGTTTTTATGTCAAAGGATAGACTATTTCCTTGAATCACTCGTGTCTTAATATTCATGCCATGATTAGATATATGATCAAGATTATGCTAGGTAGCATTCCACATCAAAAATTATCTTTTTTATCATTTACCTACTCGAGGACGAGCAGGAATTAAGCTTGGGGATGCTGATACGTCTCCCTCGTATCTATATTTTTTGATTGTTCCATGCCAATATTATTCAACTTTCATATACTTTTGGCAACTTTTTATACTATTTTTGGGACTAACATATTGATCCAAAGCCCAAAGGTCGGTTCTTATCATTGCATGTTTTGGTTTCGCAGAATATCCATATCAAACGGAGTCCAAACGAGATAAAAACGGACGGAGATTTTTTTTGGAATATTTGGAAAATCTGGAAGAAAGATCAACGCGAAACGGTGTCCGAGGTGGGCACGAGGTAGGGGGCACGCCCTACCCCCCCAGGGCGCGCCCCTGACCCTCATGGGCCACCCGTAAGGCGGTTGATGCCCTTCTTTGGCCGCAAGAAAGCTAATTTTTGGTAAAAAATCACGGCAAAGGTTTCAATCCAATCGGAGTTACGGATCTCCATATATACCCGAAATGGTGAAAAGGGCACCAGAGGAGAACGCAGAAACAAAGAGAAACAGAAAGATAGATCCAATCTCGGAGGGGCTCTCGCCCCTCCCACGCCATGGAGGCCAAGGACCAGAGGGGAAACCCTTCTCCCATCTAGGGAGGAGATCAAGGAAGAAGAAGACGAAGGGGCCCCCTCTCCACTTCTCTTCCGGTAGCACCGGAACGCCGCCGTGGCCATCATCATCACCGCAATCTTCACCAACAACTTCACCGCCATCATCACCAACTCCCCCCCCTCTATGCAGCGGTGTAACCTCTCTCTTACCCGCTGTAATCTCTACTTAAACATGGTGCTCAACGCTATAATTATTTCCCAATGATGTATGGCTATCCTATGATGTTTGAGTAGATCCGTTTTGTCCTATGGGCTATTTGATGATCAAGATAGGTTTGAGTTGCATGTTTTATTATTGGTGATGTCCTATGGTGCTCTCCGTGTCGCGCAAGCGTGAGGGATTCCCGCTGTAGGGTTTGCAATATTCTCATGATTTGCTTATGGTGGGTGGCGTGAGTGACAGAAGCACAGACCCGAGTAAGTAGGTTGTTTGCGTATGGGATAAAGGGGACTTGATGCTTTAATGCTATGGTTGGGTTTTACCTTAATGATCTTTAGTAGTTGCGGATGCTTGCTAGAGTTCCAATCATAAGTGCATATGATCCAAGTAGAGAAAGTATGTTAGATTATGCCTCTCCCTCAAATAAAATTGCAATAATGATTACCGGTCTAGTTATCGATTGCCTAGGGACAAATAACTTTCTCGTGACAACAAGATCTTTACTAAAACTAATTTAGTTGTGTCCTTATCTAATCAGCCCCTAGCTTTTATTTACGTGCTCTTTATTATCTTGCAAACCTATCCAAAAACACCAACAAAGTATTTCTACTTTCGTACTTGTTCTAGGTAAAGCGAACGTTAAGCGTGTGTAGAGTTGTATCGGTGGTCGATAGAACTTGAGGGAATATTTGTTCTACCTTTAGCTCCTCGTTGGGTTCGACACTCTTACTTATCGAAAGAGGCTACAATTGATCCCCTATACTTGTGGGTTATCAGTACCCAACAGTCTCCTTTGGGTATCCCATGAAGACCCATTTCTCCGATTTGGGTTCGAGCTTATCAGGTTGAAGCTTTTTCACATAAGCATCTCAGCCCCAAACTTTAAGAAACGACAACTTTGGTTTCTTGCCAAACCACAGTTGATAAGGCGTCGTCTCAACGGATTTTGATGGTGCCCTATTTAACGTGAATGCAGCCGTCTCTAAAGCATAACCCCAAAATGATAGCGGTAAATCAGTAAGAGACATCATAGATCGCACCATATCTAATAAAGTACGGTTATGACATCCGGAAACACCATTATGCTGTCGTGTTTCAGGTGGCGTGAATTTGTGAAACTATTCCACATTGTTTTAATTGAAGACCAAACTCGTAACTCAAATATTTGTCTCCGCGATCAGATCGTAGAAACCTTATTTTCTTGTCACGATCCAGCCGAGTGTTGAGGGAGAATTTCGTCAGCACGACGACGTGGTGACGACGATGATGTTCTACCGACGCAGGGCTTCACCTAAGCACCGCTACAGTATTATCGAGGTGGACTATGGTGGAGGGGGGCACCGCACACGGCTAAAAGATCAAATAAATTGTTGTGTCTCTAGGGTGCCCCCTGCCTCCGTGTATAAAGGAGCAAGGGGGGAGGTGCGGCCGGCTAGGAGGAGGCGCGCCAGGAGGAGTCCTACTCCCACCGGGAGTAGGACTCCCTCCCTTCCTTGTTGGATTAGGAGAAGGGGAAGAGGAGGAGAGAGGAAGGAAGGGGCGCCCCCTCTCCTTGTCCTATTCGGACTAGAGGGGGAGGGGCGCGCGGCCCTGCCCTAGCCGCCTCTCCTCTTCTCCACTAAGGCCCACTATGGCCCGTTAAGCCCCCGGGGGGTTCCGGTAACCCCTCGGTACTGCGGTAAAATCCCGATTTCACCCGGAACACTTCCGATATCCAAATATAGGCTTCCAATATATCAATCTTCATGTCTCGACCATTTCGAGACTCCTCTTCATGTGCGTGATCACATCCAGGACTCCGAACAACCTTCGGTACATCAAAACTCATAATACAACCGTCATCGAAACTTTAAGCGTGCGGACCCTACGGGTTCGAGAACTATGCAGACATGACCGAGATACGTTTCCGGTCAATAACCAATAGCGGAACCTGGATGCTCATATTGGCTCCCATATATTCTACGAAGATCTTTATCGGTCAAACCGCATAACAACATATGTTGTTCCCTTTGTCATCGGTATGTTACTCGCCCGAGATTCAATCGTCGGTATCTCAATACCTAGTTCAATCTCGTTACCGGCAAGTCTCTTTACTTGTTCCGTAATACATCATCCCGCAACTAACTCATTAGTTACAATGCTTGCAAGGCTTATAGTGATGTGCATTACTGAGTGGGCCCAGAGATACCTCTCCGACAATCGGAGTGACAAATCCTAATCTCGAAATACACCAACCCAACAAGTACCTTCGGAGACACCTTTAGAGCACCTTTATAATCACCCAGTTACGTTGTGACGTTTGGTAGCACACAAAGTGTTCCTCCGGTAAACGTGAGTTGCATAATCTCATAGTCATAGGAACATGTATAAGTCATGAAGAAAGCAATAGCAGAATACTAAACGATCAAGTGCTAAGCTAACGGAATGGGTCAAGTCAATCACATCATTCTCCTAATGATGTGATCCCGTTAATCAAATGACAACTCATGTCCATGGCTAGGAAACTCAACCATCTTTGATTAACGAGCTAGTCAAGTAGAGGCATACTAGTGACACTATGTTTGTCTATGTATTCTCACATGTACTAAGTTTCCGGTTAATACAATTCTACCATGAATAATAAACATTTATCACGAAATAAGGAAATAAATAATAACTTTATTATTGCCTCTAGGGCATATTTCCTTCACGCCTTACACACAAACAAAAATAATACTTGCACCCAACGTGACAAGGGGTTTGTGAGGCCCCTTGTCTAGCTAGTTACAAGGTTAAAAGCAAAATAGATAGATAGATAGATAGATAATGGTATAGCGAAAGGGAAAATGGTAAAGGCAAATAAAGAGGAAATTTTGTAGAATAAAGTATTAACAGAGAATGGACCCAGGGGCCATAGGTTCACTGGAGGTACTCTCGAAAACACGCAAGTGGAATGGTAACAAATTATAGTTGGGTAATTGACAAGAAAAACAATCTTTACAACAATGATCATTCATGGAATAATCTCATATAGGCATTACGTCATGATAAATAGACCGTTAAACTTACTAACTTCTACTACTAATACTCCACCCGATGAAAACGGAGCGGAAACATGCGGAACTGAGAGCTACCACATTTGTTTTCATATATTTTTGCAGAAGCAGAAATGAATACAGAAACCCCGAAAATGAAAAGGGAAACGGATACTACCAGAAACGGACACGGAGCGAATACAAAGCGGACACGGAAACAGAAGTGAGCGTTGACTGGAACTTAAAAACCACTTGAGTCGTAGAGAAATACACACAAAAACAAACAAATTTAATGAATTGTTAACATGGTCATAGGGTCAAGCTGAGTACAGGTGTGGTAGTAGAAGATGTGCCTCAAATGATTCATTCTACTCATTGTGTCATTGTGTGTTGTTTTATGGGTGAACTACAAAGCAGTCATATGTCTATAGTAAAAACGGAAATTCCATATTCACGAAAACAGAAAGTTCCATTTCCATGCTTGTTTCACCAGAAAACACCGTTCCGTTCTTGTTTCCATTTCCGCATAAAAAAATCAATTTCCACTTCCATTTTGTAAATTTCCGTTTCCGTTTCCATATTTCCTCTCCATTTCCATTTTTCCTCCGGAAAAGCGGAAAGTTTCCACTCCATTTTCATCCCTATATCTCAAGATATTAAGTTTACAAGAAACGGAGTATTGCAATAAGCAAGATGACATAATATAGTTAGAAAGAAATCTAGCAATAAGATTAAACTCCGTCGTTTTATTCTTAGTGGTAAAAATACGAATACAAAATCTAGCCATCTTCTAACACTAGCCACCATCATTTTCCCATTTCATCTCCATAGTCACCGCCATCATCATCACCGCAGCAACTCCTCTCCAAGTTAGCCATACTTGTAATCGTATATCATATTCGGCAACAATTGTAGACATATTGTCAATAAACATTCCTTTTTATGTCTTCTTCGATGATTTACTCTTGCGGTATGATCGTCATGTGTGATTAATTTGGTAAGGAAATGGGTTGAGGCATAGCCTTGCAACCCAATGTATTTGTATAAGAGATCGAGAGAATGAGTTTGAAATAATTAACATCATGTATATGTACAATTGCAACAGAGTTGTCTCTTGTCTCTTTCTCATTCTATGACCCTATATGTACCCCAGGATCACGGAGATCGATCAAGGAGGAGGTAAGGAGTGAGGAGCACACAGAACGCTATTTTGAACACCAGTGACAGAAAGGTTTAGTATGGTAGTGTAAAGCTAATCCTTGGTGATTTATGAGGTGTAGTCATTAAACGTTCAATGCTTTTGTCGAAATATATATTTTAATAATTGAGGTAACCCGGTGAGACGGTTCGGGCATGTGGACAACTAACTCTTTATGCGGGTGGACGTTATGTCCATGTGCTCCGTGCCCACCGCCACCATGGCCGCATTTGCTTGATGCAGTGCGCCCTGTTCTGACGAAGATGTCGGCGCTTGGAACGGTGGCGCAGCCATGGAGACGGCGTAGTATAGGGGCGGCATTTTTCTCGCGGGTGGGCGATGCTTGGTAGTGGAGCGGCAAATGGGGCAACTGGGGTGCTGCTTGAGCCCGGTGTCATTGCAGGCGGTGTGGAAGGCATGGACACGGTAGGGCACCACGCGCACCATGTCCTTGGCCTCTTACTCCTCCAACCACACCGTGCACCTGCATCACTCACATGCGTCAGTGCGCCATATTTTTGGAGATAGCATTGAAACAGAGTAATGCGCTCAACTCTGAACTGAAATAGAGTAATGTGTTGTGATTGTTCTTCTCTTAAACATAAATCTAGCCACCTTCCAACCTTATCTATCTTTCCCATCTCATCTCCATGGTCACCGCCATCATCATAGTCGCAACAACTCCTCTCCAGGTTAGCCATACATGTAATCGTGTATCGTATCCGACAACCATTGTAAACATATTATCAATAAAGCATTCATTTTTACGGAAGTCCTATTCTACTCCCAGCTCAAATGCTCCATCATAAACAGTAAAATTAAAAAAATAGTAAAAAAAATATGATTGTTTTGGTAAACTTTGACAAATGTTTTTCATGCATACCAAAATTCAGCACAAAATGACATTTGTGGAAGTCGTGGCGAGAAAAACAAAATCAGTAGTCCAGGAAGCTAAGCAACATATGGACATCACGTTTAATAAGTGTTCATTTTATGAATTGTCAAGGAGAGCCTGTGGTTGCCCCTTGGTCCGTAGACGGCACTCTGGCATGTGAAGATACATTTTTTTTGAGACATATGTGAAGATACATGCAATGCCTCTTCTCGCTGGTCGCGCGGAAGCTCTCTTTTGCTCTTCCACACAAGTATGGCTCAGTTATCGGTCTAGGAAGAGGCCCAACCGCCCTTGGTGGCCGTACATTCCTTGGTCAGTTGTGCTGGCTCGCACCATATGTACTTAGTGTGATCATTGATACGCTTCTGGGTCAGGGTGTGCAAATCGAACAAAAAAACAAAAATTGAACAAAAAACAAACCAACCCGAAGTTTCTGTTTTCCCATGTTTCGGTTTCAGTTTTAGATTCAGTTTTGAAATCCGAAAACCATTTGTATTTCATTTGTTCGGTTAGAAACCGAAAACCATTTGGTTAAACCAAATTAACCAAAATTGAGTTTTTTTGGGTTCAAAGCGTAATGGTTGCTACAATGTTTTCTGGCCCATTTAGTGCTTTAGTTTATGTGATTAGCCTGACTGCTTATCCAACAACACTTCTTTATCCTTTTTAATTGTTTTCCTCATTATGATATATATCATGTATTTACACGTGGAAAGTTATGCGTTGGCTAAAAAATTTGTGTCAACTTTGGTTAATTTGGTTATTACCAAAACCGAACCGAAAGTAAATGGTTACTACCAAAACCGAACCATGAGCCTAGATAAACCGAAGTATAAAAGCCGTATAAACCGAATAAAAAAACAAATGCACACCCTAAGTTCGGGACCGCACTACGTGTAAGGGTCCCTCTATCTTTTAAGATGGTGTTTGGTTCTCTAGTCCTAGGACTTTTTGAAAAATACTCTCAAGGAGGTGCTTCTAAGGACTTTTAGCAAAAAGTCCCAAAAAAGTCCCACCCTGTTTTTTTTGAAACTTCGACCTCTTTATTAGATCAAATAACCGTTACATCATCCACCAGCCACCGTACGATAGATGCCGGTGGTTCCTCAACCCACAGACCGGGTGGACTAAAAACCGCCAGCCTAGCTAGTTCATGAAAGACACAGTTTGCCTCTCAAGGACAGTGAATGAAAGACACCGAAGTATAACCTATTGATAAGACCTTGCAATCTGCATAAATTGCCGCCGCTCCTGTTGCAGTGAAGCCACCCGAGTTCATTATATCGATCACCTCCACACAATCCGCCTCCACAACCAGCTTGTTTACTCCCATTTGTTGCGCTAGTAGGAGGCCATGCCTCAACGCATATGCTTCTGCTGATGCTGCATCGGAGACATGCTCCAGCTTGTCGTTGGAGGCTGCTAACACCCCCCCCCCCCTTTGTCATCCCTGAGCACTGCCCCGACTGCTCCATTCAAGTTCTGTGCATAAAATGATGCATCAACGTTGAGCTTCACAAATCCCTCCCTTGGCTTAGTCCACCCGCCCTTCTGTACGCCCATCTCCTTCTTCCTAGCGTTCATGTAATTAGTAGCTAGAGCTGAAATTGACAGCGCCGATCGGGCTGGCGTTTGAACTTCCTCTCCATGGACCTTTTGCCTTCTTTCCCACCAAACGTACCACAATCCCACAAGGACTAGGGTCTGCGCACTGACATCCGGAAGTAAACTTCCTCTCTGTGGTGCACATAAAATGTAGTCCAGCACCGAAGACCCAGCTCTATCCACCTCGTATGCCTCCTCCACAAACCCATCCAACTTTAAGCATCTCCAGATCTCGGCCGCTCTTGGACAAGTAAACAAGGCATGCTTTATATCCTCGCATCCTCCTACACACATTGGACAGTTCGTGGGCATAACTATACGATGATTCGCGAGGACACCAAAACATGGCAAAAACCCATGCAACACCTTCCATGCATGTATCTTGATTTTACCCGGCATAGTAGATTCCCACAATTTTCCCCAAACTGGATATTGCTGTGACGGTTGGCCTTCCGTTCGCTCGAACCAGCATCCGAATTGATGATCCCACTCAGCGTGATATGCCGACCTAACCGTGAATATGTTGTTCTTTGTGAACCTCCATGCCACAAAATCATCCATCATTCCTGACGGCGCCAGTGGAATAGCAAGGATTCTCTCCGCATCCACCTGCCAGAATGTATTCATAATCAGCTCGTGGTCCCACAATCCTGTTGCCGGGTCTATCAGGTCAGAAACCTTCGACAACAGGTTTGCTCCTCTCGGGGTGACTACACGTCCATCCGCGCTCGCTGCAATCCATGGGTCAGACCAAATATTAACTTGTGAACCATCTCCAATCCTCCAAATGGCCCCTCTTTTGAAAGTATGAATACCAGCACATATACTCTGCCATGTGAAAGAGCACCCACTCTTCATCTTTGCTTCCAGAAGTTTCCCGTCCGGGTAATATTTTGATCTTAGGACCTGCGCACACAAGGAATCCGGATTTTCCAACAGTCTCCATACTTGCTTGGCAAGCAAAGCGAGATTGAAGCTATGGAGATCCCTAAATCCCATCCCCCCTTTGTTCTTCGGAATACAAAGTTTCCACCATGCCGCCCAGTGTATCCTCTTATGGTTATCGTCGTCACCCCACCAGTATCTTGATATGGCATCCGTCATCCCTTTGCAAACTTTTTTCGGGATACTAAACACCGACATCGCGAAAACTGGCATGGCTTGAGCAACATCCTTAATGAGCACATCTTTCCCTCCTATAGATAGCATCTTCTCCTTCCATCTGCTCAACAACTGATTGATCCGGTCAATGAAGTACTCAAAAGATTCACTCCTGTCTGCTCCCACCATCGCCGGTAGACCCAAATATCTATCATTCATTGCTTCCGTGAATATACGCAATTTCTGACATATTATTACTTTTTCTTCCACTGCCAAATTCGGGCTAAAATAGATGCTGGACTTTGCATCACTTACCAACTGCCCCGAGCTCTCACAATAAGCATCCAAAGTATCCCATAGGCAATCAGCATTGGCCCCATCTGCTCTCATCAGAATTAGTGAGTTGTCCGCGAAGAGTAAATGTGAAATTTGTGGTGCATCTCTACAGACTCTCACGCCTACTAGATTCCTGTTGTTCTCTTCCCTTTGCAGCAAACTTGACAAGGCCTCAGCACACAACAGAAATAAGTAAGGAGACAAGGGGTCTCCCTGCCTTAGCCCTCTCGATGGGTAAAACACGTCCGTATTTGTCCCATTGAAGCAGACATTATATGAAACTGATGACACACATGCCATAATCAATGAGATCAATCTGTTATCAAAACCCAACCGCTCCATCATTCTCTTCAGGAAGCACCATTCCACCCTATCGTATGCCTTATGCATATCTAATTTCACAGCACATAGCCCTGACTTGCCTTGCTTTCTCTTTATCGTATTCATGCACTCATACGCAATAAGTATGTTGTCCGTGATCAGTCTTCCGGGGACAAAAGCACTCTGCGTCGGGCTGATGATCTCCGGTAAGATTCCTTTCAACCGATTAGCTAGAATCTTCGAGATGATCTTGTAGGCCACATTACAGAGACTAATCGGTCTGAACTTCGTGATATTAGTCGGAGTTGCTACTTTCGGAATCAACACTATGGTGGTGCTATTCCATCCATCTAGGATCGTACCCGTGTTTATTGCTTCCAACACTTCTTTCACCAGGTCCTCCTTAATCATATTCCAAAACCGTTTGTAAAAAGCAGCATGTAATCCGTCCGGTCCAGGGGCCTTGAAATCTCCTATGCTGAAAAGTGCCCGCCGAACATCTTCTTCATTGAACGGAGCTAGCAGCGCTTCGTTCATTTGCACCGATACCTTAGGTACCACTTTTTGGATTACATCCTCATTTGGATTATTCACCTGCGAGGTAAACAAGTTAGTTAAATAATTTTGTACGATCTTCTCCATCTCTGCTTGCCCTTCCTGCACCACTCCATTCTCATCTTGTAAACTCTTGATAGTATTCTTCTTCCTCCTAGCTGAGGCATACATATGAAAGAAGTTTGTGTTTCTATCCCCATGTTTCAGCCAATTCGCTCGGCCTCTCTGTACCCACTCGATTTCCTCTTGTTCCAGCAAGTTCTCAATAACAAGAAGTATCTCCTTTTGCCTATCAATGGTTGTATCAGTAGCCGGACCTCTTCTCAAATCCTCCAACTCCGCCTTAAGGGCCGCCATCATCTTCTGCGGTCTCTTCAAAACTTCCATGTCCCACTTGTGCAACTCAGTGTGTACGACATCGACTTTCGGCTTGAAGAGCCCAATGCCTAGCATCGCCGCCTGTTGCCACGCCGTACGTACCACCTCCTCCACCGTTTCCTCCTTGATCCATCTTGCTTCAAACCTTCTTTTAGTTCCCCTCGATCTACTATGTTCCGCATAATATTCCGTATCCACCACCAAAGGTCGATGATCAGACTTCGTCATCTCCCCATTCAGCACTCCTACATGCGGGAAAATACTATTCCACCATGAATTACAAACCGCTCTGTCCAGCCTCTCCTTGATTTGACCTCTACTCCACGTAAAGCTATCTCCTGAGGCTCCCATATCATCTAGACCACAATCATCCAGAGCATCTCTAAACCCCTGCATCTGTTGCTGCTCCCGAGCTGCTCCCCCTCCTTCTCATGAGCAAAAATAATCTCATTAAAATCACCAAACACCATCTAAGGAACGTCCATGACCCGGTGCAACGATCTAAGGTATTCCCATGATTTATGCTTATTCTCTCTTGCCGGTTCTCCGTAGAATCCTGTACATCTCCACTCCTTCCCATCATCAATAATGACATCAATGAAATTACTCGTAACATCAAGTTTTGTGATTTTCATCCCGCTTCTCCAAAACATCACAAGACCCCCCGCCCTACCATCACTCGGGTCGACCAGCCTCTCCTGGAACCCTAACTTTGTCATCAACTTCTCCGCCTCCGTGTCAGACAGGTGTGCCTCTGAAAGAAAAGGCACATCTGGTTTATAGCACATCTGGACCTCCCGAAGTGCTTGAACTGCTCGGGACTGACGCATCCCGCGACAGTTCCATCCTAAGAGTATCATTGGGCCTGGCGGTCCCACGAACCAGGGGCCGCCAACGTTGCCAGGTCCATAGAAACAGTCTCATCCACCTTGTGCCTCTTGCTTCCCTACGAGTTTGTGTCATCCTCCCCCTCCTCTCCTCCTGTCTTGCTTGCTTCCTTCGATTCCAGTCGCTCTCCCCCTTTGCCGTCAGTTAATAGAAGCTGTGTTCCTGTCCCCTGATCCTTCTCTTCAAACTCCAATCTTCTTTTAAATGATCCCGAAGGTTGGCCATCAGTAGGGTTTTTGACCGGGCTGCTAGCCGTGCTACGTAGATCATCATCATACCTCCCTCCTGCATTTTGGTTCCTCCAGGCTCCCCCACCTCGTCCTCCTCTCCCTCCCCGAGTATTCGATGTTCCTCTCTCCTCCAGGCCTGTCTGCGCCCAATGTTCATCTCTTCTAAACTCCGGAGCAATTAAGGAAATAGGGTAAATTATAGCACTTTCATCATGGACACCATTACCATGCTCCTTGGCGACATGACTAACCAGGCCACAAACACCACAAAAAACTGGCATCTTCTCATATTCAAACTCAAAATACACCTTCTTCTGCCTTAGGGTAAGGCTTACACATCTCATCAATGGCTTCCGTACGTCCAAAGTGACTCTCACTCGGATCCCTCCCCCTTGGCCCTTGACTGACCGCTCGTCCACACGCACAACTTCCCCTGCCTTCCTCGCTACTTGCCTAGCAATACTCGCAGTTCTCATCTTCTCCTTAAGCCCCATCACCCTCATCCAAACCTGATAGGTATAGAGTTCAATCTCATGCACCTCCGACCACCCATCGTAGGATGTCAACAATACTGGGCAGTTCCTGAAAATCCACAGCCCTTCGTTCATCACCCTCTCCCAGTCCCCCAGGCAACTAATCTGTATCGAAAACAGATTGTCCTCAATAGCCCTAAACTCCACTTCTTGCTCCAGGTTCCAAGTCGATCGCATATTTCCATAGAAGGCACCATGACTGAACTTTTTATTTGTATGGACCCTCGCCAACGCCATGAATTCCGCATCCTTCTCTAGCTCCTCCAGATCTTCCTCTAGTACCACGTCTTCCTCCTCCTCCCTAAGATTCATGTACTTAAGCTTCTCGTTCAACGAATCTTCCTGCGACACCCTGGCTCCATCCATCGAACCTTTCGATCCCAGATCTCCCTTCGCCATCCTCTTCTCTCCCTCCTGCTCCAGCAACTTCCTCCCATCAACCCTAGATGTGGATGAGTCCGCGGACGCCATGATCTTCCCACCTGGATCGAGAGAGCCCTGCCGGACTAGTAGCCCGATCGGGATCCGATCTAGTCTTGCCGTGTTCCCGTAGTCTCCTTGGTCGTCACCTAGGAGAAAGAAACCCTAAGGGGTACGTGACGTTTCTTCATTTTCTCTCTCTTTGTTTGCAAAAGTCCCACCCTGTTCAGTTTGCTAGGGACTTTTTTAGTCCCAACACAAAAAAGTCCCTGGAACCAAGCACCTCATAAGTCGGTTATGATGGGTGACTTATACAAGCTATCACTGCTCGGCATGATGACGAGCACAACACCGTGGACTTGATCTATTACAAGCTATGGTATGCTTGAAAGGAAAGCACGCAAGGCCCATCTTCGCACCATACGTCATTAACATGATCATTGATACGCGTCCGGGACCTCGCTACATGCAAGGGTCCATCTATTTCTTAAGTCGGGTATAACAAGCGCTCTGTCCGCTCTATCACCGTTGGGTGGGCTCGACCTGTTCGAAATGACATATCCATGGTCGGCGATGGTATGCATGAAAGGGAAGTTGTCGTTTTTGACATTTTCCTCGTCATTTTGTTAATTTATTTGGATTGTACCAATTGCAGAGATCTACAGTGACATTGTTAGGATATCCGACCGAAAAGTATTATGTGGAAATATACACAAAGAATGTCTTTTTTTTTAATGTTGACAGGAGAGCTACCAAACTCATTGGTTATAAAAAGATATTACAAGTAACATCTCCAGAGGAGAAATGCACTGCACAAAGTGAGTGCCAAAAAAGAAGAAGAAAAAAGGCTGCTCAGTTTATTGAGGAAAACTGGGCCAAAACCTACAATAACGACTAAAGGACCACACAACATACAACACGCTAGAAAGCCAACACCCCACAAACACCCGAGCAGGCACTCGAGTGCTTGCGCGCTTCTAGAGTGCACACCCAAAACCGTCGCATCACTTCGGGATGCTACGAGCCTATCCACGAAATTCGATGACATTAAAGAAGAACGCTATGTCCGATAGAGCAAATATATACCACCTCAATACCATGAGGTTGGCCGACATAACTCGCCTGACGCATCCTGCATGTGAAGGGTGCTTCTACTGTTCTCACGGAGATGTCACGCAAACTTTCATCGACCACCTACACGAGCTCAGAGTCCCATTGACTGAGTCCAACTTCAAGACGATGTCCCCAAGAGAAAACACGAAGCCAAGCAGGGCTTGAGCCATCGCCATCCTCCGATCCGAAAGACCGGATCTAGGGTTTCCCCCGTAGTATATTGGGAGAGGGGAGGATGGCTACAACGTCGATGCCTCCAACAAGGGAACGATGCCTAAAGGTTCCGCCATCGACGGTTCCAGCCACAATTGGAGCACGGCTTTCACCGACAGCCGCTCCTGCCCAAGCCCATGAACCGGCCAACCCATCCAACCTACCACCTCCATGACGAGCAGGCATTGCGCCACAACTCAGCCATGTGCACAACACAGCAATGCCCCCTCCGCCGCTGGCCTGCAGAAACCCAGATCAGTCCCTGCTACATGAAGAACTCACGCCTCCGGCAGATTCGGCGCCTCCATGGTGACCTCCTCGTGTAGATCAGCTCCTGGCACGCATAGGAGAGGGCGACAAACTGGTCGGCGGGCCGCCCGCTGGGCCGCCGTATGAAGAACCACTGACCACCGAAGACAAACGGCCGCCACCCAGCAGATCCGCGCTGGGGGCGCCTCCCGCTCACCGTGCGCCACATATCCGCGCTGGGAGCAACGCCTGGGCACCCTGCCCACGCGTCGCCCTGGATCTAACGGCAACCACCACGCCGCGCCTGGCAGCCGCTCGCCACGCCCAGCCGCACACCTCCTTGCGGGTCCGCCGTGCCTCCTCGCGCGCTCCCGGGCTTCGCTAAGATACACGTAGATGCAGGCATCGCTCACTCTAGGGGGTTGATAGCGGTTGTATGCCGAGACGATCATGGGAATTATCTGGGCAGCTCCTCTCTAGTAATATATGGTTTGCAGGACCCAACTACACTTGAGATTGTTGCATGCCATGAAGCTTTGTCATTGGCAGAGGATTTGGGGCTGCACAGAGTCGTTGTTTACTCGGATGCAAAACAAGCAATGCAGGACTTGAAAAGTGCCGGCAGAGGACGTCGTGGGACTATCATTGAGGATATTCAAGCCAGATCAACGAATTTCACATGCAACTTTATTTTTGAAAGTTGTTTTGTTAATGGAAAAGCTCATAAACTTGCTAGATTTTCCCTTTCCTTAGATCAGGAGCACCACTTGTGTCTTGTTCAACCCTATGATTTGGCTTGTATCCCATACTCTGTGGTGTTCGGTCAATAAAGCTTTTGCTTTACCCCTAAAAATGGGCTAACTGTTGGAAATATGAGCAATTTACGGAATGATTTTATTAACAGAAATACTAGATAAAGCATGGCTAGTATAGCAGTGATAAAACAAGTCATGCGATTTGACAAAGAGAAGGTAAACAACATATTCATATATGAACCGTAACAAAACATGTCTTGAGCAGACAGTATAGCAAGTTGCATAAATGAAATAGAGTCTAACATATCTAGGGCAAATACTAGAGCAAGGAACTGTATCAGAACCTCCAATAGAAATAGGAGAAACACGTACGTGACAGCAGTAGGAGCAGAGGCACTGGACTTGGGGTCGGTGTCCTCCATGTCGTTGAGGAGGTTGTTGACGTCGGGAAGTAGTCGTCGGAGTCCGGGCGTCCGTGACGAAGAAGTCGAGGTCGCCAGAGCGCTCCCAAAACCTTATCACACTTCTCCGTCTGAGGACTCAAAAGGTGCGATTTCGGAGGCCTACTGTCCCGACCTGCGGTGCACGCCGCAAGCCGGGATGGGGAAGATTGTAGCAGCAGCGCAGTGCTCAGGAACTGTGTGGCGAGAGGAAGAGGACTATCGGTGTCAAAACCGGCGGATCTAGGGTAGGGGGTCCCGAACTATGCGTCTAGGCGGATGGTAACATGAGACAAGGGACACGATGTTTTTACCCAGGTTCGGGCCCTCTCGATGGAGGTAAAACCCTACTCCTTCTTGATTAATATTGATGATATGGGTAGTACAAGAGTAGATCTACCACGAGATTAGAGAGGCTAAACCCTAGAAGCTATCCTATGGTATGATTGTTGTTCGTCCTACGGACTAAAACCCTCCGGTTTATATAGACACCGGAGAGGGTTAGGGTTACATAGAGTCGGTTACAATGGGAGGAGATCTACATATCCGTATCGCCAAGCTTGCCTTCCACGCCAAGGAAAGTCCCATCCGGACACGGGACAAAGTCTTAAATCTTGTGTCTTCATAGTCCAGGAGTCCGGCCAAAGGTTATAGTTCGACTATCCGGACACCCCCTAATCCAGGACTCCCTCAGTAGCCCCTGAACCAGGCTTCAATGACGACGAGTCCAGCGCGCAGATTGTCTTCGGCATTGCAAGGCGGGTTCCTCCTCCGAATACTTCATAGAAGATTTTGAACACAAGGATAGTGTCCGGCTCTGCAAAATAAGTTCCACATACCACCATAGAGAGAATAATATTTGCACAAATCCAATCTGCTGACGTATTCCGCAGTGTGACATCACACCACGGCCAAGCCTTTATTCGAATCGTTTTTACTGTCCCACCTCAGCGCGTTTAGCGAGGCGGTTTCCTTGGCACGTCTTGTTAAAGCAGAGATCGTGTCCCCTTATTCCGGGATTCTCATTAATACGGGCGTGGGTAACCCCATCGTGCCCGTTGGCACGTCTCCTCTATCGAAGGCGAGTCCCAAACGGTCATGGGGAAGGCTCTTGGTATTCAACCTCTTTATAAAGAGACCAAGGCTCTACTCCTTTCTTTCAATCTCAATCGAATCCGCCCCTCGCCTCGAGTTCCAACACCCAAAGCTCCAGATTCGGGCGCTTCGAACCTTCAATGATGTCCGGCTCTGACCTTCAAGGATGGTGGATGCCTTCCTCCGTTACGGAAGAAGACGT
Organism: Aegilops longissima; assembly: GCA_021605205.1. Taxonomy (NCBI): domain Eukaryota; kingdom Viridiplantae; phylum Streptophyta; class Magnoliopsida; order Poales; family Poaceae; genus Aegilops; species Aegilops longissima. Next base: position 717,400,306 of record CM038678.1, on the reverse strand, counting down.
GCTAAAGCTAAGAGATGCCAGGTATTTAACCGGCGAAATTTCGCATAGGCTGCCTGCTCAAGGGCAGGTTATTCCCACTCCCAAGCCTGGTGAGAGTGTAGTGTTCGCGTCTCACTTCCTTCGGGGGCTAGGCTTCCCGACGGACCCCTTCGTGAGGGGGCTCATGTTTTATTATGGGTTGGAATTTCACGACTTGGATCCGGAGTCCATCCTCCACATCTCATCGTTCATTGTCATGTGCGAAGCCTTCCTCTGCATTACCCCTCACTTCGGATTGTGGCTTAAGACCTTCAAAGTGGAGCCGAAGATGATCAAGGGGCAACAAGCGGGTGCGGAGGGGCTGTTATAAGCAAGAATGCTGACGCTCCATGGCCCGAGGGCTCTTTTCAAGAGGAGTTCAGCTTATGGCAACGAGAGTGGTTTTACATCACAGCTCCCAGGGGCACCAAGTGGGTGGCGCCACCTGCCTTTTGCTCGGGTCCTGCCCCGCGGCTGGCGTCATGGGTCAATAAAGGGCTCGATTGGGGGCCGTCCAAGGACGTGCCCTTGTTGCAGGGCCACACTCAAGATCTCTTGGAAAGAGATATCGACCTGGCCGTAGTGACGCAGGTCATGTTGATTCGCCGCACTTTGCCCTGCAAACGCCGCCCCCTCTGCTTGTGGGAGTTTAATCCGGAGGGACCACGAGCTCTCCAACACTTTACGGGCGCGACGCCCATGGAGATGTACAAATTGTTCTTCGGATCACAAGCAATGTGTTCGGACTCGACCAAGGACGCGGGTCTGAGCTGCAATCGCTCGGATACTCAAGTAATTAAGTAGCCCTATACCCGGACACGCTATCCGTATATTTATCATAAAATTGCCCTTAAAAGAGTTGTCCCTTAAACAGGAGTGGATAGCGAAAGCAAAGCTAATCAGTGTCCGCCCTCCCCGAGACCACGCCGGATCCGTGTTAACCAGGATCTTTGGAGGTCGCTCCTTTGGAAGAAGGCGAAGGGGAACAAGGACGCCACCGCCTCCTGAAGGAGGCTGTCGAGAAAGGAGGAATCGAGAATCCCTCCATCCGGGGAAGAAGAGGACCGCCTCAAGACCCGGAGACCATGGTCTCAAAGCGGGGAAGAAATCTTCGTCATAGGGTCCTCGCCGGAGGTGCCTCGGCCGACTGTGCCCTCAAGGGATCAGCCTCCAACGAGCCGTAAGTAGAGAGGGAGTTTTTAAAATAAGAGACATCCCTATTCTATTCTGAGAAAGATAACTGAATTTTACCTTGTAGTTGGGATCTCAGCCCTTCTCGTGAGCTCATCTTCAGGGGATCTTCGTCCGGAGATGATGGAGAGCAGAATGCCTCCCCCTGCCATACCGCCTTGCGAGGCGGGCGACCCTGAGGTGTTGTCACGGAGGGTTTCTCCGTATCCGGCAGGGCCGGAAAGCAGCCATATGGCTCCCCAAAGCCCTCCGTGTCCGGCCTTCGAAAAAGGCCATCGGACGAGTCTGGCATCGTCCGGTGCATGGTCGGAGGAGCTGAAGGATCTGCTCGGGCGAGCGTCTATCTCAGAAGAACGACGTGCATTGATGGGCACGGTGATTGAAAGGATTTCATCTACAGAGAGCGGGTTGCACGAGGCCGTCAAGAGTTTACTGACAGGTTTTGAGGTACGCGAAATGATGTACCTTTTGACAGTTCCGCATATAAAAGATGCGCGATGTATAGATAGTAGCCCCTGACACTCGGTGCGTTGTCAAAAATGACAGCGCGCCGAGGATCATAATCCCAGGTATAATATGTCGCTCTTCCTATGTAGGTGGCGAAGTGTTCGGTGGCTAGCCGGACTGATGAATTTGCCGAGCTAAAGCGGCAACTTGACGTGGCGGATGCCGACATCGCGCTTGTCAACAAGCGGCTTGACGAGTCACAAGGTATGTAATTTCTCCGCGGACACCTGGTAAGGGGGGTTGATGCCCGTGCCTTACAACATGTATGCTTGATACAGACGGTGCCGCTGCCATGGAGAACCTTCGAGAGGAACTCGTCCGAGCCAAGGAGCAGGCCAGAAAAAGTGATGCGGCTGCCTTAAAGGCGGCCAAAGAGCTGAAAGCCGAACAGGCTGCTCACTGCCGAAGCAGGAAGGAAATGGCCGAGATGGCTGTGAAGTTGAAGGATGCTGCCGACCGCTGCAAGCTTCTTGAAAAAGAAGATCGGGCGGAACAAAAGGACCTGGAGAAGGCCACTACCGAGGCCAAGGATGCTCGCTCTGCAATGAGAGCCATGAGGCAGGAGCTACGTCAGGCCGGAGATATCGCGGTTGGAAATCCCTTTATGCTGCGGATGAAGTTCGGGAATCCTAAATATGCTCAGTTGGACCGGATGTGGAGTGCGGCGGATACTTATCTGGACTTGGCGGCAAGTGCCGCGGACGCGGCCGAACACTTCCGAGATCAACAGGATCACGAAGTGGAAAAGCTTTTTTGGTCGCAGTTCCACAATCCAGAGCGCCCACTTCCATTAACCGAGCATTTGGCCGAATGGACGGAGCTGAATAGGTTATCCAGACTCGCCATGAAGGATGTCGTGAGTCATCTGTGGCCGGAAAGGCCCGAGCTGAAGAGTTGTTTTAGTTTGGTGCAGCAGTTCCTTGGTGCGGTGCCGCATATCAATGCAATGAAGGGGTCAGCATGCATAGAGGGTGCGCAGATGGCTCTTGCCCGTGTCAAGACATACTGGGCGGAGATGAAGGCCACCGACGTTGCATCCCAAGATTCGGACGGGAGCCGAGTACCTGTCGAGCACTACTTTCAGGAAGTTCTGCAGGGCGCTCGTTTAATAGAGACGCAGTGCTCGAAGGATATCATGTTCGAATAATATGTATTATTATAAAACAATGTTTCGATGGAATATAGAAGCTTTTTATACTTGTGCCTGCAAGAATTAAAATACCTCCTGTGTGGCCGTTAATGTATATGTGTATATAACTTTGAAGATGGCAGTCTTGACTTCAGCCCCACACATATAAAGCGGGGTGTTAGCAGAAGCGCATTTTCACACTTGATCCAACGTCTTGGTCCTATAAAGGAGGTGATAGCGCAGTTAACTAGGCAACAGACTATAATGCTTTATCACTTTCACTTAGCCATAGGAGTTTGACAGGGGGCTACTATATAGCCCCTAGGGGCACCGCGCCGCCCGATTCGGGCGCTGTGTGCCTGACCGAAACGGACCCTTCGTTAATGCGGAGGAATTCTAAAGATTCCGGTGGGTCATCGAGTGGTTGACCAGTCTCACGCTATATCATGACATCAGTTTCGCCTTTCTCTCTTGAGGTGCTCGTTGGCGAACCGGGCACAATCGCAGAGTTCTCCTCGATGCCGCCTTAGCCGATAGAGCCGAACATAAGGCAGCAAAACACAGGAGCCGGCAAACCCAACATTTGACCAAAGACATGATTCGAGCTGATGCATATAAGGCCAAACTTCGCGACGCGAACACTCCCTAAGGTATTCGGTCTTTATGAAAACGGGCTGAACAACACCCTTAGTAATAAGCCCTGGTGTCCAGTGCAGCGCAAGATCCTGACGTGGCCGATGCCAAGACGCCAGCCTCCACCTCGGTTATATCAAGAAACCGGGGGATGTGTATCAACAAGAGACAGTAAAAAAGGTTTACGCAGGGTCTTAATCTGAAAAGAATCCTTGGAACGGGTCCCTACTGCACGTCTGCACCTGTGTATCCGTTGTGGCGTATCCTGGACGGGTGTAGCATGGTGTTCATCTGTAAAAGAGAGGAACTTAGTTGAAAAGGACCGTGCGAAAATGTACGTTATATTAAATAAACAAATTACAATTTAAAAAATGAATAAAATTGAGCTTTATTGTCTCTTGTTGTACATGCGCGGAGCCCCTTGAACGGGGGTATGCGGCTAGTAAGCCCTTGTATGTTTACGCCAGACTCGTCTAGCCATGTCCGGGGACTGAACGACCTGTTTAGGTGCTATGATTAGTGAAGCCGGCTTAGTGTGTGGCTGTCAAGGCAGCCGCACAATCTTCCGCGCTCGAGGAACACTCGATATTTCCCTTTAATGAGATGATGCCTGGAGGACCGGGCATTTTAAGTATAAGAGATGCATAATGCGGTATTGCGTTAAAGCGGGCGAAAGCTTCGCGTCCCAGTAGTGCTTGATAGCAACTTGTAAATGGGGCGATGTGGAAGGTTAGCTTTTCGCGGCGGAAGTTGTCGGGTGAGCCGAACATAACTTCTAGCAGGAGAGAGCCCGTACAATGGGCATCTGGGCCTGGCGTTACCCCTTGAAAGGAAGTGTTGCTATGGCGAATTGTTGTTGGTTCTATCCCCATTTTGCGGATTGTGTCCTGATATAGCAGGTTTAAATCACTGCCGCCGTCCATTAGGACTTGTGTAAAGTGGAGTCCGTCAATTATCGGATCTAATACCAAGGCAGTCCAGCCTGCATTCCGGATACTTCTAGAGTAATCCTGATGGTCGAAGGTGATTGGTTTTAAAGACCAGTGGCGGGACTCCTCTGGGATAGGCCGTATGGTGCGTATCTCTATGGGCACCACTCTTTTCTTCCCTTTTGTCACGTGAAGTAAATTTACTGTTTTGACTTCTTGTGGGAAATTCTTTTGTTTTCCGGTGCTCTGCTTGTGGGGTTCACATCGTCCTCGCTTGGGTGTCGAGCCCCTTGTGTTTGGCGTTGAGTTTGCGGTTTCTTGAAGACCCAACAATCTCGTGGGTATGGTTTGCGAGCTTCCGGAGTCTTGTGGATTTGACATATCTTGTCCAAGATGTTGTTTAGGTTAGATAGCTCGTCCTCATTATCCTTGGGGCAGCTTTTTCCGATTCTGCCAAGAGCTTTTGAATCCGGCGTTGACTATCGTGCTCTTGGGCTGTTTCCTTGGTCGGCGTTGGTCCTTGCTGCGTCGCGGTTTCCGTTCCATCCCTAACCCGGATGTACTTGGGTCATTGGTACTGCATCTTGCCAACCAGCTATCCTCTCCCGCACAAAAGCGGGTCATGAGGCTTGTTAATGCGGCCATTGTTCTTGGCTTTTCTTGGCGAGGTGTCAAGGCGAGCCATTCGTCTCGGGACGTTGTGTTTGAAAGCTGCTAAGGCTTCGACGTCCGGACAGTCGACTATTTGGTTCTTTTTAGTAAGGAACCTGTTCCAGAATTTCCGGGCTGACTCTTAGGATTGTTGAGTTATGTGACTTAAATCGTCGGCATCCGGAGGTCGGACATAGGTCCCTTGAAAATTTGCCCTAAAGCATCCTCGAGCTCTTCCCAACTTCCAATGGTGTTTTCGGAAGGCTTTTAAGCCAATGCCGGGCTGGCCCTTTGAGCATGAGGGTAAGTATTTTATGGCGTGGAGGTCATCTCCTCTAGCCATGTGTATGTGGAGGATGTAATCCTCAATCCGACTCGAGTGCATTGTTCCGTCGTATGCCTCTATGTTTACGGGCTTGAATCCCGCTGGAAATTCATGATCCAAAGACCTCATCGGTGAAACATAGGGGGTGTGCGGCACCCCTATATCTGGGTGTACCGTGATGTTCGGATATTTGATGTGTTGCATTGCTTACTAGAGCTTGCTTTCTTGGACCATAGATAGATCTGGCTGGGCCATCTTTTTGATGTGAATCCTTGTGCGGATCGCGTGCCGGCTTGTGTGCGGCGTCCTTTGCCCACTGTGTTGGCCATGGGGTCGTTTGTCCGACCGGGTGGCTTCCTTATTTTTGATTGTGGAGGCTCTAAGGCCTCATCATCAAATCCGCAGTAATTTTTGCTTGGATAGCTCTTTGTGTGGTGACTGTCGCCGATTTGTCTCATGGTGTTGAGTACTTTGCTCCATCTAATTACGAGTGCATCTTCCGCTGTTTGAGCTTTCACTACCTTTTTTGACTACGCAGCAGATGGCGATTTAGGCTTTTTTGAGGTTCTTCTGCTCCGGCAACTTGTCGGCGTGAGGTCGTCCGGACTGTTGTCTTCGCCGGGGACGGGTTGTTTATCAAGTTGCCCTGTTCGGACGGTTGCTCGATGGCATGTTAAATCGTCCGCGGTTCGCCTGCTCTATGGCTGGAGTCTGTATGGCTGCTTTCTCTGCCGAGGTGGGTTTGGGCGGCGCTTACGCCGCCGCTTTGATTGCTTTTAGAGGAACGATCCCTCGTTGCACCCCTTTGTTCCTCGTCGTCGTTTCCTTTAGGTGTATCCACCATGTATACATCGTGAGATGGGGTGGTTGTCCAGTGGCCTATAGGCGCTGGTTCCTGTTCGACTCCTACATCATCGTCCATACCGTCGATGTCTTCGGAGTCGAAGTCGAGCATGTCGGTTAAATCATCGACAGTGGCTACAAAGTGTGTGGTGGGTGGGCTTTGAATTTCTTCATCGTCCGCATCCCAACCTTGCCGACCATAGTCCGGCCAGGGCTCTCCTGATAAAGAGAGAGATTTTAGTGAATTCGGAATGTCGCCGAAAGGCGAGTGCTGAAAAATGTCCGCGGCGGTGAACTCCATGATCGGCCCCCAATCGGATTTGATTGGCAGAGGCGCGGAAGGTTCAGAGTCCGGAGAGGAGTCCGACACCTTGGAGTCACGAGCTTCGCAATGGACAGGTATGGTGTTCGGCTCGATCGCCGTAGAGATTGCAGCCCCCGAGGAGGTGTCCAGCCACCCATCCTCGATTGGTGCAGTCGGCTCCGAGCTAGGTGTCGGAGCGGACACTGGTGCGGCCTCCAGGACACTGTTCGGCGGTAGAGCTAGATCATGCCCATCATGACAGTGCGGCATGCTTGGCTGTGGCTCGAACCCGTCGAGGATCAAGTCTCCGCGGACGTCGGCTGTGTAGTTCAAACTTCCAAATCTGACATGATGGCCAGGGCGTAGCTTTCGATCTGCTCCAGACGGCCAAGCGAATTGGCCCGCAGTGCAAAGCCGCCAAATACGAAGATCTGTCCGGGGAGAAAAGTCTCACCCTGGACCGCATCGTTGTTGATGATCGGAGGAGACATCGGGCCTAAAGATGACGACATAGAGGAACTCTCAATGAAAGCACCAATGTCGGTGTCAAAACCGGCGAATCTCGGGTAGGGGGTCCCGAACTGTGCGTCTAGGCAGATGGTAACAGGAGACAAGGGACACGATGTTTTTACCCAGGTTCGGGCCCTCTCGATGGAGGTAAAACCCTACTCCTGCTTGATTAATATTGATGATATGGGTAGTACAAGAGTAGATCTACCGCGAGATCAGAGAGGCTAAACCCTAGAAGCTAGCCTATGGTATGATTGTTGTTCGTTCTACGGACTAAAACCCTCCGGTTTATATAGACACCGGAGAGGGTTAGGGTTACATAGAGTCGGTTACATTGGGAGGAGATCTACATATCCGTATCGCCAAGCTTTCCTTCCACGCCAAGGAAAGTCCCATCCGGACACGGGACGAAGTCTTCAATCTTGTATCTTCATAGTCCAAGAGTCCGACCAAAGGTTATAGTTCGGCTATCCGGACACCCCCTAATCTAGGACTCCCTCAAGGACCTTCTGATGTCTCTCTCTGGGAGGAGCAACCTCCGTTTTATAGGCGCAAGATAAGGAGGCGAGAGGGCAGCGACGGGAGGCGAAACGAAGAGACGGAGATGAAGCGAACAGCCAGCAGCACCGTTCGCATTCGAACTCCACTTTCGCAAAAAATCTTTTCAGCTTTCGTGTGACCTTTCGTATACCCGTAGTGCGTGGCAAAAATTTAGACATAGGCTCGGCTCATTCACGCAACCCATGGCCTTGGCGCGGGCGCGGGCGCGTCGCGGCGTGACGAGGCGTGGCGTGGCGAGGCGGGCGGAGGAGGAGGCGTGGATGTCCCTCTTGTTCTCATGCTCATACAAGTGGGGAAAGAACCTCCCTTATAAGGAGGTCCAATTCCCTCAACTAGCAATGTGGGACTAAACTTTAGTAGTATCCCTTGCCTTGCACAAATGGGCTAAGTGGGCCTCTAGGATTTATTAGGAATTTATGAAATAGTTATTGGGCTGCCCCAATATAGACTAAATTCTAGCAATCCCCCACCAGATCGAGAGGCACACAGAAATTTGCCTTTGGTTCCAAAACACTGTTTTATATACCGATATTGCAAAGGAGACTGTTAAGTTGAACTTCCACCTAGAACTCTATGCTACACTAGTAAGCAACTTGAGCAGTGGATCGGGCCTTGAACTGCAAGTTTTCTGCGAATCTAGCTTCACATAAAGCCTTGACCGATCGTGGCTACCGTGGGTCTTCCCGCAGAGTGGAGCTTATCGTCATACTCTGTGACCTTTCATGAGTTTACTAGAGAACCCTACTCTCATAGATTGCGACGTTTGACAATCGAGACTCATATAGGTGTGTTCTTCAAAAGATGTTACGAAGGATAACATCTCCTTAAATAAGCCACTTAGAACACATTAAGATATACATCAACCTGCCATGCAGATTAGGAGAGTATTGCATCTTCATGGAGTGGTATTGTGAATAGTAGGGATACTCTCCTCTCAGTTGACCAACAGCTTGTCTTCCACATCTAATTCACGGGATCTCCGATCACAAAGAATAGGTTACCACTGTGAACAACTCATATAGTGGGTCTCATATCCATCTCCCTCGATGCATTATCTATCACATTACGCGATAAACCCTTAGTAAAAGGATCTGCCAGATTTTTAGACGTTTGGATATAATCCAACGCAATAACTCTGGAGTTTTTCATTTTCCTGACAGACTTTAACCTTCTCTGAACATGTCTTGATGACTTCATGTTATCCTTTGAGATGCTCACTTTCGTGATCACAGTTTGATTGTCGCAGTTCATAAGGACACCCCGTACAGGTTTCTCAACAACGGGCAAGTCATTCAAGAGCCGGCGAAGCCAATCTGCTTCAACCGTAGCTGTATCTAGTGTTGTGAGTTCTGCTTCCATTGTTGACCTCGTTAAGATGGTCTGCTTGCAAGACTTCAAGAAACAGCGCCACCTCCATGAGTGAATACATATCCGCTCGTGGCCTTTATCTCATCGACATCGAGATCCAGTTTGAGTCACTATACCCTTCAAGCACCTTTGGGTGCCGGTGTAGTGAATTCCATAATTCTGATGCCTCTCAAATAACATAAAACTCTCTCTAGAGCTTTCAATGCACATCTCCTGGTTTTGAGACAAACCGACTCAGTTTGCTAACAGCAAAAGAGATGTCGAGTCTTGTAGCAGCTAAGTACATAAGCGAGCCAATAATCTGAGAATACTTCAATTGATCTCTAGCAATTCTTCGATTCTTTCAAAGCAGCACGCTAGCATCATATGGTGTTGGAGAGGGCTTGTAGTCACTATAGCCAAAGCGACTCAAGATCTTTTCCACATAGTGAGATTGACGCAATGTAATCCCACCATCATCATCTCTCAACAACTTGATGTTCAGAGTGACATCAGCCACTTCTAAATCCTTCATCTCAAAACAGCGAGATAGAAAATCCTTGACCTCCTTAATAACATTCAGATTTGTTCCAAAAATCAGTATGTCATCAACATACAAGCAAAGCATAACTCCTCGCCCCCACCATGGCGATAGTACACACATTTGTCAACCGTTCACAACAAAGCCTGCAGCTGTTAAAGTTCTTTCAAACTTCTCATGCCACTGTTTGGGTGCTTGCTTGAGTCCATACAAAGACTTGACAACTTGCACACTTTCCTTCACGACCATCTATTACAAACCCATCTAGTTGTTCCATATAAATTTCCTCATCCAACTCTCCATTTAGGAAAGCAGTCTTAACATCCATCTGATGAACGAGAAGACCATGTGAGGCAGCTAGTGAGAGTAGAACTCGAATAGTGGTCATTCGAGCCACAGGTGAGTAAGTATCAAAGAAGTCTTCACCTTCCTTTTGGGTATAACCCTTAGCCACGAGCCGAGCCTTGTACTTTTCGATAGTACCATCAGGCCTAAGCTTCTTCTTGAATACCCATTTGCATCCTATAGGTTTGCACCCATAAGGATGATTAGTTATCTCCCAAGTTTCATTCGCCAAGATGGAATCCATCTCGCTTCTGAACTGCTTCCTTCGATGGTCGGCATCTTGAGATGCATAGGCCTCTGAAATAGAACTGGGAGTGTCATCTATGAGATACACAAGAAAATCATCACCAAAGGACTTTGCAGTCCTTTGTCTCTTGCTCCTAGTAGGAACTTCATTGTTCTCCTCCACAGGACTTTCAAAGTGTTCCATCAAAATGCCAGGTTCGGTAATTATAATCTGGTTCTGATTCGATGAACTAGGCATCTCTGATTAGATGAGGTAGCCATATCCTTCATGGGAAAGATATCTTCAAAGAAAGTCGCATCATTCGACTCCATGATCGTACCGACATGCATGTCGGTACCTCAGATTTACAACCAGAATCTATAGCCAATGCTATGAAAAGCATATCCCAGGAAAACACAATCCACGTCTTTGGTCCAAGCTTCCGCTTCTTTGGAATTGGAACATTGACTTTATCCAAACAACCCCATGTTCGCAGATAAGAGAGTTTTAACCTTTTCTTCTCCCATTCCTCGAATGGAGTTATCTCTTTGTTCTTTGTGGGGACTCGATTTAGGACATGACATGCTGTCAATATCGCCTCCCCCCACCATGCCTTGGAGAGACCCGATGTGTCTAACATGGCGTTAACCAAATCGATTAGAGTACGGTTCTTTCTTTCGGCCACCCCATTTGGTGAGGTGAGTAGGGGCGTCCTCTCATGGATTATACCATGTTCCGCACAAAAGCATCAAATTCATTGGAAAAATACTCTCCACCACGGTCGGACCTAAGCCTCTTGATTTTCCGATCAAGTTGGTTTTCCACTTTAGCTTTATAGATCTTGAAAAAGTTCAAGGCCTCATCCTTAGATTTCAGAAGATACACACGACAGTATCTAGTGGAGTCGTCAATTAACGTCATGAATTATTTCTTTCCACCTTTTGTCAAAACACCATTCATTTCACATAGATCTGAATGTATAAGTTCTAGTGGTGCAAGATTTCTCGTCTCCGTAGTCACGTGAGACTTACGAGGTTGCTTAGCTTGCATGCACACTTGACACTAGATCCCTTGACGATGGTGAAACTAGGGATTAAGTTCAACTTAGCTAGTCACGACATGCAACCAAAGTTAACATGACAAAGGCGTGAATGCCACACATTTGATTCACTATTGTTGCAAATATGATTAACAACTTTATTGCAAGCGTCGACAAGGATAAATGAAACAGGCCTCTGAGTCATAGCCTTTACCAACAAAGGTTCCATACTTGGATATTACAAATTTATTCGACTCAAAGACAAGCTTGTAGCCATCTCTACGAAGAGATCCGCTAACAAGATTTTTATTGACGGATGGGACATAATGCACGTTCTTGATCATACGATCTTCCCGAAGTAAACTTCAGATCGACCGTGCCAACACCACGAGCGAAGCACTTGAACCGTTGCCCATCAGCATGGTTGAAGTCCCTTGATCGATAAGATGAAAACATGGAAATATCACCGCATACATGCACATTAGCACCGTGTCAATCAACCAATCAGAGAATGACATACTGAAAGAATAGTGGAAATATACCATACCGACATCCTTCATGTCGATGTCTCCAATGACAACATTAAGCGGTCTTGCCGCCTTTCCCGAGACGGCGCTTGTCATAGCGATTAGGGCAATTAGGAGCCCAATGATCAGGATCTCCACACATGACAAGCACCTTTCTTCTTGCCATTCTTCTTCTTGAAGTTAGTGTGTTGCACAGCCTTGTTCTTTCCATCAAACTTTGCTTTACCATCAAACTTTCCCTTGTTCTTGAACTTGTGGGGCTGGAAGTTACATACATGCCACATTGGCACTAGATCCTCCTCAATACCTCGAGCACGTGTGTCCTTTGCTCTCGCTTTTCTTCCACATCAAGAGTACCAATGAGATCCGGAGCGGAAAACTCCTGTCTCTTATGCTTGATGAAGTAGCAAAGTTCCTCCATGAAGGAGGAAGCTTAGTAATGATCCCCCGACAACAAACTTGTCCGTAGTATGCAATTGAAGTACTCAAGTTCTTTAGCAAATGGCTGTATCTCATGAGCCTGCTCAACCACGGGCGCTCTTGGTCATCCTGTAATCATAAATTGCTCCATGATGTACAGCTCGGTGCCGCATCAAGACCCCAAACTTGGCCTCGAGTGCGTGCCACATATCTTTTCCATTGTCAATTGACGCATAAGCATCAACTATGTTCTCACCAAGAACACTCAAGAGAGCAGCCTTAAACAGAGTATCCATTTTCTGAAAAGCTTGTGCCTGTTGGGCATCTTGCTCTCCTTCAGGTTTGCCAAGAGTGATATGATAACAGCTCATGGTCTGAAACCATAAGACTGCTCTCACGCGCCACCTCTTATAGTGGATACCCTCAAACATAGGAGGTCTCATGGAAGCAGCAAAACCACTCGGGATAAACATATAATAATGTATTTAGTTCTTTACTTTCTGGTCATGGTGCCACCGATACAAAGATTACAAGCCATTAATTTAATTAATACTACGATAACAAATCTTGCACCCAGGTAGATCGATCAAGCACGATGCATAATATAACTAGAGCGGCAATGAACTAATAGATCGGCATCCATCCATGCATGCATTGGATCAATGGATGGTCTCACTTGGACTGATTAAGACACTCGGATTCGGACTCGGACTCGGTATGGATCTTGTCTCTTTCTCCTCGGTACGGAAATCCCATGTTTGGCCCGGGCCTCTGCTGCACCATCTCTACCCCCGCGGCTATTCCCGTGGGCGGCGGCATCTCCATCCCGGCGGAGAACTCCGACATCGGAGACATCGCCATAAACATCTGTTGCATCTCTGCCTCCGTGGCGAACTCTAGCTGCGGCGACATCACTATAACCATCTGCTGCATCTCCATCCCGGCGTCGAACATGGATGGCGGAGGAGTCGGCATAAGAATCTGCTGCATATCCATCCTGTAGGCCAAATCCAGTGGCGGAGGCATCTTCATTGGCATATGGTGCATATCCATTTCGGCAGCAAACCCCTGCATATCCATCCCGTAGGCCAAATCCAGTGGCGGAGGCATCTTCATTGGCATATGGTGCATATCCATTCCGGCAGCAAACCCCTGCATCGGAGGCATCTCCATATGCATCTGTTGCATCTCCATTCCAGTGTTGGCGCTGCTGCTGCTACCAAACTCAAAGGTACTACCACCGAAGAGCTGCTGTAGCGGTGGCGCAGGCGCCTGGAGCATGCGGTGGATGTTCTGCTCATCCAGGAGCGCCTGGTTTGTGCGTTCTGAGACGGCAGCCCGCACCACCCTCAGCTTCGCGGCGAAGGCTATCATCTCCTCCTCCCCCATGGCGCATAGTTTGGGGTTGAGCCACATTGCAATCTGATCTCCCGCGGCGCGCTCCTTTGCCATGGCCTCCTCCACGCACTCTTTGCGCTCCTTCACCTCCTTCAGCAACATGCGCAACTCGCCATGCTGAAGGTGCAACTTCTTCAGCTCGTTATCGTTAGCGACGCTCAGGACTCCCGCACCGCCCCCTGCCAGGAAGCGGTCAATGACGGCCTCGATGGAGGGGTGGCCGAAGGAGAAGGCCTTGCCGCCGGGTGAGAAGGCGACAATGGCTACCTCAGCGCCGCACATCACCGCCATCTCGGTGGCTTTGATAAACAGACCTTGCCGCCGCTTGGAGAAGCACACCTGTCGGGCGCTCTCCTTCTCGATCCGCCGGATGGCAATCTTCTGCCGCCCATTGCCACTCTTCTGCTTGGGCGCCATTGCTCGCTCGTTGGCTGGCTCGGGGAAAGGAATAGGAGAGGAGGTAGATTTGTGTCTGTCTATGTCTCGGGGTCTTATGTGCTTATATAGACGCCAGGAGAAGAGGATGAGTATTGAGGAACGCTCGTCTGGGCTGGCCCGGGCATTAGAACAATTGACAACTCATGATTGGGAATGAGGTATTATTCAGTATTCTCTGTCCATGAGCTGCCACGCGTATAGGCATAACTCGGCCAGTGCGCTCTAGTATTTAAAATAAGAATTTTTTATGGCTATGTTTCATTCCGCCGCGTGTTTTTATTAGGTAAGGATTAAGAATTAGCGCCAAGAGATCTTTCTTGAGCATGTTCGTTTTAGTAGGAAACGAATCGATGTTGGCCCACAAAAAGGATGACGTGTGTCGCACGCTGGCACGTTCGTTACACTTGTGATCTCGAGGCGGCGAACACCATGACTCTCCGACGGTGTGCTCCTCCTCCACTATGACACCACACATTTGGTTCTCTTCAGCGACCTAGATATACGACAGACGCTCAATTCCTTTGTGAGGGTGAGTGTGTGGAGGGGAGTGGCGTGATCCAGTTTTCATGCCACTTTGCTCGGATTGATCTCCATGTACACTTTTTAACTTCCATATCCCATATATATAGTGTTGGGGATGTAACTCCTGAATATAAACAGCTCGCGAGAGGTACTGGAGAACTACGGTTCACCCTCAACCATAATTGGAGCTCACGAAGACTCGGAAGGTGGCGATTCCCTATAGAGCTTAGAGGCCGGAGCCGAGGGGTGGATTAGGGCCCATAATGGTAAAACCACCATAACCATGTAACTTGTGTTGTAAGATAAGAGAAAGGAGAGACAGGCGGACACTTGTATGAGCCGGCCTCGGGACTCTATAAACCGGCGAGCGTCAACCCGTGTATATAAGGGGCGACCGGTGGCGGTTTAAAGACAGAACAACAACAACTCGAGGCTTAAGCGAAGCTATTTGCTCCCTAGTCGCCGAGATCACATCAATCCATTACAAACTAGGCGTGAGGCTTTTACCTTCACCGAAGGGCGAACTAGTATAACTCTTGTGTCTTTCGTCGCTTTAACCCTCTAAGTTAACCCATTATAATGGCCTGCGACTAAGTCCTTTCATGAGGACATCTGCCGTGACAATTCCGGGACGGTTAGGCGCCCACCGTGGGGCTATCGCCGCGATGGTTTGATGATCTTAGAGGGCAAGCTCGAAGGACTCGAAGGCTATCTTGTGGGCGGATGACCAAGAGTCGTCGCGGCAAGCTCTACATCGGCGATCAGGCTGGGGCCCGAGGCCGGCTCGATTAGTCTGGTGCAGGTCCCCTTTGGTGGCATACGTGTTCATCGGTAAGATCGGTGAGCGGGGCTGGGCGGACATCTGCACCGGCCTCGTCGAGGCGGCTCGTGGTGAAACCTGCTGGCTAAACCGGCTGTCAAGCGTGCTTTTGTGGGAGTCATCCACGGAGGAAACTATGAGGGCGGATCAGCATCTGGTGGCGAAACCTTGGTACGCTCACGATGGCGAGTCGTCGGCCGGGCGAGTGTCTATACCGGTACAAGATGGCGGATTAGAGGCTGTTCCGGCGGTGGCGATATTCGGACCCTCGATCTGCCCAACGGGTTGGAATATTCATGGCGGTACACAAGCGATGCTTCACTCTTCTACCGCCCGCGACAATGGTCGCGGTTCAACAATGGCGATGGCGGCGGGCGCGAGGCCTGTCGCCCGCCGGCTCAAGTTTTATCGAGAACTATTTGATGCATTGGATGTGCTCATGGCGAGAGGCTAACCCGGCGGACCAAGACATTCATAATCACGGAGATTGCAAGGTGAAGGAGCAAATCACTCGAGGCTAAAGCGGATCTGGCATTGCGGGCGCTAGGATGGCGGCGAGCGGGCGCTTTGGATCTGTGACTTATAGGCTCATCTTTGGATCGAGTGTGTCGCATGAAGTCATGAAGAAAATCTGATCCCGTTTGCCCTCGGTTTTGAGGAAGAGATCTCTTCAACACCCGGGGCGGGGACCGATAATCCGCGGTGGTGAACGGCGGAAGCTTTTTGGGGCGGCGGCCGGTTCAGCCCGTGTGATAGATCTACCTCGCCATCATCTGCGGCGCACCTCGGGCTGTGCAAACACCCCAGTCATTACTCAACCCGATGGATAACCTTGTTGCGGCTGCGGCGCGGTTGGAAGCGATTCAATCGAAGGTGATTCACATGGTAGGTAGAGGCAGCGCCGGGTCAAGGCTCCTTAGGACAGCTCTGGTCCAACAAGAAGCGTATTCGTCTGACGCGATCGGATCCACTCTACCCCCCCCGGGCGGAGCTATAGCGGTAGCGTGGATGAACCGGCTGTGTCAAATGTCTGTGGCCTTGTGCGCCCGTGGCAACAACCCGGTAGGCGGTTTCGACAATGCTCGGGAGGTGGTGGACGGGCGAGGACACGAAGGGAGGCGAGTTAGCGGCACAACATCGGGATTATCAGCTTCGCCGGTTCGTCCGACCATCTTTGAGCACAGGGTTACCTCTAGCTCTTTGGGGTGCCTTGCCTTGTCCCGTTTTACGCAATGTCATGCTTGCCCAAAGGATTTCAAGGGGCCGCAAGGTGCCAAATTATACCGCCGATCGGCTCTGGAAGCATGGGTAGAGAGTTATGAGATGGCCATGGAGATGTTGGATGTGGATGAAGCTGCGTGTGCAAAGTACTTCACCATGATGCTTGAAGGCCGTCCGTGCTTGGTTGAAAAACTTGCCGCCCAATTCCATCGGTTCGTGGGCCCGATTGCGGACCCGATTCATTCAAATTTCAAAGATACATAAGCAGCCCATATGCGTGGTGGACTTGGCGGCTTGTGTCCCATCTTGAGGAATCCACAACCCATTGGAGTGCGCGCGTTTGAAGTCTTACATTCTTGAGACGGATCAGCGCTGATTCTGCGATCTTAACCCTAGAGGGCAGCTGTCGGTTTAAACCTTTAAAGTTGAAGCTGGAGTGCATGAAGCGGTTTTGCAATGACATGGGCACTCTCATGGGCGTTTTGGTGAAGTATGCTGATTACGATAGTACCAAGGATCCGAGTCGGAGGATGATGATGAAACGAGGGAAGGAAGCGAACAGCAACTCCGGAGGCCAGCAGACATCACTCGGCGGGTAATGGTGGAAACAAGCGTAAAGCGAATGGTAACATGGGTTTTGTAGCCAACACCAGCAGCGGGACAAGGGCCAGCGGCGCAGGGTAAACAACCGAACCGGTGGTGCGCTAACCCCAATCCGGACCGGTTGAACTATCTATTGAATCAACCTGTCGAAGCATGGAGACGAAGGCGCGCCGTGAACCACCTCTGGAAGGATTGTTACATTATGCAGGAGTTCAAAAGTTCTAATGCTTTCGGTATGATCAAGGCTCGGGCGGTTCGAGTCGGCTCGGGTTTCGGTGGAAATTCGGTCCGAGGGTTTAATGGTAATCCGGCGGACATAACAATCGAACAATCAGAATAATCAAGGTGGTTATAATCAGTAGCAACAGCAGCGATCGGGTTATCGAGCAACCCAAAACAGTTGAATGGTGGGCGGTATCACGTCTTCACCACTAGCTTGGACAAGCGAGACCGGAAACTTGAAGCGGGCGATCAGCGTTGTTGAACGGCCGTGCCTCATTACCTCGCTGGTCGAGCAGCCTATTGTGTGGAGTAGAGAGATCATCCTCCCGGGTTGACAATCCGGGTCAGCTAGCCTAGTGGTGGCACCTCGGGTGGGAGGATACAAGTTCACCAAGGTGCTTATGGGCGGAGGGAGCAGCATCAACATCACGTACTATGAGACCTTCCGTCGTATGGGGTTAACGGATAAACATCTCAAACCGTCAATACAGTGTTCCATGGTGTGGTGCACAGCAAGTCAGCATATCCGGTTGGTAAAATAGCTCGGAGGTGGCCTTTGGGGATGAACATGACTCGGATCGAAACATTGGCGTTTGAAGTGGTGAAAATTCAAAGTCCTTATCACGCCTGTTTGGGCGGCGGCTTATGCCAAGTTCATGGCACGACCTTGTTATATCTATTTGCAGCTCAAGATGCGGGTCACAAGGGGCGATAACGGTTCATGGGAGCCGCAAGATCGCTTTAGAGTGTGAAGAAGGTGATGCGACTTCTGAGAGTCGGTTTGTGCTACCGAAGAGCTGAAGTACTATAAAGATAATGTTGATCCGTGGATATGACCCGTTGAAGAAGCCAACTACTGAGCATGATCCGGCCTTGAAGTTTAAATCGGTGGTGAGACTAAACTTGTTGAATTCGTACACGTGATTCGTCCAAGCAGTTCATCATCGGTGCCAACTTGGATCCTAAATAGGAAGCGCGCTCATCGAGTTCATCCGTGAGAATCGGGACATTTTGCATGGAAGCCTTGACATGCGGTGTCTGGGAACTCGTGAG
Organism: Aegilops longissima; assembly: GCA_021605205.1. Taxonomy (NCBI): domain Eukaryota; kingdom Viridiplantae; phylum Streptophyta; class Magnoliopsida; order Poales; family Poaceae; genus Aegilops; species Aegilops longissima. The sequence goes on along the minus strand of CM038678.1, from coordinate 717,381,983 downwards.
CACACTCTTAATGTTGATCCCAAGTACAAACCGGTAAAGCAGTTCCTTCGCGGTTTAACGAGGAAAAGCGTAAGGCCATTGGAGAAGAGGTTGCGGGCTCTTAGCGGCAGGATTTATCGTTGAAGTTTTCCATCGAGTGGCTTGCTAATCCGGTGCTGGTCCTTAAGAAAAATGGCACTTGGCGCATGTGTGTGGATTACAGATCTTAACAAGGCTTGTCCGGCAGATCCTTTTGCCCTCCCGCATTGACCAGATTATTGATGCCACTGCGGGTTGTGGCGTTGAGCTTTTTGGATGCATATTCGGATATCATCGAGATCAAAATGGCGGTTAAGGACCAGGAGAAGACAGCATTTATCACTCCCTTTGGAGCCTTACGCTATGTGTCTATGCCTTTTGGGCTCAAGGCGCCCAAGCAACTTATCGGCGTTGCGTCTGAAATTGCTTGCATGAACAGATCGGCCGTAATGTGCATGCTTATGTGGATGATATTGTGGTTAAGTCAAGGAAGAAGGAAACATTGATTGATGATTTGAAAGAAACCTTTGACAACTTGCGGGTGTACAAGATGATGCTTAACCGGCCAAATGTGTCTTGGTGTTCGGCGAGCAAGTTATTGGGTTTCCTTGTGTCCAGCGAAGTTGAAGCTAATCCGGAGAAGATTACGGCTATCACCTCCTGGCTAAGCCAAAGTGTATTAATGATGTCCAGCGTTTGGCGGGCGGATTGCCTTGTTGAGCGGTTTATCGGCCGCCTCGGAGAAAGGCCATCCCTTTGTATCGAATCTTTGAAGAAGACGGATCGGTTTATGCAGAGTCGATCGTGATGAAGCGTTGGAGGACTTAAAGCGGCAATTGGCCAACCGCTTTGTGCTCGCCGCCCCCATTGACAAGGCGCTTTGCTATATGTTCTTGCTAATGCGGGGCGTTAAGCGTGTCCATTGTGGTAGAGCGGAAAGAAGCGGGGAAGGAGCATCCGGTTCAACGTCCGGTTTATTATATCGGCGAGGTGCTTATTGAGTCTAGCGAGAGATATCCGCATTGGCGAAGCTGGTGTATGGAGTTTTTATGGCAAGCGGAAGCTGAAGCGGTATTTTCAAGGGCATCCCATCACGGTGGTTGAGTTCAGCTCCCTTAGGTGATATCATCTGAGCAACCGGAGGCGGGCGGATTGCTAAGTGGGCTATAGAGCTTGGGCGCATGGTTTAAAGTATGTACCTCGGACGGCGGTGAAGTCTCGAGCACTTTTGGATTTCATTAATGATTGGGCGGAGTTACAAGCGCTGAAGAAAAGCGGATCATACCTATTGGACCATCCACTTTGGCGGATCCGAGGCGGTTGGAGGCTCGGGGCTGGAGTCGTGTTAACTTCCCACGGGTGACAAGTTTTATTCGTCCTCCGCTTAATGTTCCTTGTACTAACAATGCAGCTGAGTATGAAGCCTTGCTCCATGGTCTTGGATGGCTAAGGAGATGAATCTAAGCGGGTTAAGTGCTTGGTGACTCGGACTTGGTGGCCCAACATGTGTCGGCACTTGGGATTCAAAGACCCACTCATGGCTGCATATCGTTGGGAGGTGGATGTTGTCGCGAGTCATTTAAAGGCTATCGGGTGGACCATGTGGATCGTCGGAAGAAGCGAAGCGGCGGGCGCTTTGAGCAGTTAGGCTCTCAAAGCAAACGGTCCCGTCAATGTTTTCCTTGATGTCTTGCACAACCCGTCGGTCAAGCTCCTGATGAAGCGATTTGGCTATTCTGATCCGGAGGCTCGATTGGTGGCAACCACATGTCATTCGGATTGGGCGCTCCTTATTTGGCGTACATGAGCAGGCGAGTTACGAAAGATGAGGCGTTGGCCCAGCAGATAGTTCGGCGGTCTAAGTCTATGACCATTGTTAATGGCGAGTTGCATCATTGCGATGTGTCGAGGCGTTTCAACGTTGTGTGTCCCCGAGGAAGGCTGTGAAATATTGCGTGAGATCCACGAAGGAGGCTATGGTCACCACGCGGTTCAAAATCCTTGGTGGCTAAGGCGTTCCATACGGTTTTATTGGTTGTTGCCCATCTTGATCACGGAAGATCTGGTCGAGCGATGTGATGGTTGCGAAGTTTTCTAGGCGTGCTCATATACCGGCCCAAAATTGAGGATGATTCAATTACTTGGCGTTTGCGACTTGGGGCTGGACATGGTTGGACCTTTTAAGAGGTCAAGGACAAGAAAACACACTGTTGGTGGCGGTTGACAAATTTACAAAGTGGGTAGAGGCAGAACACATTAGCAAATGTGATGCGGCCCGCGGCGGTTCAGTTCATGAAAAGGGTGATCTTCGGTTTGGTTTTCCACGGTATCATCACGGATAATGGTACCAATTTGTCCAAAGGTGCTATGAAGGAGTTTTGTGAGCGTGAGCACATCCGGCAGCGTTTCTTGATAGCTCACCCACAGTCCAATGGTCAAGTAGAGCGAGCTAATCAAGAGATCTGAGAGGTATCAAGCCCGGCTTATGGTCCCTTTGCGAGAGGGCGCGGGTTGTTGGGTAGAAGAGCTACCATCGTGTTATGGAGTATAAATACTCGCCTAACAGATCCACTTGGATACACGCCGTTCTTTATGGTCTATGGGCGGGCGGTCCTCCCAGCGATGTCGTCACGACTCACCTCGTGTGGCAGCCTATGTTGAGGCGGAATACGAGGCAACCTGACGGGGCGCTTTGGATCGGCTGGATGAAGAAAGAGATATGGCAGCTGCTCGCTCGGCGATTTACCGGCAGGATCTTCGTCGGTATCATAGTCGCGGGTCGAACAGAACCTTTCAAGAAGGAGATTTGGTGCTTGGCTCATTCAAGACAAGACGAATATGCAAAGCTATCCCCACCTTGGGAGGGGCCTTTTGTGGTCACAGAATCACTGTGGGTCATACTATCGATCGATGTTCGAGAGCATAAAGACTCACGCACGTCGGAAGAAGAGACCAACAGGCCGTGGAACATAGCTCATCTTGACCTTATTATACACGAGCCATCGGCTCTACTTATGTACATATTATGACAGTGTATATATTATGAATAAAGCAATAAACGGAGCCTCGGCTAAGCGGGGTATCCGTTACATTACATCTGTGTGGTTACATGGGTGGTTGTCTTAAGGCGGCCTCGGTTTACCCTTGAGCTTGCTTTTCAAAAGCTTTGTGATATCACTTGGGGGCTTGGTGGTATCGAACCAATGCAACACCTTTTGATAAGCGAAAGCCACCGGATCATTGGGGACATGGTCAGGTCTGAACCGATCCGCGCTTCTTGATCGGCCTAAGGCCATAGAGTCACTTGGGGGCTTGGTGAACCCGAACCATTGCCATGCCACTTGATCGGCACAATGCCACGGTTTGAGTTGGGGGCTGGCTGACTTGAACCATAGCTATACCTTATTGGGAGCTTGGTGGTGTCCGACCATGGTAACACCATCGATCGGCTCAGCAAAGCCTCTTTTGACAAGCGGTTTTATCATTGTCTTTGTTTCGAATTTTTCATCAGTTATTCAATTTTGGTTGCGCTTTCTTAAACTGGCAACATTTTTTAAACCGTTTTCACAACTATCGGTTGATGGAATTTGGTCAAATTCTTAATCCGGTGATAGTTTCTCCGGTTCGATGTTTTTACTGTTAACATCCTATTATGGAGTAACGGGGCTCATTCTAACCCGACACGGGATACATGGTAAACCAGCAGGATAAATACAGGAGTTGTTCTCTCCTTTAACGGTAATGGTTTATACAACCTCCGTTTCAAGATTGGCTAAGCCAACTTCATGCTCAGCAACGGCAAGTATTTTGTATCACAAAATTTTGATTATATACCTCCATATTTCATATATGTATCATAAACCGGCTGGCGGCACAGACCGCTAGAGGCGGTTTAAAATTTTGCTATTACGAGGCAATTTAACTTGAAGGTTTCGATCATTCAATCAAAGGAGTCCGCACCGGGGCACACGGGCATATTAAAAACAAAAGTGATGGCTATTCTATTACAAGGCATTGAGGCCCAAAATTTGGAATGGCGTCATGACAAGCAGCTTATGATGCATCAACGGCAGCGGATTAAGCTTCATTGCGGGTTGATGTGAAGAAGATGGGTCGTCTGGCGTCGGTTCTTCTTCTTCCTCCTCACCACCCAATGGCGGAAGTCATTGGTGGACGATCAATCCGGGTTAAATCACGAAAGACAGCCTCTTCACTTATAAGCTCAGCGGATCAGCGTCGAGGCGTAAGTGTGCTTACGGGTTGGGGAACAAGGTTACGCACTTCGAATTACAACTTCAACCGCTTTGTTGTTTGCATCGTAGAAAAGCGGTGAACCGTCGGTTGGCCTCTGCTGCCGATTGACTTCGCCGGAGGATGCATCTCCTTGTTATCCGTCGAGAGCATCATTATCAAAACCGCCATTTTCTTGGCTGGGAAGCCTTTGGCTATGTCGGCGGATCAAGGTCGACTATCAAGCTTTAGCGCGGTAAGAGCCAATAAGGTGCCAGCCGAACAGCGGATCGTTTCAACTCTTGAGCTGTGCGGTATCATGGATAGACGGTCCAGCGTATCCTTGATCAAAACGAGCTGTGTTATCATCAAGTAGCACATATGACTTCGCTGGGTGCGGTATCTGATTGCTCAATCGGTGTATCTGCGACCTTGAGCTTCTTCCGCATGTCGAGCCGGATGAGCAATACGCTTACCTATACGGTTTAAGACAATTTAGGTTAAACCGGCGGAAATGTTAAAGCGGAATAGTAATCAAAACCTTGGTGAAGCATTTCTTACCAAATATCGCGAGAGGTCATGGCGTTAATTTGGCGCTTTAGTCGGTGAGCTCTTCCGTCACGGTTTAAAACCACTTGACATCTTCCGCCCGTTTTAGCAACCCAGCCTTCTCGGTGTCGGTTGGCCTGCTCGATTTAAACCACTCCTTGAGCTGCTCCATAGTGGTCAAGGTGGTTTTCAACTCATCCTTGGCCTTGGAGGCTTCTTCTTGTTGAGTCTTCAGATTGGCATGAAGGTCATTGAGTTGTATGGTTTGTTGGCGTATCTCACTCTGATAAAAAGGGATCACGTTAGTTGTTTCATCATGAAGTCCCAAGCTCAATACAGGTATTCAACTTGGCACTTGGGGGCTAATGGCTAATTGCTCAAACATGTTTTGCTCTGGTGATACAAATTCTGGTCCGGTTTAACTATGCTAAGTTGAACCGGCCCTTGAGAACTACATCAATGAAGTTTGGGGCGTTTGAGTTTTATATTAAGTCGGTTTAACTAAGCTAAGTTGAACCGGCCCTTGAGAACTACTACACAACAAAGGTACAAAGAGGCATAACTCCTTACCTCATAGCGCTCCTTCATAAGATTCACCGGACCGGCTTGAAATCACGACTTGTGTAGAGCCGGTTCGAGGAAGCGGAGTGAAGTTCTTGGGCGGAGAAATTGTCATAAGGTGACGGATCAGTTTTCCCTTCTCTTTACTCATGGCGATAAACTCTTCCTTGGCGCTGTGTTTTGATAAGCGACCGGATTGCGAGGCGGTATATCGGTGCCGTCACTATGACATCATCATCTTTGGCGGGCTGGCGGATTGGCATTTTTCACAGGCTTGGTGCTTTCATACCGGGCTCGGCGGATCGACAAGCTGAAACCTGTTACTGCTGCGGGACTCGATTGAGCGAGGATGTGATGTTTCCACTTGGACATCCGGTTCAACCTCTGGCGGATTAGCATTGTCGTCTTGATTAAACCCAGCGAGCTGTTTTAGCAACCGGGATTTTCGCCATGATGCTCTGGAATCTTCTCGAATCAACATCCACAATAGGATCAAGGGTCTTCGCCTTCTTACTTAGGCGAGCCTTGGTGCTACAACATTAAGAGTTAGAACATGATAAACCGACAAATGCAAAAAGAAATAGAGTAATATGATTATCCAGCAGCAACTTTAAGAGGAGGCGGTTGAGTGGTTGATGAACCGCCGGATGAGTTGGAAGAGGCGATAATTGGATCGGACGGATTGAGAGGACATCGGAAGAAACCTTTCAAGGATAGCGCTTTTCGGAGAACAAATCACCTCACGGGCGGCGTTTCCGGGTTGGGGTGTCGGCTAAACGGATGGCGTAATTTGTTGACCGCTATGCTTTGGGTCGTCTGGCGTTCTTGACTTCTGTGTCTTCAAAGAAAGATTTGGATTCAAATGAGCCTTTGGGTGAGATTTTTCACTTTCGGACTGTCGGTGAATTCTTTTAACGGTACAAGATCAGAATCGGAAGAAAGAAGGATTACCTCAACGGGATCGGCATGGCTGGCCTCGGCATCATCACAGGAATTATAGCTGTCGATGGGATGAATGATAAAAGGGGCAAAGTAAATCAAGCTTTACCTCGACATCGATTCTTCATCCTCCGTGATTCGAAGACTTCGGCGGTTTCCTCTTACCAGCTTTCTTGGTGGTCTTGGACTTTACGAGGAACCGGGCGGTTTGTTCGTTTCAAAAGGAGCTGTTAGCACGAGAATTAACAAGGATTAATATATATCAATAAGGCATTAAAATCAGTAGAGCGATGGCGGAGCCTTACATGGCGGTTTGTTGGAAACACAGAATGGGGCCAACCGGTTTGGCTGCATCTGGAGATCGGTTCATCGAGCATCCTCTTCCTTGTCTCGGTAACTTCAAGCTCGATTATTGATAGCTCGTGATGTCGTTGAGGTCTTTGAAGTTACCGGTGTATTCATGCATCAATCCGGGCGGCTTAATGGCAAGATGCCCCAAGAAACTAACATCGGACAAGGTCAATACCGGTTAAGCCATTGGCCATTAGAGCTCGGAGCTTGATAATTTGGGGCATAAAATTCTTCCGTTCTGCGGCGGTCAGCGTGAAGGCAATGGGTGATGGTTGCTAAGCCGGTGAGGCGATAACCCGGCAAGGGTTTTCTCCGTTAGGAAGCGGTATTCGACAATAGAACCAGGTTTGGTTCCAATCTTTCGGATGGCTATGGTGTTTGGCGTGAGGAAAGTCTACTTCCTTCCTTTTACGGATTGAAAGCATACCAAGTTCCGTGTTAGGACCATCCGAAAACTCCGTCTGGCGGTTCAAATGAAAGAAATCCGGAATAACTCCACAGTTGGTTCTTCTTGAAGGTAGACTTGCGAAGACTTGAAAATTGCATATATTGGACCGAGTTTGGACCAATATCTTGTGGATGGAGTTGGAAACTTGCGAGGACATCCGGAAGAATTTTGATCGGGCGGGCTGAATCCCGGTCTAAGTGTTGCATAAATACAATTACTTCTCCCTCTTGAGGTTCGGAGGGCATTGAGAATCCGGAACACGCCAATGAAGGACATTTTGGAGGCTAAAGCGCCGGTGGTGACATATCCATTGATTTGTGTCTCGGTGATCTTGGACCGAACCCAATTGCGAGCGAGAGAATTGTTTGGCCATTCGGAAGAAAAAACTGCGAAAGGAAAAGTAAAGACCGGTTTACGTTAGCATTCGAGCATATTATTCGATGCTAAACCGGCAGATTGACATTCAGTTCCAATTTCGGTTTAGCGAGGACTAATGGGGTATGGCGGATTAGCTATCAAAAATAAAACCGCCCTTAGGAGGAAGGGACAGAACTGGAAAATCTGCTAAGTGTTGGCGAAACAGGTTTCACACATGGGCCAGGATTAATTTGGATCTACCAAAGATTGATGAAAAAAATTTCTGCGATCCATAAAAGCTTTATAAAGGGTAGGGAAGTTTGTGCGTTCTATCAAGAGATTACGAACAAAAGGAAGATCGCTAAGTGCTAAACTGAATCTTGGGCAGCTACCGCACAAGATATATGCTACGGTTGAATTAAGAAGCCATGATAGGCGGATCTGAAGAGACTAGGGATGAACACCTATGAGCAGCGATAAGAGCAGGAGCCCTAAGATGCAGATCTAGGGTATGAGGAAGAACCTTACGGATGCATAGGATAGCGGAGGAACACCAAGAATCTCTGAATGCGACCAGGTTGATGCAATGACCTTGGGTTGGTGCAGCGTTCGAAGGTCGAAGCGGCGGCGGAGCTTGAGCTGGGGCGTCGCGAGGAAGAAGAAGCGGAAGGGAAGAAGAAAGGGCCTTCGGTCTATTTATAATGAGGCGAAAAGTAATTGTGGTAGCGAGAATCGAGGAGTTGAAAGCGGCGGATGGCGCAGCGATCGCCTCGATTTCGGGATAATATTAAATGAAGGAATCTTATTGTTTTGGCTTCTTTAATGAAGATGGCGTCAAGATGCTCTGTTCTTTGGGTTGGGAGGATAGCGTCATGGCGGTTTAACGAGATGGCGGTTTCTGAAATATGAAGGAAGATATTGAGTTTTTTCTAAGATGTTGAAGATTAACATGAACAGGTTCAAATCAATCGGGGCCTAATGTTGGGGATGTAACTCTGAATATAAACCGCCTGGAGGGCAGTTCACCCTCAGCCATAATTGGAGCTCACGAAGACTCGGAAGGTGGTGATTAGCTATAGAGCTTAGAGGCCGGAGCCCGAGGCGGATTAGGGCCCATAATGGTAAAACCGCCATAACCATGTAACTTGTGTTGTAAGATAAGAGAAAGGAGAGACCGGGCGGACACTTGTATGAGCCGGCCTCGGGACTCTGTGAAACCGGCCGAGGCGTCAACCCGTGTATATAAGGGGCGACCGGGGGGGTTTAAGGACGAACAACAACAACTCGAGGCTTAGGCGAAGCTATTTGCTCCCTAGTCGCCGAGATCACATCAATCCCATTACAAACTAGGCGTGAGGCTTTTACCTTCACCAAAGGGGCGAACTAGTATAACTCTTGCGTCTTTGTCGTCTTTAACCCTCTAAGTTAACCCGATGGCCCCGATGGCCTTTCATGAGGACTAAGTCCTTTCATGAGGACATCTGCGTGACAATTCGTCGACGACAACACCTCACGAGAGATACCCGGCATAACCTGACACAACATACACCAAAGGGTATCAACGGTAGCGAGCGCCGCCCTTGCCAACATCAGGCATGCCATCCCACGTTGGCAGGCAAATAACCAAGAACATCTGCAAGCGAATACCGAAAGAAACTCCCAATGGTTGTGCGCACAAAGAGAAAGACGATGAACAACAAGATGGCATACGAGAGCTCGCACAAGAATTAAAGAAGCAATGTATGAACCTCGGGTAGCTGGTTGGAGTGAAGCGAGAGGAAGCTAGGGGAATTTGCTTGATGTGCGACGGTGGGGTGAAGGATTTATAGAAAAAAACAACTGACCTAAAGGATAGACTGAAATGCCCATGAAACATCCTGACTCGGCACGACCGGGAAGCAACCGATGTTACATGTCCCATCCGACGCGGGGCTGGCGCGTAAGAGAAGAAAAAAGACTGGCCAGTCGCACCGTCGGCCCGCCACACTAGCTCGCGGGCACATGCGGTAGCCCAGCTCCAGCCACCTCGATGACACTGGCTGGTGGCCTTATCCAGATGAGCTTACCACCTGGAACTACACATGCAAAACAAAACTGAGCGAACCGGCCAGAACAGCCGCGTGAAACATCGTCGGGCAAGAACCCGACCATGATACGCCCATTTTGCATTATGTTTTTTATTGATATTTATAATGTTTTTGATCAATATAATACATTTTAATTCAATTCTAATATCTTTTCTTCCTTATTTTGCAAGATTTACACGGAGAGGAAGATTGCCGACCGCTGGAATTCTAGACCTAGAAAAGCTACATCACAGATACCTATTCTGCAGAACTCCAAATGACTGAAATTTCACCGACAATTTGTATGGAATATAAAAAATATTAAAGCAAAGAAGTACCAGAGGGGGCCATCAGTTGCCCACAAGGCAACAGGGCACGGCCACCCCATGGGCGCGCCCTAATGCCTTGTGGGCCCACAGCTGGCCTCCGGCCCCCATCTTCTGCCATATGAAGAGTTTTGACCTAGAAAAAATAAAGAGAGAATTTTCAGGACGAAGCGCCGTCGTCTCAAGGTGAAACCTGGGCAGGAGCATTTTTGCTCTTCGGCGAAGCGATTTCGCCGGGAGGGGGAAATCAAAGACATCGACATCACCAACGATCCTCTCATCGTGGGAGGACCAATCTTCATCAACATCTTCACCAACACCATCTCATCTCAAACCCTAGTTTCTCTCATTCAATCTTTGAAACTTCAGATTGGTACCTGTGGGTTGCTAATAGTGTTGATTATATCTCATAGTTGATACTAGTTGGTTTATTTGGTAGAAAATTATATGTTCAGATCCTTGATGATATTCAATACCCCTCTGATGATCTTGAACATGAATATGATTTGCGAGTACTTACTTTTGTTCTTGAGGACATGGGAGAAGTCTTGTTATAGGTAATCATGTGAATTTGGTATTCATTTGATATCTTGATGATATGTATGTTGTTGCTTCCTTTAGTGGTGTCATGTGCACATCGACTACATGACACTTCACCATACTTGGGCCTAAGGAAAGGCATTATGAAGTAATAAGTAGATGATGGGTTGCTAGAGTGGCAACAGCTTAAACCCTAGTTTATGCGTTATTCTGTAAGGGGCTGATTTGGATCCATATGTTTCATGTTATGGTTATATTTATCTTAATTCTTCTTTTGTAGTTGCGGATGCTTGCGGGTGGGGGTTCATAAGTGGGAGGCTTGTTCAAGTAAGAGCAGCTTGCAAGCACCGGTCCACCCATATATCAAATTATGAAAGTCGCGAACACGAATAAATAAACATGATGAAAGTAACTAGATAATAATTTCCATGTGTCCTCGAGAACATTTTGCTTATTATAAGAGACCGTTCCGGCTTGTCCTTTCCTATAAAAAGGATTGGGCCGCTTTGCTGCACCTTTGTTACCATTGCTACTTGTTGCTCGTTATAAATTACCTTGCTATCAAACTATTTGTTACCGATAATTTCAGTGCTTGCAGAGAATACCTTACTAAAAATCGCTTGCCATTTTATTCTTCTCCGCATTGGGTTCGACACCCTTACTTACTTAAAAGACTACGATTGATCTTCTATACTTATGGATCATCAACCCTACACCAACCCGGGGTGACTTCTGCAAAATATAACTGAGCAAATCATCCAAGGGAAGTGCATGTCCAGGCATTCATTCCCGTGCCGAAAAAGTGCAAGCGTTTGAAAACACGCCAATCGGCCAGGCGAGACGATGGCAAGAAAATGGGCAGGCAAAGCACCACTGCATTCAACCAAGACCAACGGGTGAGTCGGGAAAACCACCCCACAGATGCCAGCAGTTGGCTAGGGCTCGTGGCGGCAAGGGTCCGGGCCGACATAGCTGAGGCGAAAGAGCATGCCCAGGCGCACGCAAACAAAGCCGGTCATCCAAACCTCTCAGAACCCCAAACGTCAAGGCCGAGCAAGCAACTCACGCGAGCCGGGCTCACACGTCTGGTCGGCTGGCGCAAGAGACAAACCAGCCCGGGGCCGAAGGACGTCGACAGCCGAGTCCGTCCTCCCATCATGCACGAGAGGGCGCAAGGAAGAGGCCTCGTAGGCGTGAACAAAGTCGCCCCCTGACGGTGGGCCCTTCTGGCTGGGGGTCCACCCGTCATGGAGCCCCTGGGGGGGTCGCACAGGTGCAAGTCGTTTAGGCAGATCGGACGGTGCAGAGGGCACGCTCACCAGCGAAGCCCCCAAGTGGCGGGTATTCCAGAATCCTTTATACAAGTAATTACAGGAACATGATTGAACTTGCACATGTTATATCTTTTCATTCGTAACTCGTAGTGAGACATGTTATAAATGTAAAGTGATCATGAAAATGTGTAGATTGCAACCATGCTATTACTTTTCCTGTTTGGCCACCTCTAAAATATTTTTTAGTGCAGAACCTTAATTAACATTTTATTTAACAAGGGTATTTTGGGAAATATATATATATATATATATATATATATATATATATATATATATATATATATATATATATATGTTTCCCACCCATTTAAATTGACTAGATATTGCAGTTTACTTCCGTTTCATCCCGTTTCAAGCTAAACAACACTTGATGTGTAGCTAAACGAGATGGAACCCTTCCTAACTATGAAGTATCATTGTGTGTTGTCAACACTTCACTTAACGTAGTTATTGCTTCAGATTGTGTTGCATATCACCCTTGCAAATGCCATGTCATTGCATTCCATGAACAAGTTGGATCACCCTTACAAACTTGGTTAGTCGACAAGGAAGGATGTGAAGAGAGCTTTTGGTGTGCTCCAGAAGCGCTTTGGCATCATTCGTGGCCCTGCAGGGTATTGGAACCCCAAGATCCTATGGTAAATAATGACATATTGCACCATCTTGCATAACATGATCATTGAAGATGAGAGAGGCATGCTTGAGAACTTTCAGTACATCCCCAACGGGAATGCTGTTGAGTCGGAGCATGAGGCAAACAAGATACAGAGATTCCTTGCAGTGCATTGAAGTATCGAAAACCGAGAAGTTCATATACAGCTCCAAGATGATCTTGTTGAGCCTCAGTGGCATCTCCATAGCACTTCATAGTTGTGGTTTTATCATGCTCTTTACTTCATGTTAACCCTTTGGTGTGTTTGAATTTGAATAATTTGGTTGTTCGAACCTTAGTTATCATAGAGGGCAGGTCTGCCGCAGTGGTGAAGTCCTCCCCACTTGTGCCAAGAGGTCCTGGGTTTGAACCAGTCTCTCTGTGAAAGTGCTAGTTATCGACTAGAGGGGGGGTGAATAGGCGATTTTTGAGAAAGTCTTCAAAACACGGATGTTTCGAAGACAAACAATAGAAATGACCTAATTGATATGCAGCGGAAGATAAACTACAACAAGCAAACCATAGTCTAGTATGCAATAACGTGAAAGTACATGACTAATAGCAGCTTGGTAGTAGGATAAAGATGGAAGATAGTGAGAAGCCAATCAACAAAAGTAGTCAAGCAATGAAGTCAAACAGGTATGACTAATAGGCAATGACTTCACGAAGACAAACTCTAAGTAAGGTGAGGGAGAAGATAGAACCAGTCACTTGTTGAAGACACAGGATTTGTTGGGCTAGCTCCAGTTGCTGTGACAACTATACATCTGGTTAGGGAGGCTGAGATTCAACTCAGAAGACCGCGTCTTCACCTTATTCCCCTTGAGCTAAGGACACACAGTCCTTGCCCAATCACTCAGGTAAGTCTTCAAGGTAGACTCCCGAACCTTCACAGATCTGCGTTCACCGGCGATCCACAATGACTCTTGGATGCTCGAGCGCGGCGCCCTAACTTAGGCCGGAGGATTCCACAGTCCTCAAGTGTAATAAGTCTTGAGTCACACAGACGAGAAAGACTTGATGATGCCTAACACTCTTTGGCTCTGGGTGTTTGGGCTTTGTCCTCGCAAGGTTTCTCTCTCTCAAAGGCTTGAGGTGGGTTGCTCTCAAACCACAAAAGCCGTGCACTAACTCTGAGCAGCCACCAATTTATGGTGTAGGGGTGGCCTATTTATAGCCACTAGGCAACCCGACTGATATGTCGAAATGACCACAGGTCACTAAGGCCGACACGTGTTCCAACGGTCGATTTCAAACACACACGGCAACTTTACTTGGGCTACAAGCAAAGCTGACTCATCCAGCTCTGGATAAGTTTGGCTCTCATTGTCTTCGCTCGAAGACATAGGATTTGGGTTGAGCATCACTTGATCATTACGACTATGATCACTTGGACCCCACTTAACGATGCGGTGGTTCCTCGACTCAACAAAGAAGAAAAGGAAACAACGAAGCGACCACAGTCTTAGCTCCATAGTCTTCACTCGATGTCTTCTCATGTCATAGTCTTCAATGTGAATATCTTCACATACCACCATTGTCGTCAATGTCTTCATACATTTTTAGGGTCGTCTCCGGTGGTAAATCGAATAAATGAGGGACACTACTGCGTTATCCTTCAATTCTCACAAGCGCATTAGTCCCTCAACCACATTTGTCGTCAATACTCCAAAACCAACTAGGGGTGGCACTAGATGCACTTACAATCTCCCCCTTTTTGGTGATTGATGACAAACTGGTTGAAGTTTTCAACGGGGATAAACTATGTGAAATTGTAAAGGATAGGGAATTGTCTTCATAAGTGGCAAAGGCTCCCCCTGAAGATGTGCATATAAGTAGTTTGCTTTTGGAATGCAAATGCACATGGCAGGTTGTACTTGTGGAGATCCTCTTCAACTTATGAAGATAATTCATCATGCATGAAATGATATAGCTAAGAGAATGACATGCATAATGAGAAATGGACGTCTGTAGAATGATCTAAGTCGGAAGTTATAAATCGCACATGCGAATTTATCATCGCACGAGTAAAGCAAATAAGTAGTAGAGCGACCATCGAGTTTAAGTGTTACAACTCAAAGAACCAAATGTATCAAAAGCGAGTTTGTAAACACTAGGCAAAATATTATGCAACCGCCCTTATGAACCGCTTGAAGACTATCAAACTCATATCGTCTCCCCTTTTGTCATTAAGGACCAAAAGGTTTGAAGACATAGAGCATCTACTCGTCATCTTGAAGTAGATGATGCAGCAGGGTTATCGGTGTTGGTTGGCGGTGCGAGCGAGCTTAGTGCGATGTCGATGCGTCGCGAAGTAGGGGCGGTGAAGTAGCATCGGCTTCATCATCGATCACTCTGGCATTGACAGTTGCCGCAGAGGAAGAATAGTGAGTGTCTTCAAGGGATGGAGTTTGTCTTAGGACTGCATTCCGTGGAGGAGTGGAGTCAAACTTGAAGCGTTCAGTGAAGCCATCGTCTTGAAGATCTGCTTGACCGAAAGCAGGGTCAAACTTTTCCATGATCGCCGACAGGTCTCGTGAGTGACAAAAGCATTCTTGGTGGCAAGGTTTCGAATGCGATTGACGTCCACCAAGAGGCTTTGCATTTGTCGTTTGAGCCAAGAGTGATGCCTATCTTGTTTCTGATGCAGTGCGACAAGAAGTTCTCGATCATTAAGGACTCGAGAGCACTTCCGAGGCCTTTGGCCAATTGTGCTCTCAGTGGCTTCAGTCCGCGCATGATGAGGCAGACGTGTGTTCCCAGCCAGAGGATAAACACGTGATACCGCTTGGACGCCTTCAATGGGTTGAGAGAAGCTGTGGTGATCTGCATTCTGAAGACAAAGTGGCGTTTTGGCAGGCTCAGGGTATATGGCTTCAACAGACATATCGACCTCTGGTAGAAAGATCAGATGATTGCGAGCAGAGGGCTGATAGTTGATAGCAGAGTGCATCTTGATGAGGCGCATGACCCATGGAGCATAAAACTTCAGTCCAAACAGATCAGATCCAGACGCAGCCAATTGTCGGATGAAGAATTCTTGCGTGTTGAAGCTGATGCCATTGAGGATGTAAAAGACCAATGTCTTCATTGCTCCTTCAAGTTTTGCAGACGATGAATGCCCTTTGATTGGCCATAGAGTTACTTTGATGATGTGATATATTATGCGAGGCGGATACTCAAGGTCATCAACAAAGAAGTCTTGAGGTATTCAGAGTCATGTGGCAGTGGCTTCATCATACTCAACATATGACTCATGTCGGGTTCTGGCTTATGAAATATGCTCTCCAAGGCATCGCGGTGGAGTTGACATCCAGGTTCAAACAGTTCTCCGGGAGTGGGTAGGCCTGTGAGCTCAATGATGTCAAGAGCTTTGGCTTCATGATGAACATTTCCTGTCATCCACTCGAGGACCCATGTCTTTGTGTCTCTGTTGTAGCCGCGGATGTGGAGGGTAGCATAGAATTGAAGCACAAGTTCTTCATTCCAGTGTTCTTTGTCTGTAACGAAGCCGAGCAGACCTGCATCACGAAAGCAATCAAGTGCTTCTTCTAAGCACGGCAGTCCGGCAATGGCTTCTGTGTCGAGGCGCATATGAGAGAAAATGCGGCCTTGATCATACAGAACACATGAGTAATAGCTTCTTTGCTGATAGCTCCAGAAATGGTCAGATGATATCCTTGGCCTTGTGTAGGGGTTCTTTGATCTGTCAAAGAAAGTGTTGTGGGCTTTGAAGCCATTTGCATTGAAAGAACCAGTAGAGGTGGCAGTGCCTGGAAACCTTGGCAGTCTTGGCTTCGGCTTCTGGACCTGAGGCCTATGCCCAATATGATAGTCGAACTGAGAACCAGAGGCATGACGCGGAGGGACCAGAACATGCCATCTTACTATGACTAGCTCACCGTAGTTGTATGCTTGCTCAATTGTGTAGGGCCTTGGTGGCGGAACTGGAGCAGTGGCAACAAGCGAGGCTTGAGCTGCTCGGCAGATGCTTGGGAGCAGATTGCCTCATTGGCCAGAGCACATTTCCTTCATTTGCTTCAGGAGCAGTTGGTGCAGGCTCCACATTCGCTTCAGCCATGACCATGTCATTGACTTCATTGGTATTTGAGGTGGCAGTCTCAATGTTTTCAACCTCCACTTGAGGAGCTGGAGGGTCGGGCACTGGCACGTTGATATCAGGTATAACTTCTTCAATGACAGGGGGTGTAGGGACACGATCTTCTTCTTCTTGGGTGTCTTGGTGATGTAGCGGATTGTCTTCAGAGCTTTGGCTTGGACTCAGAGACATTCACAGTTGGGTGGCTTGAAAACACTTGGCGTGCAACAGGTTGGTGGTGCACTTCTCCTTACAGAGCAGCTCGAAAGAGGTACTTGAGGCCTTTGACCTTTGCGAAGCTCACGAAATCTTGGCGGCGCCTTTGGAGATGGGGTTGTCTGGGCCTCAAATTCTTCCTCTTCGTCTTGTTGTTGTTGTTGGGAGTGACTTGTTGTTGGGGAGTGACTTGTTGTTGGGGAGTACTAGGGAGTCTTCTTGTTGCAGGCGATCAGCCCATGAAGCATCTGGCGATTGGCGTCGGAGGGCGACCAATCTTGATGAGTTCGTTGTTCGTATGCAACAGGCGATGATACCACATTGTATTCAATTTGAGGAAGAACTTCATCATCTTCAACATTGTCATGGTGACCAATGTCTTCAACAAAGTGATGGGATCAATCTGCTGGATTCTCTTGACTTCAGGAGCCTCTGTGGAAGCGGGCTCATGAACAGATCATCTGAAGTTCTTGGGTTGCGACGCTGGGCGAACCAATGAAATGGGTTCAACAACCAAGGGCTCTGTGGGAGCAGCCCGATTCTTCTTGGTCTTAAGCTTCTTCTTGGAGGAGCAGCATCGAGGCTTCGGAAGTTTCCTTTTACGGCTTCAGCCTCGGCAGCCCTCGTTTTCTTACATTACAAGCGGTTGACTGACCTTTGGCTTCGAGCCACCATGCTGCTTGGGAAGACTATGCGGGGTTCTTCCTACCTTGAAGGTGCAGCTTGGTCAGTTGAAGACTTCTTTTCTTTGCAGCCATTCTGGGGTCAATGCCAGGACGGCCAAGTGCTTTGCGCTTCTCAGCCTCATTGTAGGCAAGCACACACTTGTCAGCCAGACTCTTCATGCGCTCACGAGAGCCTCTGGCTTCTTCACGCTTCTTGACAAAGGCTTCCTTGAGGTCGTGCAGCATGATCTTGAAGTTTTTGACATCTTGCACACTGAGTGCAGCCATATGCTTCTTGAACTGAGCTTTCTCATAGTCAATCTTATGCTTCAGTTCAACAATACGCTGAGCAAGAGCTAGCTCAGAAGCAATGGCTCCATTGAAGGAGACGCTGAGGCCAATAGGAAGTTGTAGATCTTCAAAGCTGATGTTGGGGGTGTCAAACCACTCATCAATGAAGTGATGGATGATTGCCACATCAAAGAGAGGCAAATTGTTGAAGATTTCTGCTTCTTCTTGTTGTGGAACGTAGTAATTTCAAAAAATTTCCTACGCACACGCAAGACCATGGTGATGACATAGCAACGAGAGGGGACAGTGTTTGTCCACGTACCCTCGTGAACCGTGTGAAGCGTTATAACAACGCGTTTATGTAGTTATGCGTCTTCACGATCCGACCGATCCAAGTACCGAGCGTCGGCACCTCCGTGTTCAGCACACGTTCAGCTCGATGGCGATCCCCGGGCTCCGATCCAGCAAAGCGTCGGGATGAGTTCCGTCAGACGACGACGGCGTGGTGCGATGATGATGCTCCACCGACGCAGGGCTTCGCCTAAGCTCCGCGACGATATGACTTCACGGCGCGGGGCTTCGCCTAAGCTCATGACGATATGACGAAGTGGAATATGGTGGAGGGGGCACCGCACACGGCTAAGGAACAATCCGTAGATCAACTTGTGTGTCATGGGGTGCCCCTGCCTCGTATATAAAGGAGCAAGGGGTGCGGCCAGCCCTAGGGGAGGCGCTACCGAGGAGTCCTCTCCCACCCCCTTTCCTAGTTGGATTAGGATTGGGGAAGGGGAAGAGGAAGAGCGCGCCCCCCCCCTCTCCTTGTCCTATTCGGACTAGAGGGGAGGGGCGCCCACCTGGCGGCCCTTTCCTCTTCTCCCTATGGCCCATCAAGGCCCATAGACCCCGGGGTTCCGGTAACCTCCGGTGTTCGGTAACTTCTGTTTTCATCCGGAACCTTTACGAAGTCAAACATAGGCTTCAATATATCAATCTTTATGTCTCGACCATTTCGAGACTCCTCGTCATGTCCGTGATCACATCCGGACTCGAACAACCTTCGGTACATCAATACTTATAAACTCATAATGAACTGTCATCGAAGCGTTAAGCGTGCGGACCCTACGGGTTCGAGAACTATGTAGACATGACCTAGAACCATTCTCGGTCAATAACCAATAGCGGAACCTGGATGCCCATATTGGTTCCTACATATTCTACGAAGATCTTTATCGGTCAAACCGCATAACGACATCGTTGTTCCTTTGTCATCGGTATGTTACTTACCTGAGATTCGATCGTCGGTATCCAATACCTAGTACAATCTCGTTACTGGTAACTCTCTTTACTCGTTCCGTAATACATCATCTCACAACTAACTCATTAGTTGCAATGCTTGCAAGGCTTATGTGATGTGTATTACCGAGAAGGCCCAGAGATACCTCTCCGACAATCGGAGTGACAAAACCTAATCTCGATTCATGCCAACTCAACATATACTTTTGGAGACACCTGAGAGTACCTTTATAATCACCCGATTACGTTGTGGCGTTAGGTAGCACACAAAGTGTTCCTCCGTGGCAGGAGTTGCATAATCTCATAGTTGCGGAACTTTGTATAAGTCATGAAGAAAGCAATAGCAACATACTAAACGATCAAGTGCTAAGCTAACGGAATGGGTCAAGTCAATCACATCATTATCCTAATGATGTGATCCCGTTAATCAAATGACAACTCATGTCTATGGTTAGGAAACATAACCATCTTTGATTTAACGAGCTAGTAAAGTAGAGGCATACTAGTGACACTCTGTTTGTCTACGTATTCACACATGTATTATGTTTCCGGTTAATACAATTCTAGCATGAATAATAAACATTTATCATGATATAAGGAAATAAATAATAACTTTATTATTGCCTCTAGGGCATATTTACTTCACTTCTTTGCTCTTGATAAGTTGCTCAAGGGCATCATCTACAAGATCTTCATCACTGGACAGATCAATGTGCTCTTCACGCAGAATGGCAGCAGGAGTCAGTGTCAATTCAGTGTTTTTGACAATTTTCTTTCTCTTCTCCGTCTTTGGAGATGCGGGATTGATCTTCAGACTGCACACTGGCTTCAGGAGGTGCAGTGGCCAGTGGCTTCACACGTGAAGATTTTGGAGGAGCAGCTGACTTTGAAGCCTTGAATTTCTTTTGCTTCCGTGGCTTCGAAGCAGGAGCAGGAGCTGGAGCTGGGGCTTCATCAGAATCAGCATCGTCATCAGAGTGATCCACTTTGGCACCCTGGACCAAGATGTAAGTGATGAGGCCATCAAGGCTTGAAAAGGGACCGATGACATTAGGTTCAAGATCACGAGCCGCCGGCTCGAGGAGCAGAGGACCAGGGTTGAAGTCTAATCCCAATGACTACTTGTTTTCCTTGGCGAAGCCTTTGCGTCTTTGGAAGTTGCGCTTGAAGAGATTATCGTCGCGACACGAGCAAAGACGTTGGTCGGCATTTTCAGCCGAGGTCCACGGACCATACAAGGATAGAAACCTTGTGCAATAGCTTCAGCCATGTTCTTGGGTGGAAGGCCTCGAAAGAGAATATCACCCCAAGGGCTTCGATAGCATTCTTCTCGGCATATTCTTGGGTGACGAAATTGTACTTGAACCAATCGTTCGCCCAATATCGCCGAATCCATTGGATTCGCGTCTTGCGCTGATTGTAAGTCTCTTGAATCTGTCTTGTACAACTCTGCGAGGTCATCGGCGATCTTTTGAGGTTCCCTCACGGCATTGTCTCGCCACCCTTCTGACTGATTTATCAGAGCCATGAGCTTCAAACTGAATGGCTTCACGTTCAAAGGCTTCAGAGGCTTGCGCTTGCTGGACAAACAGGCGGCTTCGGAGAATTAGTTTGATCTTTGTAAGAATTCTGCAAACGAATGCATACTATGAGAACCAAGGATTCTCCCAACGACATGTACACGTGACAGCATTAGAGATGCGAGGGAGGGAAGAGGTCATATGCATTCTCGTAAGATTTTGAAGATAAATCAATTTGAAGACATTGACCTCATGATGCGAAGACATTCACTTATACGCTGGAGTTGGTTCCAGATTTATGCGAATCCGTGAATAAGTACAAGTGAGGAATCTAACTAGTTGTGAAGCTTAAGTGAATATACTAGGCGATCTGAGATGCGCATGAATAGATCTAACATAGTATGGGCAGAAACCAATTTTGGCGAGTAGGATGAATCTTGAAGATCAAAAGATGGTAAAAATGGAGTTATATTTACCACTCAAGAACTGCTAGACGGGAAGAAGAGGAAGCCGAGCGAGTTCAGTCCACCGTGCCCTAACTTCGGCGACGGAGGACACCTCTGGGCGGCGGAGATGACGATGTTCGCGGCGGCGTGAGGATCGCGTCGGAGAAGTCGCGGCAGCTAAGCTTGCCGTCGCCGACCGTCGCCGAGAGCTAAGCGGTGGCGCTAGGGTTTTGACGAGGTGGAGAGGTGGAAGAAGATTTTCTTTACGCAGGGACACATATTTATAAGCGGTGTGCGGCACGCGATTGCAATTCGCAGTGTGCCTGGCGGTTCACATCTGAGGGGCACGTGGCAAGCATGCAACATGCAATGAGATGTCCCACGTTCCCACGCCCGCCAGGTTTGTCGGATGGTCGTTCCGGCTTCTCCGGATTTCAACAATAAGGATGAATCATTTAAAACAGACTTAAAGTTTGGCTCTGTGTCTTCTGCTGACAAGGACGCAGAGAAGACATTCAACAGTTTCAATAGAATGCATATGATTTGGATATATAGAGTTTGAGATAGGAAGCATAGAGAGATTGGGGTCCGATCACATTCACTTAGTTCAAAAGATTCAACTTGGAAGACATAGCTATAAGTGAATGCTGTAGAGGAAAGAATATCTATATATATATATATATATATATATATATATATATATATATATATATATATATATATATATATATATATATATATATATATATATATATATATATATATCATACAACAACCAAATCAACATAGTTACGAAAATCATGAAGATAGGTTGAAGTTGAAGACAAATCAAATGCGAAGATATTGCAGAAATAACGCCATGAGTGAAACACTTCAAACAAAGAAATTTGGTGGTGGCGTGACCCACCGTATAGGAAGTATTAGACCCAGACACGGCGCACAATTATCGTGGCGCTCCGAAGTCAAATTCCACGTTAATGTATTCACACTCAGAATGTAAGTCTTCATTGATTGAAGATATACGTTACTTTGTGTGTTGCACATCTAAGTCATCAACATGCATAAGTGTTAGAATGTGTGCTTGATCACAGGACATTTGAGGATTCCAAGATATTTAGCTCACACCGTAACATGCAAAACCTTTTCTCATCCAAGGGCTTTGTGAAGATATCTGCGGTTGCTCTTCGGTGTTGACGTGAATGATGTCAATATCTTTCTTCATGACATGATCCACGAGAAAATGATGACGAATTTCAATGTGCTTTGTCTTCGAGTGCTGGACTGGATTGTTGGCAATCTTGATGGCGCTTTCGTTGTCGCAGAAGAGAGGTACTTGTTTTAGATTGATGCCATAGTCCTTGAGAGTTTGCTTCATCCATAGAAGCTGAGCACAGCAAGATCCAGCAGCAATGTATTCAGATTCAGCAGTTGAGAGTGATACACAGTTTTGCTTCTTTGAAGACCAACAGACAAGTGATCGTCCCAGAAAGTGACATGTGCCTGATGTAGACTTGCGATCCACCTTGTCACCAGCATAATCAGCATCCGAAAATCCAACCAAATCAAATTTTGAGCCCTTTGGATACCATAATCCGAGTGTTGGGGTGTGAGCCAAATATGGAAGAATTCGCTTCACAGCTAAGTGATGTGATTCCTTTGGTGCTGCTTGGAATTGAGCACACATGCAAACACTAAGCATAATATCTGGCCTAGATGCACATAGGTAAAGTAAGGAACCAATCATGGAGCGGTATAACTTTTGATCGAACTCTTTACCATTGTCGTCGGGACCCAGATGGTGTTTGGCTGGCATTGGCGTCGTGTATCCTTTGCACTCTTACATTCCAAACTTCTTCAGACAATCTTGGAGGTATTTTTCTTGAGATATAAAGATTTCATTCCTTTGCTGACGAATTTGA
This sequence comes from Aegilops longissima, assembly GCA_021605205.1. Lineage (NCBI taxonomy): Eukaryota > Viridiplantae > Streptophyta > Magnoliopsida > Poales > Poaceae > Aegilops > Aegilops longissima. The sequence goes on along the minus strand of CM038678.1, from coordinate 717,359,163 downwards.
AGACCAAGGAAGAACTTGAGCTCTCCCATCATGGACATCTGATATTGTTCTTGCATCATGTATCCAAATTCATCACTATACTTCTGGTTGGTGCAGCCGAAGATAATGTCATCCACATATATTTGTCATACAAACAGTTCACCATCATATGTCTTCGTGAAGAGTGTGGGATCAAGGGATCCAGGTTTGAAGCCTTTGCTCTTCAGGAAGTCTTTGATCGTATCATACCAGGCGCGAGGAGCTTGTTTGAGGCCATACAGTGCTTTATTTAGCTTGTATACCATATCAGGATGTTTTGGATCTTCAAAGCCAGGTGGTTGAGCGACATATACTTCTTCTTCAATCTTGCCATTGAGAAATGCACTCTTCACATCCATTTGATAGAGAAAGATGTTGTGGTGGTTAGCATAGGCTAGTAGTATGCGAATAGCTTCAAGCCTAGCTACAGGAGCAAATGTTTCATCGAAGTCAATTCCTTCAACTTGAGTATATCCTTGAGCCACAAGCCGTGCTTTGTTTCTGATGACTTGACCATGCTCATCTTGCTTGTTTCGATATATCCATTTGGTGCCAATAATGTTATGCTTGCGAGGGTCAGGGCGCTTGACAAGTTCCCAAACATTATTTAGCTTGAACTGTTGAAGTTCTTCTTGCATAGCTTGTATCCATTCTGGTTCCATAAAGGCTTCATCAACTTTCTTGGGTTCTGATATTGACACAAAAGAAAAGTGCCCACAGAAATTTGCTAGCTGTGTTGCTCTTGAGCGAGTAAGCGGACCAGGTGCATTGATGCTATCGATTATCCTCTCAATCTGTACCTCATTTGCAACTCGAGGATGAACTGGACGAAGACTTTGCTCATGCTGATCATTGTCATCATTGGGAGGATTGTCTTCAGCCTGAGCATTGTCTTCAGGTTGGTTAGGTGCAGAAATGATAAGTTCTTCTTCAGGTTGTGCTTCAGAAGGCATGATTTCACCAGTTCCCATTAGCTTGATAAATTATTGGTAGAGCCTCGTCTAGTGTACTTGGCAGGAACTCTCTTTGTGAACCATTGGTTTCATCAAATCGCACGTCCACAGTTTCGACGCTTTTGTAGAGATAGAGGTTGAAGACTCTGTAGGAGTGTGAGTCCTTTCCGTAACCGAGCATGAAGCCTTCGTGAGCTTTGGGTTCAAATTTTGACTTGTGATGGGGATCCTTGATCCAAAGCACTTAGCCCCAAATACTCAAGTAGGCGACATTTGGCTTCTTGCCATGAGGAGCTCATAGGATGTTTTGTTCGAAGCTTATGGATATAAACACGGTTGATGACGTGACAAGTCTGTATCAATAGCTTCAGCCGAACTTTCTTGGTGTCTTGTACTCGTCGAGCATTGTTCGAGCCATCTCAATGAGGGTTCTGCTTCTTGCGCTCCACGATGCCAATTTTGCCGAGGTGTGTATGGAGCAGAGAACTCATGAGTGATTCCCATGGTATCGAGATAAAGATCAAGACCGTGTTCTTGAATTCATGCGTTGTCACTTCGATATGCTTGATCTTGACGCCATAATTGTTCATTGCTCGATTGGCGAAGCGTCTGAAGACATCTTGCACTTCAGTCTTGTAGAGAATTATGTGCACCCATGTGTATCTTGAGTAGTCATCAACAATGGCGGCCATAGAGACAAGCAGTTGTTGTGAGGGTAGAGTAATGAGTGGGGCCAAACAAATCCATGTGTAACAACTCGAAGGGTTGAGATGTCGTCATGATTGTCTTCGAGGGTGCTTTGCCCTAGTCATCTTTCCAGACTTCGAGCACCACACAAATGATCCTTCTTGAACTTGACACCTTCGATGCCTATGACATGCTTCTTCTTGGCAAGTGTGTGTAAGTTCCTCATGCCTACATGCCCCACCTCCGATGCGAGCCAAGATTCAAGCTTTTGCAAGAAGACATACGACAAGTCGTGGACCTGCGAGAAATCTACCATGTATAGACCATCTTTCCTATACCCTTCAAAGACTAGAGACTTGTCGATTCCATTAGTACAAGGCAACGATATTTTCCGAATATCACAATCATGTTCAAGTCACAAAGCATTGAGATGACATCAAGTTGAAACCAAGGGATTCAACAAGCATCACTTTATCCATGTGTTGATCCTTTGAGATTGCAACTCTGCCTAGACCCAATACCTTGCTTTTACCAAAGGTCAAGAAATGTGATGTGACTCTTGTCCGATGGACGTAAGGTTGAGTCCATGAGAAGACTTTGATCACCAAATATATGATTAGTGCATCCACAGTCCATAATCCATTCAAGCATGTGGTGTCATACCCTACAATACAGATTAGGGGATAGGCTTCACCAAGAGCATTGTGAAGCATAAACATTTGACGAGCAAGTGGATTATTGAAGCTTAAATCAAGATTAGGACTGATAGGATGAATGGCAATCGATTCAGAACAAAATACATAGTGAGACTATTTGGGCATTTGATCTTGTGCCCTACAAGATGTTTTAGGTCCCCACAATAGCATCGACGCCTTTGATTTTCGGTGGAGACCCTTTCCCAAAAGAGTTAATTCTTCTTAACCACCCACATCTTGAGGGTGGCTTAGAAGCAATGAGTCTAAGTGCAGATCTCGAGAATTTCGCTTTGGTGCCCTAGCAAATAGCCTTGTAGGAGATGAATGATATCGTATGAATAAGCGAAAAGTTCTTAGTTCTATGAACATAGCGGTTTGAAGACACACGCCATATTCATAAATTTGAGTACGGTTTCCTGCAAAACATTGGCGTTAGGGTGACTCAGTGAGTCCTCTGTCTGTATGAAGCCTTTGGACCATATGACGCCTTAGGTCTGGGTTTGTCTTCTTCCTGGTGGTGTCATGATGACATTCAACGGAAGATTCTCAAGACAACTTTTGGGAACCCAGATCTTCTTCATAGGCGGTCCATTCCTGCAGTTAGTACCAATATACCGCAAACACTTCACCATTCTCGATTCTTGAACAGCTTATAGTTTGCATCAAAGGATTCATCAATGATAATAGGGTTAGCACAGGTAAAGCCAGATAAGGTGGATGGATCCATCAAGGTCCCTTTGCAAAGAACCCATGTGGTTTTGGGATCTTTTCTCAAAGCTTCGGTGAGGAACCATCAACATTCATTTTCCTCTCGAACCCAACACCCTCTTTCCTAGGGTTTCGATTCAAGATTCGCTTTTGAGGACATCATAAGTGTCGATGCCCTTCGACTTTTATACATCCTGTTTCAAGCAAAGTCTTCAACCTAGCATTTTCATCGACAATAGTAGTGGTATCCTCCGCAGAGGGGTTAGTTACCACATTAGTAGTTGAAGACAATGCAACAGATGTGCAGCTTGAACATTCAAGAACAGAGGTAGCGATATCACGCTCAAGACATTTTAGACATGGTGGTTCAAATCCATCCTGAGCGGAACTGATCCGCTGAGCGAAGTGACTCATTCTCTTTTTGAAGATCTTCATGAGCCGCTCTCAATTTCTCAAGCTCTTGCTTCCTTTGAAGATAATCATAGGAGAGCTTTTCATGAGTAGTTGAGAGCGTTTCATGACGACTTTCAAGTTCTTGGTACTTAGCATGAAGATTTTTAATGTCTTCAACTAAGGACTGTGAACGTGTCATTTCAGCGTCTAACAGGTCATCGCTTCTGTCTAACAATTTTTTAGTATGTTCCATAGCTCTTTGTTGTTCGGTTGCAATTTTAGCAAGTGTTTTGTAGCTGGGTTTGGATTCACAATCAGAGTCATCTTCACTTGATGTTTGAAAGTAAGCATCACGTGATTTTACCTTGGCACCGCGTGCCATGAAGCGATAGGTGGGAGCAGGGTCGTCCTTGTCATCGACTTGTGGTTGGTGTAGAAGTCATTGTCTTGATGTTGAAGATGGACTTGGCAACATAGGTCGTGGCTAAAGCCAGACTTGCAACGCCAGGGTCGGACTCCTCTTCAGACTCCACTTCCACCTCCTCAGAAGCAGACTCCTCCTCTGAATCCATTTCCTTGCCAACAAAAGCACGAGCCTTGCCGGATGAGCTCTTCTTATGAGATGAAGACTTTGATGAGGACTTGGAAAAAGACTTTGAAGATTTCTTCTTCTTCTTGTCATCAGAATCATATTCCTTGCTCTTCTTCTTCTTCTTCTCATTGTCCCACTGTGGACACCCAGAGATATAGTGTCCAATTTTCTTGCACTTGTGACAGGTTCTCTTCTTGTAGTCATGAGTGGAAGCTTCATCATTTCTTGAGTTGGATCGTGAAGACTTTCTGAAGCCTTTCTTCCTAGTAAACTTCTGGAACTTCTTCACAAGCATAGCAAGTTCCTTTCCAATGTCTTCAGGATCATCGTAACCGCAATGATTCTTCTTCGATGAGGAAACAACTTTTGCCTTCAAAGCGCGAGTTCGCCATAGTTGGGACCATAGATATCTCTTTTCTCGTAAAGTCGAACTCATGTGTGTTGAGCCTCTCAAGTATATCGACGGATCGAGTGTCTTGAAGTCGGGGCGTTCTTGTATCATGAGGGCAAGGGTGTCAAAAGAGCTGTCAAGTGATCTCGGTAGTGTCTTGACGATTTCATGCTTGGTGATCTCGGTGCCGAGAGCATGAAGCTCATTTGTGATGTCAGTGAGGCGATCAAACGTGAGCTGGACATTTTCATTGTCATTTCTCTTGAAGCGGTTGAAGAGGTTGCGAAGAACATTGATCCTTTGATCTCTCTGGGTAGAGACGCCTTCGTTGACCTTGGATAGCCAGTCCCAGACTAGCTTCGACGTTTCCAGAGCACTCACACGGCCATACTGTCCTTTGGTCGATGACTACAGATGATGTTCTTTGCGAGAGTCCAGCTTGAATGAACTTCTTGACACCAGTGGGGTGACACCTTCACCAGATTTGGGAACGCCGTTCTTGACGACATACCGTAGGTCGACATCAATGGCTTCAAGATGCATGCGCATCTTATTCTTCCAATGGGATAGTCGGTTCCATCAAACACGGGCAAGCAGCGGAGACTTTGATTATCCCCGTAGTCGACATAGCTAAAACTCCGGTGGTTAAATCGAATCACACGTAACAAGGGAGTACCTTGCTCGATACCAATTGAAAGTGCTAGTTATCGACTAGAGGGGGGTGAATAGGCGATTTTTGAGAAAGTCTTCAAAACACGGATGTTTCGAAGACAAACAATAGAAATGACCTAATTGATATGCAGCGGAAGATAAACTACAACAAGCAAACCATAGTCTAGTATGCAATAACGTGAAAGTACAGGACTAATAGCAGCTTGGTAGTAGGATCAAGATGGAAGATAGTGAGAAGCCAATCAACAAAAGTAGTCAAGCAATAAAGTCAAACAGGTATGACTAATAGGCAATGACTTCACGAAGACAAACTCTAAGTAAGGTGAGGGAGAAGATAGAACCACCACTTGTTGAAGACATAGGATTTGTTGGACCAGTTCGATTCTTTGTGACAACTGTACATCCGTTAGGGAGGCTGAGATTCAACTCGAAGACCGCGTCTTCACCTTATTCCCCTTGAGCTAAGGACACACAGTCCTCGCCCAATCACTCTGGTAAGTCTTCAAGGTAGACTCGAACCTTCACAGATCGTTCAACGGCGATCCACAATGACTCTTGGATGCTCGAGCGCGACGCCTAACCGGCCGGAGGATTCACAGTCCTCAAGTGTAATAAGTCTTCGGTCACATGCATGAAAAGACTTCATGATGCCTAACACTCTTTGGCTCTGGGTGTTTGGGCTTTGTCCTCGCAAGGATTTCTCTCTCAAAGGCTTCGAGGTGGGTTGCTCTCAAGCGACAAAAGTCGTGCACTAACTCTGAGCAGCCACCAATTTATGATGTAGGGGTGGGCTATTTATAGCCACTAGGCAACCCGACCGATATGTCCGAAATGACCCTGGTCACTAAGGAACCGACACGTGTTCCAACGGTCGATTTCAAACACACACGGCAACTTTACTTGGGCTACAAGCAAAGTCGACTCATCCACTCTGGATAAGTTTTGCTCTCATTGTCTTCACTCGAAGACATAGGATTTGGGTTGAGCATCACTTGACCATTCGACTATGATCACTTGGACCCCACTTAACGATGACGGTGGTTCCTACGACTCAACAAAGAAGAAAAGGAAACAACGAAACGACACAGTCTTCGCACTCCATAGTCTTCACTCGATGTCATAGTCTTCAATGTGAATATCTTCACATACCACCATTGTCGTCAATGTCTTCATACATTTTTAGGGGTCGTCTCCGGTAGGTAAACCGAATCAATGAGGGACACTACCTGCGTTATCCTGCAATTCTCACAAACGCATTAGTCCCTCAACCATATTTGTCGTCAATACTCCAAAACCAACTAGGGGTGGCACTAGATGCACTTACACTCTGCATTGCACTTCGCATGGGTAAGACTAGGTTCCTATAATCCCTCCCCATACCCCACCTTGTATGGGAGCTCCTATGCACTGGGTATGTTCTATAACCTTAGTTATCATATTTGGATTTAATATGTATGCAAATATGTAGTTGAAATGTACTCTCTCCGTTTCAAAATAAGTGTCTCAACTTTGTACTAACGTTAGTACAAAGTTATACTAAAGTTTTTTTTAGATCAAAGTTATACTAAAGTTGAGACATTTATTTTGGGACGCCATGTGGGGGGGGGCTAGTATTTAAAATAAAACTAAAAAGATTTGGCAAAAGTTATTAGGAAGTTAACGTTAAAGGATCAATTAGAAACCGCATTTTTAGCGGAGCAAATATCAAATATACTACTACGAAGGATACTCAAATGTTTGCCCCTCTAAATTATATGGGATTGGTTAGAAATGCTCTTATGTGCTCAACACTGTTGCACATGTACAATCCGCACTGGCATTGATGTGAAATCGATGGTACAGATCCTGCAATAGATCAGTTTTTCGTTGGGTTTATCTTAAATTAAACACAGGTTTCTTTATTACTTAGGCAACTGACAAATAACTATAGCTAAGTTGAATATAAAAACCATCTGATTTTGGCATTGAGATTTTCGCAAGTTTTAAGTGACAGGTAAAAATTGCTGTATGTATCTGAATACTGACTGAAAAAAATAAATATTTTCAAGTCCGCCGAAGATAGTCACTTATGCAGAGCGTAAGTTCAAATGAACATAAAAGTTTGATGAGGAGATGTAAAATCCTGCATTGCCACCACTGTGATGCAGTGAACAGATAGCTGAAAGCCTGTATTGCACATGATTTGCATATAAATCGCCACATCACTGCCCATTCATTCGTCCTCCTGACGCATTAGCCTGGTACCAAATGCAGGTTGCGGCAGTGAACCTCTTGGCAGCGCGCAGGCTTGTTGTATTCATAGCGACTCATTTCCAGTCTTCCACCGTACCGAGCCATATGCAAAAACATAACCAACGCAACAAAGCAAGCAAATGGCCTAAACAGATACAAATGCAACCGCAGATCGACAAAGATAACAGTTAGGTGAAAAGCAGTCAAGCGTACGATGATCGCATCTCAACAAAAATGCCTGCTGCTCTTGACATTTATCACAAGTCACAGGCTCTATATCAGTTTTACTCAGCCTCACTGTTACAGCTCAAGGAATGCACTATCACGACATTAGGCGATGGGGGGCAAAAAAAATGAAGGGGAGAGAAAACGGCAAAATAGCTCGCTCTATGTGTAAGGCTTTACAGGTATCAACTCCCAACGAATGATCGTATGCACTTTCTTTCTCCATCGACCTTGCGGTCTCCAAACAACTGAAAGTTCCCGCTGATGACGAGAATGCGGGTGCTGTTAGCTCCTTTGTCCAATTGAAGGACTCACTCAACTCCGGCCTTGGCCCCTATCCTGTAAAACAATTTCAGATTTAGTAACTTGCATGTGTGACATGATGCAGATGCAAGAAAATTGTAACAGCATGCCTGGTTCAGTAGATACTTAGCAACGCAAATGCTTAATCATGGATTTGACTGCATATTTTGAGTAACTTAGGTTGTTTTCAAAATTGCATGAAAGAAGCTTACAAGCATAAATGATCCGGCTGGTTTTGTAGGCTCCCAAAATCTTGAATTGGCTGCAAGATCCAAGGGAAATGCAGCCTCTTCCAGACACAAATCCATTTACTAATACAGATGCCGAGAAGGACTATGGACAATTCAAAACAAATCGAGGAGAGAAAGAATACTGCATGGCGATCTTTCACATGAGTAATGACTCTAACCAGTCCGAGATGTATTCGTAGGCCACAAATGTCACTGCACCAGCAGGAGCCGACTTCACCACCGATGGGAAAAGCCCTTTATAGAGGCCTCCAAACCCCTCCTTAACAACTATCTCTGTTAGGGCATGGTACATGCCCTTGTATGTGCTGCTCTCAATCCGCGCCCCATACCTTGGATGACGTTTTAATCCTTCAATCTACAAATTGTTGGAAGAAATGTTAGCTCCAAAATATACCAAGGACTCGGCATTGTCTCACAACCATACCCAAGTGATTCATAGGCACATCTAAATAGGCTAGTACTGAACTGGAACAGGGTGTCCACCACAAAATAGGACATGCACATATTGGCACAAAACATACCCTAGTGAAAATAGGGGCACTAAGAGAGAAGATATTCTGATAGAGAAATGGCATGATTAGGTAAAAACAAGATCAAAGCGTCATAAGTAAAGCATGCGCAAGCCCAACTTCATTGTATGCTAGGTTTTCACTGCAGAGTACGAATAAGATGAAGTGATCAGCATGCATGAAGCCCAATATTCTTGTTATTAGTGATCAGTTCTTAACCATCATAATACAGCTTGATTTCATCAGATGGGATTTATTTCAGGAAACATATGGATGAGAAAACAGCAAATTTCAATGACCAATTACCTGGAATCTTTTCTTAACAACATCAAGTGGGTGACATGCAGCTTTTGAAAATGTTCCAGCTGCGAATCCACAAAGAAATAGCTGGAAGCTTGATGCCGAATCATCCTCCTCAATTCCATATCTGTATCTATTCCATGACTATATGGGAAAAAAACTGCGGTCAGGAAGCTTAGCGTAACCGAAATTCAGAGACACATACTAATCAAAAGTTAAGAACAAAAATCAAGTGTAGTTTTCTTATGAAGAATCAAGCCTATCTTGAATAAATTGTTACAACACCAGTAGTTTCTTGTTACCTATATGAGCATGCCATATACTTTATGTTTCATAAAAAATACATTTCTTGGTACCTCAATATACCCATATTCTAGATGGATAACAAACTAAGGAAAGAGTACAACATCTAATACGATCATATGATAAAACTCGCAGCTGAGATCATCTATAAATCATCTCAAAATCATTGGAGGGTAAAACTGTGAGTTTAGCTTTGTTACCATCATTGAACGTTTGAAAGTGTCATATGAACCAAACTGCAAGCCAGCATATGGTATAATTTCAACAAGAGTTGGAGTTAAACCAGCATACAGCCCTCGAACACCACGAGTTTGAACTATATCAACAAGTGCAGACCGCATATTGGGGTAAACCTACAGAGAAAAATACAACTTTGTGTGAATCAACACGAAATCATGATAAAATTGTCAACTCAAGAGTATTCATCAAGCAGTTGGCTTACAATGATTGTGCAAAAAATCAATCACAGGGAATAAGTGCATATAGTAATATAATGTGTACACTTGATTTCTATTCACATGTGCATCTCAAAAAAATACAAAATTATAGAACACACACAGCTGCAAAAAACGTTTAAGAGCATGATCGCGCACAGTCCAAAAAAGACAAGGAGTGTACTTGTTTTTGTATAGTGCAGTTACAATATTTATTGTATTCCATATTGTGAATATATTTATGAATGAAAAAACTCATATTATGAATTAAAAATATCTGTTTTTATTTTAGAATCACATACACAAATCAACATTGTACACTGGCCTAGCTCAGTTGGTGGGAGGTGTGGGTATACACCCCCAACTCAGATTACAGTCCTCACTACTTCAGAACTGGGTGCTATTTCTTCTTAAGGAAATAATAATATCTTTGCTCCTGGATGTTCTCATTTAATAATTTATCAATGTTCTATCAAGTTCTGTACAGAAGATAAATTTTCTGTTCAAGACTACCTTGAAGGCTTGAACTGTTACTAGGACAAAATGATTTGCCATGTACTCCCTCCATTCCTAAATATAAGTCTTTTTAGAGACTACAGTAGGAGCATTATAAGTGAATCTACACTCTAAAATGTGTCTATACATTCGTGTGTAGTTTGTATTGAAATATCTAAAAAGACTTATATTTAGAAACGGAGGGAGTATAACTGAATAACAAATTTTTTGTGCGGATAGTTGACACTTGATGGAACACAAAACTAAAAAAAAGATCAGAAAAGAAAATAAGAAGAAAAAAAATGAAGCCTTGGCTTCATGACAAACCCAAAAAAAGGTGCAAGGGGAAGTCCTTTGTGTTGAAAATGAAACTGAATGAAGCACTACTGTAAAACAAAAGGATACAACTTCAAGCACAATCAACCAATGCTATATCCATATTATGAGTAAAGTAAGTACTAACTATCGGCATGGAAGTAAAGTACAGAAGTACTACAAATCACTGCAAGTACTCAAGGTAAAGAAAGATGACCAAGGATCTAACTACAATCTTGCAAAACCAAACTAGTCACACCATAAGTTTGCAACTAAGTTTAAGTGTTCACACTCCAAGGAAACAAACAGTTCCAGATATAACAAATAAGATCAGATTTACCTTCGGTTCACCCTGTGACGCAAGAATAGTTCTGAGAAGGTCAAATGGATATGACCCTACAGTTGCTGCACTTCCTGCGATAGCCCCACTTACGTAAGACAAGTAAGGACTTAAGTGCAGATGATCCTCTGCGAAGAAACAATAGACCAGATAAGTACTAAAGAGATGTGAGAAATCATATTAAAGCTTCAGTTCTGAAACATGGATTTGAACATTTCATTTCACTGAGATGAGATTCCCAAATAGCAATGTAATTCTGGGAGTATCAACTTTCATAATGTATCAATTGTACAGCTTAAAAGTTTGGGTAAAAAACTCTTATCTACTGCAAGCACTTACTAGGATGACATTTGTAATTAATTTTAAAATATAGACCGAAAACCAAGCTGAAAGGGCATACCTGTTCTCGATGAACCAGATGCAAATGTTTTTAGCTTGTGTAGAACTGTGAATTGTATAGCTGTATATGGCATATACATAAACAAGGCTGGAACATTTCCTCTCCAGAATCCCTGAAAGATCAGCATCTTGCACAGTAAGAGCATATTTCATGGAATTGTTTTAGATGGACTATTTAAATCGAGACTTCTGCGCCTCGCTGAGCCACGGCTGCACGTCGCCTAGAGAGAGAGACGGGAGAGTACATGGCAGTTGGGACGTACAGGTAGACTAGTAAAAAACTCACATGGCACCAGAAACGCCACATCAGCCCGGACATACAGGCCCAGGTAATCAGATTCGCTGTCAAAACGCTCTCAGCCCAGGAACAGTATTATTTCATGACCCAGCCCCCAAAACGGTAGTTCTTTGTTACCACTTCCCCAAATGTGGTAGTTTTTGATTGGATCAGTCCACTAAATACTGATCATAGCAGTTAGCATTGTTCCATACCGACTATAGCATTGGACTCCCTTCCCCAAGCATAATTTACAACTAAGAACTAACATGACTGTAACCCTCAATTCTAGGCCCATGTTCAGCCTGGTAAGATTCACAGAACAAACCTCATAGATAAATATTAAGGCTGAGATTTAGCATGAGAAAACAAGTTAATGATCACTAGTCCATGGACAAGTTTCTCTAAATAAAGCATGAGTTGAGTGTTGGAAGAAAAGCAGATACCGGCAAACCTTCCTCTCGTAGAATATCTTTAGTTGCTTGCATAAGTCCAGTGTACTTGGAAGGTCCATAGACATCCCTCCGAAGTACACCCCATTTTGCCGTCGGCTCTAATTGAACCTGAAAAAGGCATTGAAGAGCATGTCAGTAACCAAAATATGATTATAGATTGCTACAGTTAGGTTGCACCCAACGCAATTATGAGTGCTTCAATACAACGGTCAAGATTTAGAAAAGAAGTTATCAATCTTGTGAAGAAAACATGTCGGAAAATACTATTCTGCCATATAAAGAGCATAATCAGTAAGTATATCTAACTAAAATAGATTCCACCATATTCCAATCTCTGACAAATAAGACCCCTAAAACACAATCAACCAAAACTCCCACAAAATGATCATCTGAGTTTATGCAACAGTGTTGAAACCAAAAATGGCGATGTAATACGAAACATTTGCAAAAGAATAGGTAGATCTTTGTGGAATCAAGGGTGAACAAACCACAAATAGGAAAGTAATAAGAAGTGGTATTAAGAAGGTACAAAACAGGAGGCAGCTCTTCAGCATCCCAAAGTGTTATGATAGCTGCTAGAATGCTACATTTTCCCTCCAAGGAAATCCTTATGAGCAAGGAGCGTCAGCTCATCACAAAGCAGTTTACCGAAGTGATGCACCAGAAATACTGATTCTCGCAGTATCTCCAAACATCATAATTCAACAGCAGCTCTGACACGGATTCGTTAGCATCAAACTGAGCATTAAAGGATTCAAACGGTGACGCCCAGGTCCGCTAAACAGTAGAGAATTATTCGAAACCCCACCATGATTACTCGAACCCCAAAACAGCTCCCAGAATTTCCTCATAGCCACGGTTAACTAAATTGTGGGCGTGTGCTCCTAAATGGCCCGAATGCACCCGCAAAATTCCCCAAACCAGGCAGCGCCCCCACGCCCGTCGCGAATCCACGCAGACGCGGACACCCGGGGCCTCCTGAAGCCCCCGGCCCCAATTTCCCGGAGACAAACAAATGCACGCGCGAATCCGCGGAGACAGCCTCATCCTCCAGCCAGCGCACGGCTTCCTACCCGAAACCACGGAAATTCTCCCGACCATCCCCAGACTGGCGACACGACGAATTCGCGGCTACCGGCTCCCAAATTGAGCGACGGGGAAGCAATCGGAATTGGAGGGTGGGGGAAGGGGAGGGGGACCTGGAACCGGATTTTGATGACGTCGAGGGGGGAGGTGACGGTGCGGGAGATGCCCCCGGAGATGGCGCCCGCGAGCGTGTCGACCAGCGCCCGCCGCGTCTGCGACGGCTCCGCCGCCGCGCCCGCGCCCGCACCCATGGCGACGGCGGCGCGACGCGAGGCGAGACGACGCGCGGAGGGACGAGGGGGCGGGGCGGCTTCCGGGTTCTGGCTTCTGTGAAGGGGGCGGCCAGGCCAGGTCTCTCGCCTCTCTCTACCTTTTGGCTCTTGGGACGGTGGTGGGCGGGCGGGCGGGCCAGGTTTCCGTTTCTGCTGGGGAGAAGGCGGAATCTTTTCTTTGTAGTGATCCATCATAAATCGCGCGCTTTCTTTTTATGTTTCCACATTTTTTGACCCCTTTTGGCCCGGGCTCGTATCAATCTGTGGTCTCTAATTTTGACCCCAGCCGAGTGCTATTATTACAGTAGTACTACTATATTATTATTGACTTTTGGTCCCTTTCAATAAAAATTCAGGTGCAGAATCTCTCACCGTCGTCCCTCTAGGCTGGTCATAGTGAAGAGTAACATATACTATCATGCATATGATACTAGTGTATGATACTACATCTATAGTGCATAGTAACATAAAGTAGTATCATAGATGGTCTTATTTATTGCCATGCATGACACATAGTAGCATAACATTTATTACTACTATCTACCTATGTTACTACTACTACCCTCTCTCTCTTCTTTAATTGACTGCCACATAAGCATGTTTGCGAGTCCCAAGTACATGATACTAGTTATGTTACCCCCACTATGCCTAGCCTTAGGGCGTGTTTGGTTCCTCGCGTAGCCTCACGCTGCATCGTATCCATCATCCTGGCTGAGTCAAGCCTGGCTAGTCCGATGCAAAATTGTGTTGAGATGTATGTTTGGTTGTGTGCATGTTGTGGGGCATGCAAATGCGAGATACTGTTTGGTAGACTGAATGAGAAATCAACCAGGTGCTGCCTGAAGCACGACGGTGATGAAATTTTAGCAGACCAAGCCGGCACCAACGCGGGCGGTCACGCCGAGCTGGCACAGGCCGCCTTACCTGGAAAGCACACACATCGGTTGCACGTTCACCATCAAGGCGCCGGCGAGCAGAGGAGCACGGACATCCGGCGACGGGTCGCAGCTGACGACGAAGCTCCAAACGGTGGCGAAAGAGGGAGCTCAAATGGCGGGGTTGACGCGGACAAGGAAGCTTTGACTAGCTGCAGACGAGGGAGCTCTGACCGGCGGCACAAAAGGGAGCTCCCGACGGCGGCGGCAGCGATTGGTTTGGATGCTCGATCCGGTCTGGTGTGTGAGAGAGGGAAGGAAAGAGAGATAAGGTTAGTTGCGGTGGTAGTTTTGAAGTAATTCTAGTCAATATCAGGGTCGTTGTCATGTATCGCTTCGTTTTAAGTAAAGGCGCGGGTGCAGGCGCGAGGCTGCATCCGGGGAACACCCGATTCCTGCGTACCTCTCAGCCTGGCTGAGCGGCCTCATTTTGCATCAGTCCAGTCAGGCCGAGGCAGCCGCACAGGTAACCAAACGAGCCGACTTTTGCATGCGTGGTGCGACCCAGGTGCGAGGCACCCAACCAAACATGCCCTTAGTGAAGTTTGTGATTGGTCGTGGGGGGTGACAACAGACGCATTGCTCTCTGATTGGTCATGCTAAAAAAGAAAAGGTGCATATTCACTGTTAGAGAAAAGGAGTGTGCCTTATCCCTCCTCCAAAAAGGAAGTGCGTCGGTCTTATCTCTCTTGTTGAGTGCGGAGTGCCGCCTAAAACGGCTCAAGCAAATGCTCGTTTTTTCCTTTTTCTTTTTTGAGGATTATCAAGCAAATGCTCGTGAGAGGGAGACGACGGGTCGTGGACCTCGTGTGTGATGGGTCCTGGACCTCGTGGTCTCGTGCACAACATTTTCTTTCTATTATTATTTTTCATGATGAGGAGGACGCATGAGATATTCTGGAGGCGACGTGCCTGCCTGGCTGTGGATGCTGGTGCTCGGCGATGGCGCTCGCGTCGCGTGCCAATCTTCCAAGGAGATGGGGCCGCATGGTCCAAAACATATGTACGTACGTGTCACTCTCCGGTAGGTCCACTGATTTGCGCTGCTACATACTGTAGTATACACCGGAACCTCGGCGACATCTGCCGCGGCTTGCACGTGGTTTGCCAAATTCGGGCGTTTCATCGGGTTGCTTTAGCCGACTTTTCTGCTCAACGAACGGACGTTATAGTGCCAAACGCTAGATCTTTAGGGCGTGTTTGGTTACCCGCATGAGGTTCAACCAGGCCCGCGCGGAAGGATTCGGCCTGTTTGGTAGCCTGCATATATTATTGGGTCTCAGATCGCGACGCTTCAAAGACCGGGCGCTGGCTCACTGAAACGTCATTTAATCGGCGGTTCTCGGCTGTGCCCGAGCGATGCACGTGGGCGGGCCCGGCTGCATGCGTGCGGCCACGCTCGAGAAGCCGCGTTGCTTCCTGAAGCACCGGCAGTTATTAGCCTCACCGCCCCTCACCGCTCCCTCTCCCCACTCTTCCCCACTCTCCCAACTCTCACCGGCAGCGGCGGATCGGAGCAGAGGAAGAAGATCACCGGACTCCATCACCGGTGGCGGCGGATCGGAGCAGAGGAAGAAGACCACCGGACTCCCCAATGGCGGTAAGCACTTCTCTCTCTTCGACATGAACGCTAGATTCGATCCACGGCATTAGATTCGATCCACGGCGGACGGGAATGGAGAATAGAGGTAGCTAAGCATAGGGGCAAATCATACTAGTTCATAGCAGTTCATACGAGTTCATACATAGCAGTTCATACATGCAAGATCGGTAGATTTCGGGATTGGGGATAGGGAATAGGGAAGGGGTACAAACGGACACCGGTATCATGCATGGCCGGCCACCGGCGTCTTGAGCGGCCGGTAGAGCCACGGCCTTCATCTTCTTCTTCATCGTCATGCGGGTCGACGGTCGTCCTCGACGCCCTCGGTGGAGTCGAGGTCGATCTACCGTAGGATCGACTGGCTCCGGCGGCGCCTAGGCTGCATGTGCACCGCCTCTTCTTCCTCCTCCTTAGGCTCCCATGCCGATGACCGCCGCTGCGCGATACCGCCTCCCAAGACATCTGCAAGCACAATGGTCATTAGGAGCCAAGTAGGTCTTGTACTTGCGCCACTTCTTCCTCTGTTTAGGGTCGCTTGAGACGGCTTTGATTCATGGCTCCAATGAAGGATGTCAATCGCCATCGCGCCTTTCATTGGTCGAGAATCGGCGTCTTGACTCATCTTGAGTGGCCTTCATGAGCACGGCATTGGATTAGTTTCGCATGTCCCAGCATGAAGCGAAGTTCGAGCACACCTCCATGGTGTTCTCGAACTTGGTTCGATCACCACCGTCCGCCTGAGGAAGAAGGCCCTCCACCAATACCCCAAGGGAAGGGGTTGCTGTTGGAGCTGGAGCTAGAGCTCATGGCGATGGGGAGGAGGAAGGTTGACAAGGAGAGAAGAGAGGGGTGGGTAAATAGTGGTGGGCGAGTAAGTAAATATAGGGGTGCAGAGGAGGAGAAGAGTGACACCATGCCGTTTTAACTACAAGCTCTTGAATTAGCCATGAACTCTGTGCAATGCCTGACTCCATGACTTGTGTACAGATCGAGGATAGCAATGAGATGGGCACGGAGGTGCTCCCGGCCGTTGACAGCAAGGGCAAGCAGCCCCTTCACCCAATGTCTGACAAGGTTGAGCTGCCGCCCACCGTCGAGGAAGACCCGAAGACGCCTCAGGGTGGCGACGAGGAGGGCATGGAGGAGCCCCCCAGCAACAAGCGCCGCAACTACGGCCACTACCATCAGGAGGATGGCCCAACTCACTTCTGCAAAGTCATCCTTGCACCGAAGCTTGAGTGCATCCCCATGCCCCTGGACTTCACCAAGCACTTCGTCGCGGTGCCGATGGAGTTCAAGATCAGGAACAACACCGGCTGCTCCTGGAAGGTGACGGTCAAGCTGATGAACGGCAGGGTGGCCCTGGATCAAGGTTGGGCCACCTACGCAACCGTTCATCAGATCAAGATCGGCTACATGGTGACGTTCAAGCTCCTCACTCCCGACACCCTAAAGGTCATCATCTTCGACGACGATAGCATTGAGGTCGTCAACAAGTGCGGGAAGCACAACGAAGCCTTCGCCGCCAAGGAGTAGGGTCGGGGCTTCCCTAAGTACTATCGAGTCTGCTATGGTTTATGCGTAGAACTGTTATGAACTGTCGTACTACTTATATCTGAATTATCTAGTTGATGCTCTGTTTATACTCTGTTGTGCTTATGATGTGTGTTGCCGAAGTGTGGTGGTAACCTCACCAACTAGCCAAAGAGGTTACCACACATCAGGCCTTGCATACAACAAAACACCATGCCTTGGATTTGTGGACTAACATGCAGGCAACCAAACACCAGGCAGTGTGGTTCAGCCCATGCAGGTAAGAGGGCATGCAGGCAACCAAACAACATGCATATGGTGCATTTGAGGTTGCATTTGCATAGCCAGGTTGGGTGGAGAAGTGTATGCAATGCAGGTACTGTAGCGCACGGCAACCAAACACGCCCTTAGCCGCGCAACGTCGAATGTGCCGTCGTTTGTTGCTTGTTGCCGGGCCACCTCCCCCGGTGAATGGTCATGGACACATCGTTTTTTGAGGATGTACTGATGTAGACATCATTTTTACACATATTACCTTACAATAATCCCTAAAAAAACTTATTGCACATCTAGACGTGCTTTAGCAAAACTGTAATAAATATCATTTCTACACATATCGTGCATATACAAATCAAAATATCAAACAAGATAGCGGATATTTCACGTGACATGCCCACTAGTTCATACTCCCTCGGTCCCATAATATAAGAGCATTTTTTTTACATTAGACCGATAAAAACGGTCTTATATTATGGGACAGAGGAGTAGATGACAAGAATTCTTTCTTCGAAAATAGTAACAAATAAGATTTTGTATTGACAACATCCTTGTATCTTCCTAAACGTGTATATAATACATCATTTATAATCTTAAGAGTAAGTATCTTCTGAAAAATTCTTAGATGGTTTCTTAATTAATCTATTAATAAACCGGGAGTCCAAATTCGTTATGCTCAATCTAGAATTATACAGCATCTTCACTAAAAAGAGATGTTTTGAACAAGAATGATGAAATAATCCATTCTGTTTTTTTAATATAACTACATATCGTCCCGATGTATCACCCTGATATTCAGCATCAAGTATGTTGAAACCAAGCTGATACGAACCCGGTTTATGATATTTCGAACCTTGCAAGGTACCAACAAGCACTTTAGTAATCCACTACTGAATCACCAACATTTATGCAAATGTCTAATGGAAAAAGGGAAAAGCCCCCCCCCCCCCCTGCGCACACACACACACACAAAAGCAACATCATTTTATTCCCATGAATCTCAAATCAGATAATTTCGTGAAACACCTTTACCTTAGGGTCAATCTGTTGTAAAAGTTGTGAGAGACCTCCTAAAAACCAAACAAAACCGGTCCAGAAAAAACCAAAATAAGTCTAGGAAGCTTCCCTAAAGCAGCAATCGACTCCATCGTTCTAAATGGGTCGGCTCATGCAACATCGATGGAGGTGGGGGGGGGGGTGCACCCGTTGTTGGGGAACGTTGCAGAAAATTAAAATTTTTCCTACGGTTTCACCAAGATCTATCTATGAGTTCATCTAGCAACGAGTCAAGGGAGTGAGTTTGCATCTACATACCACTTTGTAGATCGCGAGCGGAAGCGTTCACTAGAACGGGGATGAAGTAGTTGTTCTCGTCGTGATCCTATCACCGGAGATCCTAGCGTCGAACGGACGGCACCTCCGCGTTCAACACACGTACGGGACGGGAGACGTCTCCTCCTTCTTGATCCAGCAAGGGGGAAGGAGAGGTTGATGATGATCCAGCAGCACGACGGCGTGGTGGTGGATCTGTGAGAACTCAGCAGGGCTTTGCCAAGGCTGCTGCGGGAGGAGGATGAGGTGTAGCAGGGGGGAGGCGCCAGACTTGAGTGCGGCTGCCTCCCCTCCCTTTATATAGGCCCCAGGCGCCCGGCCCTGGGGATCCCATCTCCCAAGGGGCGGCGGCCAAGGGGAGGAGTGCCCCCCAAGGCAAGTGGGCGTCCCCCACCACCCTAGGGTTTCAACCCTAGGCGCGAGGTGGGCTAAGGCGCACCAGCCCACTATGGGCTGGTTCCCTCCCCACTTCAGCCCATGGGGCCCTCCGGGATGGGTGGCCCCACCGGTGGACCTCGGGACCTTCCGGTGGTCCCAGACAATCTGGTGACCTCAAACTTTCTGATGGCGAAATACCACTTCCTATATATAATTCTTTACCTCCGGACCATTCCAAAACTCCTCGTGACGTCCGGGATCTCATCCGGACTCGAACAACATTCGGTATACTGCATACTCATATTCATACAACCCTAAGCGTCCACCGAACCTTAAGTGTGTAGACCCTACGGGTTCGAAGACACGAGACATGACCGAGACGGCTCTCGGGCAATAACCAACAGCGGATCTGGATACCCATGTTGGCTCCCACATGCTCCTCGATGATCTCATCGGATGAACCACGATGTCGAGGATTCAAACAATCCCGTATACAATTCCCTTTGTCAATCGGTATGTTACTTGCCCGAGATTCGATCGTCGGTATCCCAATACCTCGTTCAATCTCGTTCGGCAAGTCACTTTACTCGCACCGTAATGCATGATCCGTGACCGGACACTTGGTCACTTTGAGCTCATTATGATGATGCACTACCGAGTGGGCCCAATGATACCTCTCCGTAACACGGAGTGACAAATCCCGATCTCGATCCGTGTTAACCCAATGACACTTTCGGAGATACCGTAGTGCACCTTTATAGTCACCCGATTCCAGTGACGTTTGGTACACCAAAGCACTCGTGACGGTATCCGGGAGTTACACGATCTCATGGTCTAAGGAATAGATACTTGACATTGGAAAAGCTCTAGCAAAACGAACTACACGATCTTGTGCTATGCTTAGGATTGGGTCTTGTCCATCACATCATTCTCCTAATGATGTGATCCCGTTGTCAATGACATCCAATGTCCATAGTCAGGAAACCGTGACTATCTGTTGACCAACGAGCTAGTCAACTAGAGGCTCACTAGGGACATATTGTGGTCTATGTATTCACACGTGTATTACGATTTCCGGATAATACAATTATAGCATGAATAAAAGACAATTATCATGAACAAGGAAATATAATAATAATCCTTTTATTATTGCCTCTAGGGCATATTTCCAACACCCGTTCGCGTCAATGTCTTTAGCCGGTGGAACGGGCGCCAAATGGGATTTGGACGCTCACTCATCTTTGCCAGCCCGTTACATTCGTCGATTGGCCATTTGTCGATTGACCATTAACTATTTTACCCAAGTTGACCGTTGTTTTCAAAATTTTGGAAAAACTTCTCAAATACAGAAAGAAGTTCAGGGGTTGGTTTTTTTCACAAAATATAGGCGAAGTTCACGAATTTGAAAAATGTTCGTGAATACGAAAAACAGTTCAAGAATTTTAAAAATGTTTGAAAATACAAAATTGTTCATAAACTTAAAAATGTATTTTAACACGAAAAACATTCGTGGATATTGAAAGAAGTTCACGAATATGAAAAGTTCACATATTTGAAAAAACAAATCATAAATATGAAAAATGTTCATTAATTGGAAAAACAATTCGTGAATCAAGGTAAGTTCGTGGATTTTAAAATGAAAAGATCATGAATTTGAAAAGATCATGAATTTGAAAAGGTTCACAAGTTTGAATAAAAGTTCACAAATTAGGACAATGATCGCGAATTAAAGACAGGAAAATATTGATTAAAACAGAAAAGTTCATGAATCTGTTTTATTTATTATGCATTTTATGTTTGTCTTAAATCATACTTTGTAAACTTTTGACCATAGTTATGGAAAAATATTAACATCTACAATGTCAAATTGATACCATTACATTCATTATTAAATGTATTTTTATATCATAAATAATATGTTTGAGTAGTATATCATATATAATTATATTGTAAATGTTTATATTGTTTTTGATAAAAGTAGTGTGCAGACTAAATACAAAAAAAGTGAGTATTTGAAGCCCGTTAGCAATGACTGATTTTTCTAAGCCCGTTAGCAATGACTGGTTAGCAAGAACATTGTTTTCTAGTAAAGTGGTTCCTCACCAGTCCCACATATATTATTCTAAAAACAACAGTCCCAACCATTAGTTGACTTATTTCGCCAACAAAAATATATATATGAGCTGACTTCCGCTTGAGTAGTGGACTAGCACCCAATGACACCCTGTCTTGCATCACAACAACAATCAGTCTGGCACGAGCCACCAGGGATTAAGAGTAAAATTATCCACACCGTAGAAAAAGAGTAAGAGTAAAATTATCCAACAAAAAAAAAATACAATGACAGGTTGTTTTAGGGAAACAGACAAAACAAATCATTCGGTGACATCAGTACTTTTGCACAACTTTATGACATCTATGGAGGACCCTTGACCCCACATATCAGCGACACTACGATGTAGTATCAACGCCATGGTGTCGAGCTTCATCGAGGAGTTGTTGGTTGCTGTTGCCCGCGGATCTGGAGATCCGGCGAGGTTTAGTGCCCCTTGCGCGGTCGACAGGGCGATGACGACGGTCGTGTGATGTGGTGATCACATCCTTGGGCCCCGTTGTCGTCATATGACGTTCCATACAATGGCGATGTGGAGATGCTAAGGTGTGTAGGAGGCTTTGCTTATGAGCCTCAAATCTATTGGATTTCGCCGGCGGCAGCGTCTCGACGTGATCGAGACGTCTTAAGCACGCGCATGTAATGTTGTTCTATTGGTTAATCCTCTCTCGGACTGTTGGTCCTTTTGGATCGAAGGTGTAGACTTCCCGCCCGTCATCAATCTGTGACAGTGGCGAATCTACTACGGGGTCTTTAGCAGGCTTAAGCGCCCTCCTCCAGCTTTGCAAAACTAGTTTTACCACTTGTCTAAAGGCCCAACACAACCATTTCTCAGTCCAGCTCAACATATACTCTTGTGACACAGACAACCCAGCTCACCCTTCATTTTTTTTTTGTAGATTCACCACCGATCTGTGCGCGTGCCCAAGGGTACTTGCTGGCCAGGAGGGAGCGGTGGCGACGCGCGGGGCGGTGAATCGGTCCCAGGTACCTATTTGTAATTTTCTATCTTTTTGAGGTGTGTTGTACCGCTCTTTAAACTCAACATATGTGAATGAGTGTATGCGCGTATATATGAGGGGCGATGCTAGGCGCCGGTGCGCCGGCCGAACGTTTCGGCCGGTCGCACCCTAGCCGCCCGTCCCGAGCCGTTGGATCCTCATCCAACCAGGTCGTCGTCTTTCTCTCGTGAGCGCGTAACGAGCGTCGTCTTCCTCTCGCGAACCCCGTCTCGCCGGCCGCACACGCCCCGCCTCGCCGCCGCCTCTCCTCGCCTTTGCCTCCTCGTGCTCGGTCGCCATCCTCGCTGGCCGTCTTTCCGGCCGCCTCGTCGCCGGGCCCGATCCTCGGCGGCCATCTCGCTACGGCCGCCCACAACAGCCTTTCACCTGCGGTTGTAGCTTTCATGGCCACCATTGCAGCCGGTGGCGGCGATCGAGCTCACCGACGTGCTCACCGGTGTGCTGCGCCAAGGCCATATCCAGTTGCAACAAAAAAATCGGCGCCGAGAGATGCCCAATCTTTGCAACCGACGATGATAAAAGCTACAACCACTGACAAAAAAGCTTCAACCAGCTATGAAAAAAGTTTCAACTCGTACGACGGAAAACTATGAACGACCAAAGAAAAGCAACAACCGACGATGAAAAAAACTTCATCCGACGACGAAAAAAGCTTCAACCGGCTATGAAAAAAGTTTCAACTCGTACGACGGAAAACTATGAACGACCAAAGATACAACCGGCGATGAAAAAAGCTTCATCCGACGACGAAAAAAGCTTCAACCGTGGAGTCGTAAGCCATGGACGACAAACGAAAAGCTACAACCGGCGGTTACAAAAGCTACAACCGGCATTGAAAAAAGCTTCAAACTAATTGTCTTAGCTGTGAATCCCGCGATGGCGATGACGTCGTTTTGCTGCAACCATAGTTGGTTTTGCTACAAACGGCGTTGGAATTTGCTACAACCATTTTCACAGCTACTTGCTGCTGCTCGCCGAGCTCCCACGCCGCCCATGGCCATCGTCGCCATGTATGCGTTCCGGAGGAAAAAGGTTCAACAGTTGCAGCTCCGCTGCGTGGTGGGTTACAACCGACGCGTGGTGGTCCGACGAGGGCGTGCGAGCTCGGTGGCGTGGATCCGAGCAGATCTGGCCGAGGCGCGGATCGGCTGATTCCCATGGAAGCGGCGTCCTGGGAGGTCTCCGGCCGGCGAAGCTTGGCCATGGCAGCGGGAGAGAGAGAGAGAGACAAGCGACGGGAAGAAGAGAATCAGGAGGGAGAAGACGCACGTGGGCGGGCCCCCCATCCTACGTGTCTCTAGGTGAGTCGCTCAGTACGTTCACGTGTGGACGCGACCGGCCGAAGCTTCAGCCGGTGCCCCGTCGTGAAACGTTTCCCATGTGTCTGAGGTCGGTGCTTGCATCCGAACCGTGTTAAAAAAATCGAGGTATGTATGTGTGAGGTCCTCTTCATCGCGGAAAAGAAAAACCTTGCGAGGCACGCAGGAGGAAATCAAATCATAGCCCGTAGGACGTCTACTCTACTCGAGCGGTGCCCGGGGAGCCACACCATGCACATGCAGGGCCCCAACCAAAGCCGAACGAATCCCTCCTTCCTTCCGTGTGCAGCACTGCAGCGTAGCGCGCGGAAAGCTACGGCGACGGAGCAGCCGCGTCGTGCCCGCGTCGAGAGGGAGGGAGGCCTTCTCTTTCTCTTTCTCTTTCTCTTCCGGTCACGCGCACTCATTTCTTTTCCTTAGCCTGCAAGTGCAACTTTTTGCACAGTAAACAGTACTAGTATAGAATACGAATCCTGACCTGCCGCCGCCGCCACTAACGACGGCCGAGATTCGTCGCGACCCACACGGGCGCTGGTCCCTGGGTCAACGTGCGTGCATAGGGTCCACTTTGGGGAGAGAGGAGCCTACCCAAGGACGTCATCTCCGTTGAGCAGAGCCCCGCCCCACTAACCTGAACAGCACGACAATTTCAATTCATTCACCCTCAACTACGGGGACGGGCTGAAGATTCGTGACGCAACTGCCGCCGCCTAGAACACGCGCACCTCGTCCCCTCCATGACACCTGGGCCCACGTTGCACGGGGGACCACGCGTCATGCATGCTGCGCGCCCTCCGTGTCCCCCGTGTCGCCAAGGAACCACCTGAGAACGACGCGCATTCGCAATGGACCTACGGAAACCACAACACGCTCACTGACACGCGGGTACGGCCCTCGTCCTACCCCACGCATCAGCCTTAGAGGCCAAGTATCCGCGTGGGAGAAACACCCCCGCAACCTCCTCCGCTCCCTCCCCGCCATATAATACGCGCAGCCCTGTGCCCTCCCAACGATCCCATCACCAAGTCTTCGGATACATCCATCCACAGCCAGATCCGCTCCCCTCTCGATCCACAGAAACCGCGCAAGAAGCACCCGATCCCACAAGGCAAATCGGCAGGAAGATCGCCGTCGTCGTCGCCATGGCGCAGAGGGCGCTGGAGCTGACCCTGATATCGGGCAAGGACCTCAAGGACGTGAACCTCTTCTCCGCCATGGAGGTCTACGCCGTCGTCTCCCTCTCCGGCGACCCGCGCTCCCGCCAGCGCGTCGCCACCGACCGCTCCGGCGGCCGCAATCCGACCTGGAACGCCACGGTCCGGTTCACCGTGCCGGCCAACGCCGCGGGGTCCGTCCACGTCCTGCTCCGCGCCGAGCGCGCCCTCGGCGACCGCGACGTCGGCGAGGTCCACATCCCGCTGTCTGAGTTGCTCTCTGGCGCCCCTGATGGCCCTGTTCCAGTCAAGTTCGTCGCCTACCAGGTCCGCAAGATCGGGTCCGGGAAGCCACAGGGGGTGCTCAACTTCTCGTATAAGCTCGGGGAGGTGACACAGGGCCAGGCCGGTGGCGCCTACGGTGGTGCGGGGCAGGCCGCGTACGCGCAGCCTCCCCCCGCCGCCGCGTACCCGCCGCAGGGCGCGTATCCTCCGGCCGGCAAGGCCGACGCTTACGGGGCTCCATCCGCCTACCCGCCGCCAGGTAACGCATACCCGCCGCAGTCCGCGTACCCGCAGGCGGCGAAGGCCGACGGGGCAGCAGCCGCTGGTGCCTACCCGCCTCCCTCCGGCTACCCACCCGCCGGCAAGACAGGCGAGCCATCCACCGCCTACCCCGCACCCGCCGGCTACCCACCCGCTGGTCCGTCAGGAAAGCCAGCGAAGGCAGGCGAGCCAGTGACGGCCTACCCAGCGGCCGCCGCGGGACCCAGCACCGGCGCTCCCTACGGCGCCCCGCCCCCGCAGTACGGCTACGGATACCCACCGCAGCAGCCGGCAGGGTACGGCTACCCGCCCCCGCCGCCGCAAGGAGGGTACGGCGGCTACGGCTACCCGCCGCAGCAGCCGGCCGGGTACGGCTACCAGCAGCAGGCCGTGAAGCCGCCGAAGAAGAGCGGCATGGGGATGGGCCTTGGAGCCGGACTCCTCGGAGGCGCGCTCGGCGGCCTCCTCATCGGCGACATGATCTCCGACTCCGCCGGAGGGTATGACGCCGGCTACGACGCCGGGTTCGACGACGGCGGTGGCTTCGATTTCTAGATCGTTGGGAGGATAAGATATGCAACAGCACAGTTCTTTTGTACGTCCTTGGTACTATTTCTTCAGTTCTTTTGTCGTCAGATTTTCTGCTCAAAATCGCTGGCGCCTCTGCGCGCTGCTAGTATGATATGGTAATGTAAATATGAGTTTTAACATGATATATTGTGAAACTTATTGTCACGATTGGACTTGACTCTCTGATTATTTGGTCGTATTGTCTTTGTGCTCATTCATTTGATTCGTTTGATCAAACTCTGCGTGTTGGAACTGTAATATTCTAGTCTTGTGGTTGACGTGTTTGCGTTGCCGCGTTAATGTTGGAAACTTGGCGTGACGGTGAATGAATTGTGGAGAGTCTGGTGTGTTCTTGTTGACTCCTTTGTCGATAGGCTGGTGGAATTTTCAGCATCTTGTGAGGAAATTTCTGCTCTGGGTCAGTGGAAGAGTGGGTTCTGGAAAGAAACTTTCGGTTCGAAATAGTCGTAGATGGCAGTGTCGACACTCGGCACTGTATGCTGCGCCTTTCCATGCTAATGGCGCTGTTTGGTGGAGGCCAACTGCCAACATTGTGCGGGTGCAATCTTATTCGTGCAGACCAGAACTGATGTGGGCAATAATACCATTAAGAAAATGATCCCAACAAGCTCTAGTACAGTTGCAGTCTTGCAGACCTCAACTGCTGGCCCTGTTCTTCGCAACAATGTAAGGGTCTGTCTATGTCACATTTAGATGATGTGAGATAATATCTCACATCTAACATGATGTCACATTTTGTTTGTGGCTCTTTCATTGACAACTTTTTACAGCTGGTTCGTTTACTTTTTTGTTTGATGGTTGTCTAGCCAAGTTTCTCCGTTGGTGCTAAACAAGCTGAGTGCGTCTCGACTGGGCCGGTATACACAGCTAGGCACCGAAGCTTGTTGGTTTGTAGCACACAGGAAAAAAAATCCTAAGTTTGTTGTTTCGTCTCAGAAAAAAACAAGAAAGCGTTGCAAGACAAAAGCCACAGTTAAGAAGGAATCGAACTACCAAGCTCCAGCTACTTAACGCGTGTCTTCTAGCCACTAGAACAAATGGATGATTGTGATAATTAATCAGCGTGAATATTTAGGAACTCACTACATCGTCAGATTTGAAACCTTTTTGAACATTTATTAAAAAATTGTGAACAAATTTATAGATGCAGAATATTTTAATAAAAATGTGAACAACATTTGTAGTTGCAAACATTTTTGAAAACACAAACAATTTTTGAAAACGTGAACAATTTAAAAATATCAAAAAGGTTTTAAAATGAAATTATTTTTTAAAATTTTGAATATTTTCTGAAACACTAACACTTTCCCAAAACACGGATAAATTTTTTGAATAGTTATGTCATATCTAAGTATGACATCATCCCCAATGTATTGTCTCTTGTTTGTTTGTCCAAAAAAATTAATAGCCGACTAGTGTTCTGGGCGATCCCTCCACACGGACAATTGTGAGTCGATGGTTGACTTGTAATTGGGGCCCTGCAAAATATACGCCCTAGTTGCGAGTCGAAGGTTGACTTGCAATTGGGCCCCAAAAAAACTACATGCCTCGAGTTGCAAGTCAGGGGTGGACTTGCAACTAGGGTGAAAACAAAACAACACCCCCGAGTTGCGAGCCGACGGTGGACTTGCAAATGGACCGACAGAAACCCCTAGTTGCGTGTCCAGGTCTAATTGCAACTACCATGAAACAAGAACAAAAAACAACGCCCCACACAGAGTTGCGAGTTGAGGGCGGACTTGCAACTAGGGCAACTAGAAAACTACATACCCAAGTTGTGAGCATATGGTTGACTTGCAACCAGAGAAATAACAAACTACACATATCGAGTTGCAAGTCGGGGGTGGACTTTTAACTTGAGTGAATACAAACTACATCCCCAAAGTTGCGAGTTGAGGTGGACTTGCAACTCTGAAACTACTAAACTACATCCCCGAATTGCGAGCACATGGTTAACTTGCAAGTGGGTCGAATACTAAAACTATATCCCTCGAGTTGCAAGTCGGGATTGGACTTGCAACTGGGCCGACAAAAAACCCTAGTTGTAGGTCGAGGGTCAAATTGCAACTACCATGAAACAAGAAAAACAACACCCACCGAGTTACGAGTCGAGGATGGACTTGCAACTAGGGCAACTACAAAAACTACATCTCGAGTCGCGAGCACATGGTTGACTTGCAACAACAAGGATTACAAACTACATCCCTCGACTTGCAGTCGATTGTGGACTTGCAACTTGAGTGAATAGAAACTACATCCCACCACCCCTCCCCGAGTTGCGAGTTGAGGGTGGACTTGCAACTAGGGCAACTACAAAACTACATCCCCGAGTTGCAGTCGGGGTGGACTTGCAATTGGGCGGCGAGAAAACCCTAGTAGCGTGTCGAGGAAAAGTTGCAACTACCATGAAACAAGGAAAAAACACCATCGAGTTGCGAGTCGAGGGTGGACTTGCAACTAAGGCAACTATTAAAATTACATTCTCGAGTTGCGAGCACATGGTTGACTTGCAACTGGGGCGATTACAAACTACATTCCCTCGAGTTGCGAGTCAGTTGTGGACTTGCAACTGGTCTGACAGAAACCCTAGTTGCATGTCGAGGGTCTAATTGCAACTACCATGAAACAAGTACAAAACAACAACACCCCCCCCCCCTCCCGAGTTGCGAGTCGAGGGTGGACTTGCAACTAGGGCAAAGAAAAAACTACATCCTCGACTTGTGAGCACATGGTTGACTTGCAACTGGGACGTAAAAAAGGTTGGGCCTAGTTGCGAGTCAATGATTGACTTGCAACTGCAACCAATAAAAGATCAAGGGGCCTAGTTACAAGTCGATGGTTGACTTGCAACTGGACCAAAAAAGTCAAGCCCTAGTTGCGAGATGGTGCTGGACATGCAACAAATGCACGTATTCACAAATTGTTCAACAATAGAAAATGTTTATCAAATAAAATGCCCGCTTGCATCTCAATGGTGGACTTGCATCTGGAAAAGAAAATTATGGTCCTAGTTGTGAGTCGATAGTGTATTTGCCATTGGGTAAAAAAAAGGTCGAACCCAATTGGGTCAAAAAAATCTCACGCCAGCCATTCTGCGAGTCATGGGCGAACTTATAACTCAGGCAAAACAAAAAATTAAGGACCTAGTTGCATGTCAATGATGGACTTGCAACTCGGGCGAAAAAAGGGCCAGACCCAGTTGCAAGTCGATTGTTGACTTGCAACTACAACTAAAAACAATCAAAGGTTGTTCTACAAACTAGAATAAAACAAGGTGTGTCCGGTTGCGAGTTGATGATTAACTTGCAACTGGAACCAACAAAAATCATGAACTTTAAAAAATATAAATAGAACAAAAAATAAAAAGAGAAAAAATGAAAAATAAATGGTTGGAAGCTTCTCCCAAAACCGGTACTTCATTGTTCACCTCATTCACACACATACGCTCCACGGAGACAAAAACCAAACAACTGACAGGAAGCTCTTACAAAGGACACACAGCGACTCACACACTTTCCTCTCCCCTAAAAAAACAATTTATGCGTTCTCCTGGCTGAAAGCCCACAAAGCACAAAAACGGGGACCCATATAACAAACAAAAAAGCCTACAACGGACAGGTGGGTGTACGCACTTCTTCTTCTTCTTATTTTACTCGCAAAAAAAAAAAAACAAGATGCCACGAGCGACAAAAGGCCACAACTGCCCTGTGCGGACGAGCGACACAGTACACGGGCCTCCCCACCTTGTATGGACCTAGACACGGGCCGCCGCGCGTGACAAACGCGACACGAGCGCGGGCGCAAAACGAGACCGAACAAGTTTTACGAATCTTAAAGACAAACAAGATCTAACGGTTATGAACTTAGATGTGAGATAGATATTTCACATCTAGATGTGAAATAGCAAACCTGATGTAAAAATAATAATGATCTGAACAGTCTTCCTGAGCTTCGCAATACATTGCCAAAAAGGATCAGGACTGCACAGTACTTGCCATTTTGAAAATGATGCGAATAGCAGTCCTATTAGAGTTTCCGCCATAAAGAAAAAAGACAGTCCTGTTAGGGCATCTCCTTCTGTTCGTGCGCAGTTCTGTTGGTAAAAAAATGTTCATGTCATCAACCAAATACTATTAGTTCAGTAGGTTGTGTCAATGTTGCTCGATGATATTTTTAGGAAAGCTAACATGGTTTTGCCCTATGTTTTCGTCATAGGGCTTGTACAACGACCGTTGGTTAATTAACATGCAGCCTTGTACTTCTTGCTCCGTCGTCATCAACCAAATACAATTAGTTTAGTAGGTTGTTTCCATGTTGCTCAATGATATTTTTTAAGAAAACTAACATGGTTGCCCCTGTGTTTTCATCTTAGGGCTTGTACAATGAGTCAATGACCGTTGGTTAATTTCAGGGGTGGAGCCAGAAAATTTAGCCGATGGGTTCATCATTGATTATTGCGAGGATTTTGTCTAATTAATTAAGTGTAAAGTCTGTTTTTGCACTGAAGATCATTTTTTTTGCACCACCTTGCATCGAATATATAGCACCCTGTTTCAAAGAAGAACTATATAGCACTAAAAAAAGCATAATGGATAGAAATATAATATCATTTATGAATAGCAAATGCGGAAATATTATCATTTGTTATTCCCTAGCAACACATTTAACTAGTAACTATAAAACCATACTGATTGAATTGTGTGATTATAGAGTCAACCTGGTTCCGGTGCATCTAGCTGTCAGAAAGTAACCTAAATATATGTGAATCGTCCCCGAAAATTGACAAGTCGCAATATCCCACTTACCACGTAATTACTCTTAAAATTTTAAACCCCAGCAATACAATTTGGGAAGCAAACATTAGACGAAACAGAGGCAGACGCTTGTAGGAATTGATGACTTACCTTTAAAGAAATATGATGCACTTTACCTACGTTTAAGGTGGCCTTGAATTATATTATTTGGATGTAGTGACTGATTTCTCTTTTGAGAAATATATTCCATTCTGTACCCTAGATCGGTCAAACAAAATAAGTACATGGAGTAAGCAATTAGAAAATTAAAATATGAACACCAAAGAGGCGATGTGGTGATGCAATCTGAGTACCTGGAATTTGAGATTTTGGACAACGATTGCCGGCTTTGCTGCCGTCGATCTGCCGTGGCGTGTGCCGACGAGTGGCGGCTGATCATGGGCGTGCAGAATAGATTAGGGTACGGACAGGAGGTATAGAGGCAATTTACTATTGGGCTTTTGGGCTTTTTTATTAGGCTGTTCACCTGGCGTTGGAGCTTGATGGGTTTAGGCCTTGTTTTTGGTTGGGTTCATACGATCACGTATCTATCTATCTACATGGACCCCAGCGAGACACGGGTGGTGGAGAGACAGAGGTGTGCGGACTAGTCCCCTTTTTCTAGGGTTCCCCCTTTCCTCCGGCGATTTCTGCCGGAGTCCACTTTTTTCTTCTAATCTTCACCGACGGCAAGTCCTCTTCCGGCGGCGGAGATTTGTACTCTGGTTCGTCACGCACGCTTGCTTGCATGGCGGATCCAAAGTTAAAGGCGATTGAGATCGGGAGTGATGGAGGTGAGGAGGGAGGTGGACCGGGAGTAGATCAGGTCGGGGCGGGGAAGAGTATTAGGTTAGAGGAGAAGGCGAAGCCTGGGGTGAGCGAGGTGGAGGCAGATGTGAAGGGATCTATGGCTGCTGATTGTTCAGGGGATGGGAACGTGAGATCTGCAGAAGAGGAAGTTGAATTCGGTGATTACTTTGGGCCTGAACCAGACCTAGAAGACCAATTTGCAGGCATCAAACTCCATGGAGAAGAGGAGGTAGACCTTGATTTTTCTGGGGAAGTTGATGATCTGATCAAGGACGTTCGCTGGCTGGCGCTGTTCCGTGTCCATACAACTCGGCCGTTCAGCCATGCCACGTTGTTAAACCAGATGAGGAACGCTTGGTCCTCGGCACAAGGGGTCACTTTCAGCGTTAAAGGCCCCAATTTGTTCCTCGTCCAATGTCACTGTCTTGGTGACTAGCGAAGGATCATGGATGGCGGGCCTTGGATTTTTCGGCAGTCCCTGGTGGTTCTGCAAGAGTATGATGGCTTCTCCGATGTACTTGAGTATAGACTAAACAAGGTGCCGGTTTGGGCTAGGATCAAGGGCCTTCCGGATGGACTGACATGGAAGCGAGAGCTAGCAGAGAAAGTTGCAGCAAAAGTTGGGGAACCTCCGTTTACTGTCATAGTGAACGAGGGGAGAATTAATACGACGAGTACTCTGCGCACACGTGTTTTCCTTGATGTTAATGTTGAAGGAAATATGCCCTAGAGGCAATAATACAGTTATTATTTATTTCCTTATATCATGATAAATGTTTATTATTCATGCTAGAATTGTATTAACCGGAAACATAATACATGTGTGAATACATAGACAAACAGATAGTCACTAGTATGCCTCTACAAGACTAGCTCATTGATCAAGATGGTTATGTTTCTAACCATAGACATGTGTTGTCATTTGATTAATGGGATCACATCATTAGGAGAATGATGTGATTGACATGACCCATTTCGTTAGCTTAGCACTTGATCGCTTAGTATGTTGCTTATGCTTTCTTCATGACTTATACAAAGTTCCTACAACTATGAGATTATGCAACTCCTGCTTACGGAGGAACACTTTGTGTGCTACCAAACGTCACAACGTGAATCGGGTGATTATAAAGGTGCTCTACAGGTGTCTCCAAAAGTATATGTTGAGTTGGCATGAATCGAGATTAGGTTTTGTCACTCCGATTGTCTGGAGAGGTATCTCTGGCCTTCTCGTAATACACATCACATAAGCCTTGCAAGCATTACAACTAAAGAGTTAGTTGTGAGATGATGTATTATCTGAACAGTAAAGAGACTTACTGCAACGAGATTGAACTAGGTATTGGATACCGACGATCGAATCTCGGGTAAGTAACATACCGATGACAAAAGGAACAACGATATCGTTATGCGGTTTGACCGATAAAGATCTTCGTAGAATATGTAGGAACCAATATGGGCATCCAGGTTCCGCTTATTGGTTATTGACCAAGAATGGTTCTAGGTCATGTCTACATAGTTCTCGAACCCGTAGGGTCCGCACGCTTAACGCTTCGATGATGCCATTATGAGTTTATAAGTATTGATGTACCAAGGTTGTTCGAGTCCCGGATGTGATCACGGACATGACGAGGAGTCTCGAAATGGTCGAGACATAAAGATTGATATATTGAAGCCTATGTTTGATTCTTGGAAAGGTTCCGGATGAAAACAGAAGTTACCGAACACCGGGGTTACTGGAACCCCGGGGGTCTATGGGCCTCGATGGGCCATAAGAGAGAAGAGGAAGGGCCGGCCAGCAGGCGCGCCCCTGCCCCTCTAGTCCGAATAGGACAAGGAGGGGGGGGGGCGCCCTTCCCTCCTCCTCCAATCCTAATCCAACTAGGAGAGGGGTCCTACTCCCGGTGGGAGTAGGACTCCTCCAGGCGCGCCTCCCCTAGGGCTGGCCGCACCCCCCCTTTGCTCCTTTATATACGGGGGCAGGGGGCACCCCATGACACACAAGTTGATCTACGGATCTTTCCTTAGCCGTGTGCGGTGCCCCCTTCCACCATATTCCACTTCGGTCATATCGTCGCGGAGCTTAGGCGAAGCCCTCTTGCGGAGAAGTCATATCGTCGCGAGCTTAGGCGAAGCCCTGCGTCGGTGGAGCATCATCATCGCTACCACGCCGTCGTCGACGGAACTCATCCCCGACACTTTGCTGGATCGAGTCCGGGATCGCCATCGAGTTGAACGTGTGCGTAACTCGGAGGTGCCGTGACGCTCGGTGCTTGGATCGGTCGGATCGTGAAGACGTCGACTACATCAACCGCGTTGTTATAACTCTTCCGCTTTCGGTCTCACGAGGGTGCGTGGGCGGACACTCTCCCCTCGTTGCTATGCCATCACCATGGTCTTGCGGTAATGCGTAGGAATTTTTTTGAAATTACTACGTTCCCCAACAGTGGCATCCGAGCCTGGTTTTATGCGTTGATGTCATATGCACGAGTAGAACACAAGTGAGTTGTGGGCGATATAAGTCATTGAAGGAAATATGCCCTAGAGGCAATAATAAAGTTATTATTTATTTCCTTATATCATGATAAATGTTTATTATTCATGCTAGAATTGTATTAACGGAAACATAATACATGTGTGAATATATAGACAAACAAAGATGTCACTAGTATGCCTCTACTTGACTAGCTTGTTAATCAAAGATGGTTATGTTTCCTAACCATGAACAAGGAGTTGTTATTTGATTAACAAGGTCACATCATTAGTTGAATGATCTGATTGACATGACCCATTCCGTTAGCTTAACACTTGATCGCTTAGTATGTTGTTAATGCTTTCTTCATGACCCATACATGTTCCTGTAACTATGAGATTA
Organism: Aegilops longissima; assembly: GCA_021605205.1. NCBI lineage: Eukaryota > Viridiplantae > Streptophyta > Magnoliopsida > Poales > Poaceae > Aegilops > Aegilops longissima. Next base: position 717,324,581 of record CM038678.1, on the reverse strand, counting down.
TGCAACTCCGCCACCGGAGGAACACTTTGGTACTACCAAACGTCACAACGAATCGGGTGATTATAAAGGAGTACTACAGTGTCTCCAAAGGTACTTGTTGGGTTGGCGATTTTGAGATTAGGTTTTGTCACTCCGATTGTCGGAGAGGTATCTCTAGGCCTTCTCGTAATACACATCACTTAAGCCTTGCAAGCATTACAACTAATGAGTTAGTTGTGAGATGATGTATTACGGAACGAGTAAAGAGACTTACCGTAACGAGATTGAACTAGGTATTGGATACCGACGATCGAATCTCGGGTAAGTAACATACCGATGACAAAGGGAACAACGTATGTCGTTATGCGGTTTGACCGATAAAGATCTTCGTAGAATATGTAGGAACCAATATGGGCATCCAGGTTCCGCTATTGGTTATTGACCGAGAATGGTTCTAGGTCATGTCTACATAGTTCTCGAACCCGTAGGGTCCGCACGCTTAACGTTTCGATGACAATTCATTATGAGTTTATAAGTATTGATGCACCGAAGTTTGTTCGGAGTCCCGGATGTGATCACGGACATGACGAGGAGTCTCGAAATGGTCGAGACATAAAGATTGATATATTGGAAGCCTATGTTTGGACTTCGGAAGGGTTCCGAGTGAAAACAGGATGTTACCGGAACCCCCCGGGGGGTATATGGGCCTTCATGGGCCACAAGGGAGAAGAGGAAGGGCCGGCCAGGTGGGCTGCGCGCCCCCCTCCCCCCTCTAGTCCGAATAGGACAAGGAGAGGGGGGCCCTTCCCTCTTCCCCCTCCCCAATCCTACTCCAACTAGGAGAGGGGGAGTCCTACTCGGTGGGAGTAGGACTCCTCCAGCGCCGCCTCCTAGGCCGCCGCACCCCCTTGTCTCCTTTATATACGGGGCAGGGGCACCCATGACACACAAGTTGATCTACGGATCTTTCCTTAGCCGTGTCGGTGCCCCTTCCACCATATTCCACTTCGGTCATATCGTCATGAGCTTAGGCGAAGCCCTGCGCGGAGAAGTCATATCGTCGCGAGCTTAGGCGAAGCCCTGCGCCGGTGGAGCATCAACATCGTCCACCACGCCGTCGTCTTGACGGAACTCATCCCGACACTTTGCTGGATCGAGTCCGGGATCGCCATCGAGCTGAACGTGTGCGTAACTCGGAGGTGCCGTCGCTCGGTGCTTGGATCGGTCGGATCGTGAAGACGTCGACTACATCAACCGCGTTGTTATAACGCTCCGCTTTCGGTCTCACGAGGGTACGTGGGCGGACACTCTCCCTCTCGTTGCTATGCCATCACCATGGTCTTGCGTGATCGTAGGAAATTTTTGAAATTACTACGCTCCCCAAAGGGTATCGAGCCTGGTTTTATGCGTTGATGTCATATGCACGAGTAGAACACAAGTGAGTTGTGGGCGATACAAGTCATACTACCAACCAGCATGTCATACTTTGGTTCAGCGGTATTGTGAGATGAAGCGCCCGGACCGACATTACGCGTGACGCTTACGCGAGACTGGTTTCACCGCCCGAGCACTCGTTGCTTAAAGGTGACCGGCGGTGTCTGCTCTCTCACTTTAGTTGAATCGAGTGTGGCTACGCCGGTCCTTGAGAAGGTTAAACGGAGTCTATTTGACAAAGTATCGCTGTGGTTTTGATGCGTAGGTAAGAACGGTTCTTGCTCAGCCCATAGCAGCCACGTAAAACTTGCAACAACAAAGTAGAGGACGCCTAACTTGTTTTTGCAGGCATGATGTGATGTGATGTGGTCAAGACGTGATGCTATATTTTATTGTATGAGATGATCATGTTTTGTAACCGAGTTATCGGCAATCGGCAGGAGCCATATGGTTGTCGCTTATTGTATGAAATGCAACGCCATGTAATTGCTTTACTTTATCACTAAGGAGTAGCGATAGTCGTAGAAGCAATAGTTGGCGAGACGACAACGATGCTACGATGGAGATCAAGGTGTCGCGCCGGTGACGATGGTGATCATGACGGTGCTTCGGCGATGGAGATCACAAGCACAAGATGATGATGACCATATCATATCACTTATATTGATTGCATGTGATGTTTATCCTTTATGCATCTTATCTTGCTTTGATTGACGGTAGCATTATAAGATGATCTCTCACTAAAATTATCAAGAAGTGTTCTCCCTGAGTATGCACCGTTGCCAAAGTTCAGAGTACCCGCACACCACGTGATGATCGGGTGTGATAAGTTCTACGTCCATCTACAACGGGTGCAAAACAGTTGCACGCGCAGAATACTCAGGTTAAACTTGACGAGCCTAGCATATAACAGATATGGCCTCGGAACACGGAGACCGAAAGGTCGAACGTGAATCATATAGTAGATATGATCAACATAGTGATGTTCACCATTGAAACTACTCCATCTCACGTGATGATCGGACATGGTTTAGTTGATTTGGATCACGTGATCACTTAGATGACTAGAGAGATGTCTGTCTAAGTGGGAGTTTTTTAATATGATTAATTGAACTTAAATTTATCATGAACTTAGTACCGATAGTATTTTGCTTGTCTATGTTTCTTGTAGATAGATGGCTCGTGCTGTTGTTCCGTTGAATTTTAATGCGTTCCTTGAGAAAGCAAAGTTGAAAGATGATGGTAGCAATTACACGGACTGGGTCCGTAATTTGAGGATTATCCTCATTGCTGCACGTAAAAATTACGCCCCGGAAGCACCGCTGGGTGACAGCCTGCTGCAGATCTTGCCGAGCCGGTTGTGAACGTCTCGCAAAGCAAAGCTGATGACTACTCTATAGTTCAGTGTGCCATGCTTTACGGCTTAGAACCGGTCTTCAACGACGTTTTGAACGTCATGGAGCATATGAGATGTTCCAGGAGTTGAAGTTAATATTTCAAGCAAATGCCCGGATTGAGAGATATGAAGTCTCCAATAAGTTCTATAGCTGCAAGATGGAGGAGAATAGTTACACAAGTGAGCACATACTCAAAATGTCCGGGTATAACAATCACTTAATTCAGCTGGGAGTTAATCTTCCGGATGATAGTGTCATTGATGAATTCTCCAATCACGCCACCAAGCTACAAGAGCTTCGTGATGAACTATAATATGCAAGGGATGACTAAGACAATTCTCGAGCTCTTCGCGATGCTAAAAGCCATGGAGGTAGAAATCAAGAAAGAGCATCAAGTGTTGATGGTCAACAAGACCACTAGTTTCAAGAAAAGGGCAAAGGGAAGAAGAAGGAAACTTCAAAAGAACAGCAAGAAAGTTGCTGATCAAGAGAAGAAACCCAAGTCTGGACCTAAGCCTGAAATCGAGTGTTTTTACTGCAAGCATCGGACATCGGAAGCGGAACTGCCCCAAGTATTTGGCGGATAAAAAGGATGGCAAGGTGAACAAAGGTATATGTGATATACATGTTATTGATGTGTACCTTACTAGAGCTCGTAGTAGCACCTGGGTATTTGATACTGGTTCTGCTGCTAATATTTGCAACTCAAAGCAGGACTACGGAATAGACGAGCAATCGGCAAAGGACGAGGTGACGATCTTGCTGGGAAATGGTTCCAAAGTCAATGTGATCGCGGTCGGCACGCTACCTCTACATCTACCTTCGGGATTAGTTTTAGACCTAAATAATTGTTATTTGGTGCCAGCGTTGAGCATGAACATTATATCTGGATCTTGTTTAATGCGAGACGGTTATTCATTTAAATCAGAGAATAATGGTTGTTCTATTTATATGAGTAATATCTTTTATGGTCATGCACCCTTGAAGAATGGTCTATTCTTGTTGAATCTCGACGGTAGTGATACACATATTCATAATGTTGAAGCCAAAAGATGCAGAGTTGATAATGATAGTGCAACTTATTTGTGGCACTTGCCGTTTAGGTCATATCGGTGTAAAACGCATGAAGAAACTCCATCTTGATGGGCTTCGGAATCACTTGATTATGAATCACTTGGTACTTGCGAACCGTGCCTCATGGGCAAGATGACCAAAACGCCGTTCTCCGGAACTATGGAGCGAGCAACTGATTTGTTGGAAATCATACATACCGATGTTTGTGGTCCAATGAATGTTGAGGCACGCAAGGCGGTATCGTTATTTTCTCACCTTCACAGATGATTTGAGCAGATATGGGTATATCTACTTAATGAAACACAAATCTGAAACATTTGAAAAGTTCAAAGAATTTCAGAGTGAAGTGGAAAATCATCGTAACAAGAAAATAAAGTTTCTACGATCTGATCGTGGAGGAGAATATTTGAGTTACGAGTTTGGTTTACATTTGAAACAATGTGGAATAGTTTCAAGAACTCACGCCACCCGAACACCACAGAGAAATGGTGTGTCCGAGCGTCGAATCGTACTTTACTAGATATGGTGCGATCTATGATGTCTATTTCCGATTTACCGCTATCGCTTTGGGGTTATGCTTTAGAGGCGGCCGCATTCACGTTGAATAGGACACCGTCAAAATCCGTTGAGACGACGCCTTATGAACTGTGGTTTGGCAAGAAACCAAAGTTGTCGTTTCTTAAAGTTTGGGGCTGCGATGCTTATGTAAAGAAACTTCAACCAGATAAGCTCGAACCCAAATCGGAAAATGTGTCTTCATAGGATACCCAAAGGAGACTGTTGGGTACACCTTCTATCACAGATCCAAGGCAAGATTTTCGTTGCTAAATTCGGATCCTTTCTAGAGAAGGAGTTTCTCTCGAAAGAAGTGAGTGGGAGGAAAGTAGAACTTGATGAGATAATCAGATTCGCTCCCTTATTGGAAAGTAGTTCATCACAAGAAATGGTTCTGTGACAACTACACCAATTAGTGAGCAAACTAATGATGATGATCATGAAGCTTGGATCAAGTTACTCTGAACCTCGAGGTCAACCAGAGTAAAATACGCACTGAGTGGTACGGTAATCTTATTCGAAGTCATGTTACTTGACCATGGCGAACCTACGAACTATGAAGAAGCGATGGTGAGCCCAGATTCGCAAAATGGCTGGAAGCCATGAAATCTGAGATGGGATCCATGTATGAGAACAAAGTATGGACTTTGGTTGACTTGCCCGATGATCGGCAAGCCATTGAAAATAAATGGATCTTTAAGAAGAAGACTGACGCTGATGGTAATATAACTGTCTACAAAGCTCGACTTGTTGCGAAAGGTTTTCGACAAGTTCAAGGGTTGACTACGATGAGACTTTCTCACCCGTAGCGATGCTTAAGTCTGTCCGAATCATGTTAGCAATTGCCGCATTTTATGATTATGAAATTTGGCAAATGGATGTAAAAACTGCATTCTTGAATGGATTTCTAGAAGAAGAGTTGTATATGATGCAACCAGAAGGTTTTGTCGATCCAAAGGGTGCTAACAAAGTGTGCAAGCTCCAACGATCAATTTATGGTCAGTGCAAGCCTCTCGGAGTTGGAATAAACGCTTTGATAGTGTGATCAAAGCATATGGGTTTATCTGAGACTTTTGGAGAAGCCTCGTATTTACAAGAAAGTGAGTGGGAGCTCAGTAGCATTTCTAATATTATATGTGGACGACATATTATTGATTGGAAATGATATAGAATTTCTGGATAGCATAAAAGGATACTTGAATAAAAGTTTTTCAATGAAAGACCTCGGTGAAGCTGCTTATATATTGGGCATCAAGATCTATAGAGATAGATCAAGGCGCTTAATTGGACTTTCACAAAGCACATACCTTGATAAAGTTTTGAAAAGTTCAAAATGGATCAGCAAAGAAAGGTTTTTACCTGTGTTACAAGGTGTAAGATTGAGTCGACTCAATGCCCGACCACAGCAGAAGATAGAGAGAAAATGAAAGATGTTCCTATGCTTCAGCCATAGGCTCTATCATGTATGCAATGCTGTGTACCAGACACTGACGTATGCTTAGCTGTAAGCTTGGCAGAAGGTACCAAAGTAATCCAGAGTGGATCATCGGACAGCGGTCAAGAACATCCCGAAATACCGAAAAGGACTAAGGATATGTTTCTCGATATGGAGGTGACAAAGAGCTAGTCGTAAATGGTTACGTCGATGCAAGCTTTGACACTGATCCGGACGATTCTAAATCGCAAACCGGATACGTGTTTTTATTAAACGGTGGAGCTGTCAGTTGGTGCAGTTCTAAACAAAGCGTCATGGCGGGATCTACATGTGAAGCGGAGTACATAGCTGCTTCAGAAGCAGCGAATGAAGGAGTCTGGATGAAAGAGTCCATTACCGATCTAGGTGTCATACCTAGTGCATCGGGACCGATGAAGATCTTCTGTGACAATACTGGTGCAATTGCCTTGGCAAAGGAATCCAGATTTCACAGGAGGACCAAGCATATCAAGAGACGCTTCAATTCCATTCGGGACCAAGTCCAAGTGGGAGACATAGAGATTTGCAAAATACATACGGATCTGAATGTTGCAGACCCGTTGACTAAGCCTCTTCCACGAGCAAAACATGATCAACACCAAGACTCCATGGGTGTAAGGATCATTACTTTGTAATCTAGATTATTGACTCTAGTGCAAGTGGGAGATCAAGGAAATATGCCCTAGAGGCAATAATAAAGTTATTATTTATTTCCTTATATCATGATAAATGTTTATTATTCATGCTAGAATTGTATTAACCGGAAACATAATACATGTGTGAATATATAGACAAACAGTATGTCACTAGTATGCCTCTACTTGACTAGCTTGTTAATCAAAGATGGTTATGTTTCCTAACCATGAACAAGGAGTTGTTATTTGATTAACAAGGTCACATCATTAGTTGAATGATCTGATTGACATGACCCATTCCGTTAGCTTAACACTTGATCGTTTAGTATGTTGTTAATGCTTTCTTCATGACCCATACATGTTCCTGTAACTATGAGATTATGCAACTCCGCCACGGAGGAACACTTTGGTACTACCAAACGTCACAACGAATCGGGTGATTATAAAGGAGTACTACAGGTGTCTCCAAAGGTACTTGTTGGGTTGGCGATTTGAGATTAGGTTTTGTCACTCCGATTGTCGGAGAGGTATCTCTAGGCCTTCTCGGTAATACACATCACTTAAGCCTTCAAGCATTACAACTAATGAGTTAGTTGTGAGATGATGTATTACGGAACGAGTAAAGAGACTTACCGGTAACGAGATTGAACTAGGTATTGGATACCGACGATCGAATCTCGGGTAAGTAACATACCGATGACAAAGGAACAACGTATGTCGTTATGCGGTTTGACCGATAAAGATCTTCAGAGAATATGTAGGAACCAATATGGGCATCCAGGTTCCGCTATTGGTTATTGACCGAGAATGGTTCTAGGTCATGTCTACATAGTTCTCGAACCCGTAGGGTCCGCACGCTTAACGCTTCGATGACAATTCATTATGAGTTTATAAGTATTGATGCACGAAGTTTGTTCGAGTCCGGATGTGATCATGGACATGACGAGGAGTCTCGAAATGGTCGAGACATAAAGATTGATATATTGGAAGCCTATGTTTGACTTCGAAGGGTTCCGAGTGAAAGCAGGATGTTATTCGAACACCGGGGTTACTGAACCCCGGGGTATATGGGCCTTCATGGGCCACAAGGGAGAAGAGGAAGGGCCGGCCAGGTGGGCTGCGCCCCCTCCCCTCTAGTCCGAATAGGACAGGAGAGGGGCGCGCCCTTCCCTCTTCCCTCCCCAATCCTACTCCAACTAGGAGAGGGGGGAGTCCTACTCCCTGGGAGTAGGACTCCTCGGCGCCTCTCCTAGGCCGGCCGCACCCCTTGTCTCCTTTATATCTGGGGCAGGGGCACCCATGACACACAAGTTGATCTCGGATCTTTCCTTAGCCGTGTCAGGTGCCCCTTCCACCATATTCCACTTCGTCATATCGTCATGAGCTTAGGCGAAGCCCTGCGCCGGAGAAGTCATATCGTCATGAGCTTAGGCGAAGCCCCGCGTCGGTGGAGCATCAACATCGCCACCACGCCGTCGTCTTGACGGAACTCATCCCGACACTTTGCTGGATCGGAGTCCGGGATCGTCATCGAGCTGAACGTGTGCGAACTCGGAGGTGCCGTCGTTCGGTGCTTGGATCGGTCGGATCGTGAAGACGTCGACTACATCAACCGCGTTGTTATAACGCTTCGCTTTCGGTCTCGAGGGTGCGTGGACGGACACTCTCCCCTCGTTGCTATGCCATCACCATGGTCTTGCGTGATCGTGGAATTTTTTTGAAATTACTACGTTCCCCAACAGTCATACTGCTTACCAGCATGTCATACTTTGGTTCAGCGGTATTGTGAGATGAAGCGGCCCGGACCGACATTACGCGTACGCTTACGCGAGACTGGTTTCACCGCTCCGAGCACTAGTTGCTTAAAGGTGACCGGCGGTGTCTGCTCTCTCACTTTAGTTGAACCGAGTGTGGCTCGCCCGGTCCTTGCGAAGGTTAAAACAGCACCAACTTGACAAACTATGGTTGTGGTTTTGATGCGAGGTAAGAACGGTTCTTGCTCAGCCCGTAGCAGCCACGTAAAACTTGCAACAACAAAGTAGAGGACGTCTAACTTGTTTTTGCAGGGCATGTTGTGATGTGATGTGGTCAAGACGTGATGCTATATTTTATTGTATGAGATGATCATGTTTTGTAACCGAGTTATCGGCAATCGGCAGGAGCCATATGGTTGTCGCTTTATTGTATGAAATGCAAAAGCCATGTAATTGCTTTACTTTATCACTAAGCAGTAGCAATAGTCGTAGAAGCAATAGTTGGCGAGACGACAACGATGCTACGATGGAGATCAAGGTGTCGCGCCGGTGACGATGGTGATCATGACGGTGCTTCGGAGATGGAGATCACAAGCACAAGATGATGATGACCATATCATATCACTTATATTGATTGCATGTGATGTTTATCCTTTATGCATCTTATCTTGCTTTGATTGACGGTAGCATTATAAGATGATCTCTCACTAAAATTATCAAGAAGTGTTCTCCCTGAGTATGCACCGTTGCTAAAAGTTCGTAGTACCCAGACACCACGTGATGATCGGGTGTGATAAGTTCTACGTCCACCTACAACGGGTGCAAGCCAGTTTTGCACACGCAGAATACTCAGGTTAAACTTGACGAGCCTAGCATATGCAGATATGGCCTCGGAACACGGAGACCGAAAGGTCGAGCGTGAATCATATAGTAGATATGATCAACATAGTGATGTTCACCATTGAAACTACTCCATCTCACGTGATGATCGGACATGGTTTAGTTGATTTGGATCACGTAATCACTTAGATGACTAGAGAGATGTCTGTCTAAGTGGGAGTTTTTTAATATGATTAATTGAACTTAAATTTATCATGAACTTAGTACCTGATAGTATTTTGCTTGTCTATGTTTCTTGTAGATAGATGGCTCGTCTTTGTTGTTCCGTTGAATTTTAATGCGTTCCTTGAGAAAGCAAAGTTGAAAGATGATGGTAGCAATTACACGGACTGGGTCCGTAACGAGGATTATCCTCATTGCTGCACGTAAAAATTACGCCCCGGAAGCACCGCTGGGTGCGAACTGCTTTGAGAGCAACGCCGGAAGTTGTGAGCGTCTGGCGAGCAAAGCTGATGACTACTCTATAGTTCAGTGTGCCATGCTTTACGGCTTAGAACCGGGTCTTCAACGACGTTTTGAGCGTCATGGAGCATATGAGATGTTCCAGAATTGAAGTTAATATTTCAAGCAAATGCCGGATTGAGAGATATGAAGTCTCCAATAAGTTCTATAGCTGCAAGATGGAGGAGAATAGTTACATCGGTGAGCACATACTCAAAATGTCCGGGTATAATAATCACTTAATTCAGCTGGGAGTTAATCTTCCGGATGATAGTGTCATTGATGAAATTCTCCAATCACTCGCCACCAAGCTACAAGAGCTTCGTGATGAACTATAATATGCAAGGGATGACTAAGACAATTCCTGAGCTCTTACAATGCTAAAAGCATGGAGGTAGAAATCAAGAAAGAGCATCAAGTGTTGATGGTCAACAAGACCACTAGTTTCAAGAAAAGGGCAAAGGAAAGAAGAAGGAAACTTCAAAAGAACAGCAAGAAAGTTGCTGATCAAGAGAAGAAACCCAAGTCTGGACCTAAGCCTGAAATCGAGTGTTTTTACTGCAAGCGACCGACACTTGGAGCGGAACTGCCCCAAGTATTTGGCGGATAAGAAGGATGGCAAGGTGAACAAAGGTATATGTGATATACATGTTATTGATGTGTACCTTACTAGAGCTCGTAGTAGCACACGGTATTTGATACTGGTTACATTGCTAATATTTGCAACTCAAAGCAGGGACTACGGAATAGACGAGCACCGCAAAGGGCGAGGTGACGATCTTGGCGTGGGAAATGGTTCCAAAGTCAATGTGATCGCGGTCGGCACGCTACCTCTACATCTACCTTCGGGATTAGTTTTAGACCTAAATAATTGTTATTTGGTGCCGCGTTGAGCATGAACATTATATCTGGATCTTGTTTGATGCGAGACGGTTATTCATTTAAATCAGAGAATAATGGTTGTTCTATTTATATGAGTAATATCTTTTATGGTCATGCACCCTTGAAGAATGGTCTATTCTTGTTGAATCTCGGCGAGAGTGATACACATATTCATAATGTCGAAGCCAAAAGATGCAGAGTTGATAATGATAGTGCAACTTATTTGTGGCACTGCCGTTTAGGTCATATCGGTGTAAAACGCATGAAGAAACTCCATACAGATGGACTTTTGGAATCACTTGGTACTTGCGAACCGTTCCTCATGGGCAAGATGACTAAAACACCGTTCTCCGGTTGTATGGAGAGAGCAACAGACTTATTGGAAATCATACATACAGATGTATGTGGTCCGATGAATGTTGAAGCTCGTGGCGGATATCGTTATTTTCTCACCTTCACAGATGATTTAAGCAGATACGGGTATATCTACTTGATGAAGCATAAATCTGAAACATTTGAAAAGTTCAAAGAATTTCAGAGTGAAGTTGAAAATCATCGTAACAAGAAAATAAAGTTTCTACGATCTGATCGTGGAGGAGAATATTTGAGTTCTGAGTTTGGTCTACATTTGAAGCAATGCGGAATAGTTTAGCAACTCACGCCACCGGAACACCACAGCGTAATGGTGTGTCCGAGCGTCGTGTCGTACTTTACTAGATATGGTGCGATCTATGATGTCTATTTCCGATTTACCGCTATCGTTTTGGGGTTATGCTTTAGAGACGGCCGCATTCACGTTAAATAGGACACCGTCAAAATCCGTTGAGACGACGCCTTATGAACTATGGTTTAGCAAGAAACCAAAGTTGTCGTTTCTGAAAGTTTGGGGTTGCGATGCTTATGTGAAAAAACTTCAACCTGATAAGCTTGAACCCAAATCGGAAAAATGTGTCTTCATAGGATACCCAAAGGAGATAATTGGGTATACCTTCTATCACAGATCCGAAGGCAAGACATTCGTTGCTAAGAATGGATCCTTTCTAGAGAAGGAGTTTCTCTCGAAAAAAGTGAGTGGGAGGAAAGTGGAACTTGATGAGGTAATAGTACCAACTCCCTTATTGGAAAGTAGTTCATCACAGAAATCAGTTTCTGTAACAACTACACCAGTTAGCGAGGAAGATAATGATAATGATCATGAAACTTCAGATCAAGTTGTCACTGAACTCAGAGATCAACCAGAATAAAATCCGCACCAGAGTTGTGCGGTAATCCTATTCTGGAAGTCATGCTAATAGATCATGGTGAACCTACGAACTATGAAGAAGCGATGGTGAGCCCAGATTCCACAAAATGGCTTGAAGCCATGAAATCTGAGATGGGATCCATGTATGAGAACAAAGTATGGACTTTGGTAGACTTGCCCGATGATCGGCAAGCTATTGAGAATAAATGGATCTTTAAGAAGAAGACCGACGCCGATGGTAATATAACTGTCTACAAAGCTCGACTTGTTGCAAAAGGTTTTCGACAAGTTCAAGGGGTTGACTACGATGAGACTTTCTCACCAGTGGCGATGCTTAAGTCTGTCCGAATCATGTTAGCAATTGCCGCATTTTATGATTATGAAATTTGGCAAATGGATGTAAAACTGCATTCTTGAATGGATTTCTAGAAGAAGAGTTGTATATGATGCAACCAGAAGGTTTTGTTGATCCAAAGGGTGCTAACAAAGTGTGCAAGCTCAACGATCAATTTATGGTCCAGTGCAAGCCTCTCGGAGTTGGAATAAGCGCTTTGATAGTGTGATCAAAGCATATGGTTTTATCTGAGACTTTTGGAGAAGCTCAGATTTACAAGAAAGTGAGTGGGAGCTCTGAGCATTTCGATATTATATGTGGACGACATATTGTTGATTGGAAATGATATAGAATTTCTGGATAGCATAAAAGGATACTTGAATAAAAGTTTTTCAATGAAAGACCTCGGTGAAGCTGCTTACATATTGGGCATCAAGATCTATAGAGATAGATCAAGGCGCTTAATTGGACTTTCACAAAGCACATACCTTGATAAAGTTTTGAAGAAGTTCAAAATGGATCGAGCAAAGAAAGGTTTTTACCTGTATTACAAGGTGTAAGATTGAGTCGACTCAATGCCCGACCACAGCAGAAGATAGAGAGAAATGAAAATGTTCCTATGCTTCAGCCATAGGCTCTATCATGTATGCAATTCTGTGTACCAGACCGACGTATGCTTAGCTATAAGCTTGGCAGGAAGGTACCAAAGTAATCCAGAGTGGATAATCGGACAGCGGTCAAGAACATCCTGAAATACGAAAAGGACTAAGGATATGTTTCTCGTATATGGAGGTGACAAAGAGCTAGTCGTAAATGGTTACGTCGATGCAAGCTTTGACACTGATCCGGACGATTCTAAATCGCAAACCGGATCGTATTTTTATTAAGCGGTGGAGCTGTCGGTTGGTGCAGTTCTAAACAAAGCGTCGTGGCGGGATCTACATGTGAAGCGGAGTACATAGCTGCTTCGAAGCAGCAAATTGAAGGAGTCTGGATGAAAGAGTTCATTTCCGATCTAGGTGTCATACCTAGTGCATCGGGACCAATGAAGATCTTCTGTGACAATCTTGGTGCAATTGCCTTGGCAAAGGAATCCAGATTTCACAAGAGGACCAAGCATATCAAGAGACGCTTCAATTCCATTCGGGACCAAGTCCAAGTGGGAGACATAGAGATTTGCAAAATACATACGGATCTGAATGTTGCGACCCGTTGACTAAGCCTCTTCCACGAGCAAAACATGATCAGCACCAAGACTCCACGGGTGTTAGAATCATTCTTGTGTAATCTAGATTATTGACTCTAGTGCAAGTGGGAGATGAAGGAAATATGCCCTAGAGGCAATAATAAAGTTATTATTTATTTCCTTATATCATGATAAATGTTTATTATTCATGCTAGAATTGTATTAACCGGAAACATAATACATGTGTGAATACATAGACAAACAGATAGTCACTAGTATGCCTCTACAAGACTAGCTCATTGATCAAGATGGTTATGTTTCCTAACCATAGACATGTGTTGTCATTTGATTAATGGGATCACATCATTAGGAGAATGATGTGATTGACATGACCCATTTCGTTAGCTTAGCACTTGATCGTTTAGTATGTTGCTTATGCTTTCTTCATGACTTATACAAAGTTCCTACAACTATGAGATTATGCAACTCCCGTTTACCGGAGGAACACTTTGTGTGCTACCAAATGTCACAACGTAACTGGGTGATTATAAAGGTGCTCTACAGGTGTCTCCAAAAGTATATGTTGAGTTGGCATGAATCGAGATTAGGTTTTGTCACTCCGATTGTCGGAGAGGTATCTCTGGGCCTTCTCGGTAATACACATCACATAAGCCTTGCAAGCATTACAACTAAAGAGTTAGTTGTGAGATGATGTATTACGGAACGAGTAAAGAGACTTACCGGTAACGAGATTGAACTAGGTATTGGATACCGACGATCGAATCTCGGGTAAGTAACATACCGATGACAAAGGAACAACGATATCGTTATGCGGTTTGACCGATAAAGATCTTCGTAGAATATGTAGGAACCAATATGGGCATCCAGGTTCCGCTATTGGTTATTGACCGAGAATGGTTCTAGGTCATGTCTACATAGTTCTCGAACCCGTAGGGTCCGCACGCTTAACGCTTCGATGACAGTTCATTATGAGTTTATAAGTATTGATGTACCAAGGTTGTTCGAGTCCCGGATGTGATCACGGACATGACGAGGAGTCTCAAATGGTCGAGACATAAAGATTGATATATTGGAAGCCTATGTTTGGACTTGGAAGGTTCCGGATGAAAACAGAAGTTACCGGAACACCGGGGTTACGGAACCCCGGGGGTCTATGGGCCTTGATGGGCCATAAGAGAGAAGAGGAAGGGCGGCCAGGCAGGCGGCGCTTCTCCCCTCTAGTCCGAATAGGACAAGGAGAGGGGGGGCGCGCCTTCCTCTTCCCCCTCTCCAATCCTAATCCAACTAGGAGAGGGGGGAGTCCTACTCCGGTGGGAGTAGGACTCCTCCAGCGCCTCCCCTAGGGCTGGCCGCACCCCTTGCTCCTTTATATACGAGGCAGGGGGCACCCCATGACACACAAGTTGATCTACGGATCGTTCCTTAGCCGTGTGCGGTGCCCCCTCCACCATATTCCACTTGGTCATATCGTCATGAGCTTAGCGAAGCCTCGCGCCGGAGAAGTCATATCGTCGCGGAGCTTAGGCGAAGCCCTGCGTCGGTGGAGCATCATCATCGTCCTGCGCCGTCGTCTTGACGGAACTCATCCCGACACTTTGCTGGATCGGAGTCCGGGATCGCCATCGAGCTGAACGTGTGCGTAACTCGGAGGTGACGACGCTCGGTGCTTGGATCGGTCGGATCGTGAAGACGTCGACTACATCAACCGCGTTGTTATAACGCTTCGCTTTCGGTCTACGAGGGTACGTGGACGGACACTCTCCCCTCTCGTTGCTATGCCATCACCATGGTCTTGCGTGTACGTAGGAAATTTTTTGAAATTACTACGTTCCCCAACAAATGTTCCGCTGGTGCGTTTTGTTCCTATAACTTTGAAAGAACGGAAGAAGTACAGAGTCTATTACGAAAAACTTCCAGATTTTTGTTTTGTGTGTGGCTTGATGGGAGATGTCGCGGAGGAGTGTGGTGATGGGGTGCACGACCCAAGTTTGTTCGAATGGGGTGAGTGGCTGCTTTGGGTCCCTGAACCGCCGGCTGACAGCTCCTTGGGCGGCCGGAGGGGAAGAGATGGAGGAGGTGGTCGAGGAAGGATGGGTAGTAGAGGAGATAGGGGTGGAAGGAACACTCGTGGTGACTTTGGTGGCATGGGTAGAAGAGATTCAGGAGGAAATTTTGGTGGAAGGGCTTCAGGACCATTGGTATGGAGTATTCTGAGCACATCAATGAGGAGGGAGTAGAGAAAACAGCTCATCATGGTGGGGATTTTTTCCAAGATCAGGTTGGTGATGATAGGGAAAAAGATAGAAGTGCAAGGAAGAGGTTAATCTCAGCTGATGGCTCGGTTAATGTAAATGGGCAGCATGTCCCTAATCTTGCAGGGAAGGTGGCGGGGACTGTGTTGCTTCTTGAAAATGGTCCAGCAGAAAACTCACAGGGGGCCCCTCCGGCTGCTGTCACACCGGGGAAGGTTCCTATAGTAAAGAGGAGGAGACAGGGGCATGAAGCGGAGGCGAAAGATATGGACACAACTTCTGAGGCGGGCTCCCTCGGGGAGGTCCGCCAGAATAAATGAGGATTATGTCATGGAACTGTCGAGGAATTGGCGATCCCTCGACAGTTCGCGAGCTCAAGGAGCTCATTGGGGAGTGTGCGCCAGAGGTGGTATGTCTGCTTGAAACTCAGCTTTGCAAGGAAAGGGTGGAGGGTCTGACTAGTTTGTTGGGTTACGATGGAGGCTATGCGGTTGGAAGTAGTGGTAGAAGCGTAGGTCTGGCTATGTTTTGGAAGAATCCAATAAGCATGCGGCTGCTGAATTTTTCTAAATATCACATTGATATGGTCGTTTCTGAGCTGAGTAAGGAGGAATGGAGGCTTACTTGCTTTTACGGTGAGGCAAACAGGAACTTGAGACAGAATACCTGGGATATGATGTCCTTTTTGAGGGGTGAATCCACCTTACCATGGGCCTGCATTGGCGACTTTAATGAGATTTTAAGAAAAGAAGAGCAGTTTGGTCCTAACGAACGCGATGCTGCACAAATGGCAGGGTTTAGAGAGGCAATTGATGTGTGCGGTCTATGCGATCTTGGGTATATCGGAGTGGATTGGACATGGGAGAAAAAGGTGACGAGTGGATACTTCTGTAGGGTGCGGCTGGATAGGGCACTGGCTACTGCTAGCTGGAGCTCCTTGTTCCCTTTCGCTTCTGTGAGACATCTTGTGGCTGCAAAATCTGATCATTCACCAATTATCCTTTTTAATGATTTGGATGCAGCAAATAGGAGGATTGCTTTGGACAGACCATTCCTCTATGAACAAATGTGGGAAACTCATGATGAATACTTCCCGATGCTTGAGCAGGTGTGGGCATCGTTAGGCAAGGCTGAGACGGTTCAAGATACCAGTTTGAAATAACATGTCCTGGCCTCGGCTTTGGCTGCATGGGGCAAGCACACTTTTGGTCAGGTGAGGAGTGAGCTTAGAAGTTTGAAGAAAAAACTTGAGGAGCTAAGGTCTGAACCTAATAGGCAGGGGCCTTCCTATGAGGAGTTGAAGGTGCAAAACAGAATAATAGAGTTGAATTTCCGCGAAGAGATTATGTGGCGCCAACGTTCGCGCATACAATGGCTTGCGGAGGGTGACGGAAATACAAAGTTTTTTCACCAAAAGGCGTCTATGAGGAAAAGAAAAAATAGAATCAGTGAGCTTCCGAGGGAGGATGGCACATTATGCAGAGATGAAAAGGAATTGGGCAGCATGGTGTCTGAATTCTACAAGAATTTATATGCATCTGAAGGCACTATTGGGATGGAGGAAGTGTTGTCCCACATTCCTTGTAAAGTCAGTACTGAGATGAATGACATGCTTAATGCACCATATAAAGCTAGTGAAGTAAAGGAGGCCCTATTCCAAATGTATCCAACAAAGGCACCGGGACCGGATGGTTTTCCGACGCATTTCTTTCAGCGGCATTGGAGTGTTTGCGGTGATGAGGTTACCGAGATGGCATTGCGTGTTCTCAATGGGCTTGATTCTCCGGAGGTTATAAATAAAACGTTCATTGTTCTTATCCCTAAGGTAAAAAACCCAACCTCTTTGGTCCAATTTCGACCGATTAGTTTGTGCAACGTAATCTTCAAGATTATTTCTAAAGTTCATTCTAACCGGCTGAAGAAGATTTTACTGGAGATTATTTCCCAAGAGCAATCCGCTTTCGTTCCTGGCAGACTCATTACTGACAATGTTATAGCTGCATATGAATGCCTTCACTTCATGAAGAGATCAAGGAGTAAGAAAAATTCACATTGTGCATTGAAGCTTGACATGATGAAAGCGTATGATAGGGTTGAGTGGAACTACCTTGAAGCTGTTATGCTAAAAATTGGCTTGCATCCATCTTGGGTTCGTAAAGTTATGCAATGTGTGAATACAGTTTCCTTCTCAGTTTTGCTGAATGGTGGTCGACTGGGGGAGTTTAAACCCACCAAGGGCATCCGCCAAGGTGATCCGATCTCTCCGTATCTCTTCTTGCTAGCGGCAGAAGGTTTCTCGTGTTTGTTGAAATCCAAGGGTGAGAATGAAAATGTGAGGGGGGTAGTTGTCGCTCCTACGGCTCCTCCCGTCAATCATTTACTTTTTGCGGCTGATAGTTTACTTATGTTCAAAGCAAATGATATCGCTGCTACTATCATCCGAGATACAGTGCAGTAGTACTGTGATGCTTCAGGCCAAAGAGTTAATTTAACCAAGTCTTCTATCTTTTTTGGGAAGGGTTGCCCGGAGGCTACAAGGAATTCTATTAAATCCATTCTTACTGTTCCGAATGAGTCTCTAAATGAACGGTACCTTGGCTTACCGTCAGATGTGGGAAGGAGCAAGAATGGATCATTTAAGTACATAAAAGACAGAATGTGGGCAAAAGTTCAGGGCTGGATTGAGAAGTGTATGGCTTCATCTGGGAAGGAAATTTTAATAAAAGCTATCGCTCAGGCGATCCCCACTTACTCCATGTCATGCTTCTTGCTACCCCGGGGCCTTTGCAATTAGGTGAATACTATGTTGAGGAAATTCTTTTGGGGGAGTAAAGATGGAAATAGAAAAACAGCCTGGGTCTCTTGGGAGGATCTCACTATGCCCAAGTACATGGGTGGTCTGGGATTTCGGGACACTGAGCTCTTTAACCTCGCAATGTTGGCAAAACAAGGATGGAGAATACTCCAGGAACCTAGTTCGTTGAGTGCTAGAATTTTGAAGGCAAAGTATTTCCCATCTTCTGACTTGTTGCAAGCAGAAATTGGATCACAACCGTCACAAGTATGGAGAGCTGTTTATGCAGGCTTGGAAGTTTTGAAACAAGGGCTCATACGACGGATCGGTGATGGTGGATCAACGCACGTGTGGAACCAAAACTGGATTCCAAGGAACAATATGCTGCAGGCTTTGCACCCAATCTCCGATGTTCCTCCGGTTTTGGTTGCAGAACTAATTGATGTACCCTCCAGAAAGTGGGATCGGGCTGCTGTTAACCAGCACATGAATGCCATTGATGCTGAAGCTGTGTTAAATATTCCGCTGAGCACTTCTGCTTCAGAGGATTGGTGGGCGTGGCACTATGAGCGTTCAGGTATTTTCTCGGTACGGTCTGCGTACCACCTGCTGGTCGATACGAAGAGACGAAGGGAGGATTGGCTATACCACCATGGAAGTATGTCAGATATGGCATCAAAACAGAAACAATGGCAGAATCTATGGAAAGCAAATGTCCCAGGGAAGATAAATTTTTTGCTTGGAGATTAGCTCGGAACTCTATCCCGACTGGTGCAATATTAAAACAGAGGCATATAGCTGATTCGGAGACCTGTTTTCTTTGCAATGCCGAAGTGGACAGCTAGCGCCATGCACTAATTGAATGCCGCATGTCAAAATGTGTCTGGGCACTAGTTGATGAGGACATAGTTGAGCATATGATTGCATGCCAATTCGATGATGCAAGGCTGTGGCTTACGGAGATGCAAGAATCAACGAGTGAACAAGTTTTTGCGAAGATTCTTGTGACACTCTGGGCAATTTGGTGGGCAAGGAGACAGGCAAAGCATGAAGAAATATATCAGAGTCCCCTGTCTACTTTTTCTTTCATTCAAAGATTTTTGGATGATCTTCAGTTAATGCCCGCAAAGGAGAAGAAAAAGCTCGCTGGAGTTCAGAGAGGAGTCACGAAACGATGGTTGAAAAGTGGTCCTGGTGTAGCAAAGATTAATGTCAATGCTTCAATCTCCAGGAATAATGCAAGAGGTGCAAGTGCGGCCATCTGTCGTGATGACAAAGGTGTTTACCTGGGAGCTTCAGTGACTGTCTTTGATGGACTAGTCGATCCTGAATGTTTAGAAGCCCATGCTTGCTGTGAGGCATTCGCCCTAGCAACAGACCTGCAGTTGAGAAGGGTGAAAGTTGCAACTGACTGCTTAGCCACTGTCAATCATTTATATGGTAACTTCATGGGCTCCTCGGCGACTATTATCAGGGATATAAAACTGAGAATGAGGCAAGTCGATGAATCTGAAGTGGTGCATGAAGCTAGAGAATGCAATTTTGAAGCTCATGCTTTGGCTAAGGCTTCGGCTTCTCTTGCCGCGGGACGGCACCTTTGGTTATCCACTTTTCCTACTGTTTTATTTGTACCAAACATCATTGAGGTTTAAATAAAGTGTGGTGACCCTAAAAAAAACGTATCTATCTACGTGTACTATACCAGGAGAAGTCGTTGGGTTCATCTGACCCCAACGCTAACACGCTGGCTCCGCCTCTGGTTAATTTACATGCAGTCTTGTTCTTCTTGCTCCGCCGTCATCAACCAAATACAATTAGTTCAGTAGGTTGTGTCAACGTTGCTCAATGATATTATTTAAGAAAACTAACATGGGTTTGGCCTATGTTTTCATCTTAGGGCTTGTACAATGACCGTTGGTTAATTTACATGTAACTTTGTTCTTGCTCCGCCGTCATCAATACTACTAGTTCAGTAGGTTGTGTCAACTTTGCTCAATGATACTTTTTAAGAAAACTAAAATTGTTGCCCTATGTTTTCATCTTAGGGCTTGTACAATGACCATTGGTTAATTTGCATGCAGTCATGTTCTTCTTGCTCCGCCGTTCCACCTCCTACTGTTTCCTGCCCTCCCTGCAACCCCTCCGCCTTGGCGCGTGCATTTGACGGCCGATTATAGGCCCTGCATGACCCAAGATTTAGGCCCAATCTTTCACTTCCAATGCTAATTTTTTAGTAGGAGCTTAAGTATTGACTTTTTTAGCAGTTCCCATGATATTTGAGGAACTAGAGTATTCTTATTCCCTACTTTTCCTTTTGACCTTTGATGTTTTCATTTTCTTTGCCGGCATATGAATCAATTTTATTGTGACATAACCGTTAAACTTATACTATAGACTACACAGTAGGGAGCAAACAATCATAGTACAAAAGAGAGATATGAATGAATTTTATTGTGAGTCTTTTTCATATATAATTAGTAGAGGCAATGTACAATGGTGTAACATAAAGAGCATGTTACAAAGTTAGTAAGTAAAACTAGGGAAATTATACATGTCTAGCAAAGGTCTCATGCCCTTAGTGCTAGAGGCCAAGTGTTTTTTTACACTTGACAGCATAAGTTTGGAAGTTGTAGTGTTTTTTCTTTTCTTTTTATTGGAAAGTCCAAGTAGAGAGTCGATTGGATTTCTATCCACGCGTGGGTCGCTGGATACCGACCACATGCCCCCGCTGGGCGTTCGTAGGCCGGTCCACTATTCTTTCTTCCATCGGTTTTGGGAAGGTTTGCTTCTATAATCTTCCTTCCAGTGAAAATTTCCTTTTTCCGATTTTATATGTTTCTCCCTTTTATTTTCCTTTATTTTGTAAATATTAAATTTCATTAATATTTTTTGAAAGCCATTCATGAACATTCTTCGAATTTGCGAAGATTTTTCCATAACCGAGATTTCTTTGAATCCATGAACATATTCAATATTTGTGACCATATATTTTATAATCATAGAGATTTGTTAAAAAAAATTATGAACATTTTTTGAAAATTCATATTTTCTAAATTAAAGAAATAATAAATCTTAAACATTTATGAAGCCATCATCTTTTGAAATTCGAATTTTTTAGCTTGCAAGAATTTTTTAAATTCACAAGCATTTTTTTAAAATCTGGATTTTTGTACCACGACTCGGACGCGGAGGAAGACCACGAGACGATCATGGCCAGGATTGTGGCGCGGTGGGACATCTTCATGAAGGAGGAGGAGGCTCGCTTCCCTGACCAGAAGTATGACCCGAACAACAAGCACCAGGTCTGCCTCCCTGTGCAACGCACCGGCGACGCGTCGTCCCACTCGGATGATGGGCACGAGTACTACCTCCGCAAGTTTGGGATGATGTAGGCTGGGGCGCTGGGCATGTTCTGGTGGTGTGTGATTATTGCCGACATGATCTCCGACTCGGCCGGAGGCGACGACGCCGACGGTGGGTTCGATTTGTAGAGCGTCGGAGGGGATACGATGAAACCAGAGTTTTTTTTTCGAGTTCTTTTTTAGTACGTCCTAGGTATTTCTTCAGTTTTGTTTCCGCGTTTCTGCTCAAAATACAAGGTTAATAAATACAAGGTTTAACATTATATATTGCTAAACTTTTGGTCTCGATTGGACTCGAATCTCTGGTAATTTGGCCGTATTGTCTTTGTGCTCATTCTTCTGATCAAACTTTGCGGGTTGGAACTGTAGTAATATTCTAGTCCTGTGGTTGACGTGTTTGCGTTGGCGCGTTACAACATCTACAGCCGGGCACATCAACCCTTCTCAAACGACCGGGTGCCCGCCCGATCGCTGACCAGTCACGAAATTTTAACCCAACCGGGTGCGTCAAACGAATCTCAAACGCCTGGGCTTACCGATACCCCTCATATTCAGCTCAATATGGGACGGATATGGGGCGTCAGGGCACGTCATGGACGTCGGACTCGGCCCACGCTGGCCCACCCGACCCCATATATATTCCTCTCAATCCGCTCGCTTGATCAAACCCTAGCCACTTCACTTCAACCCCCCCCCCCCCCCCTCCACTCTCATCCGTCACCCAAGCTCGTCTCTGGTGGCGTCCAACCATTTCTGGCATGACAGGCAACGCATCTGAGTCCTTCACCTCCAGATCTGTCGACCCCGAGCTCATCGCACACAGCTTCGAGGAGGAGATGGCCGTCCGGCTTGCGCTCCGCCGCTCATGGGAGGAGGCCCGTGCACGACAACCCTTGGACTCCTTCCGTCGGGAATACATTGTGTCCGCCCAAACGACGCATGGATCTGGCGCTAGGGCAGCCGTTGCTGCCTGACCGGAGGCGGTGCGGTTTGTCTGGCGTCCGAACGAGGTAGCAGACGCGCAACCCCTCCGTTGGCGCGCTGAGGCCATAGATGCACCGTGGGCGTCGTCCGATGCAAACATGGCGCGATGTGCCCCCCGTGCGAGGCAGCGGGCGCGGGAGGCGGCGACATCCCTCATGGCGGTGGACGTCGGCGAGGTGGAGTCGCATTCTCCGGCGCCTCGTATGGTGCACCAGTCCGGGCGCTGCAACCGCATTGTGGTGGATGTCGCCGGCTCGTCCCAGGACGGATCCATTATCGATTTGACGTCCAACGTCACCCAACGGTTCCGAGCTCCGACGAGAAAGAGTAGGCCATGGGAGACGGCGGTGCCTTGAGTCCCGTGAGCTGGCTTGTGTCCCATGCCCTACTCTACCTTGCCGGCGACCGGACCAACACTCTGTGGAGTGCAGCCGGCTGCTGGAGGGATGAGCCCCGCTTAAAGATCGCTACATTGTACTCCCTCCGTCCGGAAATACTTGTCGGAGGAATGGATGTATCTAGACGTATTTTATTTCTAGATACATCCATTTTTATGCATTTCTTCGACAAATATTTTCGGACGGAGGGAGTATGTAATAATATGGATTTGAGGCTTCTAATTTATGGTATCCGGATGTGGATTGCATTATTTGAGGCGTGATCGGTTAGCGTCTGCGGACTTTTGAGGGGCCGAATTTGCCGATCACGGCTGTAGATACTCTTAACGTTGGAAACTTATAACAATGTGATGAAACTTATAATAATGTGTTGTTCTAAAATGTTGTTTGGTGGAACACACCTTTATTCAATACATGGTTGCTTCAATTTTTTATGCCATGGCTAAGCGGTGCATTGTGTAACATTAGCTTCAGCTCTGGTTGTGGCGACATGGGATGGATGGTTGGCGCCATCGTTCGAAGGCGGGCGTTTGTAAGAGGTCACCGTGGAGGATGGGGCACCTCGCGTATTGCGAGTGCGAGAGTGGGAGTGGGGCACGCATTTTTGGGGTTGCATTGTCGTTGTTTGATTCATCCATTGGGTTGATTTTGATTGTCAGATGTAGTGTACGTGGTTAATGAGTGGAGATACAACATTAGAGCGTCATGGGCCATGAGATCGAGATGATCGTAGGGCTAGCTAATGGGTTGATTTTCTTTGCATCGATCCAACTCAACTCTCGTGCTTTTTAATATTACTAGCTAAATGTACGTGCATTGCCATAGAATAACAAAAAGCAGCATAATGACACACTAATTGACCAACCTCCTTGTAGTCATTGTGTCCCCTTAAGAACCCTCCTCGCAAGAAGCTTAGTCCCTCAAATGCAAAAGATACCAAATTGGTCGTGCGCCAAAAGACAAGTAGGTCACAACACCACCATTATATTATACTTCCTCCGTCCCAAAATTCTTGTTTTAGATTTGTCTAAATATGAATGTATCAAGTCACGTTTTAGTATTAGATACATCCGTATCTAGACAAATCTAAGACAAGAATTTTGGGACGAAGGGAGTAGCTTGTTTGGTAAGAAAACATGGCAGCCAAAGAAATCAAGCCAGGAAAAAAGCAAGAAAAGAACAGATGAACTATCTGCTGGAAGGAGAGATCAGACCTATACCAAAGCACACTGGCATTAGCTAAGCCAAAAAAATGTACCAAGTACCAAATTGCAATTTTTACCTAACACTAATGAAAAATATAATCTTAAACTAAATCCTTGATGCATATGTGAATAACTTGTTAGCAAACCAACCTAGAGTTAAAACAGCTGAACAACTGCTTCAGTCACTAGAAATCAATATCACTCCACAAATGAGAGGTTTGAACAATTTCTCAATTGATAAAGATAGTACCAATATTTATTTTTGTTAAATATTGAATCATGGCATGATGGATAGCAAAATAACTCGGCATTCATCAAAATGGCCACCAAAATCCTTAATAAACTTTCAGTTTGTATTAACTGCTAAGAAGACCAGGTAGCTGGAATTGGGGAAAAACATGATATTAATGAAAGCAAATGCAAACATGCAGTGCAGAAGGTACATAAATCATGGTTTGCATCATCAAAAAAATAGTTTAATAGTACCTGATGAATTTGCGATGCATGGAAATACTAAAACATGTGAGGAAGTAGTTTGAAGTAATTTTTAGAAGAAAAAAAAACGATCCCCAACTTACACTATGGTTCAAAGAAAAAAGGTCCAACCTTTACCTCAAAGAGCAATATTTAGGTCCATGGTCCAACCTTTACCTCAGAGAGCAATATTTTGGCCCAACCTTTTGCTTTCAACGCTAAATTGATTTGAGTAGGAACTTAAGTATTGAATCTTCTTGCAGGCCTCCCATGTTATTTGATGAAACAGAGAAGTCTTATTCCCTACTTTGCCTTTTGAACTTTGATGTTTCATTTTTCCTTGTCGGCATACCAATCAATTTTATGGTGACACAACCATTAAAGTTATACTATATACTACATAGTAGGGAGCAAAGCACGGACCCGGTGTTTTATCTCCTAGGTGAAGAGAGAGATACTCGTCCTTGAGCACACTTCTCTTTGACCAAAAATAGTAGGGAAACCCCTACTCTGAGTCTTTTTCATTTATAATTACTAGTGGCAATGTAAAATGGTGTAACACAAAGAGCATGCCCTTAGTGGTGGGACCAAGTGTTTTTTTACACTTCACAACATAAGTTTGCAAGCTGTAGTTTTTTTGCATTTCTTTTTATTGGAAAGTCCTCGTAGAGCATCAGCGGGATTTTCTATTCCGTGCGTGGGCATCATAGATCGGCCTATTGTTCTTTCTCCCATCGGTTTTGGGAAGGTTTGCTTCTAGAAGCTTCTCTCCAGCGAAAATCTTTTTTCGATTTTTCTTTGCTGATTTAATAGGTTTCTCCCGTTTTTTTATCTTTATTTTACTTTCTTTTCAATTCATGATTATATTTGAAATTCATTCATGAACATTTTTTTATTTTTGATTTCTTTCATATCCACGAACATTTTTCCATATTCGGAAATTGGTTTTGAATTTGTAAGCATATTTAATTTTGTGACCATATATTTAAAATTCATGAAGATTTTTGGAAATTCAGGAATTTTTAAAAAATTATGAAGCTTTTCTGTAAATTTATGATTGTTTAAATGCAGGAATATTTTTAAATTCAGGGGAAAAACAAATCTTAAACATTTTTGGAGTCACGGTTATTTTCTGAAATTCGAAATTTTTAGCTTGCTAACATATTAAAAATCCATGGATTTTGAAATTCACAAACGTTGTTAAAAGTCTGGAAATTTGTTTCCAAATTCATGAACGTCTTTTGAAATACACAAACCTCTTGTGCTCTTACATATCCTTTTTGCAATGTATTTTAATAGAAATCATTGGACATAACAAAATCTAGCCAAAAAGAGGCTGGCAAAACGCTAGCATAGATCTTTTGTTTTTGTATTTGAGCGGTAGTAGATTTTTGTCTTTCAAGAAGATTACGCGACAAGCTAGTAGTAGAAAGACGGAAAGAAGTGATGGGGGCCCAATAAACGAGCATGATAGAAGAGGTTCTCAAAAAACAAAAAAGTAAACGTCTTATATTATGGGACATTATGGGACGGAGGGAGTATGATAGAAGAGGCCAGTCCGGAGACGAGAGCCGAGTCCGACTCCGACCCGAGGCGGCTCCTGGGTTGTTCGCCTGGACATATATATATATATATATATATATATATATATATATATATATATATATATATCCCCGCCGCCGCATCCTCCTCCCGTCCCGTTTTCCTTCAGACCCAGCGAGAGAGAGACAGAGAAATCCCCAATCCACCGAAAGCCGCCTCGGGTCGTTCACCGTCAGGGTCGGCGCGGGAGGGGTTCTTCATGGTCAGGATTGCGGCGATCCTCAAGGCCAAGGCCAAGTCCAAGTCCAAGTCCAAGGCGGACAAGGAGGAGGTGGTCCGCAAGGCCAAGGCAAAGGCGGAGGCGGAGGCGGCGGTCCGCAGGGCCAACGCGGAGGCGGGTGTCGTCAAGCCCTGCTGCTGCGGCTCGGACGAGGACGATGTGCCGTACGACAAGGTGTACCACGACTCGGACGCGGAAGAAGACAATGACACAATCATGGCCAGGATTGTGGCGCGGTGGGATATCTTTATGGAGGAGGAGAAGGCTCGCTTCCCTGACCAGAAGTACCGGGTCTACCTCCCCGGGGAACGCACCGGCGACGAGACGTCCGACTCGGATGATGAGCACGAGTACTACCTCCGCAAGTTTGGGATGATGAAGTAGGCTGGGCGTGTTCTGGTGTGAGATTATTGCCGCGACATGATCTCCGACTCGGCCGGAGGGTTCGATTTCTAGAAGATGAAACAAGAGTTCTTTTCTAGGTCGTGGGTTATTTCTTCACTTCTTTTTGTTCAGCGTTTCTGCTCAAAATCGCCGGCGCCTCTGCGCTTGCATCTATAGGTAATGTAAATACAAATTTTAAAATGATATATTGCTAAACTCTTTGTCTCGATTGGACTCGAATATCTGATTGCGTTTATAGCCCGGTGTCGACCGGGGACACGTCAGTAGGAGACACGGTAGCGAAACACTCTGCATCCCTCTCTCACTCGCGACTAACCCGTATCTACTAGTAGAATGCCCGTGCGTTGCTACGGGCTATAACACATATAAATGATTAAGATCATCTCCAAGGTCGAAGCTCATTTCTCCCGCATACGTTCGGACGTGGTTGGATATCAAACGGGCGCCCAGAGGGCCCTAAATCCAACTCGTATGGGGGAGGGAATATGGTTGTGCGGACTATCCACGATGTGATTTCCCCCCAACCTAAAAGAACCACCCTACAAAACACCCTTTCCTTTTCATGCTCGAACACCCCCTCCATCTCGGTCTCCCGCTGTAACGGGACATTTCTCACTGGACCCCTCTTCTTTAAAACAAGATGACACCCGCCTCACCATCATCATGGACCCTCTCTCATTCACCACCAAGGAGGAGTCCCCCGCCAATCGCCCCGCTCTTTGCCTCCTCCCCACGTGTTTGTGCCGATCCACCACCGCCATCAAGGGGGAGGAGGCGTGCGCCACCCGTGACGCCCCCTGAGCCTAAAGGGCAGATCCAATGTCTTCTGGGACATTACCACATTGTAACATATAGTGGAATGTCGTGCATGTCCACAACACATAAATATGATACTCGTTGTTGGGCATGCAACTGATATGCCATCTTATCCGTTATTAACTCTTGAAGCACTCAACCAATGCATTTACCCTTCTATCCTACAAAAATATTCTACGACTTATAGAAAAAAGCAAACCATTCGCTCATTCAATTTGCTATGAAACCATCTCCAATGAAATATAATTTGCCACATTTTCTAAAGTAGGCAAATTATTGCACTCAAACAGCCGTACTGAATAGACCAACCCCAACTCCATTCACTTACTCTCAATCCTCACTCTTATTGCGAAATCCACTAACTTGTGTTCTAAGTGAGCCAGTGATCGATACTGTCGTGATAGGACAACAACAAGAAACAAGGGCGGCAACCGCCTTCCCATCTTAGTATTAGTACCTCCTGGTTCTATATTGGACCCACTCATGATCCCGAGCTCTACCACGACTGAGCCACTCTAATGTGTTGCCAAGGAAAAAGAAAGCTATGAATAGAAATGACCGTCCAAGCATGGAAAATGTCGATGTTTCTCTCGTATACCCTCCCTCATGCGTATGCCTGATTCATGGTACAAATTTATGTATTCGTTAGAGAAGAGCAAAAACAAAAAAGATTACTGTCTCCTATACCTAAAACTGCTTTTAGGTCAAACAATTTTACAAATTATATGCTCTAATAAACCAAATGAAAGAGAGGGCATATCAAGTTTGAACCGATAACATTCAAAATGTTCGGAGGTATTTTGGATTTTAAATGTTCTGAGATAAAAAAAGTGTAGCTCAAATGTGGATATTTGATTAATATTGCATGATACAACAATCAGGAAAATATAATGAACAAAGAGAAAATTTATGTACACCAAAGTTTTCATTTATTCTGGATTTTTAGCTTTTCTATTATTCATTTATGTGTTTTCTTTCATAGAAAATTGATTACTAATCTCACTTCCGCTTGAAATTTCACATATAATTGGCAACTGCTTAACTTTTGAAATTGGAGTGCTAAAATTGATAGTCTGAAGTAATACACATGGATAGGTCAATAGACGTCTTAATTCCACATGGATAGGTCAGTAGATATCTTAATGCCCCAAGCTTGATGTAGTGGGCCACCAAATTACAGATTTTGGACACGATCTTAATTCACAGTTGCCTGCACGAGCGTTATGCTTACATTGTCAAAGACACCAGAGTAGCAGACACACATCTCTGATGTCTTTGACACACATGAACATGAACTCAGTGCAACTTGTGATCCCACAGCCTGGTTAACTGAACTTTCAGATCAGCTGAACCCTACACGCGAGACATCAGTCAAGGAGCCATTGGCACAACTGCTAACCTCTACTCTTCAGTCCTCTTCAAACTCGACGATGGAATGGATCAAATGGGGCAAGAATGGCGGAGGAGTGACTCTGCTGTTGTTTATGTAAAAACAACCTATGTTTCTCCTGCTCTTGTCATCTGAAATTCGAACTTCGGGTGGGCAACCTCACACAGGCACGCGCTTGTCACAGCTGTACCCTTGCCTGCCATATCCCCAGCATTCAATTCTGGCCCATCGAACAAGAAAAGATAACCAACTTATGAGTTTAAAATTCAACACACAGAAACCATGGTGGCAATACAGTTTTCAGAATTACACACACAGATCAATGCACTTCTATAGAACTCCTCCTGCTCTAGCAGACCAAACCAAAAACACAGGAACAACGCATCAAACTGGAAGCACCATATCAGATCGACCATGCATGCAAATGATGATTTTTCTTTTATTACTCATCAAGACACACTTGGTATTAACATGTTTATAACAATTCGCACAGTGCAAAAACAGTCACTAAAGTTCATTTTTCAAGATAAACCTGAAACACACGGGCACAACCGCCAATGGAATAATTGTCGCGCATATTCAGTTTCACAATGACAACACTCTGAAGAAATCATTCAAACACACGGCATAGCAAGCCTCGTCATCAAATAGACCTAGAAAGGGTTTCTTTTTAGAAGATCCTTTGTACTGGTTTCTTCATAAATTAGACCTAGAAAAGGGAATAATATCGTGCCATGTAGAGAAAACCAAAATTTCTTGCTTGATGGACAATCAATTTATGTTTGAAACAAGGTGACATAAATGTAAACCCATCTATATGAGGAGGGTGTGAAGGAGCAGCTCCTGCTTCTCCTTCAGAAGGGAAGCTGCATGCTTATGTATCATCTCAAACTTGGTCGCGTCAATGAGGGAGGCCATGTCGGAGGCACAAGCTACGAGGATTAGTATGTCGGAGCCAGGGACCGGCACCACAATAACAACACTGGATCAATCAAGCTATTTGAGCAAAGATTCAGATTAGGAATAATTGTACTATAACAACTAACTGGACTGAACAATCAAGAGATTCTAGTGAAGATTCAGATTATGAAACATGGGAGAATTCATCACCTTGCTCTCCTGCATTTGTTTGAGGCTGTCATTGGCGCTCTGTGCATTCTCCAACCATCTACGGGATGAATGATAATGTTGACCTGTTTGAGAAGTTGCCGGAATCATCTGCATAGTAAATGGCATTGCAACCTTTGGAGCAAGTCTTCCTTTCTTAGTACACTTCTTGGCTATCAAAAAGGAAGCTTAGAATATTTGATGTTGAGATCAACCAGGGAACAAGATAAGCATCAGTCAACAAATAACCTATTACAATATCGAAATAGTATAGATTTCATTAAACAATGGACCTACCTAGCATTATCAGTAATGATAGACGTGTACGTGCTACTAATAATTATTCAAAGTCAGCTGTATCTAACAATTACAGTAGTTCACAAAGAACTTAAATGTAAGTAGGTAGCTAATTGATATAATTACTGAAGAAAACTACTCAGTTCTACATTTTTTAAAGGTCCACAAACGTATCAATCAGCTCTGTCTCACAAGTTCATAACATTCTTATGGTTGAAATGACGCATTTGGCCAAAAAATCCTGGTGCCAAAACTGCCAAATCCTTTGAAGACACATAGCACATAAACTGAATTTTGCATCATGGCGCTGTATCATCACCTGCATAATTGCCAAATACAGGCATAGAGATATGTGCACATTACCTGCATCTGCATATGCAAAGGATTCATACATGAGGACAAGCACAGGGCAGCATGACATTTTCACCTTCGGGCAACGCGGAACGGCAACCAGTAGCAGCCAGCCTGATCTAATGATCTTGCTTCCTCGTGACCATGCCACACGATGTCCACCCCTGCAGCCACACCATGGCGCTGAGCGTAGCCCACGGCGCCGCTGGCTCACGTCCACGCTTACGCTCATCCTTGGAGAAGCCACCGACTGCAGGCAACACCACTCCCCCGCACCGGGTCACCTGCGGGAGGAGCTTGGTGGCGGCAAGGGTCGTCCGCCTCGGAGAGATGAGATTCTGGACAACCTACACTCGCCACCGTCCGATCTAATACAACTTTCATGTGGATTCGAGCCCTGTCAGTATTCAAATTTCTTTAATTTTGTATTGTTTGACTTAATCCATCTCTCCAGGGGCTACTCATAGGTCCGAGTAGGCTCCTTTTTTAATCTAGTGGGCTGGCACACGCTGACCAATGTATTTAATAGAGGAGCCCAACTGCCCAAGCCCTAGAACTTTTTCAAATATATTATTCTGTTCATGCATATATAGTAAAACGGAGATAACCATTGTGCCCTAAAATAATTCATATATCGGTGGCAACACACAAAAGTCATCCACAAATTTGTGCATGCAAATTTGGATGTTATGTACCCTTGCAAAAGGTTCAGAAAATACTATTGATATTTGTATGTTGTACAAAAAAAACAAGCAGCAAGGAATTACAGCAACTCTATCTTGTTGATTGTTAACATTTTATTTTCCAAAGTTTGTTCTTTCTGTTTTTCAAATAAAAGAACACACGTAGTTTATATTTTTGAAGCAACCATCCTGTGCACAAATGGATTTGAGTGGGACAGGCGAGATAAAAAAAATTCTTCAACAGTGTAGCCGCATGCACACAGCTCACATCGTCCAAAGCAAGTCTGCTAGTATTTTATTCCCTAGTATTGCCATGCCATAGGTTTTATTTAGCACCTGTAGACCCGTTAAGCGCCTCTTGATGATTCCCGCCTCAATTTATGATATGTGTCAGACACAAATCCCAATAGAACTTGCATGTAGATGTGCGGCCCTGAGCGTAGGTTCGGCTGCTCCATGGTTCCAAGCAACATTTCTGTCCGCCTCGGGTGGGTGACATCGGTTAACACAATAACACCTCGCCCACGGCCACCTCCTACATCGACCGAACTGCTGCCGCTGACGAGATCAAAGGCACACAACCCCGAGCGGCGAGATCGAGGATGACTTCCTCAACTCGCGTGGAGGAGAAAACCTTGCAAGCCTCGGAGGAGCGGTACTCGATGGCGGCGACCAGATGGCTCGGCCATGTCGGCTGGGTGGTTTCGGCGGCGGGATTGATGGCGGCCCTCATGTTGGCTACGTCTGCAATGGCAGGACCGGGTGCATCATGTGGAGATGAGAGACCCGAACCACCGAGAAAGAGGTGACGGACTTACGGGGAAAATGGAGATCAGAGGTATCTTACCATTGCATGTTTGCGATGCATCATCAACGGTACGACTCATGCTTGAGAAATCCATAGATAACACGGAGGGTTAGAACTTAGAACAATATACTAACATAATCTACGGCTGGAGCAGCATCAGATCCAAAAGATCTTGGCTCACAAGCTGGTGCCCTTCATGTTCCAAGAGACCAAGACTACCAGCAGTGATCTCGAAGGAGTATGTACAGAAAGATTCAGGGATCACGCCCCGAATTTTTTCCTGGGCATACGTACGCGATGTACTCCTGATTTACTCTATTGATTGAGATAATTTTATTCATTTGAGATATGTTCGGGAAGGAACGGAAGGGATTCCGTGGCATGAAAATCTTTGATTCTGTTATGATTTGGGAAAGGTTTAATTCTACTGAGAGATTTGTGGGAAGGAAAAGGATACATCGTCAGTCAATGATCGATCAGGGTGAGCGTACCAGGAGGGCTGAGACGTGGGATGCATGATGTAGAAAAAACAAGAAAAGATCGGTGGGGTTTGGTTCAAAAGAAAATCGGTGGAAGGGGTAACGAGGTGGGATTACGTCGAGGGTGGGATGGGAGGACGAACGGCCGACGTTACCCCACCTCTCGTACGATCGACAGATGGGATGTCAAGATCTCTACGTCGTTCGTTCGTACGTCGTGCGTTGATCGCTACCCCTTCCATCGATCGCCCCTCCCCTTCACCCTTTTCTCCACAGTAAAGAAAGAAACAAATCATGCAAACGCACGCACATGGAAACCCCCAAAACCAGCCACCTCTCCTGGCCTTTCCTTATTGTTGGGCCAGCCGCTAATCCACTCAACAATCCTGATCTTATTTGATTGGCGTCGTATATGGAAGGGGAGGATGGAAAGATTGGTGTTTTATATGGAAGGGTGGGATCGATGGAAGGATGGATGGGTTGGTTTGGTTCTGCTGATGCATGAGTTAAAACCGGTCTTGGTTTTAGGAGGGAGGGAAAAAAATCGGTGGGAGGGAGGTCGGCTGATGGGGGGAGATCGATGGAAGGGTGGGAAGGAACGAAGCTAACGAACGACTAAGTACCGAGAGCATCTTCAGCCGCGCCCGAACGGCCTTTTCAGAGCATCTCCAGTCGCGCCCCCAACAGGCCCCCAGGCGACTTTTTCAGCGCCGGCGCCAATAAAACAGCCCAACAAGGCCCCGAATCCACCAAAAGCGCCAGTTCGGTCTTTTTTCCGCCCGTCACGCAGAATAAACCCGGCCTACTGGGGCGCTTGGGGACTCCGGCGCAAGGGAAAAGCGCGGCTGGCCCACGCCGTCAGGTGAAAAGTCAAGATTTCTTCCCCGACTCGCCTCCCACCCCCCGCGCTCTCGGCTGCAACTAGGCATATCCCGGTGCCGCCCCGCCGCCCTTCATCTGTAGATAGCCATTCCCCGCCAAAAAAATAGCAGAGGTTCGCCATGACAGCCCCTCCGACACCAGCTGGGCATTTCCGGCCGCCGTTTCCGGTCGTGGAGGGCAGTTTAGCAGCGGGTGCACGCCCACCGCGCGCAAGGTGTTCGGCGATTTGCCTGCCTCAGCGATGGACTCGAATGACGAGGAAGTGCTCGCCGTGCTGCTGGAGGAGGAAGCCGAGGCCGACGTCCAGGAAGAAGAGCATCTCATGGTGCTCGCCGCCCTCGCCCGGCTGCTGGCGAGCAATGAAAAGCCGCGGCGAGGTGGCTCGGCGCCGGGGCGGGTGAAAGCAAAGAACCGACATTGTCTCGAAGGCTGCTGCATGCTCTACTCCGACTACTTCGCCGATGCTCCACTTCACGGTGACAGAACATTTCGGCGCCGTTATTAGACGAGCAGAAAGCTTTTCCTACGGATTGTGAATTCCATCCGGGAGTTCGACAACTACTTCAAATGCAAGATGGATTGCACCGGCAAACTTGGATTCACCTCCATCCAGAAATGCACGACAGCGATGAGGATGCTTGCATACGGAGCTCTCGGTGACTCACAAGACGACTATGGGCTCATGGCCGAGTCCACCAACCTAGAGTGTTTTTACAAGTTCTGTCGGGCAGTGATGGCAGTGTTTGGACCGCAATACTTGAGAACACCCAATGCGGAAGACACTGCTCGGATCCTAGCACAGAATGCAGCAAGAGGATTTCCTGGGATGCTTGGAAGCATCGATCGCATGCATTGGAAATGGAAGAATTGCCCATTTGCTTGGCAGGGGATGTACAAAGGCGCCAAAGGCGGTTGCAGTGTGGTACTTCAGCGGTGGCCACACAGACCTCCGGATTTGGCACTCCTTCTTTGGTATGCCAGAACTCACAATGACATCAACGTGCTACAGTGCACTCCTGTCTTTGCCAAGCTTGTTGAAGGTCATTCTCCTCCGGTGAACTTCGAGATCAATGGGCGGCAGTACAACAAGGGGTACTATCTAGCTGATGGCATCTATCCGAGATGGTCGACATTTGTCAAGACCATCAAAAACCCTGTGCCTGGAGGCAAGAACGCCTCGTTTGCGAAGATTCAGGAGGCTTGCAGGAAGGATGTCGAGCGGGCATTTGGTGTGCTCCAAGCCTCCAATCTCGATTTGCTGTTGTCCGGTACCCCGCTCAGACCTGGTCGAAAGATCAAATGTGGGAGATCATGACTTGCTGTGTAATCTTACACAACATGATCATTGAGAGCGAGCAGGAAGAGCCAGTGTTTGACACTGAACCATACCACAAGCAGGGTCCTCTTGCCCAAGTTGATCACCAGCTACCGGCAGCCTGGACTGCCTACCTCAAGATATCGCCAGAGATCCGAGACCCACAGGTGCATCATCAACTGCAGCAAGATCTGATAGAGCACCTATGGAGGCTCAAGGGCGACACCGGGCGCGGCGTGTGATGAAATATGAGTTTTTATTTGTTGAACTATATAATTTTTATTGAACTATTTGTTGTTGTACTATTTTGTTGAAGTATTTGAAATTTCTGTGATGAAATATGTGATAAAAAATATTTATGTTGATAATTGAACGCCGAGCCACGGCAAACCACGCCGAATATGGGCCTATTCTCGTCCATATGGACCTTTTTCGCCGAAATGGGGCTTTAAAAGTGGGCCAAAATCGGCGACTGGGGGCGACGACTGGGTGCAAAACCGCCCCCGCGCCGAAAGAATCGCCGGCTCGCCCCCAGGGGGCGATTTTTATGCACCCTGGGGGCCGAACGGCTGGAGATGCTCTCAGGCGCTTTTTTCGCACCGGCGCCAAAAAAGGGCCCAGTCGTGCTCTCAGGAGCCCGATTTTTGCCGGCCTGCGCCGAAATCAGCGCCGGCGGACCCAGGCCGAACCCGACGCGTTGGGGGGCGCCCGGGGGCGCCGGGGCGAGTGGTTTTGGCGTGAAGCAACCGCGGGCCTGCCTAGTCAGCGAGACATGCGCTTCGTCGCCCTCATCGCCTCAGTTCCCGCGGGAATCAATGCCAAGGCTGCCGCGCTGCCGCCGATGGTCAGCCTTGCCATTGGTTCCTCACGGGCGACGCGTCACGGGGCGGCGCGGCGTCGCCTCCCCTCCCGCCACGCATACATACGGGCATGGCTATATAAGCCAGCGCCCTCCTCGCCTCAGCCCACGCCAGCCCCTCATCGCCGAGCCCTCTCCCTCTCCCTCTGCCGTGCACCGCCGCCGTCGAGCACTCCCTCTCTCTCTCCCGTGCGCCTCCTCCGATCCCTCCCTCCCCTAATGGCGGAACGCTTCCCCGACGATGAGGCGCCGGCCAACTGCTTCGGCCGCCGCTCGCTCCGTGAACAGGAGTCATGGCTCCTGTTCGAGGCCAACATCCCGGCGCCGCCGGACATGCGCGCCGGGCCGTCGGGGTGGAGGCTCAGCAACGGGGGAGTGCCCGTTCCGCCGTTACCCGACCCCGCGACGCGGACCGCCTACTTTGCCGACGAGGTTGAGCTCGCACGCGCCTCCCTCATCGATGAGCAGCGCACCCTTCCCCAGTACGCCGCCGACAACCACTCGGCTTGGGCGGCGTACTTCGAGCGCCGTCAGGAGGAGAGGCTGGCGTCCACCAACGGGGCGCCGGTGGTGGGCGGCAGACAGAACAACAAGGGCCACTGCGTTTGGTGGGGCGTCCCGGCCGCACGCTCGGCGGCGTGTTGGCACACCTTGAGGGCGGCAACGAGCCGCCACTGACATACCCTCTCCCGACGGCCGTGGCCCCGACCCACCACCGACGCGCCGGAAATGGCTACCAGGAGATTCGTCTCTTCGTCGTCTTCCTCCTGCTCGTCGCGGTCTTCTTCCCACTCCTCCGGCACTCCGGCGCTGCTCGGCGTCAAGACCGAGCCCGTGGCGGAGACGCCGCTCGGCCGGCGCACTCGCAGCGCCGGCATCATCATCAACGAAGGCGGCCGACGCGCCCCCTCGTCGGCTTCTCCGCGGTTCTCAAGCCGAAGACGGAGCCCGAGCTCGCGACGGTGAAAACGGAGCCGGGTCTCCCCGCCGTGAAGACGGAGCCCGGCAAGGTGGCGCTCGACGACGATGCGGCCCTGAAATGGGCACGCAAGGACTTCCTCAGGATGGAGAGGGAGCGCCAGGTCGCCGCACTGCGGCGCTTCGAGCAGCGCCGCCGGGGCCGCGAAGAAGGAGGAGTGGTCTACCTCGACGACAGTGACGCCGACACGCCGCCGACACCTGTCTGCCATGGCGATGCCGGGCAGGGGTGCAGCCGGGACGGCCGCGTCAAGGAGGAGAAGGCCGTCGCCGACGACGCCGGCGAGGACGGCGGCGACGATGGAGACTACTCCGCGTTTAGCGATTTCTTTTTTAGTTATATTTGTTATGTAAACTCGTGGAACACGTGATATATGTCAACGTTTGCCGAAATTTAGCCGTGTTTAACCGAACTTCGCCGAACGGGTTTTTTTGTTGAAAAAATTAGACGCGTCTAGGGTCGGCCCTGGGGACGGCGACTGGGGGCAACTCGCCCCCAGGCCGTTTTTTTGCGCCGGCTCACCCCTAGGCGGCGATTTTAGGCGCCCTTGGGGGGGGGGGGGGCAACGGCTGGAGATGCTCTGAGACATTAGGAGTAGAGATCCCTTGCACATTGCCGGCGCCGGTGCCGGCATCCTCTTCCTTACCCTTTCTCACCCACGCCGGCTCTCCCCGAGCTCCTCCCTCGCCTGCGTCGCCTGCGCCCTCTCCCTCGCGCGGGTCGCCCGCGCTCTCTTCCTCTCACATCTCCGTCCGCATATTTAAAAATGGGAATTTCCCCCCTCCGGCTCTCGATCTTGAGCGACGGTTCTCGATCTGCTGCTGCTGGTCGCCTGCCCGGAGCTGGTAGCTACACCGAGCCGGGGACCACTGGTTAGTTTTGGGTGAAGATGTTGGAATAAGCAATGCTGCGGCAGTGGCGACCGGCGTGAGCGCGCCCAGGTCGAGTCTATGGCGGCGCGTGCATTGTCTAGGTATTATCTGGCAATTATCTGGGACATGTATGGGGCGTGTCCAGATTGTGTCCGGCTAGAATCCGGGTGAGTGTGTGTGTGCGCGCGCACATGCGTCAGTGTGTGCACGGGTGTGCGTGTGTGTGCACCCGACATGCAGATGTAGGGCTAGATCGTTGGCGAATGAGGAGGGGTTACCACGTAGTTCCATTGCGGGCTCGCTTAGGGCATCTCCAGCCGTTGGCCTCTCCAGGAGGCATTTTTTTCGCCGCCTGGGGAGCTGCCGGCGATAATTTTACTCCAGGGCTCAGATCTCTTCCAGCCGTTGCCCTCCCCAGCCCAGCCGTTGCCCTCACCAACGTCCCCGACCAAGCCCCCCTCGCTGCCGGGATCGCCAGCCAATACAGCCACGCCGTCCGCGCCTCGGCGCTATCGCGAATCGTCGTGCCGCCCATCGCCGCGGTCTCCAGCGAAGCGCCTTGGCGAGGAGGACGCCGAGATGCGCTGTTTCGCACGCGAAGCGCTGCCCGAGGAGGACGCCGCCCAGGCCACGGCTGCCCTGCTTCACGCCCGCCAGCCACGTCCGCCCCGCCGCCGGAGCTCCTGCAGCACGTCGAGGGAGGAGGGCAGCTCCACGGGCTGCCACCATTAGCGCCGACGCACTCCTTGAGCCGCTTGGCGAAGAGCCTGGCGATCTGCAGCTGCGTCTTGGCCATGGTCTCCGCTCGATCTTCAGGAACGAGCTCGCCAGCAGCAGGGAAGGCGGCCACCGGTGGGAGCGGGGCCGCGGTGGCCGGCGAGGGGAGGGCGAGGGGAGGCTGCGGAGGCGCGCCCCCTGGCGTGCGGCGGCGAGGAGGAGGCCACGACGGTGGGTGGTAGGTGGCGGAAGAAAAAAGGAGAGGAGAGAGGAGAAAGAACAGAGAGAAAGGAGAGGAGAGGGGAGAGAGAGAGGCTGGCAAGTGGGGCAGCGCCTGCAAAAAGCAATGCCGGCGTCCCCAGCTGCCCCCCGGCGGGCTGGGTGCGGGGTGGGCGTGCAGGCGCTAATTTTCACAAAATCCGGCGAAAAACGATGTCTTGGGGGCCTGACTGGAACGTTTTTTACCCGCCGGTGCTAAAAAAAGGTGCTTGGGGGGCGTCCGGGGCGCGGCTGGAGATGCCCTTAGACCCAGGTGTGTAAGGGCCAGTTCTTTTTGCCTCATAATTCTCCAGAACTAGATCATTAATGACGCGCATTGCCGCGCCCGTCCATTGTGATGATAAAATGCTAGGAATTTGGTGAATGTATTAAATCTTGAAAAAAAATGTTAGTATGAAAATTAACCATATAAATCTAAAGTATAAGTGTCTACAAAATAGTATTCTAACCAATCATGCTAAGAATATAGGGTCTTCATTTCTAGAATAATAATAACATGCCATCCCCACTGAAGTGTTATTTACAAAGATGCAATTCATTATTTTGTAGATAATGTTTTCCACAAAGATCTAAACGTATGGTTGTTTCATTCGCTCCACACATTGTTTCAAAGGTGTTATTTATTGGACTTTCTCATGGTTTTTGGAAGCAGATAGCTTAACTGCACACGTCCAGAAAACAAACCAAAAGATGAGAATCCTGGTTATGTGGGAATCATCTTGAAGTAAGGACAAGTGGAAACAATATTATCACAAAAGTAGTCTAACATCTTCGGATGAAAGGCATCTGAAAGTACAAAAATCAAAATGTAGGAAATATCAAAATGACAATGATTTAATATTCATACTCACTGAAATAGTCTAACATCATTAGATGAAACTCATCCGAAATTAAAAGTTAAGACAAAGGTATATACAAAAAAATTAGTGTACAAAAATGAAATGTAGAAAATATCTAAATGACAATGATTTATCGTTCATACATACATGACACCTGGCCTTGATGATTCTAGAGTTTATTTATTTTTCTTTACTACTCTATATGTACAGTAAAAATTTAAAAAGGTGGTTCTACGAAGTGCCGGACTCGTATAGCTATGTAATAGTTAGATAAACAACTTATTGAAGTGATGTGCTTAGTAGGCAGCCTCAGTTTAACTCAAGGAGCCCACCTGTGCAGCAAAAGAGTTAAGGGAACAAGGCACATGAAAGAGAAATATTTGTCTTTTAACTTAATTATTACCTGCACGAAATCCCCTATGAGATGAAGCCAGAGATGATTCATTGTACGAGATTGAAAATTGGGAAAACTAAGGGTGCCTCAGTTTCCTGCACAATTTTTTATCTCGACGGGTTCACGGGGAAAGTTTATTTCACGTTAAT
Source organism: Aegilops longissima (assembly GCA_021605205.1). NCBI lineage: Eukaryota > Viridiplantae > Streptophyta > Magnoliopsida > Poales > Poaceae > Aegilops > Aegilops longissima. Next base: position 717,284,360 of record CM038678.1, on the reverse strand, counting down.
CTCGTTGGCTTCATCGAGCCCTTACCACCACCTCACGTCATCACAATAGGAGGGGAGTGTCACTGTTGTCTCGCGCCTTCATGGAAGTAAACTGTCGCATACAACAAAACAAGGGAAACATAAGCAATCACATATCTTTTTTTTTCAAAAGGAGGATGACCCCCGGCCTTTACATCAGCATGATGCATGCATCCATTTTATTAACCATTCACATATCCTTAATGCATATATGCTAAAGCATGAAGATATGAGGTATGACAGTCCATGTGAACTAATTATCTGGCCCAAGGCCATTGGAGCAACTAAACGAAGAAGAACATCTAAAGGAAAAAAATGAGCAGACAAATATAGTTGTCTAAAAATGATTCTCCATTATGAATGATGATGATGGTAGAAGCAATTACATAAGTCGACAATAAATAATTATATATGAATAAAATGACGATTTATGAATGTATTGTATGGAAAATGTTATCTTCGAAACATCACACAAGTAACCTGCTTATTTTGCTCATTGTTAAGCAATTTGGATAAAATATAACATTATCAACCAAAAAACAATCTGAGGAGATAATAAGGCGCTAACCAGCCTTATGCATTAAATTAGTGAGCTGAGAGCTACAAGTTATAATTTACAAAGAAAAGTGAACCCAGATGAAAAGTAATAAATCAGTACCTCTTGTATCTCCAATCCCAAATAAAAAAGATACATCACAGGATTGGGCAAAGAACTTGAGATGCCTCCTCCGTCCAACAATCTGCCAATTGTCGTGTCCAAAGGCAGTGCACTTATTTCAATAAATAATATGCCTAGAAAATGGAATGATATTGTAGGAATAATAGACATACATACACAGATTTACACACATACTAACTTGGCTGTTAGGCAATGGAAATCAACAACATTAGGATGCTCTCAGCCAACTGAGGAACCAGTCGCGCGCCAACCCAACCACTGACACCAATTGAATTAAATTGGAAGAGAAAGAGATCAGGTAAGAAACCATAACAAATTCTGAGAAAGAGGGCAGGTAGGAAGAAGGGGAATCTGAACCAAGGGAGAGGGCAACCAAGCAGACTCGTGTCGAATCCATAGACCTAGGGCAGGTGTAAAAATAACAGCATCACTAATAACGAATCATGAATTACATGAAAAAACAGTGGCTCAACAACGGCTGCCAGAGAAAACACTGCCGGAGTAAAGAGAGGGTGGGGAAGGAATAGTGCGACTATATGTACTACAAGCGTTGAGTAAAGGAAGGGCACGGGGCGACACGGTAACCGGCATGCAATTATCGGCATCCGGGAGTGGCGCACTTCAATCACCATAAAGGATGGTAGCAATGGTGATTTATTTCCTCAAACTTTGTAGTCAAATTGAGGAACGGTTGATTGCCCCATCCCATGAATGCCAGACCGGCGAGGTCGCCCTGTCGCCTGTGGCGTCGCATTGCGTAGCGAGTCCCTCCCCGCCCCTGGACCCACAGAGGCAGCAACGCACGATTCACCGCCCCGCGAGAGGAGAGAAGTCGGGGAGGAGCGAGCGGTTTCAGAGAGAGGTAAACCCAGCAAGGCCAAGTCGGCACAACCCAATCCTAAGTTGGCCCAATTAACAGGAAACATCGGATTTTGTTACGGGAGCAGCAGCCCAATCCAGTTCGCGTACACCCATACCAGAGAAGTGCATCTCACGGCCAATAATGTCTATAGGGCGAGATCCGATGGCTCAGGGCATCTCCAGCCGTTGGCCCCCAGGGGGCGTCAAAAAGCGCCGTCTGGGGGTGAGCCGCGCAAAAAATGGCCCTGGGGGCGAGTCGGTCCCTAGGGCCGCCCCTAGGCGCGTATAAAAAAAAAGATGAGACGTTCGGCGAAGTTATGATAAAAACTAGTTAAATTTCGTCTAAACATGGCAAATTTCGGCGAAATTCGCCATTTTCATGACATTAACCTAATCTAAAAAAGAAAGGGGCTGAAGTCGTCGCCGCCATCGTCGTCGTCGGCGGCCTTCTCCTCCTTGACGCGGGCGCCCCTGCTGGACCCGGCGTCGCCATGGCGGACTGGCGGCGGCGCGTCGTCGTCGTCGTCGCCGCTATCGCGAGGGACGACGACCCGCTTTCATCGCGCCGCGCCGGCGCTTCTTCGGCGCGGCGCAGGCGGCGCTACTGGCGCCTTCACCTTCTCCCGCGCGCTTTCTCCATCGCAATGGAGTCTGGCGCGCCCATTCTAGGGCCGCGTCGTCGTTGTCGAACTCCGCCTTCACCGGCGCAAGCCCCGTCTCCGTCTTTGGCTTGACGAAGCGCGGAGGAGCCGACGAGGACGAGGCACGCCGGCCGCCCTCGTTGATGACGATGCCGGCGCTGCGAGTGCGCCGGCCGAGCGGCGACTCCGCCGCGGGCTCGACCTTGACGCCGAGCAGGGCCGGAGTGCCGGAGGAGTGCGACGAGGATCGGGAGGAAGAAGAGGAGGAGGAGGACCCGAACCTCCTTGGCGCCCATGGCCCGACGCGTCGGTGCTGCGCCGGGGGGTACGCCAACGGCGGGTCGTTCCCGCCCTTGAGGTACGTGAGCACACCTTCGAGTGTGCGGCCGGGGACGCCCCACCAGAGGTGGCGCCCCTCGCTGTTCTGCCGGCCGCCGACCACCTGTTGGGGAACGTAGTAATTTCAAAAAATTTCCTACGCACACGCAAGACCATGGTGATGGCATAGCAACGAGAGGGAGAGTGTCCGTCCACGCACTCGTGAGACCGAAAGCGAAGCGTTATAACAAGGCGGTTGATGTAGTCGACGTCTTCACGATCCGACCGATCCAAGCACCGAACGTCGGCACCTCCGAGTTCGCACACGCTCAGCTCGATGACGATCCCGGGCTCCGATCCAAAGAAAGCGTCGGGGATGAGTTCCACAAGACGACGGCGTGGTGAAGATGTTGATGCTCCACCGACGCAGGGCTTCGCCTAAGCTCATGACGATATGACTTCACCGGCGCAGGGCTTCGCTAAGCTCCGCGACGATATGACCGAAGTGGAATATGGTGGAAGGGGCACCGACACGGCTAATGAACGATCCGTAGATCAACTTGTGTGTTCTTGGGTGCCCCTGCCCCCAGATATAAAGGAGCCAAGGGGAGGGGCGGCCGGCCAAGAGGAGGCGCTAGGAGTCCTACTCCTCCGGGAGTAAGATTCCCCTCAATCCTAGTTGGAATAGGATTCACCGGAGGGGAAAGAGAGAGAGGGGCCGACCCACCTTTCCTAGTCCTAGTAGGACTAGGGAAGGGGGAGGCGCGCCACCTAGGGCTGGTCCTTTCTCCTTTCCACCAAGGCCCACTATGGCCCATATAGTTCCGGGGTTCCGTAACCTCCGGTACTCCGTAAATTCGATTTCACTCGGAACATTTTCGATGTCCAAATGTAGGCTTCAATATATCAATCTTTATGTCTCGACCATTTCGAGACTCCTCGTCATGTCCGTGATCACATCCGGACTCAACAACCTTCGTACATCAATACTTATAAACTCATAATGAACTGTCATCGAAACGTTAAGCGTGCGGACCCTACGGGTTCGAGAACTATGTAGACATGACCTAGAACCATTCTCGGTCAATAACCAATAGCGGAACCTGGATGCCCATATTGGTTCCTACATATTCTACGAAGATCTTTATCGGTCAAACCGCATAACGTTATACGTTGTTCCTTTTGTCATCGGTATGTTACTTACCCGAGATTCGATCGTCGGTATCCAATACCTAGTTCAATCTCGTTACCGGTAAGTCTCTTTACTCGTTCTGTAATACATCATCTCACAACTAACTCATTAGTTGCAATGCTTGCAAGGCTTATGTGATGTGTATTACCGAGAAGGCCCAGAGATACCTCTCCGACAATCGGAGTGACAAAACCTAATCTCGATTCATGCCAACTCAACATATACTTTTGGAGACACCTGTAGAGTACCTTTATAATCACCCATTTACGATGTGACGTTTGGTAGCACACAAAGTGTTCCTCCGTAAACGGAGTTGCATAATCTCATAGTTGCAGGAATTTCGTATAAGTCATGAAGAAAGCATAAGCAACATACTAAAACGATCAAGTGCTAAGCTAACGAAATGGGTCATGTCAATCACATCAATCTCCTAATGATGTGATCCCATTAATCAAATGACAACACATGTCTATGGTTAGGAAACATAACCATCTTCGATTAATGAGCTAGTCTAGTAGAGGCATACTAGTGACTATCTGCTTGTCTATGTATTCACACATGTATTATGTTTCGGTTAATACAATTCTAGCATGAATAATAAACATTTATCATGATATAAGGAAATAAATAATAACTTTATTATTGCCTCTAGGGCATATTTCCTTCAGCCTCCCACTTGCACTAGAGTCAATAATCTAGATTACACAAGAATGATTCTAACACCCATGGAGTCTTGGTGCTGATCATGTTTTGCTCGTGGAAGAGGCTTAGTCAACGGGTCTGCAACATTCAGATCCGTATGTATTTTGCAAATCTCTATGTCTCCCACTTGGACTTGGTCCCGAATGGAATTGAAGCGTCTCTTGATATGCTTGGTCCTCTTGTGAAATCTGGATTCCTTTGCCAAGGCAATTGCACCAAGATTGTCACGAAGATCTTCATCGGTCCCGATGCACTAGGTATGACACCTAGATCGGAAATGAACTCTTTCATCCAGACTCCTTCATTCGCTGCTTCCAAGCAGCTATGTACTCCGCTTCACATGTAGATCCCGCCACGACGCTTTGTTTAGAACTGCACCAACCGACAGCTCCACCATTTAATAAAAATACGATCCGGTTTGCGATTTAGAATCGTCCGGATCGGTGTCAAAGCTTGCATCGACGTAACCATTTACGACTAGCTCTTTGTCACCTCCATATACGAGAAACATATCCTTAGTCCTTTTCGTATTTCAGGATGTTCTTGACCGCTGTCCAATGATCCACTCTGGATTACTTTGGTACCTTCCTGCCAAGCTTACAGCTAAGCATACGTCAGTCTGGTACACAACATTGCATACATGATAGAGCCTATGGCTGAAGCATAGGAACATCTTTCATTTTCTCTCTATCTTCTGCTTGTGGTCGGGCATTGAGTCCGACTCAATCTTACACCTTGTAATCTGGTAAAAACCTTTCTTTGCCTGATCCATTTTGAACTTCTTCAAAACTTTATCAAGGTATGTGCTTTGTGAAAGTCCAATTAAGCGCCTTGATCTATCTCTATAGATCTTGATGCCCAATATGTAAGCAGCTTCACCGAGGTCTTTCATTGAAAAACTTTTATTCAAGTATCCTTTTATGCTATCCAGAAATTCTATATCATTTCCAATCAACAATATGTCATTCCACATATAATATCGAAATGCTACTGAGCTCCCACTCACTTTCTTGTAAATACGGGCTTCTCCAAAAGTCTCAGATAAAACCATATGCTTTGATCACACTATCAAAGCGCTTATTCCAACTCCGAGAGGCTTGCACCGCACCATAAATTGATCGTTGGAGCTTGCACACTTTGTTAGCACCCTTTGGATCAACAAAACCTTCTGGTTGCATCATATACAACTCTTCTTCTAGAAATCCATTCAAGAATGCAGTTTTTACATCCATTTGCCAAATTTCATAATCATAAAATGCGGCAATTGCTAACATGATTCGGACAGACTTAAGCATCGCTACGGGTGAGAAAGTCTCATCGTAGTCAACCCCTTGAACTTGTCGAAAACCTTTTGCAACAAGTCGAGCTTTGTAGACAGTTACATTACCATCGGCGTCAGTCTTCTTCTTAAAGATCCATTTATTCTCAATAGCTTGCCGATCATCGGGCAAGTCTACCAAAGTCCATACTTTGTTCTCATACATGGATCCCATCTCAGATTTCATGGCTTCAAGCCATTTTGTGGAATCTGGGCTCACCATCGCTTCTTCATAGTTCGTAGGTTCACCATGATCTAGTAGCATGACTTCCAGAATAGGATTACCGTACCACTCTGGTGCGGATTTTATTCTGGTTGATCTACGAAGTTCAGTGACAACTTGATCTGAAGTTTCATGATCATTATCATTATCTTCCTCGCTAACTGGTGTAGTTGTTACAGAAACTGATTTCTGTGATGAACTGCTTTCCAATAAGGGAGCTGGTACTATTACCTCATCAAGTTCCACTTTCCTCCCACTCACTTCTTTCGAGAGAAACTCCTTCTCTAGAAAGGATCCATTCTTAGCAAGGAATGTTTTGCCTTCGGATCTGTGATCGAAGGTATACCCAATTGTCTCCTTTGGGTATCCTATGAAGACACATTTTTCCGATTTGGGTTCAAGCTTATCAGGTTGAAGTTTTTTCACATAAGCATCGCAACCCCAAACTTTCAGAAACGACAACTTTGGTTTCTTGCTAAACCATAGTTCATAAGGCGTCGTCTCAACGGATTTTGACGGTGTCCTATTTAACGTGAATGCGGCCGTCTCTAAATCATAACCCCAAAACGATAGCGGTAAATCGGAAATAGACATCATAGATCGCACCATATCTAGTAAAGTACGACACGACGCTCGACACACCATTACGCTGTGGTGTTCCTGGTGGCGTGAGTTGCTAAACTATTCCGCATTGCTTCAAATGTAGACCAAACTCGTAACTCAAATATTCTCCTCCACGATCAGATCGTAGAAACTTTATTTTCTTGTTACGATGATTTTCAACTTCATTCTGAAATTCTTTGAACTTTTCAAATGTTTCAGATTTATGCTTCATCAAGTAGATATACCCGTATCGCTTAAATCATCTGTGAAGGTGAGAAAATAACGATATCCGCCACGAGCTTCAACATTCATCGGACCACATACATCTGTATGTATGATTTCCAATAAGTCTGTTGCTCTCTCCATACAACCGGAGAACGGTGTTTTAGTCATCTTGCCCATGAGGCACGGTTCGCAAGTACCAAGTGATTCATAATCAAGTGATTCCAAAAGTCCATCTGTATGGAGTTTCTTCATGCGTTTTATACCGATATGACCTAAACGGCAGTGCCACAAATATAGCATCACGTCTTGACCACATCACATCACAACATGCCCTGCAAAAACAAGTTAGACGTCCTCTACTTTGTTGTTGCAAGTTTTACGTGGCTGCTACGGGCTGAGCAAGAACCGTTCTTACCTACGCATCAAAACCACAACGATAGTTTGTCAAGTTGGTGCTGTTTTAACCTTCGCAAGGACCGGGCGAGCTACACTCGGTTCAACTAAAGTGAGAGAGACAGACACCCGCCGGTCACCTTTAAGCAACTAGTGCTCGGAGCGGTGAAACCAGTCTCGCGTAAGCGTACGCGTAATGTCGGTCCGGGTCGCTTCATCTCACAATACCGCTGAACCAAAGTATGACATGCTGGTAAGCAGTATGACTTATATCTCCCACAACTCACTTGTGTTCTACTCGTGCATATGACATCAACGCATAAAACCAGGCTCGGATGCCACTGTTGGGGAACGTAGTAATTTCAAAATTTTTCCCTCGCACACGCAAGACCATGGTGATGGCATAGCAACGAGAGGAGAGTGTGTCTGTCCACGCACCCTCGTGAGACCGAAAGCGAAGCGTTATAACAAGGCGGTTGATGTAGTCGACGCCTTCACGATCCGACCGATCCAAGCACCGAACGTACGGCACCTCCGAGTTCGGCCACGTTCAGCTCGATGACGATCCCCGGACTCCGATCCAGCAAAGTGTCGGGGATGAGTTCCGTCAGCACGACGGCGTGGTGACGATGATGATGCTCCACCGACGCAGGGCTTCGCCTAAGCTCCGCGACGATATGACTTCTCCGGCGCAGGGCTTCGCCTAAGCTCCGCGACGATATGACCGAAGTGGAATATGGTGGAAGGGGGCACCGCACACGGCTAAGGAACGATCCGTAGATCAACTTGTGTGTTCTAGGGTGCCCCCCTGCCCCCGTATATAAAGGAGCCAAGGGGGAGGGGGCCGGCCGGCCAAGAGGAGGCGCGCCAGGGAGTCCTACTCCCTCCGGGAGTAGGATTCCCCCTCCAATCCTAGTTGGAATAGGATTCACCGGAGGGGGAAAGAGAGAGAGGGGGCCGGCCCACCTTTCCTAGTCCTAGTAGGACTAGGGGAAGGGGGGAGGCGCGCGGCCACCTAGGGCTGGTCCTTTCTCCTTTCCACCAAGGCCCACTATGGCCCATATAGTTCCCGGGGGGTTCCGGTAACCTCCCTGCATCTCGAGAAATTCGATTTCACTCGGAACATTTCCGATGTCCAAATGTAGGCTTCCAATATATCAATCTTTATGTCTCGACCATTTCGAGACTCCTCGTCATGTCCGTGATCACATCCGGGACTCCGAACAACCTTCGGTACATCAATACTTATAAACTCATAATGAATCATCATCGAACGTTAGCGTGCGGACCCTACGGGTTCGAGAACTATGTAGACATGACCTAGAACCATTCTCGGTCAATAACCAATAGCGGAACCTGGATGCCCATATTGGTTCCTACATATTCTACGAAGATCTTTATCGGTCAAACCGCATAACGTTATACATTGTTCCTTTTGTCATCGGTATGTTACTTACCCGAGATTCGATCGTCGGTATCCAATACCTAGTTCAATCTCGTTACCGGTAAGTCTCTTTACTCGTTTCGTAATACATCATCACACAACTAACTCATTAATTGCAATGCTTGCAAGGCTTATGTGATGTGTATTACCGAGAAGGCCCAGAGATACCTCTCCGACAATCGGAGTGACAAAACCTAATCTCGATTCATGCCAACTCAACATATACTTTTGGAGACACCTGTAGAGTACCTTTATAATCACCCATTTACGTTGTGACGTTTGGTAGCACACAAAGTGTTCCTCCGTAAACGGAGTTGCATAATCTCATAGTTGCAGGAATTTCAGATAAGTCATGAAGAAAGCATAAGCAACATACTAAAACGATCAAGTGCTAAGCTAACGAAATGGGTCATGTCAATCACATCATTCTCCTAATGATGTGATCCCATTAATCAAATGACAACACATGTCTATGGTTAGGAAACATAACCATCTTCGATTAATGAGCTAGTCTAGTAGAGGCATACTAGTGACTATCTGTTTGTCTATGTATTCACACATGTATTATGTTTCCGGTTAATACAATTCTAGCATGAATAATAAACATTTATCATGATATAAGGAAATAAATAATAACTTTATTATTGCCTCTAGGGCATATTTCTTTCACCACCGGCGCGCCGTTGGTGGACTCCAATCGCTGCTGCTGGCGGCGCTCGAAATACGCTGCCCAGGCCGCGTGGTTGTCGGCAGCTTACTGGGGGAGGGAGAGTTGGGCGTCGGTGAGGGACGAGCGCACGATCTCGACCTCCTCGGCGAAGTACTTCGCTTCGCCACGACGTCGGGCAACGGGGGAATGGGTACTCCCCCGACGCTGAGCCTCCACCCTGATGGCTCGACGCGCATGTCCGGCGACGCCGGGATGTTCGCCTGGAACAAGAGCCAGGACTCCTGTTCGCGGAGCGAACGGCGGCCGAAGCCGTTGGCCGCCGCCTCGTCTCCGGGGAAGCGTTCTGCCATGGCGACGGCGGGGCGGGGTGGGCTCGGGAGAGGTAGAGGGAGGGGCCGGAAGGCGGCGCTCGGGAGAGGCAGGGGGAGGGAGGGGTTGGACGATGGCGAGGGGGGACTGGTCTGGGCACAGGCGAGTGGAGGCCGCTGGCTTTTATAGCCGGGCCGCGCCCGTGTGTACGCGTGCGAGGGAAGGGAGGCGTCGGCGCGCCGCCCCGTGAAGCGCCGCCCGTGAATCAATGGCAAGGCTGACCGGCGGCAGCCTTGCCATTGATTCCCTGCGGGAACCGAGGCCGTTGGGGGAAGACGAGGCGCCGAGTCGCTGACGCGGCTGGCCCGCGTCTTTTTCGCGCCAAAACAGCTCGCCCCGGCGCCCAGGCGCCCCAGCCTTGCCGGTTCGGGCTGGGTCCGCCGGCGCTGTTTTCGGCCCAAGCCGGCGAAAATCGGGCTCCTGGGGGCGCGACTGGGCCGTTTTTCCGGCGCCGGCGTGAAAAAATCGCCTGGGGAGGCCTTCCTGGGGGCGCGGCTGGAGATGCCCTCAAAAGGCTGATGACTTGAGAGGGATGGAAGAGTGCTCGGTTATAATGTATCTAAATATGATTCTGGGAAACTGCCCACAGAATTGTTTGCCCACAGAATCGTCTATCCAGTTCTTTTCTATAATTCTAGCCTGTAATTGTTGTATGAGTCGTGGGCTGAAATGTCTGTAATGTCCCTGAACTAAAATTGTCTGTTGAATTACATACATCCATCCATCTATCCAACAGCACCCATCATTATTGACAATAGCATATTCATCTAGCAAAATCATCAATCAATCCATCCATCCATCTAGCAAAATCATCAATCAATCCATCCATCCATCTAGCAAATTTATCCATCAATCCATCCATCTATCAAACATAAATCCATGCATCTGTCCAACATCAGCATACACAAAGGCCGGATCGGCCCGACGGCGGCGCAGAGGCAGAGGAGGGCCAGAGGGCCGGCGGGAGGTGTCGGCGTCCAGAGGCAGAGGAGGGCCAGAGGGCGGCCAGAGAGGGAGGGGCGGCGGGCCGCGGCAGGAAGGGTCGAGGCAGACAACGGGAGGCGTCGTTGTCCAGGCCACTGGGGGCGAAGCGGCGAGGCAGGGCCGGGAGGCCGAATCGGCGCGGCGGCGGCGCGGCTGCCTTGTGGAACCCTAGCGCTCGAAGGGGATCGAGTGAGGACCGAGGGGAACGAGTCGTGCGACTCGTTTTTTGCTCTACGAGTTGTGGAGGATGGCTAGTGGCATTTTGGCCGTAAAATGCCGCTCAAACAAGGGTAGTCTGATAAGTCCAACCGTTTTGTTTTGCGGGATGTCGTAGAATTGCCAGAATCATGGTGGGATGGTACTTTTCGATTGCACTGGTGATTGTGGCGATTCTGAGATCATTCCTGGGGCAACAACAAGTTTTTTGTGATTGTGATTCTCCGGACAGTAACTCTTCAGAATTGGGTCAAAAGAACTGAGTCTAAGTGCACGTCATGGATGCGGCCAGAGCGGGCCAGATCAGGCGCGTGAGTGGGTGGAAATCGTGGGATGTGTGCCCTGACGTGGCCATGGGTATGAAGCCTCTCCCATGTCCGTTGTAATGGTTGTGTCCTGAGTTTGTGCTCAAACGAAATTGTTGTCACTGCAGCAGACATTCGTCGCCGAAAAACATCATGTGTCCCTCATTTCTTCTTCCTCGGAGCATGCCAGAAAGACGGTAGGAGAGAGATGCTGTGAGCTAGGGCCAGCTAGGGTTCGGCTAGACCCCAACAATTGGTATTAGAGCCGGTTCGTCACGGGTTCGCTCCCCTCGCTGGAGGTGCAGTGGTGGTGGCCGGTGGCGTGACGGTGTTGAGTGGCGGCGGTGCGGTGAGGTCATCGGGCCGTGTGTACGCTTGTGCGTGGTCGCCAATGGTGGCGCTGCGAGAGTGGATCATGTGTCGGTCCTGCCGGGCGTGATGCGTTCAGCGGCATTGTATCGCCGGAGAAGTGGCGTATGTCGCCGGAGAGAAAGAAGCAGGCACAATGGCGACCAGCGTCGGCGCGTCAGGTGCAGCCGTGGCGACGACTATCATAGGAGCAGCAGCGTCAACTCCAGGGACGGCGAGTGTGTGGCGGCCCCAGAAGCCGAAGAAGGCGGAGGGCAAGGAGAAGACACTCCTTGCCGACGTTGACGACGTCCGGCCGGCCCCCCTGTAGTCATGGCTTAGGGGGCGAGTGTTGGAAATAAGCCATGACGCGGCCGTGGTGACGGACGTGAGTGCGGCTAGGCCGAGTCCATGCCGGGGTGCGTGCATTTTCTGGACATTATCTGACCATTATCGGAAACATGTATGGGGCGTGTCTAGGTAGTGTCTGGGGTAAAATCCGAGAGTGTGTGTGCGCGGGTGTACATGTGTGTGTGCACCCGACGCGCAGATGTAGGGCTAGGCCGTTGGCGAACGAGGAGGGGTGACCGCGTTGTTCCGTTGTGGGCTCGCCATGACCCGGGTGTGTACGTGCGCATCGAGCGGGAGTGGGTGGAAACGTGGGGTGCTTGCCCTGGCGTGGCCCTGGATATGAAGCCTCTCCCGTGTCCGTTGTAAGAGCAACTCTAGCAAACCCCGCATCTGTCCGACCCGCAAAATGTGTTCGCAGTTCGCGGAAAATCGCCTTTGCGGGTCGGCGCGCACGGCCGCTGATGCAGACCTCGCATAATGGACCCGTAAAAAAGCATATTCGCGAAATATGCTTTTTTACGGATCGGCTTTGCAGGGTCTGATCTGGCGCAGCTCCTTCCGGCCCGGAAAACCTGAATTTGCACCTTATTTGATCCAACATAATGCATTTCTTTGCTTTTTCAACAAATTAGATACATAAAACATCACCAAATATTTGTTAGAATAGCAACACCAAAGAAATAAGAACCACAAGTATGCATTTTAGAAGATTTCCAGCTTCCATAACTGCTCTCACTAGTTGAAGAAATATCTTCTCCATGCACTCATTGTTGATCTGCGGATTCTTGATCTTGCATTCTTCATTCTTCATCTTTGGTTCTGAAGAAGTAGACGTTGCTTCCACTCTAGTTGCACATGCAACCGCATCATTGTTTTCTATTCTACTAAGGAGTGCATCAACATCTATTAACTTTCTTTCTATCAATAAATCAATGTATTGGCCTTCCCAAAACCAAAATGAGCATCCATCTTCCTACACAAAAGAATGACCATGTTCGGAATGACGATCCGCAATTGAACCAAAGAATGTGCTATCAAAACGAGCTACCGCAAGTGCACGTACCCTGTCGTTTTCGCATTTGAAGAACACCCATCCGGGGTGCTTCGGCGTGGCCTAAGTAAGCCGCAACATTGTCTGCGTGCAATCCTCGCACTGTATGAGCGGCAACGGCGAGCCACAGAACCGCTGCACGAGCGCCGAGCCCGGTGGACAGCCGGACGAATCCATGGCCGCAAATCTTCGGTGGCGCCGGGAGGACGAACCTGTCCCTGCATGCGGTGATGCGCCCTTGCCGGGGCTATGGGAGATGCTCCCCGACCACTCCATCGCTTCGAGCAGCCATCGGTGGCCGACAAAGCCAAATCCGGCGGCCACGCGATGAAGGTCCGCACATCCGCAAATCCGGCGGCCCGCCGACGCAGGGGAGGGAGAGGGGAGGCCTCGTGCGTGCGGCGGCCTTTCGGCGAGCTCCTGCGGCTGCTTTCACCGAAATCTTGGGCGGCGGGGTGGCGGCGGCGCGAGGGGGGAGAGGGGAGATGGTTGGCGGGGAAAAGCTCGGGCTGAAATGTCCCCCCACCAACCGCTTCCGCTTATATGCAGGGCAACGCAACGGCGAGGGGGAAACCCGCGATTGCGCGAGTTGGGCCGAGATTTTGCCGCGCCCCACAAATTGTTTTGCGGGACGGGACGGGATGCGGGGTCTGATCGGGCAGGTTTTCCCGCCCCGACCCGCATTTTGGCGGTTATTTTCCGGGTTGGGGCGGGATGCGGGGTCTGCTAGAGTTGCTCTAATGGCCTTGGCCTGAGTTTGTGGTCAAAGGAAAATTGTTGTCAGTGCAGCTGGCGTTCATCGCCGAAAAAGACCCTGTGTCCCTCTCTTCTTTCTCGGTTCATGCCAGAGAGACCGCGAGAGAGAGGGGTGAGCTATGGCCAGCTAGGGTTCGGCTAGACCCCAAGTCCCCAACAGAAGAGGGAGGAGGCGATGCCGGCCAAATACCTGCAGGCGTTGGGAGAGGAGAGGCGACCGGAGCTGCACCGGCTCGACTGCGCGTGCCTCATCCTCACCGGCAACGTGCCCTGCAGCCTCCGCATCAGCCGCACCCTCGCCATTTCCGTCCCCAAGGTCTACAAGTCCCTCTCCGTCCTGCTCGTGTGCAGGGGTCTGTTTCCACTTTGTTAGACTTTGTAACGTAGCCCAACTGTGTAATATGTATATTGTGTATCATTATAAATATATGTGATAGGCCACCCCTAGAGGGTCGAGCCAGTTCCCATAAATCCTACGTCTAATATGGTATCAGCCTAAACCTAGGACCTAATCCACCTCCACCCCAGCCGCCGCCGTCGCCGTGCCCCAAACCCTAGGGCCGCCGCCGCCGCTGCCATGACTGCTTCCGCCTCTAGCTCCGCCAGCTCCGGGACCATACCCGCATCGCTGGCCGCCCTACTGAATCTTCCTCCCCGCGCTGGTGCCTCACCGACGCCGCACTTCTTCGGCACCACGGCGGTGGGCTCGCTGTTTTCCGCCCCGATCCCGCCGTCTCCTGCGCCGTCGACAGTGGCGGCCTCCACCGCCGCGATGTTCGCGCCACCGACGGCTACCGCTGGCTCGTCCCCAACACTCGCCATCATGCCGGCGGCCTCGGGGGGATCCGACGATCAGCGTGCGGGTGTGACACCCACAACCCCGGCGGTCTCCGCGGTAGCTGCCACCGACGCCGCGATGATCTCCGGGCCGTTCCACTTCGACAACCTCATCACGACTCATCTCACGCCAGAAAACTATTTGTTTTGGCACACCAAGGTTCTACCGCTGCTCCGCAGCCGCTCCCTCCTTGGCTATGTCGATGGCTCTCTGTCGTGTCCGCCGCAGGTCCTTCACACCATCCACGGCCCGGCCATCAACCCGGCGCACCGTCTGTGGGTGCAACAGGACCAAGCGATCCTCTCCGCCATCCAGGGTTCCCTTGGAGACGGGGTCGCTGGTCTGTGTCTCTTTGCTGCCTCCTCCTTGGATGCGTGGATGACTCTGGAACATGCGTTTGCCCAGACCTCCACCGCTCACTCGATGGCTCTTCGCAGCAAGCTTGATGATGTCAAGAAACTGGACTCCTCGGCCACAACCTACTTCAACAAACTCAAGGTCTTGGCGGATACATTGACCTCTATCGGTCGACCATTGAGTGATTAGGAGTTCGCCGGCTATGTTATTAAGGGCCTTGATGCTGACTACGACAACCTTGCCGAGGCCGTCCACAATGCCAAGCCGCCGCTTCCGCCGCACGAGCTCTTCTCCCGGCTGCTCTTCACCGAGCAACACATCGAAGCTCGCCGCTCCACCAACTCCATCGCCGACCAGCCCGCGGCCTTCTGGGCCTCGCGTGGCCAGTGCCCCCCTGCATCTTCGCCGCCTGCCCGCGTCACCACCCCGCCAGCGCCACCTCGGCGGAGGCCTCAGACGCTGTCGCTTTGTCGGGCGTGAGAGGCATGTCGCCTCCAAGTGCCACAAGAGGTTTCAGCGGAGCTTCCTGGGTATTGGTAACGATGGAAAAGGTAATGAGCGACAGTTTGCCATGGCGGATTTTGGCCCTCATGCTGCTCATGTTGCCGCCAAGAGCAAGGATACACGCGTCGACCCCGGCTATACACCGTCATATCCGATTGATCCTCCGTGGTATATGGACACTGGCGCCACGAATCATATGACGAACGAGCTCACCAAGCTGTCCACCCATCAGCCATATTACGGTCACGACAAGGTTCACACCGCCAACGGTGTAGGTATGCCCATCTCTCATGTTGGTCAAGCATCTCTCTTAACTAGTCATCCATCTAGGCAGCTTCATCTTCGTAATATTTTACGGGTCCCCTCGGTGACTCTTAATCTGTTATCTGTTCCAAAGCTCACTCTTGATAACAATGTCCTATGTGAATTTCACCCGTTTGATCTTTTTGTTAAGGACCCAGCCACCTGGGAAATTCTGCTTAGTGGTCGTCTCAGCCATGGCTTATACCGCTTGGAGGATCCATCCGCCCCGCGCGTCTTCAGTGGTGTTCGTGTGTCGCCGTCCCAATGGCACTACCGCCTCGGCCACCCTGCCACTCCCATAGTTCGTCATATACTTCACCGTCATGAGTTTCCTATTGAGTCTAGCAATAAGGAGATGTCCGTGTGTGATGCCTGTCAACAAGGCAAAAGTCATCAGTTACCATTTGTTTCTTCTACTCGTCAAGTATCGAGTCCTCTTGAACTTGTGTTCTCTGATGTGTGGGGTCTCGCTCAAACTTCTGTGAGTGGTCACAACTATTATGTTAGCTTTATTGGTGCCTATAGTCGCTTTACCTGGCTTTATCTTCTTAAGCGCAAATCTGATGTGTTTGATATATTCATTCAGTTTCAAGTGCATGTAGAACGTCTTCTCAAGCATAAGATTATTCATGTTCAGTCTGATTGGGGGGGGGGGCGAATATCGCAACCTCAATGCTTTCTTTAATAAGCTTGGGATCTCTCGTCGTTTTTCATGTCCTCATACACATCAGCAGAACGGCGCTGTTGAGCGCAAGCATCGACATATAGTTGAGACCGGACTCACAGTCCTGGCTCATGCGTCTGTACCTTTTTGTTTTTGGAGTGATGCCTTTGCCACAACATGTTTTCTTATTAACCGACTACCTACGCGTGTCATTAATATGAAAACTCCTATTGAGCTCCTTCTACATGAAATTCTTGATTATACCTTCTTTAAGGTGTTCGGGTGTGCTTGTTGGCCCCATCTTCGTCCATATAATTCTAGAAAACTTGAATTTCGGTCTAAGAAATGTGTGTTTCTAGGTTATAGTTCTCTTCATAAAGGCTACAAGTGACTTCATGTGCCAACAAATCGTGTCTATATATCCCGTGATGTTGTCTTTGATGAGAACGTCTTCCCCTTTTCCTCCATGCCGCAACAACCTGCCACACCACCATCTATGCATTCATCTCTTATGCTTGGCCAATTTGAAGATGTTGCATATTCGCCTGTGTTGTTACCTAAGCATGGTGCAGGTATTGGACGGGGTGCTCGCCTGGAACTTCTTCCGGATACACCTTCGGTCGCGCATGTTGACCGGTCAGTGCACATGCATGCACTCGTCGCCGACCCCGCCTCTGGCGCCGTGCCCGTCCATGCAACTGGACCGACGCTGGTCTCCGACACTGGGCTGGTGTCATCCGAGGCGCAGCCCACGACAGCTGAGGCACGACCCACGACCCCGACGCTCTCCCCTGGGCGGCTCGAGCGGTCCCCGTCCCCGCCTCCATGCCCGGACTCGCTTCCATCGTCGCCTTCGTCAACCGCCCGTATGTCCCTGCCGCCCCTTTCACCTGGGTCGGCTGGGCCTACCGTCGACTCGCCTGGGCTCCCGTCGCCCGCTCTGCCGTCATCATCTCCCGTGTTGGCGCCGCCAGCTCCTGTTCTCGCTGCACCGCAACGACCGCATACTCGCAGCCGCAACGGTATTGTCCAACCCAAGCAGTGTCATGATGGTACTGTCACATATTTGGCTACCTGTCTTGCTCATTCTGTTGCAGATCCCACTGATGAACCACGCCACTATGAGGTTGCTATGAGTATCCCTCACTGGCGGGCAGCTATGGAGCAAGAGTACCAGGCTCTTCTGCATAATGAGACATGGACATTGGTTCCTCCTCCGCCTCGCGTCAACATCATTGATTCGAAGTGGGTTTTCAAAGTCAAGAGACATGCGGACGGGTCTATTGAGCGCTACAAGGCGCGTCTCGTGGCTAGAGGGTTTAAACAGCGACAGGGTCTGGATTACGAGGACATATTCAGCCCGGTTGTTAAGCCTACTACCATCCGGCTTCTTTTGTCTCTTGCAGTCTCTCGTGGTTGGTCTCTTCGACAGCTTGATGTGCAGAATGCTTTTCTCCATGGGTTGCTTGAAGAGGAGGTTTACATGCGGCAGCCACCAGGGTTTGTTGACCCAGATCAGCCTCATCATCTCTGTCGTCTGACGAAGGCGCTCTACGGACTGAAACAGGCGCCTCGTGCCTGGCATGCTCGTCTTGCTTCGGCCCTTCGTACTCATGGATTCGTTCCCGTCGACAGCTGACAGTTCGCTGTTCTTATTTCAGCGCCCCAATCTGACTGTGTGTTTGCTTGTGTACGTGGATGATATTATTCTGGTCAGTTCTTCTGCCACGGCTGCTGATGCTCTTGTGAATGCTCTTGGCCGAGATTTCGCGGTTAAAGACTTGGGACAGCTACACTTCTTTCTGGGCATTGAGGTTGCACATCAGTCTCGTGGCAGCTTGGCTCTCACCCAGAAAAAGTACTCCCTTGATCTCTTGCGCCGTGCTGATATGCTCAAGTGTAAGCCGTCACCCACGCCCATGTTCTCTACGGACAAGCTCTCGGCCACTGCTGGTTCTCCTCTTTCTTCTACGGATGCTACGGAGTATCGGAGTATTGTTGGTGGCTTGCAGTATCTGACTATCATCCGTCCTGATCTTTCATTTGCGGTTAACAGGGTATGTCAGTATCTTCATGCTCCTACAAATGTGCACTGGTCTGCTGTGAAGCGCATTCTTCGTTATGTGCGTCTCACTGTCTCCTATGGCCTTCATCTGCGACCTAGTTCCTCTACTGTTCTCTCTGCATTCTCAGATGCTGATTGGGCTGGGTGTCCGGATGACAGGCGATCCACGGGGAGACATGTTGTATTTCTGGGTCCTAATTTGATCGCCTGGAGTGCACGCAAGCAAGCTACTGTTTCTCGCAGCAACACAGAGGCTGAGTACAAAGCAGTTGCGAATGCGACTGCTGAGCTTATCTGGATTGAGTCGTTGCTTCGAGAACTGGGAATCTCTCAGTCACATCCTCCAGTTCTTTAGTGTGACAACATCGATGCCACGTTTCTTTCGACAAACCCGGTGCTCCATGCACGAACCAAGCACATTGAGATTGACTATCATTTTATGAGGGAACGTGTTGCACAGAAGCTACTACAGATCAAGTTTATCTCCTTAAAGGATCAACTTGCCGACATCTTCACCAAGCCTCTACCTTCTCCCATGTTTGAGGTCTGTAGGCGCAATCTCAACCTCCTAAATGCGTCAGGAGTGAGTTGAGATTGAGGGAGGGTGTTAGACTTTGTAACGTAGCCCAACTGTGTAATATGTATATTGTGTATCATTATAAATATATGTGATAAGCCACCTCTAGAGGGTCGAGCCAGTTCCCATAAATCCTATGTCTAATACACTTACAGCAATTTATTTCCAGGGAACCAACTGAACTCCGATTAACCAAACAAGTTCTGGTTCGTCCCATTATTTGTGATTTGCAGATATAGCGAGGCAAATCCAAGCTCCAAGTAAATTACTCCCGGGCCGCGCCCTTTGCGTGATTCTTCTTGCTTAACCTGCCATTGCCATTGTACAACTGAGTGTACATTACTCAAGCCAATCGATGCTGCAGTACGAATGCTAAAAAATCAGTTAATATGGTTGTGCGTTCGGTGCTGGAACATAAAGTGGTTGTTTGGATAGGGGGGATTAACGTTGGATTTTCATAAAACAAGTTTTCAGCTGATTTTTAGTAAAATGGGTATTACTCATTTTTCTGGGCAAACCCTGTTTAAGAAAAACTTTGTTTGGGCTACGAGAGGGTGAAACCAGCGAGCGCAGTTCCTTGTTTGTTTTGGAGACCGATTCAGCTGATGAGTTTGTTGAGGAAGGAGCGGAGAGAGAAAGAAATCTGGTACGTCAAGTTTTCTTTAATCCCGTTTTCACAAAAACAAGTAATACTTGTTTTTGATAAAAACACAGTTTTCCGGCTTTGTGAAAACAGAATTATCCTTATTCACGTTTTTGTTGGAGGGCCCAAACAAGGTTTTGATCTGTTAGGCGGTTACACGGGTTCACGGAAAACCTGTTCGGCTAATCCTACGTATCCAAACAAGGCCCAGTCTGGATAGTCACTGGAGTATAAATTGGTTGATATAAAATGTATTTTTTTTTACTAGTTAGTAATAGCCCATGTCAACTGGCCCATGTACGAGCAAAAGGCCACAAACCCATCTTGGCATCTTCGGCATTATCACGAACACGGCCATCTGCTCGGGGCTCGGCTGCTTCACGTCTCTTTCCCCACGCTCGCTGCTTAGATATTTTTTTCAAACTATGATGATTTTTATAGCAAATTCGGAAACTATACATCCTAATGGAGAAAAATCAAAAGTATCACCCCGTCGGCCTCCTGTTGGCCGAAAAGGGACTTTTCGGCCTACCGTTGGCCAAAGGTACTTTTCGGCCAACCGTTGGCCAAAAAGTACTTTTCGGCCAACAGTTGGCCAAAGAGTCCCTCTTCAATCCTCTACTTTTTTAAAAATTCATATCAAATAGGATTTTTAGTATTTTAATTTGATTCTTTTTGCATTAGATTAGAAATTTTATGAAGTTTCTGTAGATATCAGGTTTGACTAGATTTGAAACTTTGAATTTGAATTTTTATGAATTTTCTCAAATCACTAAATTGCCTATAATTTGAGCTAGGAGTATTATTTTTAGATGATTCTTTTTGCTACTGGTTCTTTGTGACTTTGTTTATCAGTAGTAATTAATTGGTGAATTTTAGGATTATTTAAAATTAGGTTTTTATGAAAACAGTTCTATTTTAGTGTTTTATAGGTTTTATGCGATTTCTTTTAATTTTAATTGCTTTAAAAAATTCTTTAGTTTTTTTGACATATTCTTTTTGTTTCTGTTTAGTTATCAGTAGCTATTTTATTTGTAGTATTTTATTTGTATTTTATTTCTTTTATCCTACTAGAAAACTTGTTTTGAGCTTCATAGGAGTTTATATTAAAAAGTGCCTTGTAAATCCTGTACGACCATTGACGTTTTATACATGAAAAAAAATACTTTCCCATAATCTTTTTCCCTGCATTTTCTTTGCCACCATTTTATTTCCCGCCACACTAAGGAGTGCTGCATCGACGAAGGATGACGATGATGCCTTCATGTGGAGTGTGAAACACTGTGTGAGAGAAGTCATAAGTGTGAAACACTCTCCGATGATGATGACGAAGCTGCCAACACTTATGACTTCTCTCAGACAGTGCTTCACACTCCACCAGCAGCACCGACGCAGGAGACACAGACCGTGTCAGACGATGTTATCTACGATCGTGGACACCATGAGGCTCATTTTATAAGTTGAGAAGTGAAGATGGCGAGAAAGAAGATGGCGGGAGAGAATGGCGGGAAAGAAAATGGAGGGAGAGAATGGCGGGAAATAAAATGGTGGGAGAAAATGGAAGGAGAAAATGTCGTAAAAACCTAATTTTAAATAATCCTAAAATTCACCAATTAATTACTACTGATAAACAAAGTCACAAAGAACCAGTATCAAAAAGAATCATCTAAAAAGAATACTCCTAGCTCAAATTATAGGTAATTTAGTGATTTGAGAAAATTCATGAAAATTCAAATTCAAAGTTTCAAATCTAGTCAAACTTGATATCTACAGAAACGTCATAAAATTTCTAATCTAATGCAAAAAGAATCAAATTAAAATACTAAAAATCCTATTTGATATGAATTTTTTAAAAAGTAGAGGGCTGAAGAGGGACTCTTTGGCCAACTGTTGGCCGAAAAGTACTTTTTGGCCAACGGTAGGCCGAAAAGTACTTTTTGGCCAACGGTAGGCCAAAAAGTCCCTTTTCGGCCAACAGGAGGCCGACGGGGTGATAGTTTTGATTTTTCTCCATTAGGATGTATAGTTTCCGAATTTGCTATAAAAATCATCATAGTTTCAAAAGAAAATCCGCCGCTTAGGCACGGCGGCTCGCCTCTCCATCCACGCCGCCGCTCTGCCTCGACGCCGACGCCGACGCCGAGGATTCGGTGAGAAGCTCGCCACTGATCCACGCGCGCCGAGGACGGAGGTTGCGAGGGGGAACCAGGGCGCATCTGAAACGTCCGTTTTCGTCTCCTCGCCACTGGCCGGTCGCCGGTGGTCGTCGATGTCAGCCGGCCGGCTGGCCATCGACTGGTCACTGGCCGTGAAGGAAATATGCCCTAGAGGCAATAATAAAGTTATTATTTATTTCCTTATATCATGATAAATGTTTATTATTCATGCTAGAATTGTATTAACCGGAAACATAATACATGTGTGAATACATAGACAAACAGAGTGTCACTAGTATGCCTCTACTTGACTAGCTCGTTAATCAAAGATGGTTATGTTTCCTAACCATAGACATGAGTTGTCATTTGATTAACGGGATCACATCATTAGGAGAATGATCTGATTGACATGACCCATTCCGTTAGCCTAGCACTTGATCGCTTAGTATGTTGCTATTGCTTTCTTCATGACCTATACATGTTCCTGTAACTATGAGATTATGCAACTCCGCCACCGGAGGAACACTTTGGTACTACCAAACGTCACAACGAATCGGGTGATTATAAAGGAGTACTACAGGTGTCTCCAAAGGTACATGTTGGGTTGGCGTATTTCGAGATTAGGTTTTGTCACTCCGATTGTCGGAGAGGTATCTCTGGGCCCTCTCGGTAATACACATCACATAAGCCTTGCAAGCATTGCAACTAATAAGTTAGTTGCGAGATGATGTATTACGGAACGAGTAAAGAGACTCGCCGGTAACGAGATTGAACTAGGTATTGGATACCGACGATCAAATCTCGGGCAAGTAACATACCGATGACAAAGGGAACAAAGTATGTTGTTATGCGGTTTGATCGATAAAAGATCTTCGTAGAATATGTAGGAGCCAATATGGGCATCCAGGTTCCGCTATTGGTTATTGACCAAGAATAGTTCTAGGTCATGTCTACATAGTTCTCGAACCCGTAGGGTCCGCACGCTTAAGGTTTCGATGATGTTATATTATGAGTTTATGAGTTTTGATGTACCGAAGGAGTTCGAGTCCCGGATGAGATCGGGACATGACGAGGAGTCTCGAAATGGTCGAGACGTAAAGATCGATATATTGGACGACTATATTCGAGTTCGGAAAGGTTCCAATGATTCGGTATTTTTCGAGTACCGAGAGTTACGGGAATTCGCCGGGAGAAGTATTGGGCCTTATTGGGCCCTGCGGGAAAGAGAGGGCTGCCTAGGGCAGGCCGCGCCCAAGGCCTAGTCCGAATTGGACTAGGGGAGGCCGCACCCCTTCCTTATCTCCTACTCCTACTAGGAAAGGAGGAGTCCTACTCCCGTGGGAGTAGGACTCCCCCTGGTGCGCCTCCTCCTGGGCCGGCCACCTCCTCCCTTGCTCCTTTATATACGGGGCAGGGGGCACCCCATGGCACACAAGTTGATCTACGGATCGCTCCTTAGCCGTGTCGGTGCCCCCTCCACCATATTCCACTTCGGTCATATCGTCAGAGAGCTTAGGCGAAGCCCTGCGCCGGAGAAGTCATATCGTCGCGAGCTTAGGCGAAGCCCTGCGTCGGTGGAGCATCAACATCGCTCCACGCCGTCGTCTTGACGGAACTCATCCCGACACTTTGCTGGATCGAGTCCGGGATCGCCATCGAGCTGAACGTGTGCGAACTCGGAGGTGCCGTGACGCTCGGTGCTTGGATCGGTCGGATCGTGAAGACGTCGACTACATCAACCGCGTTGTTATAACGCTTCGCTTTCGGTCTCACGAGGGTGGACGGACATTCTCCCTCTCGTTGCTATGCCATCACCATGGTCTTGCGTGTTCGTAGGAAATTTTTGAAATTACTCGCTCCCCAACAGTGGCATCCGAGCCTGGTTTTATGCGTTGATGTCATATGCACGAGTAGAACACAAGTGAGTTGTGGGCGATATAAGTCATACTGCTTACCAGCATGTCATACTTTGGTTCAGCGGTATTGTGAGATGAAGCGCCCGGACCGACATTACGCGTACTCTTACGCGAGACTGGTTTCACCGCCCGAGCACTCGTTGCTTAAAGGTGACCGGCGGTGTCTGTCTCTCTCACTTTAGTTGAACCGAGTGTGGTTACGCCCGTCCTTGCGAAGGTTAAAACAGCACCAACTTGACAAACTATCGCTGTGGTTTTGATGCGTAGGTAAGAACGGTTCTTGCTCAGCCCGTAGCAGCCACGTAAAACTTGCAACAACAAAGTAGAGGACGTCTAACTTGTTTTTGCAGGGCATGATGTGATGTGATGTGGTCAAGACGTGATGCTATATTTTATTGTATGAGATGATCATGTTTTGTAACCGAGTTATCGGCAATCGGCAGAGCCATATGGTTGTCGCTTTATTGTATGAAATGCAACGCCATGTAATTGCTTTACTTTATCACTAAGCAGTAGCGATAGTCGAGAAGCAATAGTTGGCGAGACGACAACGATGCTACGATGGAGATCAAGGTGTCGCGCGGTGACAATGGTGATCATGACGGTGCTTGGCGATGGAGATCACAAGCACAAGATGATGATGACCATATCATATCACTTATATTGATTGCATGTGATGTTTATCCTTTATGCATCTTATCTTGCTTTGATTGACGGTAGCATTATAAGATGATCTCTCACTAAAATTATCAAGAAGTGTTCTCCTGAGTATGCACCGCTTGCCAAAGTTCGAGTACCCGGACACCACGTGATGATCGGGTGTGATAAGTTCTACGTCCATCTACAACGGGTGCAAAACAGTTGCACGCGCGAATACTCAGGTTAAACTTGACGAGCCTAGCATATAACAGATATGGCCTCGAACACGGAGACCGAAAGGTCGAGCGTGAATCATATAGTAGATATGATCAACATAGTGATGTTCACCATTGAAACTACTCCATCTCACGTGATGATCGGACATGGTTTAGTTGATTTGGATCACGTAATCACTTAGATGACTAGAGAGATGTCTGTCTAAGTGGGAGGTTTTAATATGATTAATTAAAACTTTAATTTATCATGAACTTAGTCCCGGTAGTATTTTGCAGATTATGTTGTAGATCAATAGCTCGCGTTGTTGCTTCCCTGTGTTTTTATATGTGTTCCTAGAGAAAATTGTATTGAAAATGTTAGTAGCAATATTGCGGATTGGATCCGTGATCTGAGGTTTATCCTCATTGCTGCACGTAAGAATTATGTCCTTGATGCACCGCTAGGTGACAGACCTATTGCAGGAGCGATGCGACGTTATGAACGTTTGGCTAGCTCAATATGATGACTACTTGATAGTTTAGTGCACCATGCTTAAACGGCTTAGAATCGGGACTTCAAAGACGTTTTGAACGTCATGGACCATATGAGATGTTCCAGGAGTTGAAGTTAATATTTCAAGCAAATACCGAGTTGAGAGATATGAAGTCTCAACAAGTTCTATAGCTAAAAGATGGAGGAGAATCGCTCAACTAGTGAGCATGTGCTCAGATTGTCCGGTGCTTCAATCGCTTGAATCAAGTGGGAGTTAATCTTCCAGATAAGATAGTGATTGACAGAATTCTCTAGTCACCATCACCAAGTTAGTAGAACTTCGTGATGAACTATAATATGCAAGGGATGACAAAAGTAATTCCCAAGCTCTTCGTGATGCTGAAATCGAGGAAGGTAGAAATCAAGAAAAACATCAAGTGTTGATGGTTGACAAGACCATTAGTCTCAAGGAAAATGGCAAAGGGAAGAAGGGGAACTTCAAAAGGAACGGCAAGCAAGTTGCTGCTCGAGTGAAGAAGCCCAAGTCTAGACCTAAGCCTGAGACTGAGTACTTTTGCTGCAATGGAACTGGTCACTGGAAGCGGAACTACCCCTGAATATTTGGTGGATAAGAAGGATGGCAAAGTGAACAAAGTTATATTTGATATACAGGTTATTGATGTGTGCCTTACTAGTGTTTATAGTAGCCCCTGAGTATTTGATACTCGTTCGGTTGCTAAGATTAGTAACTCGAAACAGGAGTTACAGAATAAACAGAGACTAGTTGAAGGGGAAGTGACGATGAGTGTTGGAAGTAGTTCCAAGATTGATATAATCATCATCGCACACTCCCTGTACTTTCGGGATTAGTGTGGAACCTAAATAAGTGTTATTTGGTGTTGAGCATAAATATGATTTAATCATGTTTATTGCAATACGGTTATTCATTTAAGTAAGAGAATAAATTATTGTTCTGTTTACATGAATAAAACCTTATATGGTTACACACCCAATGAAAATGGTTCATTGGATCTCGATCAAAGTGATACACATATTCATAATATTGAAACCAAAAGATGCAAAGTTAATAATGATAGTGCAACTTATTTGTGGCACTGCCGTTTAGGTCATATTGGTGTAAAGCGCATGAAGAAACTCCATGCTGATGGGATTTTGGAATCACTTGATTATGAATCACTTGATGCTTGCGAACCATGCCTTATGGGCAAGATGACTAAAGACTCTGTTCTCCGGAACAATGGAGCGAGCAAATGACTTATTGGAAATAATACATACTGATGTATGCGGTCCAATGAGTGTTAAAGCTCACGGCAAGTATCGTTATTTTCTGACCTTCACAAGATGATTTGAGCAGATATGAGTATATCTACTTAATGAAGCACAAGTCTGAAACATTTGAAAAGTTCAAATAATTTCAGAGTGAAGTGGAGAATCATCGTAATAAGAAAATAAAGTTTCTACGATCTGATCGTGGAGGAGAATATTTGAGTTACGAGTTTGGCCTTCATATAAAACAATGTGGAATAGTTTCACAGCTCACGCCACATGGAACACCATAACGTAATGGTGTGTCCGAACGTCATAACCGTACTTTATTTTGATATGGTGCGATCAATGATGTCTCTTACCGATTTACCAATATCGCTTTTGGGGTTATGCATTAGAGACAGCTGCATTCACGCTTAATAGGGCACCATCTAAATCCGTTGAGATGACACCGTATGAACTATGGTTTAACAAGAAACCTAAGCTGTCGTTTCTTAAAAGTTTGGAGTTGTGATGCTTATGTGAAAAGTTTTCAACCGATAAGCTCGAACCCAAATCGGAGAAGTGCGTCTTCATAGAATACCCAAAGGTAACTATTGGGTACACCTTCTATCACAGATCCGAAGGCAAGTTATTCGTTGCTAAGATGGATCCTTTCTAGAGAAGAAGTTTCTCTCGAAAGAAGTGAGTGGGAGGAAAGTAGAACTTGATGAGGTAATTGTACCTTCTCCCTTATTGGAAAGTAGTTCATCACAGAAATCAGTTCCGGTGATTCCTACACCAATTAGTAAGGAAGTTAATGATGATGATCATGAAACTTCAGATCAAGTTGCTACCAAACCTCGTAGATCTTCCAGAGTAAGATCCGCACCAGAGTGGTACGGTAATCATGTTCTGGAAGTCATGTTACTAGACCATGATGAACCTACGAACTATGAGGAAGCGATGATGAGCCCAGATTCCGCGAAATGGCTTGAGGCCATAAAATCCGAGATAGGATCCATGTATGAGAACAAAGTATGGACTTTGATTAACTTGCTCGATGATCAGCAAGCCATGTAGATAAATGGATCTTCAAGAGGAAGACGGACACTGATAGTGGTGTTACTATCTACAAAGCTCGACTTGTCACAAAAAGGTTTTCGACAAGTTCAAGGTGTTGACTACAATGAGATTTTCTCAACTGTAGCGATGCTTAAGTCTGTCTGAATCATGTTAGCAATTGCCACATTTTATGAAATCTGACAAATGGATGTCAAAACTACATTCTTTAATGGATTTATTAAAGAAGAGTTGTATATGATGCAACCAGAAGGTTTTGTCAATCCTAAAGGTGCTAACAAAATGTGCAAGCTCCAGCGATCTATCAATGGACTGGTGCAAGCATCTCAGAGTTGGAATATACGCTTTTGATAGTGTGATCAAAGCATATGGTTTTATACAGACTTTTGGAGAAGCCTGTATTTACAAGAAAGTGAGTGGGAGCACTACAGCATTTCTGATAAGTATATGTGAATGACATATTGTTGATCGAAAATAATGTAGAATTATTCTGCAAAGCATAAAGGAGTGTTTGAAAGGAGTTTTTCAAAGAAAGACCTCGGTGAAGCTGCTTGCATATTGAGCATCAAGATCTATAGAGATAGATCAAGACGCTTGATAAGTTTTTTCAATGAGTACATACCTTGACAAGATTTTGAAGTAGTTCAAAATGGAACAGTCAAAGAAAGAGTTCTTGCCTGTGTTACAAGGTGTGAGATTGAGTAAGACTCAAAACCCGACCACGGCAGAAGTAGAAAGAGAATGAAAGTCATTCCCTATGCATCAGCCATATGTTCTATAAAGTATGTCATGCTGTATACCAGATCTATTACATACCCTACCACTAAGCTTGGCAAGGGAGTGCAATAGTGATCTAGGAGTAGATCAATGGACAGCGGTCAAAATTATCCTTAGTAGAATAAGGATATGTTTCTCGATTATGGAAGTGAAAAAGGTTCGTCGTAAAGGGTTACGCCGATGCAAGTTTTAACACTAATCTAGATGACTCGAGTCTCAATCTGGATACATATTGAAAGTGGGAGCAATTAGCTAGAGTAGCTCCGCAAGAGCATTGTAGACATAGAAATTTGCAAATACTTACGGCTCTGAATGTGATGTACCGTTGACTAAAATTATCTCACAAACAAAACATGATCACACCTTAGTACTCTTTGGGTCTTAATCACATAGCGATGTGAACTAGATTACTGACTCTAGTAAACCCTTTGGGTGTTGGTCACATGTCGATGTGAACTATGGGTGTTAACCACATATAGATGTGAACTATTGATGTTAAATCACATGGCGATGTGAACTAGATTATTGACTCTAGTGCAAGTGGGAGACTGAAGGAAATATGCCCTAGAGGCAATAATAAAGTTATTATTTATTTCCTTATATCATGATAAATGTTTATTATTCATGCTAGAATTGTATTAACCGAAAACATAATACATGTGTGAATACATAGACAAACAGAGTGTCACTAGTATGCCTCTACTTGACTAGCTCGTTAATCAAAGATGGTTATGTTTCCTAACCATAGACATGAGTTGTCATTTGATTAACGGGATCACATCATTAGGAGAATGATCTGATTGACATGACCCATTCCGTTAGCCTAGCACTTGATCGCTTAGTATGTTGCTATTGCTTTCTTCATGACCTATACATGTTCCTGTAACTATGAGATTATGCAACTCCTGCTTACGGAGGAACACTTTGGTACTACCAAACGTCACAACGTAATCGGGTGATTATAAAGGAGTACTACAGGTGTCTCCAAAGGTACATGTTGGGTTGGCGATTTCGAGATTAGGTTTTGTCACTCCGATTGTCGGAGAGGTATCTCTGGCCCTCTCGGTAATACACATCACATAAGCCTTGCAAGCATTGCAACTAATAAGTTAGTTGCGAGATGATGTATTACGGAACGAGTAAAGAGACTCGCGATAACGAGATTGAACTAGGTATTGGATACCGACGATCAAATCTCGGCAAGTAACATACCGATGACAAAGGGAACAAAGTATGTTGTTATGCGGTTTGACCGATAAAAGATCTTCGTAGAATATGTAGGAGCCAATATGGGCATCCAGGTTCCGCTATTGGTTATTGACCAAGAATAGTTCTAGGTCATGTCTACATAGTTCTCGAACCCGTAGGGTCCGCACGCTAAGGTTTCGATGATGCTTATATTATGAGTTTATGAGTTTTGATGTACCAAGGAGTTCGAGTCCCAGATGAGATCGGGGACATGACGAGGAGTCTCGAAATGGTCGAGACGTAAAGATCGATATATTGGACGACTATATTCGGAGTTCGGAAAGGTTCCAATGATTCGGTATTTTTCGAGTACCGGAGAGTTACGGAATTCGCCGGGGAGAAGTATTGGGCCTTATTGGGCCCTGCGGGAAAGAGAGAGGGGCTGCCTAGGGCAGGCCGCACGCCCCCCCAAGGCCTAGTCCGAATTGGACTAGGGGGAGGGGCCGCACCCCCTTCCTTATCTCCTACTCCTACTAGGAAAGGAGGAGTCCTACTCCCGGTGGGAGTAGGACTCCCCCCTTGGTGCGCCTCCTCCTAGGCCGGCCACCTCCTCCCTTGCTCCTTTATATACGGGGGCAGGGGGGCACCCCATGGCACACAAGTTGATCTACGGATCGTTCCTTAGCCGTGTGCGGTGCCCCCCTCCACCATATTCCACTTCGGTCATATCGTCGTAGAGCTTAGGCGAAGCCCTGCGCCGGAGAAGTCATATCGTCGCGGAGCTTAGGCGAAGCCCTGCGTCGGTGGAGCATCAACATCGTCACCACGCCGTCGTGCTGACGGAACTCATCCCCGACACTTTGCTGGATCGGAGTCCGGGGATCGCCATCGAGCTGAACGTGTGCAGAACTCGGAGGTGCCGTACGTTCGGTGCTTGGATCGGTCGGATCGTGAAGACGTACGACTACATCAACCGCGTTGTTATAACGCTTCCGCTTTCGGTCTACGAGGGTACGTGGACAGACACTCTCCCCTCTCGTTGCTATGCCATCACCATGGTCTTGCGTGTTCGTAGGAAATTTTTTGAAATTACTACGTTCCCCAACAGGCCGCCCCCCTATAAAAATTTCTGTAAGTACCATCTACCCAGCTCAAATTACAACCTGAAACCATTGAATCCCCTTTTGTAGTGTTGCCTTGCTTGTACTAGTAAATTGGGGGCAGCACGCCTGTACGAGTACTGCTGATTAGTACCTTAGTAGTTAGTAATTTAGTATGCTATTTATTGTATCTAATTGCAGATATCTTGTTGCTTGCACAATGCACCAAAGATTTGTTCTTGTGAGTAATTACTACGGGTTGCTTGACTTGGAATTGGGACTCAAAAGGATAGATTAATCAACAGATCAAGTGACCATGGTTAAAGGCAGCAGAAGCAACATCCAGTCATACTTCAAAAGACAAAGAACAGAGACAACAGCAGAAGATCCTCCAGCTGCACAATCTTTACATCTGCTTCTTGAATGGGAACAACAACAAGAAAATCAAGATGAAGAGCCTCAGACAAATAATTCTGTTCCTCTTCCTGTTGTATTCCGAGGCAAGGAATTCTTGGAGCGAGACCCCGCACTGCGACCGCAAATTTGGCAATACCCACCAAATCAGAGAGATAGTGTGTGAAGAGCATATTTGTCGTTAGGCCCCATG
This sequence comes from Aegilops longissima, assembly GCA_021605205.1. Classification (NCBI taxonomy): domain Eukaryota; kingdom Viridiplantae; phylum Streptophyta; class Magnoliopsida; order Poales; family Poaceae; genus Aegilops; species Aegilops longissima. Next base: position 717,253,302 of record CM038678.1, on the reverse strand, counting down.
CAACCAAAACTGAAACACTATAGAGCTTCTGGTAAAAAGGGCCATCAGCGTTGATCGAAAAGCTGATCTATAGTACCACTCCTTTTGTAGTTCTTAGTTGGCTCACAGAATGTCTTTGGGTTTGAAGACTGAGCGGTACAAGTAGACAAGTTGTATATTTTGGTGTAATTAGTTCTCTTATGGAGTAATGGAGTATATATTGCTAATCATACATGTATTTTGCGAGCAATATGGTAATATTAGTATAAATTTGCCTGGAGGCTCCAAGTTCTTGTCTGTTGCCGTTGGTTAATTTTTTTTTCGTCATTGGGCCCCCCAGATATTCTTGTCAAGCTCCGCCACTGGTTGCTTGATATAAAGTGTACTCCACAACAAACTCTGCTTCTGCAAAAAAAGAAAAACACCTCTGGCTCTGTTTTAGAGAATAAAAAATAAAGGAGAAAGATTGTGATGTTTTGCATAGCCTAGATGTGACAGTTGGCATTCCATAATTTAATCCAACTGAATAATGTTTTGCATAATTTAACCCACCTTAAAGAGTTGATCGACATGATTTTTTTGAAGTAGTTCATGGACAGTACATTGAATGTTAAAAATTCAGTTATGCAAGGCAAGTAAAGAAACTGGAGCATCTATCCAGCTGGAGGATCTAGCAAGTTAAAAATTCAGTTAAGCACGGTTCATGGACAGCTGGAGGGTTTGCAACTTGCTAGGAGTATCTATCCATCTATCTATCTACTGGAGCATCTATCTATATATATTGGAATATATGCATGTTCATCCAATATCAACGTGCGAAAAGGTGACGTTAACGTTAGATTGTGAGTGCAATTTGGATGCAATTTGTTCTCTTCAAAAGTACTTTTGGGTGGAGTGGTAGACAACACAAAGGTTGTTGCCGACGACTCGGGTTCGAATCTTCTCACCTCCTATAAGAATAAGACAGGGGGAGTATCCTCTCTCTCAAAAAAAAAGTATTGACAGATTTTTTTTTAGAAACAAAGTGACTGTTTTCTTTCGAGAATCTGTTTTTTACAAGAGTTTTCTTTCAAGAATCAAGTACTTTTTTTTTGAGGGGAACCAAGTTTATTCATTCATAAGCCACAGAAAGTGGAATACATCTTAGCTCATGGGGTTGGCCAAGCCACATGTGGCGCCCTTGACCTAAAGAACGAGCAAACTTGGCTATGCTATGAGCGTCGTTATTCGAGTCTCAACTTTCAAAACGAAATTACAAGTAAACATGGTAGCTCTATGAAGTATCTCTGAAATAATGGTTCCGTATTTTTCACGATTGGAATTGTGGATATCCATGACAACCTGCTTCGCATCAGATGCCAATATGAAATTGTGCACCAGCAGGTCTTCAGCCAACGCTATTCCCTCCCTACATGCAATAGCTTCCAACGTCGCCGGGTCTTGGAGTCCCCGTACAACTAGAGCCGAGCTACCCATGTAGTTACCTTGGTCATCTCGACAGACTGCAGCTACGACACCTCCCCTTGATGAGACCCCGGCGTCAACATGGATTTTGGCGTATCCTGCCGGTGGTGCCTTTTGTCATCTATTTCCCCTGGACACTGCTGCAGCGCCCACTCTTGGTGATGCACTCGGTTCCCGTAGGATCTCTAGATCTCTAATATATCTGTCGATAAACATATGTGTTGCTTGAGGGCTTTGAAAAATTCTTTCATGAATAGCTTTCCTCCTAGAGTACCAAATTGCCCAAAGTGTTACCGCAACTTTAATGAATCAAGTACTGACTGATAGCGAAATGCCCTTTTCCTTTTTCGAAATGTGCTAACAAGGCCCAGTGAAAAGCCCAGATAAATGTTGTCCTACTTCCTGTATTCATCTCGCTGCCGGCGCCGCGTACCCAGACCAAACCCTCGCAGGCTTGCCGCAACCCACTAACCGGCGCGGACGGGAGCACCCGGCGCCGGCGCTCCACGCATCTGGTAGGTCCTCTCTTCCCTCACGCCCCTCTCACGGCTAGCTAGTGCTCTAACCTCCCCTCCCCCGCACCGATCTGCAGATTAGCGGCTCGTTGCCTCCCCGGAGATGGCGACGGGATCCATGGAGACGGCCATCATGAGCGATCCAACGATCAAGCTCCCCGACGACCTCCTGGTCGAGATCATCTCGCGCGTGCCGTTCAAGTCCACCCGCTGCTGCAAGTGCGTCTCCACGCGCTGGCGGGACCTCATCTCCCACCCCGACCACCGCGACAAGCTTCCCCGGTCGACCCTCGCCGGCTTCTTCTGCAAAAACCGCGGCATGGACTGCGATCCACGTTTTCATGATGTTTACCACAGCGTCTCGGGGGATTGGTGCCCTTTTGACGATTCCCTCTCGTTCCTACCTGAATACGAGGAGCTTGATATCTTGGACTGCTGCAACGGCCTCCTCCTCTGTCTATGTTCGCAGCCTTATGCCGAGAAACCGGATTATGTGGTGTGCAATCCTGCCACTGAGAAATGGGTAACCGGATTGTGTCGTTTGCTCGCCTGGGATTCGACCCTGCCGTCTCCTCCCATTTCCATGTCTTTGAGTTGGTACCTATCAAAGGTGGACATGATTATAGGATCGAAGAGGTGGGGATCTACTCTTCCAAAGCTGGAGGTTGGACACATCAAATTGCTTGGGACGATCCAATTGAGATGCTCTACTTTTCAGGTGGCACATTTCTCAGCGGGGTGTTGTATTTACCTTCTGATAACAATTCGGTTGCAGCCATCGATGTAGAGGGAAATTGTAGGATCATTCCTCTTCCTACTTCTCATGACGCTCCTATTTTTCCTAATGTCTATGTATCACTGGGACAATTGCATCTCACAAATAGGGGTGCTTCTGAACTATCAATCTGGGTTCTTGAAGATTCTAGTAGCGAAGATTGTTGGACCTTGAAGCTCAATGTCAGCTACTTGCAACTGTTTGGAGAAGGGTATTCAAGCCACATGCCATATTGTGGTGTTATCTCAGCGCATCCAGAGCACAATATGGTATTCATAACCATAGGATTGAGATTGGGGTTCCAAGAGCTTGTGAAATTATTTTCATACGACGTGGATTCTAGGGAGCTGTGTTTCGTATCTGATCTTGGCTGGTATTACAGCCATGCTTATCTTTCATATGTTCCTTTGTTCTCGGAATCATTAGCAGATGGGCACTAAATGTCCTGTGTATTGGAGCCTCACAATTGTCTATCTTTCTGATGATACTAGTGTTACATCGTGAGTACGAGAAGAACAACGGTGATTTGGGTAGACCTTTGTAAAATTGTAAGTGTGGACTCATGTACCAGACTTTATGAGGCTAGCTATTCAGTAAACTTAATTAATACTCTGTTTGGTCATATATGTTAGCAGCTGCAATACCCTACTACTAAACTAAGGATAACTGATCGTCTTGTTGGAATTATTATGAGTATTGATGTCTACATTATTGTCTCTGCTTATTTATCTGTTTGTGGATAATTTTATCTGTGCACCAACTTTTTGGTGCGCTATAGGTTATTTCCTTGTTATTAACCTCTAGCTCTACCCTAGAGCCTAAGATTTTTCTGTTTGGGTGGACCTGGAAGTGCTGTTGCATTACTAGGGCGTTCTGTTTGTCATTCGGTCTTTGTTTTTTATTTTCATGTGCTTAAACTGTGATATATGGTAATGTGATAGCAGTAGCTTAACACGATCTATTGCTAAGGCTTTCCGGTAGATGAACTGCCGTTTCAGTTTAACGTGAAGCACAAGTGATTTTTCACCCTTCTGGTTCGATTATCTTTCTGTCGCCTTCACCGGCTTTGAAGCGTGGTTCTCCAGCTGCAGTTTCTAATATATAGAAGTTGAGTTGCCCGTTCAGTTGGTTCAGTCATGGGGGCACTTCTAAGAATTGTAACTTCGCCCTGTTCTTGCTAGGAATTTTATGATCTACATAACTAGCAGATTTATCAACAGAGAAGCTTGTTATTATTTGCTCCGCCTCGGGCTTCTGATTGTCTGTCGAGTGACACCTATCTGGAGGAAGTTCAGATTGGATAATGGTGGACAATTTGACCTGCATATGTTCATGCATAGTGGGGTTGGCATGGTGCATCAGGATGGCAAAGTTGCCAGGACATCTCTCGACTAAGATGACAAAGTTATGTTTGTGTCGGCGGCAGTTTCATCAGCAGTGGAGAAATGAAATCCCGCAAAAAAAAAAAAGCAGGGGAGAAATGAAAATTCTTTACCAGGCGAAGTACAAGAAGCAAATTAGCCTCATGTACAGGACAGTTAGCAGAGACGCGGGCTGTTGGATACACTCCCAGTAGTACACAAGTTTGTGTAGCATGTAGATTACCTTCTTTACTTGAAATTTGCGGCATGGGAATGCGATGGCTCCGGAACTGGGCTGCTCGGTGATCTCCAACTCATCGTCAGGGTACGACGCCAGCGGTGGCTTCAGTTTCTAGAGCCTCCAAGGATCAGGGTGCCCTTCGTTCTTCAGTTCTGGCTCTGATTTTTTTCATCATTTCTGCTGAAGCTGTGGCATTCTTTCTAGTTAATGTAAATAGAAGTTTAACTTGACCTATCGCTAAGGATCAGATATGGTAATCTCGAGCACATAATTTGCAGATTTATCTACATGACAACTTTTTATTGTCTGCTCCACCTCAGACTTGTCATTACCTCAGGATATCTTACTGATAATTATTTGGGCTAGAAGCAAGATCTAATAACTGCTAAAAGAACATCGGCTGGGGTCTTGCCGCACGCAGTGCAAGCTTGCAATGTTTCACCACCAGTCCAGAGGATTGGTGAACCTATCAAGAGCATGCTGCGAATCAAAACAAAGAAAGAGGCCAAGTCTCTGCACCGAGAGCCAGCCAATGACTTCCCTTGATTAACACATAAATTATCCAAATTTGAAAAGAACTACACTAGTGTCAAAAACGTTCTTATATTATGGAACGGAGGGAGTAACAAATAGGCAACACAAATCCATACATGCCCTTCGTCGCCACCGGATCAGAAGTTGTCAAGGTAGATTCTGCCACTACCTCGCCGATGCTGCCAGGTGACCAAAACCTATGCAAAAAAACAAGGATATATACGAGAATTAAAAATAACAATCAAGGGACGGATCCCCACTCCTCGATCTACTTTTTTTTTTGTATTTTTTATGGGACTTTTTTTTTTCGTATTAAGACTTCAAAATTGTGTATGTTTTTTTTTGAGGCATTGCAAAATGGTGTACGTGTGTTTTACTGCGAAATAGTGCGACTCACACGGCCCAGTAAAAAGCCCAGTTAACTGCACGCGGCCATCCTTCCGTTCCCCTTCCGCAGCATCCACCATCCATCTCGCTGCTCCGCACCGAAACCAAACCCTCACCGGCTCGCCGCCACCCACTCGCCGGCGCGGATGGGAGCACCCAACGCCGGCGCTCTCGCCGCTCCTCTCTTCGCTGTTCGCGCGCGACACATCTGGTAGGTTCTCTCTTCCTTCACTCTCCCCTCACGGCTAGCCGGACGTATCTCTCTAACCTTTCCTCCCCCTCGCCGATCTGCAGATTAGCCGCTCGTTGCCTCCCCGGAGATGGCGACGGGGTCCATGGAGACGGGCCTCATTGCCGATCCGACGGCCAAGCTCCCCGACGACATCCTGGTGGAGATCATCTCGCGCGTGCCGTACAAGTCCACCCGCTGCTGCAAGTGCGTCTCCACGCGCTGGCGGGACCTCATCGCCCACCCCGACCACCGCGAGAAGCTTCCCCAGTCGACCCTCGCCGGCTTCTTCTACAAAATCTGCGACCTAAAACGCCGTCCACCTGATTCTCATGGTTACCTAAGCGTCTCAGGGAACTGGTGCCCCATTGACGCCTCCCTCTCGTTCCTGCCAAAATGCGAGAAGATTGACTTGTTGGACTGCTGCAACGGCCTCCTCCTCTGTCGATGTTCCAAGCCTTATCCTGAGGAACCGGATTACCTGGTGTGTAATCCTGCCACTGAGAAATGGGTAACCTTCCCTGCCAATGAATGGTCCTCGGAATCGTATGCTCGCCTGGGATTTGATCCGGCCGTCTCCTCCCATTTCTATGTGTTCGAGTTGGTACCTGCTGTGGCTTTAAATTGGAATTTGAAGTATGAATATAACATCGAAGAGGTGAGGATCTACTCGTCCAAAGCTGGAGGCTGGACACATCAAATTGAGTGGGACGATCCAATTGAGATACGCAACTTTTCAGGTGGCACATTTCTCAGTGGGGTGTTGTATTTATGTTCCTATAATAATTTGGTTGCAGCCATCGACGTGGAGGGAAACTGTCGTTTCATTCCTGTTCCTACTTTAAATGATGCTCGCTGTGGTCCTTATATTTATGCATCACGTGGACAATTGTATGTCGCAAATTATGGTGCTGCTGAAGTATCAATCTGGGTCCTTGAAGATTCTTGTAGTGAAGATTATTGGACCTTGAAGCACAATGCCAGCTACTTGCAACTGTTCGGTTCAAGCAGTAAGGAATATTACGGTGTTATCTCAGCCCACCCAGAGGACGATGTGCTATTCATAACTGTCGAAACTACATTACCGGGGTACCGATTACAGATGAAATTATTTTCATACGAAATTGATTCTAAGGAGCTGCGTTTCATATGTGATCTTGGATGGACTTCCAGGTGCCCATATCTTCCATATGTTCCTTTGTTCTCGGAGTCATTGGCAGATGGACACTAACTGTCTCGTGTATTGGAGCCTCACAATTGTCCATCTTTCTGATGATGATAGCGAAGTTAGATCTTGAATATGAGCAACAGTAATTTGGGTAAGTTGTGATAAGCTATTGGTGCTTGAGTGAAGTCATGTACCTGACTTATGCTGCTTGCTGTCAACTTAGTAGTCTGCTTGTGTTTATGGAGTTATTGGTAGCCCATGCAGCTGTAATACCCTAGTACTTAATCATGGATACTTGACCGTTTTGCTGGAACTATTTTCAATATTTGAGTATCTCGATTCTGGTCTCCTTTATTTCTTTATAAATAATTTGTTGGTATACCAACCTGTGTTTGCGACAGTACATTTAAAGTTATATTCTTGTTCTTAATCTCTAGATCTAGTTTAGAATTAGAACTTATCCTGTTGTTTGGGTGGACCTGGAATGGCCAAGACTGCCGTTGCATTTCTAGATTCAGCTCTTCGCTGTATTTTCATGTCTGCTGAAACTGTGATATAGTAAGGTAATAGTGGTTTAACATGACCTATTGTTAAGGCTTTTGATATATGAACAACATTTTCAGTTCAACTCGAACCTCAATTTTCATGTCTGTTGAAACTGTGATATAGTAATGTAATAATAGTAGTTTAACACAGTCTACTGTTAAGGCTTTCGATATATGAAAATCAGTTTCAGTTCACCTGGAGCCAAAATTGTTTTACACCATTCTGGTTTGATCATGTTTGTTTCACCGAGGATGACCGAGTTGTCAGGATATCTCTTGAGCAGTGCATATTTGCTCAGATCGCCTTTCCAAGTTTGTCTAGATCTGACTTCAATCCATGTTTATTTGGCCGTCCTGTTGGCTTGATCGACTTTGTGCCAGTTTGTTCAATTTTTATGTGTTGGAACTGGTAAATTCTATATTCTTGTGTCCCCGCAAAAGAAAAAAGATATTATAGTCTAACGGCTGGCGTATTTGCGTTGTCACTTGAAGGGTGGAGACTTGCTGTGACTTGCCAGTGTCGACATTGGTTTCTCTCACATGCTGTTTCACCAGCCAAGAGCACAAGTTCCCTCACAAGATGCGGGTTTATAAGGAGTAAAATGCACTGGCGGTACTTGAACTTGCGAAGAAAGCACGCTTTGGTCATTGTACTTCAAAATACGGCCAATACGGTCACTCAATACGTCTACACGTGATTCTACGGTCACTTTGTTCACCCGTATGCCACTCGTCGCCTCTCCATTTGACCGCTCATGGCGGCAATTGGCGCCATGGGTTTTTCCGCTGCATTTTTACAAGAAAACCCTTGGGTGGCTCAGAATTCCTCGCGCACTTTGTCGATTCGGTTTCGATCACAACGAAAGGGGAGGCAGAGACAGGGAGGAGGGAGGCGATCGTCGGCACCGCACCACCACCACCGGAGTCGTCGCACAGGGGGGAGAGGCGCCACAGCGCCAGCAAGATCTCATCGCTGGAGCCTGTTAAATCGGATGTCGCCTGTGCGTCGCCCCGATGGTGCGCCGCCGCCCACCTACAGTAAGCCCTCGACTCGCCCCGCCATGGTTCTTGCGCTGTAAGCTGAAGGGTAGAAATCTAGAGGTTGACATTGTGGATGGTTTGATTTGTTAGTCAGATATGCCCATCTGTATGTTCAAGATTTTCCTAGGGTTTTCGACCGCGATTTGGGGGTTTCAGCGTATAGGGTTTTTGTGTTTGAAGAAGGTGGTTGTTTGTAGCTGTATGAAAGGTGCTATCTTTTTCTGCATGTTGAAGATGCTGGTTGTGTAGGTGATTCTGATACTCAAAGGTGGTTGCTTGCATCTACTTCTTGGAGATTATGTAGAACAGAAATTCTGAAACTCTGTTCTGCTCTGTTTTGATGTATGCAGATAAGCGCAGCAGGAAGTTTTCAGTTAAGTTCAACCATGGTGGTTATTTCCTTGGGCAAGGTAGCAATCGTTCCTATGTGAATGGTCATGAACTGTGGTATGATGAAGTAGATGCAGATACTTGGTCTCCAATCATGGTTGAAAACTTAGTTGAAGAGATAGGATGGGAGATGGCAGGCAGGATGAAAGTGTATTACTGCATTCCCATTCTGTCAATCAACAGGAATGGGTTGAGAGAAATTAGAGGTGATAGGGATACAGATCAGATGCTAACATTTGTGTCACTAGGGCATTACTTATTTAGTTTGTACCTTGATCATGATGGCAGCTTGAATGCAAACTTGACAGAGGACGATGTGGTCAATTTCCCAATAAGGCAGCTACCTGAAGTGCTTAGTCCTTGCAAGAGTAAACCAAATGAGGCAGATATTGATGTTGAGCCTGAAGATGCAAATGTGCCTCACCCAATTCCTATACAGGTAGTTTATCCTCCAGAGCATGCAGAAGATGATGGTGTAAGCAAGTTTGTGTTTGCAAAAAGGAAAGCATCTTATGTGAGTGAAGATATAAGTGTGGAGGAGCCAGATGTGATTCAGCCTACACCAAATGGTGGTGGTGATGATGTTGAAGCTGAAGGTGAAGGTGGTAGAGGAAGATACATTTGTCATCCAGAGGCCTCTGCCAAGAGTGGTTGCAACTGGGCCTATACCAGAATCAACTTTCATATCTGCTGCCAGGGCCATGCTCAATGAAACCCAAGGTAACACAAGCAACAATGGGAGCTCAAGTTCAATCCAACAAGGTGAATTGGCCAAAAGATTGCTTCTCCTCAAGAGACAGAGAGACAAAGAACTGGAAGATAAGAAACAAGCACTTCTTGCAGCAAGAAGGGAGGAACAACTAAAGAAAGCAGAGGAAGCTGCCAGGAAGAGACATCAGCAAGAGGAGAAGAAAGCACTGGAAGCAGAGAGGAAGAGGCAGGCACAAGCTCAGAAGAGACAGAAGAGAAAAGAAGAATCTGAAATAGCAAAGAAGGCTAGGGAAGAGACAAGGCAGATCATTATGGAGACCAAGAAAGCTTGTGCTGCTGAGCAAAAAGCAAAGCAGCAAGCTGAGAAGAAGGCTCAAAAGGAGGAAGCTGCTGCCAAGAAGAGAGCAGAAAAAGAAGCTGCAGCAGCAAGAAAAAGAGCAGACAGGGTTGCTGCTGCTGAGGCTAGGAAGGAGGAATTGAGGCTGATAGGTATTGCTATAGGCAAGAGGCCTGCAGATCCAGAGCCTGATTCAGATGATGATCTTGTGCTTCCCAGCAAGACTAAAAGCACTTCCATGTTTGACATATTCAGATGATGGTCTATGTAGCATCCTTTACTTCTTAAACATGATGTAGTAGGAGTACTCATGTAGTAGGATGTGACTGATGAGAAATGTTTTAATTGATCCATACTGATGTGTACACATGAGTATGGATCAATTGTTGATCATTTTGTAACTGAATGGAGTTGTTGGTACTTCCCAGATATGGATTGCTGTTATGAATGCACTATGTTTTCTACCTAAATGCACTTGTACACAGATGGTCAAATGGTGGAATGTACAGAAACATGATAACTTGCACAACATCAAATAGCATAAAGTGATATGACAGAAACATGATATCTTCATATGACAGCAACAACAGCTTCAACATGCCTCCATTTGCATTACAACATGAGTAAAATGCTTAATATTACATAAGCAAACAAACTGCATCTACCAGTTCATCTGCAAAAGCATTACTTCATACTACCAGTTCATCTGCTAACAAACTATATACTGCATCAACTCCATCACTTCATACTAGCAGTTCAACTGCATCAACTAAAAACTGCATCAAATCCATCACTTCTTCACCAGAGACACAGCTACAACCACTGCAAGTACAATGAAAGCTGCCAAGAGTGCCTTCAGCATCACCAAGATTTGATTGGCTAACCCTAAGAGTGCTTCTGCTTGACAATTGCTCATTTGAGCTGCAACTCTTCCATGAGTTCCACCTTCAAAGCCAACTGCATATCTTCGATTCCTTGCTCGCATCAGTTCTTCCCTCCTGTCCTCTGCAGCTCCTAATGCATCTATGGCTTCATTGCCAACCAAAAACTGATTATCCAGCAAGTAGGCAACGTATTCCAACTCCCAATGCCAGAAATGGTCCTGAAGATCAGAAGAAACAAACACACGCCAAAAATCATCATCGCAAGATCCACAAATATCTACGAAAATTAACAAATGGCAAGATCCACTTACACCAATAGGACACCTGTAGAAGACCCAACCCTCGTGCTTGTCCGTGCTCGAGAGGTAGAACTTCACACGAGTGCCGCAAGTAGGGCATCTTATCAGCGGCACCACCACCGAACGGCCGCCGACCGATGACCTGACCGAGCTTGTCGACATGGCGGAGCTTCAGATGGCGGCGGCAAGCAGCAGGGGGACGGCGGCGGCAAGCAGCAGGTGGAGGGTGGCGGAATGCAGCAAGGTGGGCGCCGGCAAACATGGGGGGGGCGGCAACCAGCAAGCAGCAGGCGGCCTCGGCGGCAAGGGAACTAGGGATTTGGCATCGGCGGCAAAGGGTGGTGGATGGAAATAACCCCCCGCGAGCTAATTTACAAAAAAACCCCGCGAGCGCCAGCTGTCGCCGCGGAGCGGTCAAATGGAGAGGCGACGAGTGGCATACGGGTGAACAGTGACCGTAGAATCACGTGTAGACGTATTGAGTGACCGTATTGGCCGTATTTTGAAGTACAGTGACCAAAGCGTGCTTTCTTCGCAAGTTCAAGTACCGCCAGTGCATTTTACTCCTTATAAATCTTCTCATCGAACTTCCCGCATCTTGTGAGGGAACTTGTGCTCTTGGCTGGTGAAACAGCATGTGAGAGAAACCAATGTCGACACTCGGCAGTCAGCACTGTATAGTGCGTTTTCCGTTGCCTACCAACAACACCCTATCAGTTTGAGTATTATTCGTGCAGACTGCAACTGCTTGCTCTGATCTTCAAAATAAAGCCATTAGGAAAAGAGAATGATTTCAATGTACTTGTCATTAAGAAAATGATCTAAACAGACTACAGTAGTATTATGAGCGTGATCATGGAGTTTTTTTTTTTGAATCTCTGTGATCATGGAGTGTTGTGCATCACTGTTTTTTTTGTTGTTGTTGACGATAGGAGGTTCCTTGACACTATAGCTCACAGAAGGCAGAAGGAATCAAGAAAATAAAATCATAAGTAACCTTGTCTCTGATTTCGCTTTCGGAAAACATGTGATCCCACTCCCACTGTTGCTAGGGATGAAACTGTTTGGGACGTCCGAACCACCACCATACTGCCTCCAACAAGGCAACAACTAAGGATGCCGAAACAAGATAAGGTGGAGTCCAAACCGAAGCCGAACTGCCACAGCCAGGTCGATAGGAGGAGAAAGAGCCATTGCTAATGAACTCTATAAGAACAATCAACGACAAAGCGTCTGTTATGTTGTGATCAAAATTCAATTATAAAGATAAAGGCTAACTTATGACGTGCGAGAGGAGTGAGGCCTGTCGCCCGTAGGCTTGGGCCGAAGCGGAGGGAGTCTATCGTTTCATTCCTGTTCCTAGTTTACATGATGCTTGCTGTGGTCCTTATGGTTATGTATCACTAGGACAATTGTATGTCGCAAATTATGGTGCCGCTGAAGCATCAGTATGGGTCCTTGAAGATTCTAGTAGTGAAGATTATTGGACTTTGAAGCACAATGCAAGCTGCTTGCAACTGTTCGGTTCAAGGAGGAAGGAACCTTACAGTGTTATCTCAGCCTACCCAGAAGACGATGTGCTATTCATAATTGTCAAAACTACATTACGGGGGTACCGATTAAAGATGAAATTATTTTCATACAAAATTGATTCTAAGGAGCTGCGTTTCATATGTGATCTTGGACGGACTTCCAGGTGCCCTTATCTTTCATATGTTCCTGTGTTCTCGTAGTCATTGGCAGATGGGCATTAATGGACTTCTTGTGTATTGGAGCCATCACAACTGTCCACTTTCTGATGTTAATTATGCAGTTTGATGTCCAATATGAGCAGCAGTAATCTGGATAAGTTGTGAGAAGCTGTTGGTGCTTGAGTGAAGTCATGTACCTGATTTTATGCTACGAGCTATTCGGTCAACTTAGTACTCTGCGTGTATTTGTGTAGTTTTATTCTTAATCATGGATATGTGGCCGTCTTGTTGGAACTATTATGAATATTTTCATATCTGGATTATATATTCTCTGTTATTTATCTGTTTGTGAATAATTTGATGGCATACCAGTATGCAGAACCAGCATGTGTTTTAGACGGTACATGAATGGTTATATTCTTGTTTTCAATCTCTTACAACATGTAACTTATCTTGTTGTTTGGGTGGACCTGGAATGGAAAAGACTGTTGTTGCATTTCTAGAGGATTCGAGGAGTACTTGCCATGGAGATTCAGTTATCTTTGCTATTCAATTTCTGTGATGTATTTTCATTGTCAGCTGAAAGTGTGATATATTAATATAATGGTAGTTTAACACGATATAGTGTGAAGGTTTTCTGATATATTAATTGTTGTTTCAATGCAAGGGCTTTTTCGCCTTCATGGTCTGATTATCTCTGTGTCATCATCACTGGCCTCAAAGCGTGGTTCTCTAGCTGCAAGTTTCATGCGGAGCATCCTACGGACATCACCATGTCAAGAGTCTGTTTGGCAAGTGACACGGGTGTGTGCGGTATCTACTTCATGTACATAAAGGTGAATCATCTCCTTTACATGTGTTCACTTGACCCTTTCGAGTATGGTATACTATTGACACTTTTCTCGTGTGCATACATTGGTATTGTCTGAGCTTCACGGATGACGAGGAGTGCAAGCGCAAGAGTACGACTACACCATGGAGGAGAAGACGAAAGAAAGGAGATGGAGCGGTTGCTAGAGCCAGGCCGGACGTCCGGACCTCCTCCCGAACATCGAGGCAACAGTCGGATTATCTAGATGCCCTCCCGGATCATCAGACTACGGCGGCCGAATCCCCCCGAAGAGTCATCACGAAGCCGGACCATTCGGGAGACCACACGGATCATCCGGGGCCCCGCCCGGATCATCCAGCTACAGCAATAGAACACACCCGAAGGCCTTGCATGAAGTCGGATCATCGGAAACTCCACCCAGATCATCCAAAAGATGCCCAGATCGTCCGGCCTGTCACCTGGATCATCCGGGCAATAACCCGGATTGTTCGGTCCCAGCCTGTGTGCATGACGGGCCTTGGGCCTTGTATCCCCACCTAACTTACCCCTTCTCCCCTAGCACTATCTATCAAGGGCGGAGCTAGGACTGGGCCAAGCCCAGCTACAATATCTCTACACTGTAGCTACAATGCCCATATGCTATCGTCAACGAAGCAAGTTTTCCTCATGCCCCAAGTCTAGCCCCCGTCCCGGCCTTGGTCCTGGATCCGCCACTGCTATCTATAGACCTCCACGTCATTTGTAGGGTTAGCTAAGAATATATCACATATCATAGAGCTTAGCTCATGTACCTCCCCTGGTGGGATTCTCTTGAGAGAGAGAGAGAGAGAGAGAGGGAGGGAGGGAGGGAGGGAGGGAGGGAGAGAGAGAGAGCACTGGAGAAGAACAATGTAGTAGTTGTGAACTATGTTGAACTCCACTATGCTATGGTTTGTAGCTAATGTTGTAATGCAAGAACCTATTAATTATGCCTCTAAGAATCTATGGTTATTCTCAAGTATGCTTTGTTAGATGACTCAAGTTATTTATCTTCATCTATGTTGCTTTGATAGAAGTCTGTTAGATGTGGTTGAAGTTAGACCTATCATGATATATGTTGCTTTGATAGATGATGGTTGAATTTATATATATCTTGATAGATGTGGCTTTGATGGTTAGGGTTTGGTTGTTAGGGTTCCATCAACACCGAGCCACCCTGAACTAGACAAGTTTGGTGGTTAGGGTACCGTCGACGCCGAGCCACCCTAAAAAGGACATGTTTGGTGGTTAGGGTTTCATCGACGCCGAGCCACCCTAAAGAAGACATGTTTGGTGGTTAGGGTTCTATCGACGCCGAGGCACCCTAAACACGACAGGTTTGGTGGTTAGGGTTCCCTAGATGCTAAGCCACCCTAAACAAGACAAGTTTGGTGGTTAGGGTTCCCTCGACGCTGAGCCACCCTAAACCAGACAATTTTAGTGGTTAGGGTTCCCTCGACGCCGAGCCACCCTAAACTAGACAAGTTTGCTGGTTAGGGTTCCCTTGACGCCGAGCCACCCTAAACAAGATAAGTTTGGTGCTTAAGGTTCCATCAACGCCGATCCACCCTAAACCCGACAAGTTTGGTGGTTAGGGTTCCATCGACGTCGAGCCACCCTAAACCGAAAAAGTTTTGTGGTTAGGGTTCCCTCGACGCCGAGCCATGCTAAACCAGACAAGTTTGCTGGTTATGGTTCCCTCGAGGCCAAGCCACCCTAAACCAATATCATATATAAGTATAAAACTTATATCTTATGAAGCTATAAACAAACAAATATCATATGAAACTAGAAACAAACAAATATCATATGCAAGTGTCAAACTTAGTACACATTAAATATTGCTCATATGAGACTTAGTACACATCAGAACCAACTTAGTACTCCATCACAACATACGTAGTAGTTCAGAAGCAGCACCCAGAAGCACAAATAACTTAATTAGTTCAGAAGCAAAACCCAAAAGCATCTTTTGGTACACATCAGACCAAACTTGCAACATACATTGTTCAGAAGCATAACTTGCAACATTATGTCACTCAAGTGTTATCACTGGCAGTAAAGAATGCCATCCAACTAGAATGACTCATTGGGACACCAGAAGGAGGAGGAGTACCAGAAGTAGAAGGACCAGAAGATGAAGCTCCAGCATAGCTTCTACAACAAGGTTTTTGGCCCTATAGGCCATGTGCCTTGGCACATAAACACCATACTTCTCCTGGCACTTGTCAATCAAAGTGTTTATGCTAGTGGTTGGATCAGACCTGAACAATGACTCATAGGTCTTTGCAAGCCACTTTGCACTAATCCTTGATGTCTCTGTGCTACTAGGGCAAGTGTGCTCCAGCCTAATTTTCTTCATTGCAAAAGTCTTCTCCCCTTTGATAACTGCATCAACTATGCAAAACTTGCAGGGCTCTTGCTTACAACAAGCAATGTCTGAGTTTATGTGATACCTGAAGTCTCTGGCATGTGTGATGTGCAAGCACAACAAAGCATCTCTGAATTGCCGCTGATCCTTAAAGCACATGTAAAGACATAACTGCCGATGTGGTTGCTCAAGTTTGTCATTGTACCAGATCCTTGGTTTCCTTTTCTTGGCCCTACTCTTCCTCCATTTAGTTAGAACAAATGAGAGTGGCTCATATCCATCATCTTCATCCTCAAACAACAACCCATCATCTTCTTCATCTGATGAAGGAATGAAATCAGGTTTCACCTCCTCTAACACACTTGAATGTGACCTACTAGTGGGGCCTATCCTAACTGCCAGCTTCTTCCTCCTTTTTGCAGGTTTTTCCATTGGTGGTTCTTCTCTTCACTACTAGGAAAAATCCTAGTAGTAGCGCGGGTTAAACAGCTAGTAGTAGCGCGGGTGCCCGCGCTACTACTACGACGCTACATCTAACTTGTAGTAGTAGCGTGGGTGCACCCGCGCTACTACTACAGTAGCATCGTGGGTGCTACCCATGCTACTACTATTAATTTCAAAAACAAAAAAATTCTCGATCCCGTGCGTGCTGTCAATGGCAGCAATGGTTTGATCCAGCGCCGCCAGGGGTTGCCGGAGGTGCGGAAGGGCGGCAGCAGACCAAATCCAGCGTCGGCTGCTGCAGATGGCTCGGATCCATGGCCGAGCAAGGCGGCGGCGTGGGGATCCTCTTCGCAGCCAAGGCAATGATCTCCTGGTCGTCCATGGCGACGACCTGCACATGCAAGTACATGGGAGGGTGAGTCAATCCAGAGGGAGAGAGAGAGAAAGAAAGAAAGAAAAACGAGGGAGAGAGGAAGGAGATGGAGGTAGCAGCTGAAGGAAATATGCCCTAGAGGGAATAATAAAGTTATTATTTATTTCCTTATTTCATGATAAATGTTTATTATTCATGCTGGAATTGTATTAACCGGAAACATAATACATGTGTGAATACATAGACAATAAAGTATCACTAGTATGCCTCTACTTGACTAGCTCGTTGATCAAAGATGGTTAAGGTTTCCTAACCATAGACATGAGTTGTCATTTGATAAACGGGATCACATCATTAGGAGAATGATGTGATTGACTTGACCCATTCTGTTAGCTTAGCACTTGATCATTTTAGTTTACTGCTATTGCTTTCTTCATGACTTATACATGTTCCTATGACTATGAGATTATGCAACTCCCGATTACCGGAGGAACACTTTGTGTGCTACCAAACGTCACAACGTAACTGGGTGATTATAAAGGTGCTCTACAGGTGTTTCCGATGGTACTTGTTGAGTTGGCATAGATCGATATTAGGATTTGTCACTCCGATTGTCAGAGAGGTATCTCTGGGCCCTCTCGGTAATGCACATCACTATAAGCCTTGCAAGCAATGTGACTAATAAGTTAGTTGCGGGATGATGCATTACAGAACGAGTAAAGAGACTTTCCGGTAACGAGATTGAGCTAGGTATTGAGATACCGACGATCGAATCTCGAGCAAGTAACATACCGATGACAAAGGGAACAACATATGTTGTTATGCGGTTTGACCGATAAAGATCTTCGTAGAATATGTAGGAGCCAATATGAGCATCCAGGTTCCGCTATTGGTTGTTGACCGGAGATGTGTCTCGGTCATGTCTACATAGTTCTCGAACCCGTAGGGTCCGCACGCTTAACATTCGGTGACGATCGGTATTATGAGTTTATGTGTTTTGATGTACCGAAGATAGTTCTGAGTCCCGGATATGATCACGGACATGACGAGGATTCTCGAAATGGTCGATACATAAAGATCGATATATTGGATGACTATGTTTGGACTTCGGAAGTGTTCCGGCAAGTTCGGGCATATAGCGGAGTACTAGGGGGTTACCGGAACCCCCCGGGGAGTGTAATGGGCCTATTGGGCCTTAGTGGAGAAGAGGAGGGGCAGCCAAGGCAGGCCGCGTGCCCCTCTCCCTCTAGTCCGAATTGGACAAGGAGGGGGGGGGCCCGTTTCCTTCCTCCTGTCTGCTTCCCTTCCCCCTTCTCCTACTCCAACTAGGAAAGGAGGAGTCCTACTCCCGGTGGGAGTAGGACTCCCCCCTTGGCGCGCCCTCCTCCTTGGCCGGCCGCCTCCCCCTAGCTCCTTTATATACGGGGGCGGGGGGCACCGCAACACACAAGTTGATCATTGATCTTTAGCCGTGTGCGGTGCCCCCCTCCACCATAATCCACCTCGGTCATATCGTAGTGGTGCTTAGGCGAAGCCCTACGTCAGTAGCTTCATCAACACCGTCATCACGCTGTCGTGCTGACGGAACTCTCCCTCGAAGCTCTACTGGATCGTGAGTTCGTGGGACGTCACCAAGCTGAACGTGTGCAGATCACGGAGGTGCCGTACGTTTGGTACTTGGATCGGTCGATCGTGAAGATGTACGACACATCAACCGCGTTGTCATAACACTTCCGCTTACGGTCTACGAGGGTACATGGACGAAACTCTCCCCTCTCGTTGCTATGCATCACCATGATCTTGCGTGTGCGTAGGATTTTTTTTGAAATTACTACGTTCCCCAACAGTGGCATCCGAGCCAGGTTTATGCATAGATGTTATATGCACGAGTAGAACACAAGTGAGTTGTGGGCGATACAAGTCATAATGCTAACCAACATGTCATACTTAGGTTCGGCGGTATTGTTGGATGAAGCGGCCTAGACCAACATTACATGTACGCTTACGCGAGACTGGTTCTACCGATGTGCTTTGCACATAGGTGGCTGGCGGGTGTCAGTTTCCCCAACTTTAGTTGAACTGAGTGTGGCTACGCCTGGTCCTTGAGAAGGTTAAAACAACACTAACTTGATGAAATATCATTGTGGTTTTGATGCGTAGGTAAGAACGGTTCTTGCTTAGCCCGTAGTAGCCACGTAAAACTTGCAACAACAAAGTAGGGGAAACCTAACTTTTTTTGCAGGGCATGTTCTGATGTGATATGGTCAAGACATGATGCTAAATTTTATTGTATGGGATGATCATGTTTTGTAACAAAGTTATCGGCAACTAGCAGGAGCCATATGGTTGTCGCTTTATTGTATGCAATGCAATCGCCCTGTAATTGCTTTACTTTATCACTAAGCGGCAGCGATAGTCGTAGAAGCAATAGTTGGCGAGACGACAACGATGCTACGATGAAGATCAAGGTGTCGCGCTAGTGACGATGGTGATCATGACGGTGCTTTGGAGATGGAGATCAAAGGCACAAGTTGATGATGGCCATATCATATCACTTACATTGATTGCATGTGATGTTTATCTTTTATGCATCTTATTCTGCTTTGATAGACGCTAGCATTATAAGATGATCTCTCACTAAATTTCAAGGTATAAGTGTTCTCCCTGAGTATGCACCGTTGTGAAACTTCTTCGTGCCGAGACACCACATGACGATCGGGTGTGATAAGCTCTACGTTCAAATACAACGGGTGTAAGACAGTTTTGCACATGCAGAATACTCAGGTTAAACTTGACGAGCCTAGCATATGCAGATATGGCCTTGGAACACTGAGACCGAAAGGTCGAGCATGAATCATATAATAGATATGATCAACATAGTGATGTTCACCATTTAAAACTACTCCATCTCACGTGATGATCGGACATGGTTTAGTTGATTTGGATCACGTGATCACTTAGATGATTAGAGGGATGTCTATCTAAGTGGGAGTTCTTAAGTAATATGATTAATTGAACTTTAATTTATCATGAACTTAGTACCTGATAGTATTTTTGCTTGTCTATGTTGTTGTAGATAGATGGCCCGTATTGTTGTTCCGCTGAATTTTAATGCGTTCCTTGACAAAGCTAAGTTGAAAGATGATGGTAGAAATTACACGGACTGGGTCCGTAACTTGAGGATTATCCTCATTGCTGCCTAGAATAATTACGTCCTGGAAGCATCGCTGGGTGCCAGGCCTACTGCAGATGCAACTGCAGACGTTGTGAATGTCTGGCAGAGCAAAGCTGATGACTACTCGATAGTTCAGTGTGCCATGCTTTACGGCTTAGAACCGAGACTTCAACGACGTTTTGAACGTCATGGAGGCATGGAGCATATGAGATGTTCCAGGACTTGAAGTTAATATTTCAAGCAAATGCCCAGATTGAGAGATATGAAGTCTCCAGTAAGTTCTATAGCTGCAAGATGGAGGAGAATAGTTCTGTTAGTGAACATATACTCAAAATGTCTGGGTATAATAATCACTTGATTCAACTAGGAGTTAATATTCCTGATGATAGTGTCATTGAAAGAATTTTTCAATCACTGCCACCAAGCTACAAGAGCTTCGTGATGAACTATAATATGCAAGGGATGAACAAGACAATTCCCGAGCTCTTCGCAATGCTAAAGGCAGCGGAAGTAGAAATCAAGGAGGAGCATCAAGTGTTGATGGTTAATAAGACCACCAGTTTCAAAAAAGGGGTAAAGGGAAGAAGAAGGGGAACTTCAAGAAGAACAACAAACAAGTTGCTGCTCAAGAGAAGAAACCTAAATCTGGACCTAAGCCTGAGACTGAGTGCTTCTACTGCAAAGGGACTGGTCACTGGAAGCGGAACTGCCCCAAGTATTTGGCGGATAAGAAGGATGGCAAGGTGAACAAAGGTATATGTGATATACATGTTATTGATGTGTACCTTACTAATGCTCGCAGAGCACTGGTATTTGATACTGGTTCAGTTGCTAATATTTGCAACTCGAAACAGGGACTAGGATTAAGCGAAGATTGGCTAAGGACGAGGTGACGATGCGCGTGGGAAATGGTTCCAAAGTCAATGTGATCGCGGTCGGCACGCTACCTCTACATCTACCTTCAGTATTAGTTTTAGACCTGAATAATTGTTATTTGGTGCCAGCGTTGAGCATGAACATTATATCTGGAACTTGTTTGATGCAAGATGGTTATTCATTTAAATCAGAGAATAATGGCTGTTCTATTTATATGAGTAATATCTTTCATGGTCATGCACCCTTGAAGAGTGGTCTATTTATATTAAATCTCGATAGTAGTGATACACATATTCATAATATTGAAACCAAAAGATGCAGAGTTGATAATGATAGTGCACCTTATTTGTGGCACTGCCGTTTAGGTCATATTGGTGTAAAGCGCATGAAGAAACTCCATACTGATGGACTTTTGGAATCACTTTATTATGAATCACTTGGTACTTGCGAACCATGCCTCATGGGCAAGATGACTAAAACGCCGTTCTCCGGAACAATCGAGCGAGCAACAGATTTGTTGGAGATCATACATACTGATGTATGTGGTCGGATGAATGTTGAGGCACGCGGCGGGTATCGTTATTTTCTCACCTTCACAGATGATTTAAGCAGATATGGATATATCTACTTAATGAAACATAAGTCTGAAACATTTGAAAAGTTTAAAGAATTTCAGAGTGAAGTGGAAAATCATCGTAACAAGAAAATAAAGTTTCTACAATCTGATCGTGGAGGAGAATATTTGAGCTAAAAGTTTGGTCTTCATTTGAAACAATACGGAATAGTTTCGCAACTCACGCCAACCGGAACACCACATCGTAATGGTGTGTTTAAACGTCGTAATCGTACTTTACTAGATATGGTGCAATCTATGATGTCTCTTATCGATTTACCGCTATCTTTTTGGGGTTATGCTTTAGAGACAACTGCATTCACGTTAAATAGGGCACCATCAAAATCCGTTGAGACGATGCTTTATGAACTGTGGTTTGGCAAGAAACCAAAGTTGTCGTTTCTTAATATTTGGGGCTGCGATGCTTATGTGAAAAAGCTTCAACCTGATAAGCTCGAACCCAAATCGGAGAAATGTGTCTTCATAGGATACCAAAAGGAGACTGTTGGGTACACCTTCTATCACAGATCCGAAGGCAAGACATTTGTTGCTAAATTTGGATCCTTTCTAGAGAAGGAGTTTCTCTCGAAAGAAGTGAGTGGGAGGAAAGTAGAACTTGATGAGGTAACTGTATCTGCTCCCTTATTGGAAAGTAGTTCATCACAAAACCGGTTCCTGTGACACCTACCCCAATTAGTGAGGAAGCTAATGATATTGATCATGAAACTTCAGATCAAGTTACTACCGAGCCTTGTAGGTCAACCAGAGTAAGATCCGCACCAGAGTGGTACTGTAATCCTATTCTAGAGGTCATGTTACTTGACCATGGCGAACCTACGAACTATCAGGAAACGATGATGAGCCCAGATTCCGAAAAATGGCTTGAGGCCATGAGATCTGAGATGGGATCCATGTATGAGAACAAAGTGTGGACTTTGGTTGACTTGCCCGATGATCGGCAAGCCATCGAGAATAAATGGATCTTCAAGAAGAAGACCGACGCTGACGGTAATGTTACTGTCTACAAAGCTCGACTTGTTGCAAAATGTTTTCGACAAGTTCAAGGGGTTGACTACGATGAGACTATCTCACCCGTAGCGATGCTTAATGTGGCACCCCGGCTCAGAGCAACCGGTTTACCATGCATTGCCAGCCCAGAGACCTTGTCTTCTGGCAACACACAACATCTTGGTATAGAAAGGAACCACTTTACTGATGCTAGCGGATCAAAGTTTATATTACAACAGATGGCGAAGCCAAGCAACACACACGGCGCGGCTGAACAATTTGTACATTATTTAGTCAACATAAAGGGGCCTCGATCATAACAACTACGCGGCAGCGGAACAACGTCGTAGCGGAACTCCATAGAACAGGGACACCAATGTGGACACGATCTAGACTCGGACAACACTCCTTTCCAACGAGACTTTCCTGAAATCTAGCATGACACGCCAGGTCAATACATTGAATGTACTTGCAAGCTCACAACAAGCATAAACATAATGACAAACAATACCATGATAATTAACCAATTCATAATAATGCGACAACATATCCAACATGTTGTGATCATGCTCTTGTGATAAAAGTCCCTCGGACTAGCTTACCAACCGCGATCGCTCTTGGATCAGAAACGTACCAAACTCAAGGTATTAGCTAGAGACACCTCATGATCATTCCAGCGATCACAACCACGACCAATATTTGATCTTAAACGGTTTTCCTTCCGGCGATTACAACCACGACTAATATTTAATCTTAAACGGTGATCCTTCCGACGATCACAACCACGACCAATAATTGGTCTAAGCAACAAGATGGCCTTCCCGCCATCATCAACAGTGCAAAGTTCATCACTTAGTGTGCAAGATTTATTTAAACGTTGACCCATGGTGTGACCTACTTTCGAGCGTTTCCGTAATCGTGGACTCGGCTATCGATAGATTAATACACTCTGCAGAGGTTGCGCACTGTACCCACACCACGGAACCCATGGCCTCGCACTCCCATTCGGGTGGACCAACGACATTATGACAAAACCCCTCCATTGCCATGACACTCTCCCGGCCACTCCGACTCACTCCCCATTGGGCTAGTCCTAGGTGGCCCAGTGTCTACCAAAGACAGAATGACCACCGTCATGGCCAAAACATAAACGATCCCACACGGGGACCCGGCAACATAAACTCAACAACGGGCACACAAGGTTATGTCTGCTTACCGGGCCAGGGTACCGCACGCCCATAACCTTCCCTAGTTGGAGGCACCGACCAGAGGCATGACAACGGACCGAATAAAGGCCTTCCCATAAAGGAAAATGTGGTTGCACTAGGAAAAACTCGATTTAGTGGCACCATGACCCGGTCAACAATATATTCAAGTTGTGTTATTATCAGGTTCAACTTAAAGTGAAAATAACTGGTGTCATAATGCCATGACATGCAACACTAACATATGCATCACATATCGACAGAAATGACTGAGTCAACTATATCCACACTAAGCATCAACATCAACAACTCATGACACTTCTCTGGGCAAGATTAAACCTCACTTTAAACAAAATCTTTTCTTGCAAATTTTAGCATTTTTACTCATGCAAGAAAATAACTCCACTAATTATTTATATCCATGGCCATATTATTCTTTCCTCACTCAAAAATAAATCCTAGTTTCTTCACCAACTAAGTTAACTTCAAACTTCCTGTAGATTAAGCATATTAACCACAACAAGCAACTAACAGAATATAAATATCATAACAATGATTTAAATGCATGGATTAAATCATTTGTTCAAGTAAGAAAATCACAAATATTGTAATGGCACCATGAAAATGCTGTTGTGGCTTGCCTTAGTGCAGATGAGGTTCACAAGCCTCCTAGTGATCCTCAAGACAAGCCTCACCCTCTGAAAATAATTAAAAACACAAAAAGAAAATATGAAGAACCCTTCTGAAATTCACCAAAAATCTAGACAACATGGAAAAATCTCATCTTTGGTGAGTTGCTAAATTTCTGTACAAAGAACACAATGCAAAAAGAATCAATTCATTTGGACTTATGGTTAAAAAGTTGTGGTTGTTTGAAGTTCTCTGCTTAAATTAAAATTTGAATTTAAATAAAAACAGACTGGGGGGGGGGTGTGACCTCGAAGGAGTAAAAGCCTCGGGGCGCCACCAGTCGTACCGCTTCGCGCGTGTAGTGAGTGGCTGACTAGCGGGCCCTGCTTGTCAGGTGAGGTGGAGGGTGATACGTCTCCAACGTATCTATAATTTTTGATTGTTCCATGCTATTATATTACCCCTTTTGGATGTTTACGGGCTTTATTTTACACATTTATATCATTTTTGGGACTAACCTACTAGCCGAAGGCCCATCCCGTATTGCTGTTTTTTTGCCTATTTAAGTATTTCGAAGAAAAGGAATATCAAACGGAGTCCAAACGGAATGAAACCTTCGGGAGCATGATTATTGGAACAAACGTGACCCAGAGGACTTGGAGTGCAAGTCAAGAAGCAATCGAGGCGGCCAGGAGATAGGAGGGCGCGCCCACCCCTCCTGGGCATGCCGCCTATCTCCTGGGCCCCTCGAGCGGCCACCGACGTACTTCTTCCTCCTATATATACCAACGTACCCCGAAAACATCCAGGGAGCCAACAAAAAACAATTTCCACCACCGTAACCTTTTGTATCCGCAAGATCCCATCTTGGAGCCTTCGCCAGCTCTCCGCCGGAGGAGGAATCGACCACGAGGGCTTCTACATCAACACCATAGCCCCTCCGATGAGTTGTGAGTAGTTTACCACAGACCTTCGGATCCATAGTTATTAGCTAGATGGTTTCTTCTCTCTTTTTGGATCTCAATACAATGTTCTTCCCCTCTCTTGTGAAGATCTATTCGATGTAAACTCTTTTTGCGGTGTGTTTGTCGAGATCCGATGAATTGTGGGTTTATGATCAAGTTTATCTATGAGAAATATTTGAATCTTCTATGAATTCTTTTATGTATGATGAGTTATCTTTGCAAGTCTCTTCGAATTATCAGTTTGGTTTGGCCTACTATATTGATCTTTCTTGCCATGGGAGAAGTGTTTTGCTTTGGGTTCAATCTTGCTGTGTCCTTACCCAATGACAGAAAGGGTTGCAAGGCATGTATTGTATTGTTGCCATCGAGGATAAAAAGATGGGGTTTATATCATATTGCATGAGTTTATCCCTCTACATCATGTCATCTTTCTTAATGCGTTACTCTGTTCTTATGAACTTAATACTCTAGATGCATGCTGGATAGCGGTTGATGTGTGGAGTAATAGTAGTAGATGCAGGCAGGAGTCGGTCTACTTGTCACGGACGTGATGCCTATATACATGATCATGCCTAGCTAATCTCATAATTATTCGCTTTTCTATCAATTGCTTGACAGTAATTGGTTCACCCACCGTAATACTTATACTATCTTGAGAGAAGCCACTAGTGAAACCTATGGCCCCCGGGTCTATCTTTTATCATATAAGATTTCAATCTAATTTTATTTGCATCTTTACTTTTTGCATCTATATTATAAAATACCAAAAATATATTTATCTTATCATACTATCTCTATCAGATCTCACTTTCGCAAGTGGCCATGAAGGGATTGACAACCCCTTTATTGCATTGGTTGCGAGTTATTTGTTTGTTTGTGTAGGTGCGTGGGACTTTTGAGGAGCCTCCTACTGGATTGATAGCTTGGTTCTCAAAAACTGAGGGAAATACTTACGCTACTATTGCTGCATCACCCTTTCCTCTTCAAGGAAAACCAACGCAAGCTCAAGAGTAGCAAGAAGGATTTCTGGCGCCGTTGTCGGGGAGGTCTTCGCTCAAGTCAAGACATACCAAGTACCCATCACAAACTCATCTCCCTCGCATTTACATTATTTGCCATTTGCCTCTCGTTTTCCTCTCCCCCACTTCACTCTTGCCGTTTTATTTGCCCTCTCTTTCCCAATCTCTTCTCTCTTTTGCTTGCCCTTTCGTTTGCTCGTTTGGTTGGAATAGATGCTTATTTATTGCTAAACAGAACCTAAGATCTATGGATCCTCATCCGCTTCCTAATCTTTTTAAGAGATCCAATTATGATGAACCAATTGCTAGTGAGTTTTGTGCACTAGATTATCTTTATAAAGCTTTGCTTGAAATTTGTGAATCTGAAAATTATGATGAAGAAATTTATGAAGAGATTCACGAGAACTCTTTGAATAAAAATCATGATTGCAATGAGTTTACTATAAATTCTCTTGATGTCAATTGTGCTAATAATATGCAAAACCGTAAGCTTGGGATGCTAGTTTTTCTATGTCTACTACTTGTTGCAATAATCATGATTGGGGTGATTCTTCTTATGATCTTGAGAATTTATTTAAGCCCCATGATGAATATGAGATTGATAATAGTGTTTGCAAGATTATTGAATTTGGGTTTGGAAAGGTCATGAATTTAGTTAATGATAATCCCACTATTTTGGAAGAGTGTCAACTTTGCATGCATGTGGATCGTGTTGAGAATATGTTATATGATAGCTAGTTTGTTAAATTTTCCTATGATCCTACATGTAATTATTATGAGATAGGAAAATATGGTTTTAGAAATTTTTATCTTACTAAATTACCTCTCGTCATGCTGAGATTGCTATCAGCTCTTTCTTCTTCCTTGCATATGCTAGCTTTTGCTTTCCTTGAATTTTTTTTTGCTTATAATATGCCTATGCATAGGAAGTATGTTAGACTTAGATGTGTTTCGTCACATGTTTCATGATGCTTTCTTTGCGCTTCAATTCTTGTCTTTCATGTGAGCATCATTAAAATTATCAATGCCTAGCTAAAAGGCTTTAAAGAAAAGCGCTTGTTGGGAGACAACCCAATATTTGTCCTTGCTGTTATTTAATAAATTTTGCATCTATCTTCTGTTTAGATGTGTTTTTATGTTTTAGTTAGTGTTTGTGCCAAGTAGAACCTATAGGATAACCTATGATGATAGTTAATTTGATTCTGCTGAAAAACAGAAATTTTGCGCGCACGAAATTAGTTTTGATAAATCACAAAAACATGCTTTTGCGTTGATTCTTTTTGATGCTGATCAATAGATAAATTTTCCAGGACTTTCTATTTTGGTAGGATTTGTAGAGTTCCATAAGTTTGCGTTAGTTACAGATTGCTACAGACTATTCTGTTTTTGACAGATTCTGCCTTTCGTGTGTTGTTTGCTTATTTTGATGCATCTATGGCTAGTAAAATAGTTTATAAATCATAGAGAAGTTGGAATACAGTAGGTTTAACACCAAAATAAATAAATAATGAGTTCATTACAGTACCTTATGTGGTGGTTTTGTTTTCTTTCACTAACGGAGCTTATAAGATTTCCTGTTGAGTTTTGTGTTGTGAAGTTTTCAAGTTTTGGGTAAAGATTTGGTGGACTATGGAATAAGGAGTGGCAAAATCCTAAGCTTGGGTATGCCCATGGCACCCAAATATATTCAAGAATAGCCAAAATCCTAAGCTTGGGATGCCCCGGGAAGGCATCCCCTCTTTCGTCTTTGTTCATTGGTAACTTTACTTGGAGCTATATTTTTATTCGCCACATGATATGTGTTTTGCTTGGAGCGTCATGTATTATATTAGTCTTTGCTTTTTAGTTTTCCACAATCATCCTTGCTGTACACACCTTTTGGGAGAAGCCTACTTGATTGAAATTTATTAGAATTTGCTATGTGCTTCACTTATATTTTTTAAGCTAGATAGTTTTTGCTCTAGTGCTTCACTTATATCTTTTAGAGCACGGCGGTGGCTTAATTTTGTAGAAATTGATAGTCTCTCATGCTTCACTTATATTATTTTGAGAGTCTTTTAGAACAGAATGGTATTTGCTATGGTTATAAAATTGGTCCTAGAATGGTAGGCATCCAAGTTGGGTATAATAAAAACTATCATAGCAAGTGAATTGGATGCTATGATCAATTTGATACTTGATAATTGTTTTGAGATATGGAGGTAGTGATATTAAAGTCATGCTAGTTGGGTGATTATGAATTTGAAGAATGCTTGTGTTGAAGTTAGCAAGTCCCGCAACATGCATGTATGGTTAAAGTTGTGTAACAAATTTGAAGCATGAAGTGTACCTGGATTGTGCATCCTTATGAGTGGTGGTCGGGGACGAGCGATGGTCTTTTCCTACCAATCTATCCCTCTAGGAGCATGCATGTAGTGCTTGGTTTTTGATGACTTCTAAATTTTTGCAATAAGTATATGAGTTCTTATGACTAATTTTGAGTCCATGGATTATACAAACTTTTACCTTTCCACCATTGCTAGCCTCTTTGGTACCGTGCATTGCCCTTTCTCACCTTGAGAGTTGGTGCAAACTTCACCGGTGCATCCAAACCCCGTGATATGATACGCTCTATCACACATAAACCTCCTTATATCTTCCTCAAAACAGCCACCATACCTACCTATTATGGCATTTTCATAGCCATTCCGAGATATATTGCCATGCAACTTTCCACCATTCCGTTTATCATCATGACATACATTACTTTTGTCATATTGCCATTGCATGATCATTTAGTTGACATCGTATTTGTGGCAAAGCCACCATGCATAATTTTTCATACATGTCACTCTTGATTCATTGCACCATCCCGGTACACCGCCGGAGGCATTCATATAGAGTCATATCTTGTTCTAGTTTCGAGTTGTAATTCATGTGTTGTAATTAATAAAAGTGTGATGATCATCATTATTAGAGCATTGTCCCAAAGAAAAAAAAGAAAGGCCAAAAAAAAGAAAGGCCAAAGAAAAAAAAAGAAAAAAAGGGCAATGTTACTATCTCTTTTTCCACACTTGTGCTTCAAAGTAGCACCATGTTCTTCATATAGTGAGTCTCATATATTGTGCTTCAAAGTAGCACCATGTTTTTCATATAGAGAGTCTCATATGTTGTCACTTTCATATACTAGTGGGAATTTTTCATTATAGAACTTGGCTTGTATATTCCTACGATGGGCTTCCTCAAATGCCCTAGGTTTCGTGAGCAAGCAAGTTGGATGCACACCCACTAGTTTTCTTTTGTTGAGCTTCATTCATTTATAGCTCTAGTGCATCCATTGCATGGTAATCCCTACTCCTCATGTTGACATCAACTGATGGGCATCTCCATAGCCCATTGATTATCCTTGTCAATGTGAGACTTTCTCCTTTTTTGTCTTCTCCACACAATCCCCATCTTCATATTCTATTCCACCCATAGTGCTATATCCATGGCTCACGCTCATGTATTGCGTGAAAGTTGAAAAAGTTTGAGATTATTTAAGTACGAAACAATTGCTTGGCTTGTCATCGGTTGTGTAGAATTTGGGAACATTTTTGTGTGACGAAAATGAAGCATAGCCTAACTATATGATTTTGTAGGGATGAACTTTCTTTAGCCGTGTTATTTTGAGAAGACATGATTGCTTTGATTAGTATGCTGGAAGTGTTACTATTTCTTATGTCAATATGAACTTTTATTTTGAATCATTTGGATCTGAACATTCATGCCACAATAAAGAAAATTACATTGAGAATTATGCTAGGTAGCATTCCACATCAAAAATTCTGTTTTTATCATTTACCTACTCGAGGAAGAGCAAGAATTAAGCTTGGTGATGCTTGATACGTCTCCAACGTATCTATAATTTTTGATTGTTCCATGCTATTATATTACCCCTTTTGGATGTTTATGGGCTTTATTTTACACATTTATATCATTTCTGGGACTAACCTACTAACCGGAGGCCCAGCCCGTATTGCTGTTTTTTTGCCTATTTCAGTATTTTGAAGAAAAGGAATATCAAACGGAGTCCAAACGGAATGAAACCTTCGGGAGCGTGATTTTTGGAACGAACGTGATCCAGAGGACTTAGAGTGCAAGTCAAGAAGCAATCGAGGCGGCCAGGAGATAGGAGGGCGCGGCCCTCTCTCCTGGGCCCCTCGAGCGGCCACCGACGTACTTCTTCCTCCTATATATACCCATGTACCCGAAAACATCTAGGGAGCCAACGAAAAACAATTTCCACCGCCGTAACCTTCTGTATCCGCGAGATCCCATCTTGGAGCCTTCGCCGGCGCTCCGCCGGAGGGGGAATCGACCATGGAGGGCTTCTACATCAACACCATAGCCCCTCCGATGAGTTGTGAGTAGTTTACCACAGACCTTCGGGTCCATAGTTATTAGCTAGATGGCTTCTTCTCTCTTTTTGGATCTCAATACAATGTTCTCCCCCTCTCTTGTGGAGATCTATTCGATGTAAACTCTTTTTATGGTGTGTTTGTCGAGATCCGATGAATTGTGGGTTTATGATCAAGTTTATCTATGAGAAATATTTGAATCTTCTATGAATTCTTTTATGTATGATTGAGTTATCTTTGCAAGTCTCTTCGAATTATCAGTTTGGTTTGGCCTACTATATTGATCTTTCTTGCCATGGGAGAAGTGTTTAGCTTTGGGTTCAATCTTGCGGTGTCCTTACCCAGTGACAGAAAGGGTTGCAAGGCACGTATTGTATTGTTGCCATCGAGGATAAAAAGATGGGGTTTATATCATATTGCATGAGTTTATCCCTCTACATCATGTCATCTATCTTAATGCGTTACTCTGTTCTTATGAACTTAATACTCTAGATGCATGCTGGATAGCGGTCGATGTGTGGAGTAATAGTAGTAGATGCAGGTAGGAGTCGGTCTACTTGTCACGGACGTGATGCCTATATACATGATCATGCCTAGATAATCTCATAATTATTCGCTTTTCTATCAATTGCTCGATAGTAATTGGTTCACCCACCGTAATACTTATACTATCTTGAGAGAAGCCACTAGTGAAACCTATGGCCCCCGGGTCTATCTTTTATCATATAAGCTTTCAATCTACTTTTATTTGCATCTTTACTTTTTGCATCTATATTATAAAATACCAAAAATATATTTATCTTATCATACTATCTCTATCAGATCTCACTTTCGCAAGTGGCCATGAAGGGATTGACAACCCCTTTATTGCGTTGGTTGCGAGTTCTTTGTTTGTTTGTGTAGGTGCGTGGGACTTTTGAGGAGCCTCCTACTGTATTGATACCTTGGTTCTCAAAAACCGAGGGAAATACTTACGCTACTATTGCTGCATCACCCTTTCCTCTTCAAGGAAAACCAACGCAAGCTCAAGACGTAGCAGAGGGGGAGAGGGAAACAGAGGACGGCGCGGCTTCGCCGGAGCACACACCGGCGACGAGGGTTCCTTGGCCAAAACGAGAGGGAGGGATCGAGAGAGGAGATGGAGGCGCACCTTCCTGTACCCGTAGAGTAGCTAGGGGTCGTTGGATGGCGTCGGAATCAGCCTCTCCAGCGGAGGCAGAGAGCGGAGGTCGCCGGAGACGAAGACGACAGAGACCAAATGCGACTCCAGGGGCTCCAACCAGGCGGAACGACACCACCAGAGAGTGGCGGAGACCCTGGAAGGGTTGCCCAGGCCTGGGAGGGGCTGGAGCTCCGGAGACGACGGGATCGCCGGCCAGCTCGAGCTCGGGGACGGCGGCCCGCGGCCTGCCCGGCCGGGCTACGGCTTTCTACGCGATTGTGGAGTGTGTGGGAGTGGTGGATGGTGCTCGAGGAGGCTGGGGATGTCCCTATTTATAGCAGAGCATCGAGGAGGGGGGGGGGGGGTTCGGGCTCCGCCGGTGGACACCTGGCCACGGCGCCCGGCGACGAACAACATTAGTGAGAGGGGGAGAAGAAGACGTAGCTCACGTGGGGACTATTGGCGAAAGGGGACGAGCATAGGGGCGAGAGGAAGGCGACGAGTACAGTGCACCATGCACTGTTGCGTTGGCTGGAGCATGCCCATGCTCACTGCGGTGAGTTCCAGCGTCGATGAGTGCCAGGGGGGAGTTAAGAGAGCTGGGACGAAGATTGTGGCGTGGTTTGGCACGCTCAGGCAGGCGGGGAAGCGAGCACGCGCACAACAGAGCGCTCGGCGGCACTCAGAGCGCGCCGGCTGCATGCCCGCAAGCCTAAGTCCAAAGTTCATGTCTGGCTTGTTGTTCGTGGTAGTTTTGAAGGTTACCACGCTTGGGTTTGGTCTCAGGTGCAGTAGAAATGATTTTACACTCCTGGTAAGTTTCTGGACAGTAGCTTTGAGCGCTTACTCTGGTCAAACCACGGGAGTTGAGGGCTGGGCTTTGGAGGCTAGCAATCATCTACTAAGGTGATAATGCACAAGAGAAACCAGCTACAATGGAGAAAGTAAATTGGTAGTTGATGTAGAAACTACCATTTCTGTCTAGAATAGAAAATATTTTCTATGGCCAAAATATTCCAAAAAGTGATGAAATATTTTTGCTCAGAAAGGTGCCCTAGGGTTCAAAGAATAATTGGGATTTTTCTCAGAATTTTATGGGCAAGAAAAATTGGGGTTGCTTTGGAGCACATTGAGCTAGCTAGGGTTTAAGAGAGGGAAATGAATATTTTTCATTAAAGAAAAATATTCAGAATATTATTTTGAGTTGAACTAGAGAGGGAATGATAGTTAGAGAGGGAAATGAGGCACTTCGGTGAAAGCCAAGGGGTACCCAAGTGTTTAAGTCCATATGAAGAAATTGAAAACTCCAAGTTTCAAATTCAAACCAACTGAAAATCAGGCAAAGAGAAGAGGGCAAAAAACCAGGCTGTCAAAAACCTCCCCCACTTAGAATGAATCTCGTCCTCGAGATTCGGTTGATTGGGAAAATCATTCTGGATAATGTGCCTTTAGAAATTCTTCCCGTTCCCAAGTTGATTCTGACTCTATATGATGCTCCCACTGGACTTTGTAGAACTTCCTTGCTTTACTACGAGTGACCCTTTCCATTTGATCCAAAATTCTAACCGGCCTCTCTTCATATGTTACATCCTTTGCCAACTCTATTTTAGTCATAGCCGTGTTTTTCTTAGGCGGCGATATACATTGCCTTAACTGTGAAACATGAAACACGTTGTGCATGTCCGACAATTCAGGGGGTAGTTCCAATTGATATGCAACAGTACCCACTCGGGACATAACTGGAAATGGACCAATAAATCTGGGTGCCAACTTTCCACGAGTCTGGGATCTCTTGATTCCTTTCATAGGAGTGACTTGGAGGTATACGTGTTCTCCGGGTTCAAAGCTGATCTGTCGGTGCTTTGCATCATAATAACTCTTCTGCCGAGATTTGGCCAACTGCAATCTGTCTCTGATTTCCTTGACTTGCTTCTCGGCTTCCATCATGAGATTTGTTCCAAAAATACGACTATCTCCAGTTTGGGACCAATTTAAAGGAGTGCAGTACTTAAGGCCATACAAACCCTCATATGGTGACATCTTTAGACTAGTCTGGAAGCTGTTATTGTAAGAGAACTCGGCATACGACATACAATCTTCCCATTTAGGTCCTTGGGCCAAAGCACAGGCTCGCAGCATATCTTCAAGTATTTGGTTTACCCGCTCCGTCTGTCCATCATTCTGAGGATGATAAGCAGTATTGTACTTTAGCGCTGTCCCCAAGGGTTGATGGAGACGTGACCAAAAAGCAGAGGTAAAAAGTGAACCTCGATCAGAAGTGATGGTTCGGGGTACTCCATGCAGACTGATTATTCTGGATACATACATCTATGCAAGTTGATCCGCTCGATATGTGGTTCTGATCGGGATAAAGTGAGCAACCTTGGTTAAGGTGTTCACTATGACCCAGATTGCATCATTGCCTCGATGAGTCTTAGGCAGCCCTGTGATGAAATCCATGTAGACATCATCCCATTTCCATTGCGACACTGGCAGCGGTTGGAGAAGTCCGGCTAGCTTCTGATGCTCTGCCTTTACTTTGTTGCATATGTCGCAACAGGCCACAAAGTAGGCAATGTCTTTCTTCATTCCATCCCACCAGAATATTTGTCGAAGGTCTTCATACATTTTTGTACCTCCAGGGTGAATAGAATACGAAGATTCGTGTGCTTCTGATAGGATTTTCTGCTTCAAATCCTCTTGACTGGGTACACAAATCCTTCCACGGAATCAGAGGGTACCGAATTGATCCTTCGAGAAATCTGAAGTTTGTCCTCCTACCATATTCTTGGCACGTTTCTGCAGATCGGTGTCATCTGGCTGGGCCTTGCGAATCTGTTACTCAAGTGTGTGGGTAACTTCCAAAATATTAGCAAGACCAACATCAACTATGACCAGGTTGAGCTGAGCAATCTCCTCTTGAAGTTTAGGAAGCAAGGATTCCAATATGACATTTAGGCTGACAAGCTTTCGACTGAGTGCATCGGCAACCACGTTGGCCTTACCCCGGGTGGTAATTTATTCCAAGGTCATAATCCTTGACTAACTCAAGCCATCTTCATTGATGGAGATTTAAATCTGGTTGAGTAAATATATACTTGAGACTTTTGTGATCTGTAAAAATTTGGCACCTCTTCCCGATAAGATAGTGTTGGGGATATAACTATTTGTGTAAGCCGCCTAGGAGGGGCCGGGTTACGCAAAGAGGACTCACCAGAGAGAAGCCCAAGACAAAGTATGAAGATGGCGGTTCATAGAGAGCTTAAGGCCCGCAGGCGACTTAAGGCCCGTTGTAATAACCCGCTATAGTAATATTACTTGTATCATAAGGTAGACTTAACTAGTCACCGAGCCGGACATTGTTTATGAGCTGGCCGGGACTTTGTAAGCCGCAGGGCGTCGACCCGTGTATATAAGGGGACGACCCGCTGGCGGCTTAAGGCAAGAAATAACTCATTGAGAGCCAGGCATAGCGTATCTCGCTCCCTGGTCATCGAAACATCAATACCAACCCAACTAGACGTAGGCCTTACCTTCACCGTAAGGGGCCGAACTAGTATAAACCCTCTCGTGTCCTTTGTCCCGATTAACCCCTTCAAGCTTCCTAGTTGCGATGGCTCCACAACTAAGTCCTTTCACGAGGACATCTGACGTGACAATTCCATGACAGTTGGCGCCCACCATGGGGCCAGCGCCGCGGTGGTTGAGTTCTTGAAGGGCAACCCGAAGGGCTCAAGGGATACGTAGTGGGCGGATGACCAAGAGTCGTCGCGGCAAGATCTACATCGGCGACGAAGGCTGGGCCCCGACGCCGCTCAATTGAGTCTGGTGCGGGTCCCCGCGGAGGATCCACGTCTTCATCGGCCGGATCGGTGAGCCGGGGCCTGAGCCGGACAACTGCACCGACCTCGTCGAGACGACTCAGCGTGCGAAACCCGCCCGAGTTCAACCCGGCATGAAGCGTGTCTTTGTGGGCTGCGTCCACGGAGAAGAGCTTTCTGAAGGCCCTGAAGATGGTGGTGAGACGGCCGTACCCTCTGACGGTGATTCATCCATCGGTTCAATAGATTCTTTGTATCAAGTTCAAGATGGTGCGCTCGGGGGCTGTTCCGATGGCCTTAGTATTCCGGACCTCTGTGAGCCGCCAAATTGGGCAGGAGTCTTTATGGCTGGGACTCAACCCGGAAAAAACTCTACAGCCGCGGCCGCAATTACTTTCGGGTTAGGAGCAGCCGGGGCAGGAGGCCATGTGCGTCCACCGACTCAAGTGCTGATAGACCTCATGGACAAGCTTACGACCCTGTTAACCGCCACAGTTATCCCTGCAAACAAAGATGAGCATGACACAGAGGTAGCACAGGTACGCACGGAGATAGCTCAAGCCAAGGAGGCCTTAGCAGCTGAGGATACTAGGCTAGCTATGGAGCGGGCGGCTCTCGACGCCCGGCACAACGGTTGCAGTCAGAGGCTTATCAGCTCACAATGAGTTTAAACGCGTCCAATGAAGTAATGAGGAGGAGACACCAGAAGGCCCAATCCCGGTTGCCTCCGAATTACGATCCTAGGGTTCTTTTTGCCACACCAGGGACCGGCCCAAGTAACCCGCCCAATGTCAATCAGTTTATGACACCCGGAGCGGGAGGACCGGCTCAGCGTCAGGAGATGCCACCTCCTCATATGAGCATGGCACCGCCGCGTTATGTACCAATACCGGAGGGTCACTTTTCCAACCCCATGGAGAATTTAATCGCAGCATCATCGCGTTTAGCAGCTCTTCCGATGGACGGTGATGATCCAATAGCAGTGGAGACCCGGAGGATCAGGGAACTTGTCCAGACGGCTCTGGCTCAGCAGGAGACCTATTCTTACAGCCGGGATAGGATTCATTCAACCCCTCCGCCTTGGTTAGCGCCGCCTCGTCAGAACCGGAGCCCGAGTTACAACAGGCACATGGAGTCCGAAGCTTTATCAAGCAATGCCCAACGCCGTAACCAACATGGGGGCTATAACCCGGTGCAAGACCGAATATGTCAGGAGAACGAGCGGGCGGCTCAACAGGCGGCTCCGCTGACAGCTCATCAGGACATCCCGGAGTACCCAACGACTTCTATTGAGTTGGGAGTAGCCACCAGAACCGATGAAGTTCCTTGTTTGATACCGGCTTTGCGCAACGTGCGCCTGCCTAAGGACTTCAAGGGACCTCGGAAGGTGCCGAATTACACGGCCGACTTACAACCTGGAGCTTGGATTGAGAGCTATGAGATGGCCATGGAGCTGTTGGAGGTTAGCGACGCGGCAATGGCTAAATACTTCACCATGTTGTTAGATGTAACGGCCCGGTCCTGGCTAAAAGGTTTACCACCCAATTCCATTGGTTCATGGGAGGAGTTAAAGGCCCGGTTCATCCAGAACTTCAAAGACACCTGTAAGCAGTCCATGTCAATCGTGGACTTGACAAGTTGTAAGCAGGGGGAGGGTGAGTCCACCACCCATTGGGTACGCCGGGTCAAGGAGATAATTCATTCATCTGATAAGATGGATGCCGGCTCTGCAGTCCTCATGTTGGAGAAAAATTGCAACTTTGAGCCGCTGAGGCAGAAATTGGGACGCCTAAAATGTGACTGCACCGATATGGAAACGCTGATGGCGGCTTTAGTCAAATACGCCGATTCTAATAATACCAAGGACCCTGCGTCTGAAGATGAGAAAACAGGGAAGGGTAAAAGGAACGGTAATGGAAAAGGTCAACATCATAACCGGGGAATCAAGGCGGCAATAAGCGTAAGGCGGACGGTAGTCCGGAGCTTGTGGCTAACGCTAGTACACAGGGTAACAATCAGAGACACAAGGGTAAGTGGCCTCGAACCGGCGGGCCAGGTCCATCTCTTGAGCAGCTACTCAACGAGCCCTGTCCGAAACACGGCACCCGGGAGCACCCCGCTACTCACCTGTGGAAAGATTGTGCAATCATGAAGGCGTTTAAAAATTCCAATATCTTCGATGGTGGTCATGGACCTGGTGGCGGTTTAGGGGCCGGCAGCTTTCATGGCCCGGGTGGCGGTTCAAATTCCGTTTTTCAGGGACAACCGGGTGGAAATAATCAACAGCAAGCTGGTCAGGGAGGACAACCGCAGCAGCAGTCGGGTTACCAGAGCCAACCGAAACAGTTGAGCGGTGGGCAATACCATGTGTTCACCACTAGCTTATGCAAACGTGACCAGAAGGTTCATAAAAGGGCTTGTAAATTTTGTTGAGCCGCGGTCCCTCGTTATTTGAATGGTCAGAGCAACCTATCATTTGGAGCAGGGAGGATCACCCGCTATGAGTTGATAATCCGGGTCAGTTAGCCTTGGTTGTAGCACCCAGGTTGGTGGATATAAATTCACTAAAGTACTCATGGACGGAGGTAGCAGCATCAATATCCTCTATTATGAGACTTTCCAGCGTATGGGGCTAACTGAGAAGAATCTGAGGACGTCCAACACTGTTTTTCACGGGGTGGTCCCAGGTAAGTCGGCTTACCCTGTTGGTAAGATTGAATTAGAGATGGCTTTTGGAGATGAGTATGATTCCAGGGTTGAGAAGTTGACATTTGAGGTGGTCAAGATCAAGAGCCCGTATCACGCTCTATTTGGGCGACCGGCTTATGCTAAGTTCATGGCCCGGCCGTGTTATGTTTACTTACAGCTCAAGATGCTGGGTTACAATGGCACCATCACCATGCATGGGAGTCGAAAGGTGGCCTTGGAATGCGAAGAAGGCGACGTGGCTTACGCTGAGACGGCCTGTGCCGCGGAGGATCTCAAATTTTATCAAGACAATGTTGACCCGACGGATATGACCTCCCTCAAGAAACCAACTATAGAGCATGACCCGACGTTGAAGTTTAAATCGGCCGCTGATACAAAGCTCGTTGACTTCACCCCGGTGACACCTCTAAGCAGTTCAGTATCAGTGCCAATTTGGATCCTAAATAGGAAAGCACGCTCATCAAGTTCATCCGTGAGAACCGGGACATCTTTGCATGGAAACCTTCTGACATGCCGGGTGTACCGAGGGAACTCGCTGAGCACACTCTCAATATTGATCCAAAGTATAAGCCGGTCAGGCAGTTTCTCCGATGATTCAACGAAGAGAGATGAGCAGCCATTGGAGAAGAGGTGGCCCGGCTCTTAGCGGACGGGTTTATTGTCGAGGTCTTTCATCCAGAGTGGTTGGCTAACCCGGTACTGGTACTCAAGAAGAACGACACTTGGCGGATGTGTGTGGATTACACGGACTTAAACAAGGCTTGCCCGGCTGATCCCTTTGCACTCCCCCGTATTGATCAAATCATTGATGCTACGGCAGGTTGTGAACGTTTGAGATTTTTGGATGCTTACTCTGGCTATCATCAGATCAAGATGGCAGCTAAGGACCAGGAGAAGACAACTTTCATCACTCCATTTGGGGCCTTCTGTTATGTATCTATGCCGTTTGGGCTCAAGAGTGCCCAGGCAACTTATCAGCGATGTGTGCAGAACTGTTTGCACGATCAAATTGGGCACAATGTTCATGCTTATGTGGATGACATCATGGTGAAATCCAGAGAAAGGGAAACTTTAATATCCAATTTGAGAGAAACCTTTGACAATCTCCGGGTTTACAAGATGATGCTTAACCCGGCCAAGTGTGTATTTGGTGTACCTGCAGGCAAGATCTTGGGTTTTCTGGTGTCAAATAGAGGCATTGAAGCTAATCCGGAGAAGATCACGGTGATCACCTCTCTGGCTAAGCCGGCGTGTATCAATGATGTTCAACGCCTGGCGGGACGTGTTGCTGCTTTAAGCCGGTTCATAAGCCGGTTAGGGGAGAAGGCCTTGCTGCTATACCAGATGATGAAGAAGACGGACACTTTTGTCTGGAGTGATGCTGCTAACACTACCTTTGAGGATTTAAAGAGACAGTTGTCTGAGCCACCGGTTCTTGCAGCTCCCATTGATAAAGAGCCGCTATTGTTATATGTGGCTGCTAACTCACGGGCTGTCAGTGTTGCCATCGTGGTGGAACGAAAGGAGGCAGGCAAGGAGCATCTGGTTCAACGACCGGTTTACTACATCAGCGAGGTGCTCATTGAGTCTAAACAAAGGTATCCACATTGGCAGAAGCTTGTTTATGGTGTGTTCATGGCAAATCGGAAATTGAAGCAGTACTTCCAAGGTCACCCTATAACGGTGGTGAGCTCAGCTCCTTTGGGAGATATCATTTAGAATAGAGAAGCTACAGGGCGAATCGCCAAGTGGGCCATTGAGCTTGGGCCTTATGGTTTAAAGTATATGCCCCGTACTGCCATCAAATCTCAGGCACTGGTGGATTTTATCAATGATTGGACAGAGTTGCAGGCACCTGAGGAGAAGCCGGACAATACGTATTGGACTATTCATTTTGATGGGTCTAGGCAATTAGAAGGATTAGGGGCTGGGGTTGTTTTAACTTCCCCTCGAGGTGACAAATTTCGTTATGTGCTCCGGCTCATGTTTCCTTGCACTAACAATGCAGCTGAATACAAGGCCTTGCTCCATGGTCTTCGGATGGCTAAGGAGATGAATTTAAGCCGGGTAAGGTGCTTGGGCGACTCAGATCTTGTGGCTCAGCAGGTCTCAGGCACATGGGATTCTAAGGACCCCCTTATGGCGGCTTATCATCGTGAAGTTGATGCTGTAGCTGGGTACTTCAAAGGGTATCAGGTGGAGCACATTGACAGAAGGAAGAATGAGGCGGCGGATGCTTTAAGCCGGTTGGGCTCTCAGCGTAAGACGGTGCCGCCTAACACCTTTCTGGATGTTTTACATAATCCTTCTGTCAAGGTACCTACATAGGAAGAGCTTGCAGTGCCAGACCCGGAGGCACAGTTGGTGGCTGCACTTCACATCATCCCGGATTGGACATTGCCATATATGGCTTATATGACCCGGGGAGAGCTGCCTGAGGATGAGACCTTGGCGAGACAAATTGTCAGACGATCCAAATCCATGACAATTGTTAATGGCGAGTTACATCATCTCAGTGTCACAAGTGCGTTCCAGCGTTGTGTGTCGCCTGCAGAGGGTCAAGAGATACTTCGAGAGATCCATGAAGGGGATTGTGGTCATCATGCAGGCTCAAAATCTCTGGTGGCCAAGGCTTTCCGTCATGGTTTTTATTGGCTGACGGCTCATGCTGATGCAGAAGATCTTGTTAGCAAATGTGACGGGTGTCAAAAGTTCTCAAGACGAGCTCATGTGCCGGTTCAGGAGTTGAGGATGATTCCAATTACTTGGCCGTTCGCAGTCTGGGGGCTTGACATGGTGGGGCCTTTCAAAAGGTCTAAAGATAAAAAAACGCACCTCCTGGTGGCAGTGGATAAGTTTACAAAGTGGATTGAGCCGGAGCCGATCAGTTAGTGTGATGCGGCCACATCGGTGCAGTTCATCAAAAAGGTGATCTTTCGTTTTGGTTTTCCACATAGCATCATAACTGATAATGGCACTAATCTCTCCAAGGGTGCCATGGAAGAATTCTATCAACGGGAACATATTCGGCTTGACGTTTCGGCTGTTGCTCATCCTCAGTCCAATGGTCAAGCAGAGCGAGCTAATCGGGAGATTTTAAGGGGTATCAAAGCACGACTCTTGGTCCCCTTACAGCGGACTCCGGGTTGCTGGGTGGAAGAGTTTCCCTCTGTGCTGTGGAGCATCAACACCATGCCTAACAGATCAACGGGTTACACACCTTTCTTCATGGTTTATGGAGCAGAGGCAGTTCTGCCAAGTGATATCCGACACGATTTACCCCGTGTGGCGGCTTACGTTGAGGCTGATAATGAGAAGGCTCGACAGGAGGCTCTTGACTTGTTGGATGAGGAGCGAGACTTGGCAATAGTCCGCTCGGCGATTTACCAGCAAGACCTTCGTCGTTATCACAGCCGCCGGGTCAGAAGCAGAACATTTCAGGAAGGCGATTTAGTGCTCCGGCTCATCCAGGATCAGACCGATATGCACAAGCTATCCCCTCCTTGGGAAGGACCCTTTGTGGTCAGCAAGAATCTGCACAACGGATCATATTACCTCATCGATATTCGAGAGCACAAGGACTCAGGTAAATCGGAGGAGACCTGCCGGTCGTGGAATATAGCCCATTTTCGGCCTTATTATACTTAAGCCACCGGCTCTTTAGATGTACTAGTCCTCAACCCGTGCACCTGCACGGGCTAGTAACTACTTGTTTCAGCATTATTGTGTATATTTAAATAAATTCGTTCTCCTTACTTTAGAGTATGTATAAATAAATTGATTATCAGAAGGTGGGCAACATTGGCCTCTTCCTCAATCAATTGTTCATATGATTCTAAGTTATCTCTAAGTTCATCGCATATGTTATTATTTATAAAAACAACTAAAAAATTGGAATTAAAAACATGATAGATATTCGACAATAGTGGTGTATTCATGTCCCTCATAGCTTAAATTATTTTTTTAATATGTAGTGAGTTTCTGAAAGAAGATATGCCATGATCATTGACAATTGCATTTGTGGAGAGATTTATGCATCGCTAATTTTAGTGCCATATGCAAATAACTAAAGACTGATTCTCATATGTCAGCTGCGCCACCTAGACTGTCATGCGTATGATCCCTTGGTATAGCTTCGAGTATTCACAGAGGAATTGGACGACACTTCCTCTACCCCGAGATAAAAAATCTTTTTCAAAAGCAGGAAGACTATTCTTTCCCCAGAATGTGAGGCTTGAGGTCTCTTTCTGGTATGTGCATGGATTTGGTTTTATGGGATTGGCACATGAGACGTGGAACTTGAGGAGTTCTCATTTGGATAATATTTGGACATATCTTTGTTAGCCCTTTTAAAGGAAAGAAGGTACCCACACTATTTCTATTTTCTGTAGAGTCAGTGTCATCCTATCTAAATACGCGGTGGTTTTATTTCCAAAGAAGCAGCGTCCAGCTTGATCCTGTGTTTTTTTTCAAAGGAAACATATTCTTTTTAATATTTTTATAGAAATTGGACGTGGGTGTATTGGCACACCTGTGTATGTACGTGGTGTTTTTTTTCAAAGGAAACATATTCTTTTTAATATTTTTATAGAAATTGGACGTGGGTGTGTTGGCACACCTTTTTGAGCATGATTCTATGTATGTGATCTTATACCAATCACCTTAAATTTTTATTTAACATGTCATCTTATACCAATCTATGCACGTGATACTAAGAAAAAAAATCTATGTATGTGATGTTTATTTATTTTTTTCTCGGAAATTGTACGTGGGTGTTGGGGACATGTTTAAAAAAATTTAACGTGTCATCTATTCCAATCTATGTACGCGAGGTTTATTTATTTTTTCTCAGATATTGGACGTGGGTGTTGGGGACGCCTTTTTGAACGTGTCAGCTTAAACTTGTTTTAGTGTGTCATATTCCAATCTATGTACGTGATGTTTATTTTTTTTAAAGGAAGCAAACATCTTTTAATAGATCTTGACCATCAAATTTTAAATCCGAGGGCTAAATTAATTTTGTTGATGTGGATTAACGTGGAGCCTCTTATGGTGCCTCCAATTAGTAAATATAAGATATATTTTTGACAATGTACATTTTATATAAAGTAATAAAGCAGGACCTCTGTCCTTTTTTCACCCTCAAAAAAGTGTATATGTCCTTTTTGACAGGTGGTGGAAACAACCAATAGGGACCGGATCAAATCTGAATCCGATTTTACCTTTGGTCCAGCTTATGATCATATCTGAATCTAGCCATGATCACTTGGGGGCTTCCTGTTCAAACATAGGTCGTATCCGAACCAAAGAGAACATAACTGTCGATACCCACTTGATTGGCATACTTGCCAAACCTACTTGGGGGCTTCCTGATCATATTTGAATCACAGCTTAACCCCTTTAGGTCTAACGTGGATCGTATACGAATCAGCGTCATTAAACAAATCCTATGGTCACTTGGGGGCTTCCTGTTCAAACATAGGTCGTATTCGAACCAAAGAGAACATAGTTGTCGATACCCACTTGATTGGCATCGCCACGTCACAGGGGGCTATATGATCGTATCCGAATCTTAGCTTAACCCCTTTGGAACGGTTTACTGATCGTATCCGAATCAGCAGCCTGTAAAAGTATTTTGATTATTCTGATACCTTGTGGAAAGAATTTTAAGGTGTTTTTTATCTTGCCGGTTTAATATTCGTCACCCCAGGTTATTAAGTACCGGGTGAACATTATATGAGCGGAAAGATCATTCAAGGATTGCAGAATAAGGCAAGCACAAGTTAACATGCCAAGGAAGTAAAAGCCAGAAATATACAGCCATGGCGGCTTACGAAAAGCGTTAAGAGCATGCACGAAGGCATGATGAGCATTAAGAAGTTACTTCTACCCTATTACATGACTCCCCGAGTCTGAATAGATGAAGCATTGTATTTTGGCCAAACACCTGGTGATTCACTCCTTCGGCGGGCTTGAAGGCTCCGGGTTACCCTTCTCCGCTTCTCCGTCGGCTGTTGTTTCCTGGAAAGTTGATGAAGCCCAATCAATGCCACTCAAAGCTTCAAATTCAGCTTCATCATCTATTAAACCAGCCGGGTCCACTTCAGGGGCAAAAGTATGCTTACGAATTGGAGGGATCAGGCTGATTTGATCATATGGAGCGTTTGGGATTTTCCGGTTGTTACTGTCATAAGCCGACGCATACTTGCTGATGTCAGTATCGTTTCCAATAAGGGTGGCCACCGGACGTATGCCTTTAACACAGGCGTGGAAGTCATGATCATCAAAGGCATTGCCATCTTCCTTTAGACTCGTATATC
Organism: Aegilops longissima; assembly: GCA_021605205.1. Classification (NCBI taxonomy): domain Eukaryota; kingdom Viridiplantae; phylum Streptophyta; class Magnoliopsida; order Poales; family Poaceae; genus Aegilops; species Aegilops longissima. Next base: position 717,208,831 of record CM038678.1, on the reverse strand, counting down.
CAAGAGCAAGGTCTGCCGGATCTAGTTCTGGGAGCCATGCTTTCGCCCGGCTCAATGCGGCTACAGCCCCGGCTCTTGAAGATGAACACCTTAAGTCTTGGATCCGCTGAGGTAGAAAGGCAAGGCTCTTCAAAACATCTTGCAACAGGCGGGGGTGTGGAGTTGATAAAGCTACAACCGCCAGGGCACGTTGTGTCCCGGAGTATAGCTGTTCCACTAACGTGTAAACTGCTTTAAGCTTGATCAGCGTGTTCTGCTTCAGATTGACACTCCTGGAGCCTGTATGTGCACAAGCATAACGGTAAGCCGGAAGTAATTATTACAATAGTCATTGTACGGTTGCCATGTTAAAACTGTGTCACAATAACTTACCAAAGATGGCTGAGGCCATTTGGGATATTTGATGTTTTAAGTTGGACAGCTCGGTTGTTGCTTCTGCAAGAGATGTTTCGGCTGTTTCGGCCCGGGTCACCAGGGAAGCCTTTTCATCAGCTCAACTTTTCTTTTCCGACTCAAAATTCTTCTTTAGTTTCTCATTTTCAGAGACACTAAATTCAAATTGGAGTTAGCTTTTTGCGTCTCAAGCTCTTAAATTTCCAGACGACTCTTCAGGGCAGCGAGCTCTGATTCAAATTGACTTATGGCAGCCTGCATTGACACCAGGTTATGGTAAGGATTCTAGTAAGGTAAACATTCAAGTCCCAAGCACTTTACAAGTAAAGATACTTGGCACTTGGGGGCTAATGTATGCTGAAAGAAATTTTCACTTTATCCTGCCGGGTCAAACATATTAAGTCTCAAGCACCTTACAAGTAAGGATACTTGACACTTGGGGACTAATGTGTATTGCAAATTTAAAGGCCTTATGTTATACCGGGTTAAATACATTCTTTTTAAGCCGGATAAGTTAACAAGTAAAAGCAGATTTCTAAGTCTACAACATATTTGTTCATAAGCAATAGACTTGGGGGCTGGTACAATATATATAAGGCTCAGATAAAAGTATAAGTTTATACCTTAGATTTATGCTGTATTTGTTTCACCATGTCAACTTCCAGGTCACGGCTATTATGCACTTGATTCAGATAGCCTGAGACTATATCACCAATGCTTAGGTGAGTATAATCCGTAATGTCCTGCTTGGCTTTTCGGTGTTGGGCAAACTCTTCCTTGGCAGTACATTTGGCAAGGACTATAGGCCACCCTGGTTCAACAAATTGGGACTTCACAATCTCAACTTCCGGGTCATTTCTCTTCACTAGGCTAGGAGTCTCCGGGTCACTTGTGTGGAGAATGTCTTCGGTAGGTGGATCAGAGGTCGGCACTAGAATATCAGAAGCCGGGTCAGGCGGCGGCTGATGGGTACCGCTGTCTGGAGCAGACACATTAATCACCGGTTCAGCCACGACCGGTTCTTCGGACGGCTTATTCTTCTTTGCCCGTTTGCTGGGCTTCACTTGCATACTGTTAACAAAAGCAGAAGGATGAATACGCAAGCACGGGTAAGGTAAAAAGTGCATAAGTTCACATTACCCAGGAGCAGTTTTGAAAATCGGCATATTTGACTGCATGGATTCACCAGAAGAAGGAGAGGTATCCTGATAATTGGAGTCAGATGAATTGAGAGGTTGACGAATTAAGCCTGCTAAAGGTAAGACAGAGCGTAAATCGGAGATAACCTCAGTCCGACGTTTCTTGGTTACATCAGGTAAGCCGGAGGAGAGTTCTGCATCCTTGTTGTTCCGGGTCTGCCTCCGGTTCTCTAGTTGTTGTTGCTTCAAAATAAATTGAGGATCTTGATAAGCAAGTGCATGTGAAAATCTTACTTTCCGGGTCACCCTTCGGGTCTTTCGCTTTGGCAAAGGCTCTGAGTCGGAGGAGATTATAGTTACCTCTTCATTAGCTACTCGACTGTTCCCCGTATCCTCCTGAAAGGATAAAAGGTCAGACAGGTGATAACAAGGGATTTAAGAAAATTTAAAGATTACCTCTTCCTCATCCGAAGAGCTATCCTCCAATCTGAGTAAGTCGGAGGCGCTGGGTTTCTTTTTCTTCGAGGTTCCTACTTTGGCGGCTTTCCTTTCAGCTTTCTTGGTCGTCCTGGCTTGTTTGGCAGCTTCATGGTCATATTTGGCTTTCCAAAAGTCATCACCAGCCTGTGGAAAAATTTAAAGAATTATGAGTATCAAGAAAAGTATCATATATCCGTAAACATTTGTTATGATTGATAACTTACTGCAGGGGCCGGGTTATTCTTGCGAAATGGAAGTAAACCGAAGGCGTTGTTCGTCACAGTGCCCTCCTTCAGCAGTGACTGGGTCGTAGCATTCACCACGTCATCTGGTAAGTCGTCAGGGCTATGGCGTTGCGGATCAGTCTTTTCTCCAGTATAAGTACACATTAATCCGGGACGGCGGCTTATTGGAAGTATACGCCAAGTGACCCAGACCTGGACCAGATCGATGCCGTTTAAACCATTTCCCAATAGAGCTTTAATCTTCTTGATGGTGGAGTTAAGAGGCACGCGTTCAAGGGTTGTCAGCTTGTCTGGTAGCGGATGATTAGATTCAAGGCGCAGGGCGCGAAAGCCGAGCAGAGGTTTTTCATCAGCCGGAGAAGTGTCCTGATAGTAGAACAACGTCTGGTTCCAAGATTTGGGGTGACTCGGCAACTCAGCATAAGGGAAAAGACAGTCTCTCCGTCGCTGGATTGAGATGCCGCCAAGCTCAAGACTAGGCCCGTTGGCACGTTCATTTTGCCGGTTCATGTAAAAAAGTTCCCTGAACAATAGCAGACTCGGCTCCTCACCCAGATACACCTCGCAGAAGACTTGAAAATTACAAATATTTGACACGGAATTGGGTCCGATGTCTTGAGGTCTAAGGTCAAAGAAGTTCAAAACCTCTCTGAAGAATTTTGAGCCGGGAGGAGCAAATCCACGGCTCATATGATCAGTAAAAATTATTACTTCCCCGGCTTTGGGGTGAGGTTTTTCTTCAGACGCGTCAGGGGCACGGTACGACATGACGTCCTTTTTTGGCAGATGCCCAGACTTTACAAACTTAGCTAGTTTGCTATTGGTCACTGTGGATGGAACCCAATTGCAAGTTACAGGGGCCTTGGTAGCCTTAGGAGCCATCACAACAATTGGCCTATGGAAAAACAAGAAGATCCGGTTCAATTTTAACCAGGGAGGAAAATTTTGATTAAAGTGGCGGCTTAATGAGGGGCCCAATGATATAAGGATGACTGTGCAACAAAATTTAAGCCGCTACAAGTATCAAGTGTAATTAAAAAATTCCGGGTCATGAGGAGCAGTCAAGGTTCTGTATCATCTATTTAAGCCAGATAGCTTGACAGTTGTATTTCAGGACATTTACCAGAGGAGGTTTTCGGGTGATGAAGACAAGTTTCACAGAGGACAGTTATTTCTCTGGATCAAAATATTTCCCTGGAAAGAAATTTTCCTAGACCTAAAAACAAAGCAGAGAAGCTCATATACTCGAAAAGGGGTTCTACGCAAGGGAAATGAGATCTATTCCTGCGTGAGATCAATACAAGTAAGCACCGCAGCAGTTCTATGTAGTTTTTACGGTCTAAACAGGGCGTTGGAGGAAAGAACTAGAGAAGGTTTGCTTCGGGCAGTGATGAACACCGACGAACTCGGCAAGAACCTAACGCAGATCTGAGAAAGGAAATGAGAAGGGCTCACAGATGCGGATGCGCCGCGGAGGTTTGCTGTCGATCTCTGGTCGGAGTCAGGTCGATGCAGCAGCCTGAGTCGGTGACGACGAGGGGGTCGATTGTGGCAGCGGCAGAGCACGGGAGGAGGTAAGAGGAAGAAGACGACTGGGGAAGACCTAGGTCGCTCTATTTATAAGGGAAGACTGACCGGGCGGGCGCAAAAAACGAGGAGATAACATTCATTATCCAGCGGCTCTGGCGCCTCGATTCTCGGGATGGTCAGTAAAGACAAAGATCCGTTGAAGATGTGACGGTATAAAAAAATAAAACTTTAATGAAGATGATGTCACAGAGATTTAACCCGGGGTTAGATGATGACATCACGGTGGGTTAAAATCCTTCGTGCAAGACAAAAGACTGCACGGCGGTTCATAAGGTATTTTAAGATTGACATGAACCGGTTCAAATCAATCTGGGGCCTAATGTTGGGGATATAACTATTTTTGTAAGCCGCCCAGGAGGGGCCGGGTTACGCAAAGAGGACTCACTAGAGAGAAGCCCAAGACAAAGTATGAAGATGGCGGTTCATAGAGAGCTTAAGGCCCGCAGGCGACTTAAGGCCCGTTGTAATAACCCGCTATAGTAATATTACTTGTATCATAAGGTAGACTTAACTAGTCACCGAGCCGGACATTGTTTATGAGCGGCGGGACTCTGTAAGCCGCAGGGCGTCGACCCGTGTATATAAGGGGACGACCCGCTGGCGGCTTAAGGCAAGAAACAACTCATCGAGAGCCAGGCATAGCATATCTCGCTCCCTGGTCATCGAAACATCAATACCAACCCAACTAGACGTAGGCCTTACCTTCACCGTAAGGGGCCGAACTAGTATAAAACCTCTCGTGTCCTTTGTCCCGATTAACCCCTTCAAGCTTCCTAGTTCCGATGGCTCCACAACTAAGTCCTTTCACGAGGACATCTGACGTGACAATTCCACAACATATAGTGTCTCCAAATTTTTAGAGCATGCACCACCACGGCCAATTCCAAATCATGGGTAGGATAATTCCCCTCGTGGGGTCGTAGCTATCGCGATGCATAGGCTACTACCTTGTCGTCTTGCATAAGTATGCATCCAAGTCCTTGTCTGGAGGCGTCACAGTACACATCAAAATTGCGGTAGATATCGTGAAGAGTCAACGCAGGCGCAGTTGTCAGCCGTATCTTTAGCTCATTGAAGCTTTGCTCATAGTCCTCAGTCCATTCAAACTTCTTATCCTTTTTGAGCAGCTCCGTCATGGGTTTAGCAATCTTGGAAAAACCTTCAATGAAACGACGGTAATATCTGGCTAATCCAAGAGAACTTCGGATCTGAGATACGGTTGTGGGTGGCAACCAAACGAGCACATCCTTTACTTTGCTCGGGGTCAACGGCTATACCTTCGGTGGATAGCACATGTCCAAGAAATCCAACTTGCTTGAGCCAAAACTCACGTTTACTGAATTTGGCATATAACTGATGTTCACGGAGTCGTTGTGACACTGCTCGGAGGTGTTCTTTGTGCACTTCTTCACTTCTTGAGTAAATAAGTATGTCATCGATGAAGACTACCACGAACTTATCGAGGAAGTCCATGAATACCTTGTTCATCATATGCATGAAGAAGGCAGGGGCATTGGTGAGACCAAAGGACATAACTGTATATTCATAAAGACGGTATCGAGTGGTGAATGCGGTCTTAGGAATATCTTCCTTTTTAATCTTGAGTTGATGATATCTAGTCCGCAAATCAATCTTGGAGAATACCTTGGGCCCACTGAGCTGATCAAACAAGTCATCAATCCTTGGTGTCGGAGTATTGGGCCACGGGTAGGCTAACCCGAGTCCCAGGACCTTTCAAGACATCGGGGCAGGCCGCACCCCTCAAGCCGAGTCCCAGGAGCGACTCCAAGACAAGCCGAGTCCCAGACGGCGACTCCGAGATAAGCCGACTCCGAGCTGGCGACCTCCAGAGAGGCCGACTATGGAGAGTCGGCCCATGACTCCTCCCTCATCTCGAAGTACGATGTGGGGTACGGTCACGGCGTGGCCGTTCCCCCTGCTTACGAAGGGCCGGCATGGCTACATTGAGCTGTATCGCTGGAAGATCTCCGGCGAGGCACGGCACTGTTGCCATGCCTGCCCTGACCTCAGCCACAATCTTGCGACGCCTTTGTGCCCACGACGCCGCTGTCAGACGACCGGCGCGCGGGGCTGCTGTCGATGGGTGGGCCGAAGGCGGCCTGAGCGCCCCGAAGACGGACCTGTGGGAGTCGGCCTCCTTGGAGTCGGCCGACTCCTCCCCAGGGCCCCACGAGCCATTAACCAGATAGGATGGGGAATGGCGACAGTGATCGCCCGATAGATGGCGGCACTGTTGTCATGACCCAATGACCGAGCCCGCGTCATCAGGAGTGCCGCTACAGTATCAAGCCTGTCGGCGGGCCCCAGAAGCCGGCGGGGAGGACGGCGGCCTGAGAGACAGACGGCTGGGACCCGCGCCCAGCCGGATTACTATTGTACCCTCAGGGGGTAGGCCTATATAAACCCCCCGGGGCACCCATGCAAAGGGTTCGGACCTAGATAGAGACAGACCAGATAGCACAGGGAGGAGAGAGCTAGCCTTGCCCTCTCCTGCCTCCCGAAACAGCTCCAGGAGCACCATTGTAGTCACTTTGCCTTAGTGATCATGCGGAGACCCAGAGAGCAGCGATGAGGTGTTATCTCCTAGGAGAGCCACAAGCTGGGTAAGTTCCACCGGCGTGCATGTCTTCGCCTCATCCGCTTCCAAGCACCGCAACGTTCTACTCGCTCCCACCATGATAAGCCATCCTTTGGCATATGTAGTATCGAATATCCGTGCCGCCCGGTAGCGGCGAGCAAGCTCGACAACCGGCGAAAAGCGCCCGCGTAATGAGGCGAGTTCAGCAGCTCCTCGGCAGCGGCCGCCGCAGAATGATGCGGCTGCCGCGCGCGCCGCAGCGCCAAAACGACGACCCACCACCTCGCCGAGACCAAGGTGCGACGTCTCGGACGCCGACTGGCGGGGCCCGTGGGAAGAAGGACAAGGAGCCGGCTGTCAGCCACAGTCGGACTCACATCACCATCGAGCACGACCAAGAAGGCCGCCCCAAAGCGGTGGAACGGTGGGACGACTACCTGCCTCCCCCTCCTCGCAGAGAAATGCGGGTCTCCCCGCCGCCCGTGGAACATCCGACTCTCGGCGACCGCCTCGGCCGCCGAGAGGGAGTCGGAGAGAACGACGGCCGCCACCGGATTGACCGACTCGACCGATCCCTGGCGCTGGAAGAAGAAGACGAGTTGGGTCCCCCCTGCTTTGGACCCCGCATCCGACATGAGCCCTTCCCCAAAGGGTTCACGCTCCCCCGAGACACGCCCAAATATACCGGCACCGTGAAGCCGGAAGATTGGCTGATCGACTACTCCACAGCCGTCAACATAGCGAACGGCAACAAGCGTGTTGCCGTAAGATACGTCCCGCTCATGCTCCAGGGCTCGGCCCAGATGTGGTTGAACAGTCTGAAGCCTCGCAACATCAACAGCTGGGTCGACTTCACCGAGGCTTTCGTCCGCAACTTCACGAGCACGTACAAGCGACCTCCCAAACCGCGCCAACTCTCCTTGTGCGTGCAAGGCCCCGACGAGTCTACTCGCGACTACCTCACGCGCTAGGGCGAACTCCGGAACTCCTGCGAGGGCGTGCACGAGGTGCAGGCCATCGAGTACTTTATTGCTGGGTGCAGAGAAGGCACCCTCCTCAAGCACAAGCTCCTCTGCGACGATCCGGAGACCCTCGACGAGCTGCTGATCACAACGGACAAGTATGCCACGGCCGACTCCTCCATGAAGGCGGAGATTCGGGTCAGCACAACTGGCAAAGTCGCCCCTCAGGCTCCAAGAACTCCGGCTGGAGACACCAGTCGGCGGCAACAGCAGAATGACCAAAAGCGCAAAGCCCCGCAGCCGACTTCTAGCAGTCGGCAAGTGGCAACAGCAGAGGACCAGCAGTTGGAGGGACCGCCTCCGGCGAAGTGACAGAAGGGCGGCAAGTCCAACTGGCTGCCGGCTTTCTCCTACGAGCAGACTCTAGATGGTCCCTGCAAGTTCCATAGCAGCGCGAAGCCGTCAAACCACACCACCAGGAAATGCCACTGGCTGACCAGAATCGCCAAGGGGGACGGCCTGCTCCCTCCCCCTCCTGCTGGGCCGCCTCCTCCACTGCCGCCCCAGCAGCCGGCCGTCAGGCCAGTCGGCGCGATACAAGACGAGTTCTTGGATGAGCACGGAGCCTATGTGGTGTTCACCAGTGTAGCGGATGACCGACGCAGCAGGCGCCAACAACAGCAAGAAGTGAATGCGGTTGCGTCAAGTACGCCAGAGTTCATGCATTGGTCCGAAAAGCCTATCAGTTGGAGCAGAGCTGATCACCCAGAGGTGATGCAGTCAGCTCCTCGCCTTGGACTTAGGCGCCACACTGCGCCACGAGATAGGCGGGCCGCTCGCTTCTCATGATCTTGATAGTCGGAGGCAGCGGTATCAACATCCGATACAAGGATACAATGGAAAAATTAGGAATCAGCGAAGACAGCTTGAGCAGCGGTTGTGTTCCACGGAATGCGTCCACAGGCCTTTCCTGCTCACCAATCGGCAAGATCTGATAGATGTCCTCTTGAGGAGACAAGGATCATTTCCGCCGAGAGCCAATTTGGTTTGAGGTGGTGGACCTTGAAAGCCCATATCATGCATTGCTTGGCCGACCCGCCTTGGCCAAGTTCGTTGCGGTCCCCCACTACGCCTACCTCAAGATGAAGATGCCGAGTTCCAAGGGAATCCTAACCGTGTCCGGCGACTACAGGAAGTCGTCCGCTTGCGCGGTCGAAAGCAGTCGGCTGGCCGAGTCCTTGGTGATCTCGGCTGAGAAACGACTTCTTGATCGGGTCGTGGCGATGGCCGGCAAGCAGCCCGAGTTATCGCCTGACCCCAAGGAGTCGGAAGCAGAAGGATCATTCAAGCCAGCCAAAGAAACAAAGAAGATACCGTTGGACCCGGACCACCCGGAGAGATACGCTGTCATGCGCACAGGCCTTGACAGCAAATAGGAAGGTGAGCTCGTCGATTTCCTCCGTGAGAATCGCGACATCTTTGCATGGTCCCCCAAGGACATGCCCGGTGTCCCGACGGAATTCGCCGAGCACAAATTACACGTCCGATCTGATATGAAGCCCGTCAGGCAGCCCTTACGCTGCCTGTCAGAAGAAAAAAGAAGAGTTGTTGGAGAAGAAATAGCCCGGCTCCTGGCAGCCGGCTTCATCATGGAAGTGTTTTTTCGAGTGGTGGCAAACCCGATCTTGGTCTTTGAAGAAGAACAAGCGTGGCGGATGTGCATTGATTACGAGCCTCAACAAAGCTTGCCACAGGACCCATTTGCTCTGCGAGAATCGATCGGTGATAGACTCCACAGCGGATCACGGCTGTTGAGTTTCCTAAACGCATATTCAGGATATCACCGGATCAAGCTGAACCGGCTGCGGGCGAAGACCGCCTTCATCCGCCGTTTGGAGCCTTACGCTGCGACCATGGCGTTCGGCTTAAAGCGCCCGGTGCCACCTTTCAGCGTTGCATGCGAAGTGCCTCTGAAGCAACTTGGCAGAAATGCCCGTCTATGTGGATGATGTAGTGGTGAAGGCGGAGGCGTGGAACCTTGCTGGAGGACCTCAAGGAAACATTTGAGAATCTGCGCCGATTCGAGATCAAGCTCAACCTTGAGAAGTGCGTTTTTGGAGTACCAGCCGGCCAGCTCCTCGGTTTCTGGTCTCTGAGCAGCGGCATAGAGTGCAATCTGTGAAGATCAAGGCCATCGAGAGGATGGAAGCACCGACGACTGTTAGATGTGCGAAGTTCACCATTATTTGGCATCCATCGGCCGATTCATCGATCGGTGGCGAAAACTCTCCTTGTATCAGCTCATGAAGAAGACGACCTTATTTGAGTGGACTCCCAAGGCGGACGAGGCTTTTCTCCAACTAAAAAAGATGTTGACTACTCCCCCTGTGCTGGCGGCTCCGACTCCCAAAGAGCCCATGCTCCTATACATTGCCGCCACCAGCCGAGTAGTCAGCACAGTCATTGTAGTCGAGCGCAAGGAGGAAGGCAAGGCGCTGCCTGTCCAGAGACCGGTATATTACTTGAGCGAGGTACTGTTGGCCTCCAAGTAGAACTACCCCCATTACCAGAAGATGTGCTACGGCGTGCATTTTGCCGCCAAGAAATTGAAGCCTTACTTCCAGGAGCATCCAATCACGTAGTGCCTTGCAGATCCAGCGAGATCATCGGAAGCCGAGATGCTTCGGCGAGTGGCCAAATGGGCCATCGACCTGGCCCCACACCATCTACTCTGAGCCCTTTACCGCCATCAAATCAAAAGCACTGGTGACTTCCTCGTCGGCTGGGCGAGACCGATATCTGCCGCCAGCGCCGACTCCACCATTGGCGGATGCACTTGGCGGCTCCAAGATGCGCACCGGCTTGGGAGCGGCGTCGTCCTCACTTCCCCAAAGGCGACAAGCTCAGATATGCGTTGCGAGATCCGCCGCCGCCTCAACAACGTGGCGAGTCTGGCGCTCATCCACGAGCCGGCTTGCCAAAGAACTCGGCATTCGTCGGATCCTGTGTTATGGCGACTCTGACTTGGTGGTCCAGCAATCATCCGGCGATTGGGACGCCAAGGACGCAAATATGGCGAGCTACCGTTTCCTCGTCCAGCAACTCAGCGGATACTTCGAGGGGTGTGAGTTCCTCCACGTGCCAAGGAACGACAATGACCAAGCAGACGCCTTGGCACGAATCGGCTCCACCCGCCAGGCAATACCATCTGGCGTCGCCCTCCGGCGCCTCCTCAAGCCTTCTATCAAGCCGTCACCAGAATCAGATTCAATCTTTGTGCCGGCTCCGCCTGAGGAAGACGGATCTGACTCCAAGAAACACACAGTCGAAGCCGGCCCGGGGACTTTAGAACCCGGCCCGGGGACTGCAGTGGCAAGATCGAAGACTCCAGAGCTCGGCCCGGGGACTGCTCCAGTCGGCCCCGGGACTTTGTCAAATCAGCAAGCGGCTGCGGACTCCAACCCGCCGCCTCCCAGCCTGGCCGCCCTTGTCCAAGTCGCACTACTGGCAGTTGAAGAAATAGCAGCACCTTCATGGGCCCAGCCCATCCTCAGGTTCTTAGTAAACAGAGAGCTGCCAACCGATGAAATCTTGGCTCGACAAGTGCAACGCCGAGCAGCAGCCTACACCATAGTCAACAGAGAGCTGGTCAGGCGCAGCGTTACCGGTGTCTTCCAACGTCGAGGCAGAACAAGGCCAAGCAATCCTCAGAGACATCCATGAAGGCGAGTGCGGTCACCACGCGACCTCCAGAGCACTCATCGCCAAAGCCTTCCGGCACGGTTTCTTCTGGCCAACCGCCCTGGAAGAGGCCAAAGAGTTAGTCCAAAAGTGCAAGGGGTGCCAGATTTTCCGTTCCAAGCCACTTCAGCCAGCTTCCGCACTCAAGACTATCCCCATCGCCTGGCCCTTTGCAGTCTGGGGCCTGGACATGGTGGGACCATTCAAGACGGCACGAGGTGGCTTGACTCACCTACTTGTCGCAGTGGACAAGTTCACCAAGTGGGTGGAGGTGAAACCCATCAAGAAGTTGAATGGTCCGACTGCAGTGACCTTCATCGCTGACATCACAACTCGGTACGGCATCCCACACAGCATCATCACCGACAATGGCACGAATTTTGCCAAAGGCGCCTTGGCCCGTTTCTGCGTGACACAGGGCATCCGACTGGACTGAGCGTCCATTGCCCATCCGCAGTCAAACGGCCAGGTGGAGCAAGCGAACGGCCTCATCTTATCCGGCATCAAGCCTCGACTCGTCGTACCGCTGGAGCGATCTGCCGGCTGTTGGCTTGAGGAGCTGCCAGCCGTCCTCTGGAGTCTGCGCACGACTCCAAACAAGTCAACCGGCTTCACACCCTTCTTCCTCGTCTATGGTGCCGAAGCCGTCATCCCAACGGACATAGAGTTCGACTCCCCGCGAGTCACCATGTACACCGAGGAAGAAGCAGAAGAAGCACGTCAAGACGGCGTCGATCTGCTGGAAGAGGGCCGGCTGTTGGCACTCAGCCGGTCCAGCATCTACCAGCAGAGTCTGCGTCGATACTACAACAGGAAGGTCGCCAAGATCTTTCCAAGAAGGCGACCTTGTGCTCCGGCTGATCCAGCGAACAGCCGGCCAACACAAGCTGTCGGCACCTTGGGAAGGCCCCTTTATCATCAGGAAGGTGCTAGGGAACGACGCCTACTACCTGATCGACGCTCAGAAGCCCCGAGCACACAAAAGGGACGACTCCGGCAAAGAAACAGAGCGCCCGTGGAATGCAAATCTTCTTCGAAGATTTTACAGTTGATGCAGTATGTATCACACTACCCCTTTGTATTAAAGCACTATGACTTTGGGCCCCCCGACACGAGCTCGGAACTGCCCTTTTTGTTATCTGTATGATAAGAATTATGCCTTCGAGTACATTACTTTCATTACAAGCCGCTTGGCACCGGGCCAGACTAGTCGGCCCGGGGACTCGCCGCCTTGTGCTATGAGGAGCTTCCCGCAGTCAGACAAGTAATGCGCGGTGCCCAATCCGCCTCCTGGCAAAGCCGCAGCTTGCAGAGCGACTGTGCGGTGGGCAGGAGTGAGGAAGAACGGGCGCCCACACGAAAAATGGCTAAGGGCCTAAAGCACGAACATAGCGTAAGACGGCCTCCAGCATTTCTGAAGCAGAAAGCCGACTCATGAGTAGCCGGCTCGCCGTCTTTATTAGCCTCTATCAAGGATGGCCGACTCTTGGCTAGTCGGCCTGCCGCTCTTTATCCGACTTGCTAAAGAAACTCTAAATGGCCAAGTACTTGCCTTCCCGAAGTAGCCAAGCACTTGACCCAGCGACAGTCCGCAGAGCGGCTGTCCGACTGGCAAGGCAGCGACTAAAGGAAGGCGGCAAAGGGAAAAGCCTAAAGAGCAGTAAGCAAGGAAAGACGGAAATCGGATAAATATTTACATAGGCCCTTGGCCGAATCTTCGAATAGAAGTTCAAGATACACCCCGCGGGTGGAATTGTTCAAATCTAACAAAGTTTTCAAAAGATTACTAAGACAGACAAGCAGAGGCGAAAAAGGCAGCCTAGGAGGCGGCATCTGGGATCGGAGGATCGGAGGAGACGGCGGTGTCGGGCGCCGAGGTAGTCGGCTGGGCGGTCTCGGTTTGATCGCCTCCGGCGGCAGTCGCCTTCTCTCGACGCGGCTCGTTGCTGGAGGCGCGGTCGAGCTGAGGCTGGCCGCCTGCTCCGTCTTCTGGCACCTCTGCCTCGCCTTCGTCCTCCGCCTCGTCCTCCTCCTCGGTGCTGGAGTCGATCACCTCCACTGAGTCCTCGCCATACTTCGGGTTCATCCCGAACCACTCTGGCGGCACTTCCTCGCCGCCTTCAGCCCGCTCGGGGACGAAGACACTGGTGTCCGTGTACTCGGCGATGGCTGCCGGACGCTCGATAAGGGCGCCCTCCACGGCCTCCAGCTTGGCCTGGGCTTCTGACCGGAACGCGGCCAGACGGTCCAGGTCTAGCCCTGGATACCATGCCTTGACGAACTCCAAGGCCCGGCGCGCTCTGGCCCGGGCCGAGGAGCCCTTCCAGGCCTCAAGACGGCCGGCAGCGACCTCCAGCCAGTCCGCAGATTCGGTGGCGGTCGCAGAGCGGCGTGCACAACCATTGTGGTGGCAACCGCTTTGGGCGCCAAGATCGCTGAAGCCGGCGCAGCAGCCGGTGAGCCGGACGAAGACGGGCTTCAATGCTCGAAGCTGCTCATCAATGGTTCGGGGGGCATTAGCGGCGATCTCCTCACCGTTTGCCCTTCGCGCCTCTACGAGCAGCCTCGATGGCCAGAGGGACTGCCTGCGAGTGACCAGGGAAGAAGTCTGCCAAGACAAAAAAGAAGCAAGTCGAAAAAACAGAAGTCGGCCTGACACATAGTCGGAAGCCCGAAGAAATGAAAGAAACTTACCATCAACGATATCCTCGATCTCGTGGAAGCCGGAGGTCAGCATCGCCTCCCTATCAGTCCAGGAGGAGCGCTCGCTCTCGAACTCGGCCAGGAGAGTGGCCTCCTTCTTCTCGGCCTCGTCCTGCGCCTTCTTGAGCAGCTCCTTCTGCTCGGCCAGCTGCGCCGCCAGCAGGTCGCGCTCCGCGACAAGCTTGCTACACTCCTCCTCCTTGGCACGCCGGGCGGTATTGGCCTCGCCCAGCTGCTCCTGAAGAACGGCGTTGGCTCCTGAAGAGCGAAAGAAGAGACAAATAAGTCGTCAGCAAAGAAGATCGCCGGGAAGATCCGGCCCGACTGCTCAGCAGTCGGCCCGAATCTCGGGGACTACAGCCCGCGGGTGCGCCAGCGCGCCCCCACGAAGAAGAAGAACTTACTCCGGCTTTCCAACAAGTCGGCAGCCCGCTTGCTCAACTCCTCAACATTGCGGTTGAAGGCAGTGGTGCGGAGGTTGTGATACTCCTGCAAAAAGTCATTGAAGACAAAGTTAGTATTTGGAACTCGCCAGAGGGAGTTCCGAACCGCCTGCTCAGCAGCCGGCCCGGAACTCGGGGACTACACCCAGTGGGTGCGCTGGCGCGCCCCCACAGAGAAAAACAAGAATTAAAAAGAAGAAGGAAACATACTCGGACGGCCGTCCGCGCTGCCAGATGCGCCCTGGTGCAAGTTTGAAGGGCGTCGCCTTCAGCGCGCAGCTTCGCCTGAACGTCTAGAAGCGCTTGATTCAGCGGCCCGGTGCCGCCTCCGCGCAACCACCCGGTGGGCGCGGCGCTTGTGGCCTCGGCGTCTAAGGTTGCCAAGCTGGCGGCGCCGGTCTCCCGAGGTCGCGGCACCGAGGTCGCCCTCTCAAGACGGCGGCGCACCGGCGAGGCGACTTGGAGAAGCAGCCGCGCCTTGGCCTCGTCCGTGACCGGCGGCTCCGACGGACCCACCGGCTGTTTGCCATGCGGTCTCCCAGACGGCGGCGGAGGCGGCACGAGAGTGTCCGACATGGATGCCTCGCCGCTCTCCTTCTCCACGACAGGGTTCTCGGTGCCGGCCTCTCCGGTCTGCCCCGTGAACTCCGGAGGCGGCGGTGCAGACGACAGTGGGGGGACGAGCATCGCCGATCGGCGACGCGCGGCCTCCTCGGCACGCCGTCTCGCCGCGAGGGCGGCTTCGGCATCCTCCAGCTTCTTCTGGGCGGAGGCGGCCGCCCTGTCGGCCTCCGCCTTCTCCAGTCGTTCGGCCTCCTCCTCCTCGCGCTTCTCCCGCGCATTTCGCTCCGTCGCCTCCCGGAGGTCGGCGGCGGGGTCTGCCCGCCGAGTATTGGCGGACGTCTCTGCCGACCCCATGACGGAGGGGACGGCGACTCTCTCAAGGGAATGAGGGGCCCTGAAGAAGGATGGAGGGAGTATAAAAGAAGACTCGGACAAGATTCAACGAAGGAAAATAAAAAAGCGTAAAGACTTACGCAGAGACTAGCGGCGGCCTTCTCACTTCCCTTCGGAAGCGGTTGGCCTTCGCGGCCGCCTCATCCCGTTTGGTCGCGGCGGCCGCCCCCTTGAACTTCTTCAATTTGCTGCCGGGCGCACTCGGCCCGGCGTGACGCCTCTTCGCGCCGCCTTGGCCGGCCAGGCCGGCGAAGGAGCCGACGCCCGACGAGCCGACCCTCGGCTGGTGGCGCGGAGCGACTTCCCCTTCGGCGTCGTCGTCAGGCCAGTCGACGAAGGTGGCCGAGGGCCTGAAGTCGCCTTCTGCTCCTTCTCCCCCGCCTTCAGCGTCGGCTTCCATCGCCGCCGCCCCCAAGTCGGGGTCGTCGACGTCGCTGTCCGCACGATCGGGAACATACTCGCGGGGCTGTCTCGTGGCGCCGGCTGTAGGCTGCATAAAGGGATTCTAGCTCATAAGAAACCGACAAGAGTCAGAAGCCGGAGTCGGCCGCAAAGAAGACAAAACAATAGAGGGACGCGACTTACCACTGGTGGGGGTTGTCGAGCGAGTAGGGCTCCTTGCCGAACTGCCAGTCCTCCCCGAACTCGCAGTTCGCGATATGATTCACCATGTTTGCCACCTCCGCGCGGGGCATCTCCTTGGTGCTCATCCGACTCGGGTCTCGGAGGCCGCTCATCTGACAGATCAGGTGAGGCCGGCCTTGGAGCGGGAGAACTCGGCGCGCCACGAAGGCAGCCAGCAAGTCGGCCCAGGCGAGACCCTCCGACTGCGTCAAGACTCAGAGTCGCGCTACGGCGGCGGCTCCGGCGGGAGTCAGCGTCTTGACTCGGTGAGACCAGCTGGGGAGCCTCCCAGTTAGGGGGGCGGCGTTGTAAGGCGGCAGGTTGACCTAGTCGCCGTCGGAGGCGAGGTTCTTCACGTAGAAGTATGAGCGCTGCCACATCTTCACCGACTTGATCAGCGTGATGGGAGGAAAGGGGTTGTCGGCCGTTGAGCGCCGCACCGCGATGTAGGCGCCGCACTGAGCCGGCACGCCTATGACGTGCGTGCCGAGCTTAGAAGAGAAGAATTCTCCCCACAGCTCGATGGTGGGGAGAACGCCGAGGAAACCTTCACATAGAGTGGCAAAGGCGGAGAGCAACACCACCGTATTCGGAGTGAGGTGGTGCGGTTGAAGGCTGTGGAACTCCAAGAACGAGCGGAAGAAGCCGCTCGCCGGCTGCCCCAGGCCGCGCATGAGGTGCGAGCGAAAGATGACCTGCTCGCCCTCCTCCGGCGCCGGCCGGATCTCGCCCTCCGGCGCGGCGCGGGCGCGCACGAGGTCCGTGCTGGGGAGACGGCGTGTCCGGCGGAGGAACTCGATGTGTTCCTCTTCTACCTCCGAGCCGTCCCACACGCCGGAGCGCACGGCGGGGGCCGCGGCGGAGGAAGAGCTCATCACCGTGGTGTGGAGTGCTCTTGCTCAACGACGGAGGCAGGAGAGAGAGAAGGCAAGATGAGGCGGGGGAGCGGGGAAGAAGGGCGCGCGTGCTGTGCCGCTCCGCTCCCCCTGCCTAATTATAGCCCTATGGGCTGAGAAGCCGAGGGGGCGGGCGTGGGATTAACTGCGCACGATGCCCCACGCCGCCCCATGATTTACCCCACGAAGTTACTGCGCGCAGTAACGACGTGGGAAAACCAACTGTCCACGGCCGCAATGGATCCGTTCGTATGCCGAGGCGCGGTAGTGGCGGGCCCTACCTGACGGCCCGTCCCGTCGCGCGTGTGGGCAGGCAGACTGCCCTCTCCACGTGGCGCCACGCGATAGGACCGCCCTGATGGCCGCGGGGAAGCGTATCAGGCACGCCGCCTGGTTTCCCGCCGCGACTTTCAAGCTGCGGCTCTTCGCTAAACATCCGACTCTCGACAGTCGGCCCAAGGGAAGACGGCAACCGAGTTCCAGAGTCCGCTCCTGGAAGGTTGAAACTGTTGAAGCCCCACAATGCAGCGTCCGCAGGGCTTCACCAGCTTCGGGGACTACTGTCGGAGTATTGGGCCACGGGTAAGCTAACCCGAGTCCCAGGACCTTTGAAGACATCGGGGCAGGCCGCGCCCCTCAAGCCGAGTCCCAGGAGCGACTCCAAGACAAGCCGAGTCCCAGATGGCGACTCCGAGATAAGCCGACTCCGAGCTGGCGACCTCCAGAGAGGCCGACTATGGAGAGTCGGCCCATGACTCCTCCCTCATCTCGAAGTACGATGTGGGGTACGGTCACGGCGTGGCCGTTCCCCCATGCTTACGAAGGACCGACATGGCTACAGTGAGCCGTATCGCTGGAAGATCTCCGGCGAGGCGCGGCACTGTTGCCATGCCTGCCCTGACCTCAGCCACAGTGCGCGACGCATTGTGCCCATGACGCCGGCCTGTACGACCCGAAGGCGGCGGGGCCGCCTGTCAGTGGGTGGGCCGAAGGCGGCCTGAGCGCCCCGAAGACGGACCTGTGGGAGTCGGCCTCCTCCCTAGGGCCCCATGAGCCATTAACCAGATAGGATGGGGGAATGGCTATAGTGATCGCCCGATAGATGGCGGCACTGTTGTCACGACCCAATGACCGAGCCCGCGTCATCAGGAGTGCCGCTATAGTATCAAGCCTGTGCGCGGGACCCGCCAGTCGGCGGGCCCCAGAAGCCGGCGGGGAGGACGACGGCCTGAGAGACAGACGGCTGGGACCCGCGCCCAGCCAGATTACTATTATACCCCCGGGGGGTAGGCCTATATAAACCCCCCGGGGCACCCATGCAAAGGGTTCGGACCTAGATAGAGACGGACCAGATAGCACAGGGAGGAGAGAGCTAGCCTTGCCCTCTCCTGCCTCCCGAAACAGCTCCAGGAGCACCATTGTAGTCACTTTGCCTTAGTGATCATGCGGAGACCCCGCAGAGCAGCAGTAGGGGTGTTATCTCCTAGGAGAGCCCTGAAGCTGGGTAAGTTCCGCCAGCGTGCATGTCTTCGCCTCATCCCGCTTCCAGGCACCGGCGACGTTCTACTCGCTCCCACCATGATAAGCCATCCTTTGGCATATGTCGTATCCAACCCCCGACACTTGGCAGTGGATATTTATTTTTGATTGTGACATCATTCAGCTGACAGTAATCCACACACATGCGGAGGCTGCCATCCTTTTTGTCCACGAAGATAGCAGGTGATCCCCATGGTGAAGAACTGGGATGGATATATCCTTTCTGGAGCATTTCATCAAGATGTTTCTTTAGCTCCACTAATTCTAATGAGGGCATCCGGTAATACTTCTTGTATAACGGGGCGGTTCCAGGCACAAGATCTAGTGCAAACTCAATCTCTCGATCTGGTGGCATGCCTGGCAGTTCTTCTGGGAACACATCAGGAAACTCACTGACCACATGAATTAATTCCAAGTCAGCCACAACGGCGAAGACCATTTCTTTCTTGGGTATGCTTCTATGAGCATAGAATTTGGTAGTCTGCCCCTTCTGACTGGTCAAAGTGACTTCTCGGGTCGCACAATTTATGCATACTTGGTATTGAGTCAGCCAATTCATACCCAAGATAACATCCAACTTTGCAGACTCAATAATTATCAAAGAAGTTGGAAAACAGATTCCGTTAATATTGGCTTCCAGATTACGGCAGACCAGATTGCTCCTGATTAAGGATCCCGGGGTTTGTACCAGCATATTCTTGCCCAAAAGCGAACAAGGAAATTTGTTTTGGGCAACAAAATTCCGAGAAATAAAATAGTGGGAAGCCCCAGAGTCAAATATAATCACTGTAGGTATGTTATTAATAGAAAACATACCAATGACGACTTCGGGGTTCTCTTGGGCTTCATCGGTGGAGAGGTGATGCACGTGCCCAGTGATGTTTTGCTGGTTCGGGCATGACTCCATAAAATTGACTTGTGGTCTGAATAGAGCATTTGCGTTGTTGTTCTTGGGACACTGTCTGGCATAATGTCTGGTTTGCCCACAACTGAAGCAAGAATTGTTGAGCTGACGCTCCTCTTGCTCTGGGTTGGTCACGACATTCTTGACTTGAGTGGTGGTCTTGTTAACATTTTGTTGCCAATTGGGCTTGTATTCCACCTGAGTCTTCTGTCAGGTACGAGCCTTTTGCACTGGTTTCCCTTCCTTTCTTGGCTCAAACTTGCGCTTGTGATCGTTGTTAGCAAAACTATTATCCGATACAAGCTTGTGCTCCCTTTCAACAATGAAAGCTTTGTTCACCAGAGTTTGGAAATCTGGAAAATCAAACATACTGAGAGTACACAGGAGTTGCGGGTTTAATCCACCAAGAAATCTGTCAATCTTTGTTTCTTCAGTGGCCACATCATATAGGGAGTAACGTGACAGATGGTTGAATTTTTGCAAATATTCACCCACAGACTGATTTCCTTGGAGGAGCGCGAGAAATTCATGTTGTTTAGCCTTCAAAATTCCAGTAGGGATATGATATTTCCGGAAATGATCCTTGAATTTTGACTAGGTGATTTCTTCATCAGCAGGCCACATGGCTTTTTCATTTTCCCACCATATGGCAACAGCGCCTTCAAGATAATGAGTTGCAAATGGAACCTTATCTCCTTCAGTATGAGCAATCTCAAGCTTCTTCTCAATAGTGCGCAACCAATCGTCTGCATCCAAGGGGTCAATAACCTGACTAAAACTGGGAGGCTTGGTCCTTTGAAAATCTGACACCTTGGAATGATAACCGTTCTGACTTCCATTCTGTCCAACCACAGCTTGAGCACTTCTTAATATTTCAATCAGATCATTATTCCATCTTTCCTCAAACATACACAGAATTTGCTTAGTAGAGGGCAGATTCGGTGGTGGAGGCGGTGGTGGAACGTACGGCTTGGGGGAGTGTCCTGCCTGTCGCGCGGAACGACGAACAGGAGAACCCTCACGAACGTTGCTACTGCTGCCTCCCCGCGTCATCCTATTGTGATTTTTCCCAAGGCAACGCAACCGAGATGAGAAAAATTCAAAATAAATTGGGGAAAGCTAGCAACAAAAGCCCGAGAAAAACCGAAATGATGAAGGAAATATGGCGAATATAATAGAGTTCCAACATAATTATACATAGACTCATACATGGAATATAACAACATGCCAAGTTCAACTACTCTCATACATGAAATGAAACCTCATGACTCGTACGGCTACACTCGTATACCATCCTGACGATTGTGAATACTCAGAAGCTCTACTGCTCTACAGGTGCTACGGGGTCCTCTCCTGAAGCGGACTTCGATCCTGAACTCACGGCGACGCTTCCTCGAGGGCTCTCCCTCCGGGGCAGGTGTAGGGTGAAGCATCGGGGCTGCAGGGTAGCGAGAAGTGAAACCCACTCAGGAGGAGCACTGAGAGGACTCACGGTCGCGGTGCCCGAGCTACTCGGAGGAGTAACCGGTGAAACAGGGGAACTAGAACTGGCCGAATATAAGGAGTAAATCCCACAGATGCTGGAGCAGTGACAGATCTAGTAGAGGCTAAAGTAGTACGGGCACGAGCCAGCTCTCGAGCCAGCTCGTGGATTATAAGAAAGCTAGCAGTGATATAACGAGAAAGGTGGCTAGCAACACTATCAGACTCCGAATCAATGACAGGGAAATGGACACGACCATTATCATGCAGAGAAGGATAGTAGTAGAAACCTGGGTGGTTCTGCATCCGGACCTTGTTGTAACGAAGCTTGACAAGGACCTCGAATGCAACAAACTAGACAACCTGAGAAGCAGCAGAAGCGTAACCGCTCAGAGAGGCACAAGTGTAAGTGCTCGAATCGGAACTGGTGCGCAGAGTGACCACTGCGTGATACTCATACACTGAGTGTGCTAGACGCTCCCGGTACACACGATAGGCTGGGTCGTCACCGAGGGGGTACAGCCAACGCCACACGTTACGAAGGAGATGCGATGACGTGTATGGCATCAGCTGCAACTGGCACGGATATGGCACCGGAGCCACCTACACTCACAACCATTAGCAGGTTAGCATAAAAATAAAATAGGTCATACAATGCAACAACCAGCTACAAATGCTACTGGCACGCAACTAAAACTCGTATCTAACGTCCAGTTAACTTGTCGTAGTCTAGCATGGCCTACAATCAGCGCGGCTCTGATACCAAGCGTTGTGGCACCCCGGCTTAGAGCAACCGGTTTACCATGCATTGCCAGCCAAGAGACCTTGTCTTCTGGCAACACACAACATCTTGGTACAGAAAGCAACCGCTTTATTGATGCTAGCGGATCAAAGTTTATATTACAACAGATGGTGAGGCCAAGCAGCACACACGGTGCAGCTGAACAATATGTACATTATTTAGTGAACATAAAGGGGCCTCGATCATAAAAACTACGCGGCAGCGGAACAACGTCGTAGCGGAACTCCATAGCACAGGGACACCGATGTGGACACGATCTAGACTCGGACAGCACTCCTTTCCAATGAGACTTTCCTGAAATCTGGCATGACACGCCAGGTCAGTACATTGAATGTACTTGCAAGCTCACAACAAGCATAAACATAATGACAAACAATATCATGATAATTAACCAATTTATAATAATGCAACAACATATCCAACGTGCTGTGATCATGCTCTTGTGATAAAAGTACCTCGGACTAGCTTACCAACCGCGATCGCTCTTGGATCACAAACGTACCAAACTCAAGGTATTAGATAGAGACACCTCATGATCATTCCGGCCATCACAACCATGACCAGTATTTGATCTTAAACGATGATCCTTCCGACGATCACAACCATGACCAATATTTAATCTTAAACGGTGATCCATCCGGCGATCACAACCACGACCAATAATTGGTCTAAACAACAAGATGGCCTTCCCGCCATCATCAATTGTGCAAAGTTCATCACTTAATGTGCAAGATTTATTTAAACGTCGACCCATGGTGTGACCTACTTTCGAGCGTGTCTGCAATCGTGGACTCTCGGCTATCGATAGATTAATACACTCTGCAGAGGTAGTGCACTGTACCCACACCACGGAACCCATGGCCTCGCACTCCCATTCGGGTGGACCAACGGCATTCCGACGAAACCTCTCCATTTCCATTACACTCTCCCGGCCACTCCGACTCACTCCCCATCGGGCTAGTCTTGGGTGGCCTCGTGTCTACCAAAGACACAAGACAAGCCTCACCCTCTAAAAATAATAAAAAACACAAAAAGAAAATATCAAGAACCCTTCTGGAATTCACCAGAAAATCTAGACAACATGGAAAAATCTCATCTTTGGTGAGCTGCTAGATTTCTGTACAAAGAACACAATGCAAAAAGAATCAATTCATTTGGACTTATGGTTAAAAAGTTGTGGCTGTTTGAAGTTCTCTGGATAAATTAAAATTTGAATTGAAATAAAAACAGACTGGGGGGTGATGTCGAAGGCATAAAAGCCTCGGGGCGCCACCACTCGTACCGCTTCGCTCGCGTACTGAGTGGCTGACTAGCGGGCCCCGCTAGTCAGGTGAGGTGGAGGGGCAGAGGGAAACAGAGGACGGCGCGGCTTCGCCGGAGCGCACGTCGGCGATGAGGGCTCCTTGGCCAAAACGAGAGGGAGGGATCGAGAGAGGAGACAGAGGTGCACCTGCCCATATCCGTAGAGTAGCTAGGGGTGGTCGGACGGCGTCGGAATCAGCCTCTCCAGCGGAGGCAGAGAGCGGAGGTCGCTGGAGACGAAGACGACAGCGACCAGAGGCGACTCCAGGGGCTCCAACCAGGCGGAACGGCACCACCGGAGAGTAGCGGAGGCCCTGGAAGGGTTGCCCAGGCCTGGGAGGGACTGGAGCTACGGAGACAACTCGAGGGGATCGCCGGCAAGCTCGAGCTCGGGGACAGTGGCCCGCGGCCTGCCCGGCAGGGCTACGGCTTTCTACGCGATTGTGGAGTGTGTGGGAGTGGTGGATGGTGCTCGAGGAGGTTGGGGATGGCCCTATTTATAGCCGAGCGTCGAGGGGGTCGGGCTCCGCCATTGGACACCTAGCCATGGCGCCCAACGACGAATAGCGTTAGTGAGAGGGGGAGAAGAAGACGTAGCTCACACGGGGACTATTGGCGAACGGGGACGAGCAACATGGGCGAAAGGAAGGCGACAAGCATAGTGCGCCGCCCACTGTTGCATTGGCCGGACCGTGCCCGTGCTCGCTGCGGTGAGCTCGGGCATCGGCGAGTGCCTGGGGGGAGTTAAGAGAGCTAGGACGAAGATTGTGGCGTGGTTTGGCACGCTCAGGCAGGCGGGGAAGCGAGCACGCGCGCAACAGAGCGCTTGGCGGCAATCAGAGCGCGTCGGCTGCATGGCAGCACGCCTGGATGAACGCAGTCACCACGTGGACTTTGCACTCAAGCCGACCTAAGTCCAAAGTTCATGTCTGGCTTGTTGTTCATGGTAGGTTTGAAGGTTACCATGCTTGGGTTTGGTCTCAGGTGCAGTAGAAATGATTTTACACTCCATCTAAGTTTCTGGATAGTAACATTGAGAGCTTACTATGGTCAAACCACTGGGAGTTGAGGGCTGGGCTTTGGAGGCTAGCAATCATCTACTAAGGTGATAATGCACAAGAGAACCTAGCTACAATGGATCAAGTAAAATGGTAGTTGCTGTAGAAACTACCATTTCTGTCCAGAACAGAAAATATTTTCTATGGCCAAAATATTCCAAAAAGTGATGAAATATTTTTGCTCACAAAGGTGCCCTAGGGTTCAAAGAATAATTGGGATTTTTCTCAGAATTTTATGGGCAAGAAAAATTGGGGTTGCCTTGGAGCACATTGAGCTAGCTAGGGTTTAAGAGAGGAAAATGAATAATTTTCATTAAAGAAAAATATTCCAAATATTATTTTGAGTTGAACCAGAGAGGGAATGATAGTTAGAGAGGGAAATGAGGCACTTGGGTGAAAGCCAAGGGGTACCCAAGTGTTTAAGTCCATATGAAGAGATTCAAAACTCCAAGTTTCAAATTCAAACCAACTGAAAATCAGGCAAGAGAAGAGGGCAAAAAAACCAGGCTGTCACACTTAAGTCTGTCCGAATCATGTTAGCAATTGCCGCATTTTATGATTACGAAATTTGGCAAATGGATGTCAAAACTGCATTCCTGAATGGATTTTTGGAAAAAGACTTGTATATGATGCAATCCGAAGGTTTTGTCGATCCGAAAGGTGCTAACAAAGTGTGCAAGCTCCGGCGATCCATTTGTGGACTGGTGCAAGCCTCTCGGAGTGGAATAAATGTTTTGATAGTGTGATCAAAACATATGGTTTTATACAGACTTTTGGAGAAGCCTATATTTACAAGAAAGTGAGTGGGAGCTCTATAGCATTTCTAATACTATATGTGGATGACATATTGTTGATTGGAAATGATATAGAATTTCTGGATAGCATAAAAGGATACTTGAATAAGAGTTTTTCAATGAAAGACGGTGAAGCTGCTTACATATTGGGCATCAAGATCTATAGAGATAGATCAAGACACTTAATTGGACTTTCACAAAGCACATACCTTGACAAAGTTTTGAAAAAGTTCAAAATGGATCAAGCAAAGAAAGGGTTCTTGCCTATGTTACAAGGTGTGAAGTTGAGTCAGACTCAATGCCCGACCACTGCTCAAGATAGAGAGAAAATGAAAAATGTTCCCTTTGCTTCAGCCATAGGCTCTATCATGTATGCAATGCTGTGTACCAGACCTGATGTGTGCCTTGCTATTAGTTTAGCAGGGAGGTACCAAAGTAATCAAGGAGTGGATCACTGGACAACGGTCAAGAATATCCTAAAATACATGAAAAGGACTAAGGATATGTTTCTCGTTTATGGGGGTGACAAAGAGCTCGTCATAAATGGTTATGTCGATGCAAGCTTTGACACTGATCCGGACAATTCTAAATCGCAAACCAGATATGTGTTTATATTAAACGGTGGAGTTGTCAGTTGGTGCAGTTCTAAACAAAGGGTCGTGGCGGGATCTACGTGTGAAGCGGAGTATATAGCTGCTTCGGAAGCAGCAAATGAAGGAGTCTGGATGAAGGAGTTCATATCCGATCTAGGTGTCATACCTAGTGCATCGGGTCCAATGAAAATCTTTTGTGACAATACTGGTGCAATTGCCTTGGCAAAGGAATCCAGATTTCACAAGAGAACCAAACACATCAAGAGACGCTTCAATTCCATCCGTGACCAAGTCCAGGTGGGAGACATAGAGATTAGCA
Organism: Aegilops longissima; assembly: GCA_021605205.1. Taxonomy (NCBI): domain Eukaryota; kingdom Viridiplantae; phylum Streptophyta; class Magnoliopsida; order Poales; family Poaceae; genus Aegilops; species Aegilops longissima. The sequence continues at coordinate 717,183,266 of CM038678.1, read as the reverse complement.
AGATACATACGGATCTGAATGTTGCAGACCCATTGACTAAGCCTCTCTCACGAGCAAAACATGATCAGCACCAAGACTCCTTGGGTGTTAGAATCATTACTATGTAATCTAGATTATTGACTCTAGTGCAAGTGGGAGGCTGAAGGAAATATGCCCTAGAGGCAATAATAAAGTTATTATTTATTTCCTTATTTCATGATAAATGTTTATTATTCATGCTAGAATTGTATTAACCGGAAACATAATACATGTGTGAATACATAGATAATAAAGTATCACTAGTATGCCTCTACTTGACTAGCTCGTTGATCAAAGATGGTTAAGGTTTCCTAACCATAGACATGAGTTGTCATTTGATAAACGGGGTCACATCATTAGGAGAATAATTTGATTGACTTGACCCATTTAGTTAGCTTAGCACTTGATCGTTTTAGTTTACTACTATTTCTTTCTTCATGACTTATACATGTTCCTATGACTATGAGATTATGCAACTGCCGATTACCAGAGGAACACTTTGTGTGCTACCAAACATCACACCATAACTTGGTGATTATAAAGGGGCTCTACAGGTGTTTCCGATGGTACTTGTTGAGTTGGCATAGATCGAGATTAGGATTTGTCACTCTGATTGTCGGAGAGGTATCTCTAGGCCCTCTCAGTAATGCACATCACTATAAGCCTTGCAAGCAATGTGACTAATAAGTTAGTTGCGGGATGATGCATTATAGAATGAGTAAAGAGACTTGCCGGTAACGATACTGGGCTAGGTATTGAGATACCGACGATCGAATCTCGAGCAAGTAACATACGGATGACAAAGGGAACAACGTATGATATTATGCGATTTGACCGATAAAGATCTTTGTAGAATATGTAGGAGCCAACATGAGCATCCAGGTTCCGCTATTGGTTATTGACCGCAGACGTGTCCCGGTCATGTCTACATAGTTCTTGAACCCGTAGGGTCCGCACGCTTAACGTTCGGTGACGATCGGTATTATGAGTTTATGTGTTTTGATGTACCGAAGATAGTTCGGAGTCCCGGATATGATCACGGACATGATGAGGAGTCTCGAAATGGTCGAGACATAAAGATCGATATATTGGATGACTATGTTTGGACTTTGGAAGTGTTCTGGGCATGTTCGGGCATATAACGGAGTACCGGGGGGTTACCGGAACCCCCCGGGGAGTGTAATGGGCCTATTGGGCCTTAGTGGAGAAGAGGAGGGGCGGCCAAGGCAGGCCGCACGCCCCCTCCCCTTCTAGTCTGAATTGGACAAGGAGGGGGGGGGGGGCGCCCCCCTTTCCTTCCTCCTGTCTCCTTCCCTTCCCCCTTCTCCTACTCCAACTAGGAAATGAGGAGTCCTACTCCCGCCCTTGGCGCGCCCTCCTCCTTGGCCGGCCGCCTCCCCCTAGCTCCTTTATATACGGGGGTGGGGGGGCACCCCAACACACAAGTTGATCATTGATCTTTAGCCGTGTGCGGTGCCCCCCTCCACCATAATCCACCTCGGTCATAACGTAGTGGTGCTTAGGCGAAGCCCTGTGTCGGTAGCTTCATCAACACCGTCATCACGCCGTCGTGCTGACAGAACTCTCCTTCGAAGCTCTACTGGATCGTGAGTTCGTGGGACGTCACCGAGCTGAACATGTGCAGATCGCGGAGGTCCGTACGTTCGGTACTTGGATCGGTCGATCGTGAAGACGTACGACTACATCAACCGCGTTGTCATAACGCTTCCGCTTACAGTCTACGAGGGTACGTGGACGACACTCTCCCCTCTCGTTGCTATGCATCACCATGATCTTGCATGTGCATAGGATTTTTTTTGAAATTACTATGTTCCCCAACAGCAGCGGGGATGGTCGCCGGTGGTGAGGTGCTCCGTCGTGGTGGCATAGAGGCGAGGGGGAAGACGAGCGAGCTCCTAGACGCCAGCAACGCAGGGAGGTGAACTCGTTGGGTGCCATGGGGGACAAGGTGTGCTTGGGTAGGAGCACCATAGGAGAGCCTATGGAGAGAGGGGGGAGAGTGAGGGAGAGAGGAGGGATTTGGACGAGGATATGACGACTTCACCTACCTCGTACTTAGTAGCAGCGAGGGTTAAAACCCGCGCTACTACTATCAACTTAGTAGTAGCGCGAGTTTATACCCCTCGCTACTACTATGGCATGTCCCGGGGGGCACGGTAGAGACCGCTTAGTAGTAGCAAGGGTTAAAAACCCGCGCCACCACTATCAACTTAGTAGTAGCGAGGGGTAAAAACTCGCGCTACTAGTAAGTAGCAGTAGCGAGGGGTATAAACCAGCGCTACTAGTAAGCGTCTGCCTATAAGCTTTTCCCTAGTAGTGCTTGCAACAACATTAACCTCTTCCTCCTTCTCCTGCTCCTGCTCCTCCTCCTCCATCTCGGACAAATCCTCAACCTTAGTGTCACCCTCATAATGTACTTGTTCCTCTTCTGAATCTTCATCTTGATCTTCATCTTCTTGCTCTGCTAATATATTCCCCTCTATTATGTCCGTGTCTTCAAAAATCCTGTACTTATGCATGCACAAAGGATTGTTATCACTGTCATATGCAGCCTCAGAGTCATCACTACTATTATGTGCCTCCTCTAACACTGGCTCTTCCTCCATTATAGCTTTGAGCTTGTCCTTTCTAAAGTTTCTGCTCTCTTGTGTGCACACAGTAGTAGGTTGAGTAGGACTACTGCTATACTGACTATGAAAAACAACACCTTCATCAACAACAAGAACTGCAGGCTCACTGAGATCATACACAACAACTGGTTCATACAATATAGTTGCTAAATTTTCTTCTCTCTGACAGACATTACTGAAATTTGATCTCACTGAATCTTCTTCTATTTGACATACAAAAGGTGTTGTTGCCCTCACTAGCAAATTCAGAACTAAACTATGCTCATATTCCTTCTTTAGTTGCTGCAGTTTGATGTTTGTGTCAATCAATTCTAGCCCATGCTCTCTCTCTCCTCTCCTATGCCTAATTTCTTCATGTGGTACAGTTCATCTGAGAAAGAAAAACCTTGTGTTTGTATCAGTGCATATAGGTTTAGAAAAGTCACATATGAGTTGCATATCTTCCTATCCAAATTATATTGTGCATCAAAGTGAATCCGAACATCCCAAACATCATCATCCAAACTACAATTGACAACAAAAGTTTAAACTATCATGAGCAACTAACCCTAGCCCCTAGTTTTGAAATAGGCAGAAAGAAGGAGAGAAGAGAGGCACTTACAACACGCCGCCACCAGCTCCACTGGTCTAGTGATGGCTACTGGTAGGGTTGGCCACCCAAATCTCTGCTAGCCTCACCCTGTCCTCCATGGACAGCGCCGCCTCCTCCTCCTAGTCCTCATCCGCGGTGCTGGAGTAGTACGAACTGGAGCCACTGTCGTCCAGACCTACGTGGTCATCACTCCCGAGGCCGCGAAGGTCTCCGTACCCGCCCGCACCGTCACCGCTGCAAGGAGTTGCCGCCACCATCGCCAAAGAGGTGAGAGGGAGAGGAGGGAGAGGGGAGATGAAAGATAGGGTTCGTCACGTTCGGGTTCGACCCGACCGAGCCACAAACAACGACCGAGCCGGGTGGGCCCGAGTCAGCGGCGAGGCGTGCGCAGGTACGCCACCGTGTGACCTGACGTGTGGGCCCGATCAGTCAGATACACGGTCAATACGTGCTTATATTGCTGTCAGACCGTTTTGCAAACTTAGGCTTAGAGTTAGCACTGAACTGCAAAAAATGTGACTAATGGTACTGATTCGTTACGACGTGCCGAAGTGTGGTAGTTCCTTGCAATTAACTTTATTGAGGGAGACACCCGCGTTGATCCGTCATGTAGGAACAGGCACCCCGCCATTCCTGCTAGAAAGATCACCGCCGCTAGCCACTGCATAGAGCTAGTGTGATATGGTAATGTAAATAGAAGGTTTAACATGTACTATATTGTGGAACCTTTTTTCTCGATTGGACTCAAATCCATGGTTACTTGGCCATCCTGTTGGCTGGCTGGGTAGACTATGAGCCTCTTTTATCAAACTTTGCATTCTTGGAACTGACAAATATTCCAGTCTCGTGGTTGACTTGTTTGGATTGACGCGTTAATGTTGAAACTTGATGATGAATGAATTCTAGCGAGTGATGGTGTGTTCTGTTAACTCTTCTGTTGATATTATGGTCGAACTTTCTGCCACCCGGTGGGGAATTTGTGCTCTTGGTTAGAAAGAGTGAGTGGGAAAGAAGCTCTGGGCACAAAATGGTCGTGCCTGGCCGTGTCGACACTCGGTACTGTTTGCTACACCCGGTTTGCAGGGTTTGTTGCTAACCTTGTGCTGATGACTGAGTCCATGTGAGTCTTATTTGTGCACACCACTGGCTCTCCTCTTGGCAATAATGTTGGTAAGAAAATTATTTGAACAAACTGTATCTTTGTCATCATTAAGAAATAATCTGAACAAAGTTTACATGGGTGTTATGATGAGTATTATGAAGCGCGATCATGGAACTGAAGTTGTTCCGCCACACTTCTATTTTTAAGATTGAAGGGTCCTGACCAGAGCGAACAGGTGCTCACAAAAGGACTCGAGAAAATAAAAATTGTAGCACCAAAGGACCAAAGAAAATAAAAACTATAACCCAGTTCCAAAACTGAAAATAAAGATTGCAATTGATGTCCAAACCGCACCTTCAACCGTTGTTCGGAATGAAACCATTTTGGATAGCCGGACCGCCAGCACACTGCCTCCAACGAATAATGTCAAAAGAAGATGAGGTGGATTCCAAACACTCCTTATAGGCCATAATCATGACAGGAGGACAGGAGGAAGAGAACGAGCCGGCGTAGATGAGACACACTCATATGAACGCACGCATGCACACTCTATCCCTATAAAGACCTTCGAGATACTGAGCTGGCACAACATCTTGAGATTAGTGAAGTCACCGCAGCCCTCGTAGTTGATAGGAACGTCTTCTCTCACCAAACAAACATAGCCGAAAAGTATCGAATAAATCCTGGAAAATGCGAGCATGTGGCATGTCTTGGACTTGAACCCTGATGGGTTGCTTCTACCATAAGAAACCTAATCATCACAACTACGCTCAGTTCACTACTCCCTCCGCTCCATTTTAGTCTGCATATAAGTTTTGTCTTAAGTCAAAACATCTCTACTTTGACCAAACTTATAGAAGAAAATATCAACATTTACAATGCCAAATCAATATTGTTAGATTCATTACAAAATGTAGTTTCATGGAATATATATTCAGTATGGTAGATGTTGATACTTTTTAATATATATTTGGTCAAACTTTGTAAAGTTTGACTTGACCCAAATCTATACGCGGAGTAAAAAGGACCGGAGGGAGTACTTTGGTTCTATTGAGAGTGGACTTATGATGCTTATTAACTTTAGGATCAAGGGGAGTGTTAGAATTGATTTTAGGACGTTTAACAGAGAGAAAATAGGGGAGATAAAGTCTCCTCCCCTCACGACCGTGCTTTCATCCTAGGCACTCATAACTAACTTTGGTTTCAGTCCCTCAAAAAAAATTGGTTTTAGTCCCTGGTCTTCCTAGTGCCACATATATAAAGCAGGAGGTCGTGCCCCAATGAGGCAAGCAAATATATGTACGAGTTAAACCCCAACTCCTATAAATCGGTCCTAAAAGAACGGTAGGGAATTCAGAAGGCCGTCTACCACCGCCACTACCACAAGAGTAGTGCCGGTGGCACCCTGCGCGTGCCCCTGCTCCTGCACAACTGCGGCATTCCTGCTGCCCATCTTCAAGCCTAGGGCCATGGGTCTATCCCTCATGGCCCATGCTGATTCTGGTCAGTACTAGCTTCCTTTCCACGTTTAAGGTGTTATAATCATAAGATCAAGATCCTAAATATGTGTTAAATCCTAAGTTGTGTGCTATTAGCCCTAATACATAAAGCTACAAGTTCACCTGCTGCTGGAAAGTGCGTGTCTAGGCGGTGGCGTGACCTCCTCCCACCCTGACCACACCAAGAGGCTGCCCAGGTCGACCCTAGCCGGCTGCTTCTTTGAAACATACTACGACATAAATGGTCAAAAGGTCTCACGTTGTTTGTTACCAAAGTGTCTCCAGGAAGAAAACAGAAGAACAGAAGAAATAGACTCCCCCTTCTCTCTGAACCGTACAACACACACACACAGACACGGTCCGGCTCATCGGGCCGCATGTCAATAGCCTGCTTGAAAGTTGTGAATTCTGAATGATCATTCGTCTGAATAATCAGATGCATATCCCTTCTGTTAAACATTGTGTTGTATCAGTATGATATAAACCGAATATGTAGCGTGTATGTGTGTTGGGTTGTAGCAATATTGAGGTCCTGAGATTTAGCCGTATCCTAGGTTGTTAGCTTCCTAACTTGTAGATCAATCCAGGACCTCAACCACCGATGTAATCTATCAGACTTTGCCTATATATCAAATGTACCACATCCCTGCTAAGCATACGCTTCCATCCTTTGTTTTCACATGGTAACAGAGCCTCTCTTCCATCTAATCTAGTTGATGTCTAGCTCCTCCTCCTCTCTCACCATGGCTACCGCTACCTCCCTCGCTGCCCTCAGCCACACCATCTCCGAGAAGCTCATCAGGAAGAATTTTTTGGTTTGGAAGGCTCAAGTACTCCCACGCATATGAGTGGCTTGATGGCAGCACTAAGGAACCTCACGCCGTCCTCCACTCCGAGAAGGACGTCTCCAGGACGAAGGGGTTCATGGAGATGTTGAATCCCACGCACATCGTGTGGGTCACCCAGGACCAGCAGGTTCTCACCTTGCTGGCCACTCTCTATCGCGACGTGCTCCTTCAGGTCAGCAACTTCACAACCGCCGCTGGTGTCTGGACGGCCCTCCTTCAGAGCTTCTCCACTCAGTCCCGGGCGAGGGAAATTCAACTTCCCGCCCAGATCGGAAACTCGTGCAAGGGGGACCTCTCTACTGCAGCCTACTTCACTAAGGTCAAGGGGCTCGCGGACGAACTTGCAGCAGCCGGCAAAGCCCTCTTTTAGAATTGTGTCAAATACTATTGTACAAGGTAGGTTACAGTTGAACTTGAATTTGGACTATGTATAGACAGCGTATGAAGTCGTGTTCTAGTAGGATACTTGTATCATATGCCTCTTATATAATGAGAGGGTAGGCACATGCTGTAACCTATGCCAACATAATAGCACAGGTACACAAGGAGTCGGCAGCGTGTGTTAGTGCCCGAGCGGCCGGTGTACGGTATTGTAGCAGTGTCATGGGGAGGAGCGCTCCTAGTCAGGTCCCGGGATGTAGACATATCGGTGAACCTCGTTAACAAATCTTGGTGTCGTGCTTGTGTGATTGGTTGGTCCTCGGTAGATCGACTACACGCCTCGGATTTATTCTAATAAGTGGTATCAGAGCAAGCTTCGATTTGAGGTTGCGATCGTTGGTCATGATGCCGAAGGCTGCGAAAGAAATTAGTTCGATCCATGGTGTGTCAGGTGATCGGGAGTAATCTCGTGGTAGTCGACGGGAAAGCCAGGACGATCGGTCGAATTTTCTAAAGCAAGCAGAAGTCGGTGAGTACAAGATCCGGATCAGGAGCAGCGAGGCGTTGGTGCCAGGTCCTTCATGGGCAGATTGGATTGATCTAGATCGATCATAATCAGAAGCGGCGGTAGAAGTGGAACCGCTAGGCATCGGCGCGTGCAATGCGACGTAAACGTGGACGATGCGATTGCGGCTACGTGTGAGACGGACGCGATGTGGTCCATGGCACCAGGCCCTGGAGGCTGGTAGGGCGGTCAAGGCCCTGTCGGGCGAGGTTGGGTCCTTCGCTGGCCCATGGCTGTTATCTGCTTGCTGGCGGGAGCCAGGTCGGGCAGCCCATGGCCCGGCAGGGCTGCTGTTGCGCGATGCCCAGGGTGCAGTGTGTGTGGCCTGACTTTGAAGGAATCTATTCGGGAGGATGAATTCATCAAGGTGTTGGTGACGTTGTGGTCGATCTGCTGGGCAAGAAGGCGAGAGATCCATGAGGGAACGAGTTTCAGTCTCCACTTTCCACGTTCAGCTTTATCAGAAAATACCTTGATGATCTTACACTCATTCCTTGTCAGACTAAGAATTGGAACTCAGCCCCTGTTTGGAGATCATCAAAGTGGAAACCACCAAAAGAGAACTTTTACAAGTTTCAGGTTGATACGGCGGTTTCAAAGAATGGAAATAGAGGGGCATTGGCCACCATGTGCAGAGACTATAGCGGCACGTACATTGGCTCTTCTGCTCTGATTTTTGAAGGTATGAGCAATGGTTGTACGGGAGGCCTTTGCCTTGGCTGAGGATCTGTACATCAAGAAGCTCCATATTACGATGGACTGTTTAGCGACGATCAATCATCTGAAGTCGGAATTTAGAGGGTCAAATGCTATGGTGATCAATGACATTAAAGAGAAAATGAAGGAATTCGAAGAGGTCCATCTGGACCACGAAGGCAGAGAATGTAATCTCGATGCACACAATATAGCTAGAGCGGCTTTGTCACTAGATGTGGGGCGCCATATGTGGCTTTTACATACTTCGAATATTAGTTGTATCCAAACTTCTGTTTTAGTTGAATAAATACTAGTGACACTAAAAAAATGTTGTGGAGGAACTAGTGCGAGATTTCTTTGGAAAAAGGGGACTTGCTGATACGTGGAGAAGCTAATTCATGGAAAGACAAGAAGAAGGAATTGTGCAGAGAAGGGATCTAGCGTGGTCAAGTATTGCATGGATTTTTTTTTCCTTTGGGTCCAGTATGATGAGGGGCTTCGAGTATCTATGGCAAGGACTGGCGCATAAGGCTTGAAGAAGTATGAAGTGCATCACGGCAGGATCACGCATACACAGGGCGTTACGTAATGCATAGAGATGTGCGAGCTCCCACGACGCAGAGTGGAGCATGGTTGTGGTCGAATACTTTTTGTTGGGTCGGACTGGACAGTTTGATGGACCGACATGGATGTTGGTCAAAGCAGAAGATGGCGGTGATTTCAGCGACGATGACATAGGAGCATGATGTTGATGGTGGCCGACTTCTGGGGCGTAAAAACATATGGTGCATGCCTGAGGGCTTGTGCGGCTTCGACAAGACTATGGCGCAGGGTTGATTCAAGGCAGTGCACACATGAGAGAGCTTGAAGTCGACAGGGCGCGGGGTAGGATGGCGCGGCTACATGGAGTCATGTTTAAGGTGGAGCTGAAGTCTAGCAGGAGACTTCACTCTGTGTTGATGAAGGGGCTATGGTGTAATATGTCGAAGAATCGAAGCCTATTTCAGTGGGAGAGCGAGAGACACGTGGATAGACTGGGGCCTAGTGGTCTGATGGAGATATGATACTCGGCATCGGTTGGTGATGATCAATGATTCTCTACAGTGGAGGTTGAGGAAGTTTGGGCTAGCTACCCAGAAAACTCGACCAGGATAGCAGAGGCTCAACACGGTGATAGCGGTGAGGCGTGCGGTAAGCACGGGACACAACGACAGAACAAGGAACTCATGGTGAGACATGTGGTCAGAAAAAGTGTGCAGGGATGATGAAGCAGTGTTGATGAGTACCAAATTCAAGTTGGTGACAGTGTCTATCGGTGCTAGTTGATGAACATGAGTTGACCATAGAGAATCTGTGAAAATGACGGAAAGCCTAAAATTGTCAAAAGCTGAGAGATTACATGATCGTGTATTCTGTGATATTTAGTGCACATGGGAAAGTGTGGATGGCAAGTACAGAAGGAGGCAGCACGTTATAGCTATGGAACATGTTAGTGACTATCCGAAAAAAGGGTGAGACAACTATGAATTTGACTCAGGGTGACAAAGAGTGACGGTGAAATTCCATCATGTTTCAGATACACGGTCAAGAAAAAGCGGCGATGTTCTCTATGATTGGTGGAGGACCGCGACCAACTCCACACCCCCTCGCTCCGCAAGGCACTTGCGTCGATTGTCCCCTTGGTAGCTTTGGCAATCTGGAAGCACTGCTACGCATGCATCTTCGACCAACGAAAACCCTCCACGAGCTTCTTGTTCTTCTGCATCCAAGATGACATACGCGCCTGGGCGAAGGCCGGCGCCAAAGGGATCCAATCAATACTTGATGTAATGTAGAAAGTGTTGTATTGGGGCTGAGCAACCCCACTCTCCTGCTCGCGAGGGCCTCTAGTATGCCTCTCTTGTGTACGTGCTGGAGGTCCCAAACCTTGTACTTCTCACCCTATCTATCAATGCAAAGATACGCTCCCAGGCGTATTGGAGAAAAAAAAGCGGTGATGTTATAACTCTTATATGTGACGTCCAATATGTGAGTTGTTCACTTTCACGCAGATCAGTGGTCGATGTGTGATGACATGGAACTGATACTCTGGAATTTGGGAGCGCAAATTAGAGTAGTGAGGAACTTCATTTTGCTCGAGTGTTGATTGTGAAGGAGACAAGAAGGGACTACAATTGCAAGTGGAGTCACGTTGAGTCTGGGAGTAGAAGCGGTGCTCATGGTATAATCTCGAGTCCAATGTACATGGATGTTTGACGCATGGATGAATTCAAGATGGTGAAGAATATTCGTCAAGGTGGAGTTTGTTAGAGTTGTGTCGAATATTATTGTACATGATAGGTAATAGTTGGACTTGAATTTGGACTGTGTGTAGACAGGGTATGGAGTCGTGTCCTAGTAGGACACTTGTATCCTGGGCCTCTTATATAATGAGAGGGTAGACACACGATGTAATCTATGCCAACATAATAGCACAGGCACGCGGGGGGTCGGCGGCCTGTGCTGGTGCCTGGGCTGCCGGTGTGCGGTATTGTAGCGGCGCCATGGGAAGGAGCACCCGTAGTTTGGCCCTGGGGATGTAGCCATATTGGTGAACCTCGTTAACAAATATTGTTGTTGTGCTTGTGTGATTGCTTGATCCTTGGTAGATCGACTACGTGGGATGCCCTTGAAATTTTGAGATGAAGCTTTCCTCACTGTGGTCTATCTAATTGATCGTGTTCCTAGTCGTGTCATCAAAAATCAAACTCCTCTTGAACATTTGTTTGGCACTAAACCCAGTTAGAATTTTCTCCGAATCTTTGGTTGTGTCGTGTGGCCAAATTTGCGTCCAGAATAAGCTCGAATTCCGCTCCAAACAATGTGTTTTTTGGGTTGTAGCAATCTCTAGAAAGGGTATAAGTGCCTAGATGTTGCTTATGGTCGTGTTTACATTTTCAGAGATGTTGTTTTTGATGAACACATTTTTCCTTTATCCAAGCTTCATCCAAATGCCGGTGCTCAAATTCGCAAAGTACTTGTTCTTCTACCTTAGACCAATTTTCTTCGAGGGGATGTAGGAGACCAAGGTGACCGCATGCCAATTCCTGATGTCTTTGATGAAAACTTTGCTGAAAATGTGCAGGAACCAGCCGCAAACGATGAGAAAACATGTGAAACTTCCTATGATTTTATGCAGGGATCCGAACATGTGATAGCGGCCACAGAAAATCCGCAGCCCTCGGGATCAGACGGTTCAGGCAGATCCACTACGGTATTCATGCGGGCACCAGGCGTATCGCCCGCGGGATCTTTGCCACTGGACGTACCCGCGACGCCAGGTGGGCCAGGCGTGCGGTTGCCCGGTCGGCCGCTCGTGCGGTCGAGCGTGGCTCACGTGGCCCGAGAGAGCAGGCATGGTCGGGAGAAACGTGTCCCCAACATCCCGTCGGGGCAAATTTTTGTGTTTTGACCCTTTTTGTGTAGTTTAGAAGGATCTAACTCCGGTCTGAAATTTTTTCAAGATTTGACCCTTTTGCTACCGCCGGAGGCCCTGGCGGTTGCGATCTACAGGCTACCGCCGCCCCTCCTGGCGGTAGGTTCCCTGACGGCGTCTGTCAGTTAACGGCCATAGACATGTGGTGAAGGGACCTACCGCCGCTGACCCTGGTGGTAACCTCTTGCGACCTACCGTCGGGCTGTCTAGCGGTAGGGTCCTAGATAAGGCTGTGAGGGGTGGTAGCTGTGCTCCCCCACCCACTCATTCACCCCATTCCTCTTTCGAGCTCAATCTCTCTCCCCTCTTCTCCTCCACCATATCACCCACTAGATCCCCCTCCATTTCTTGAGATTTGTCCCGTGGATCGTGGGCATTTGCTCACCCAAGGTACCTCTCCCATCCCCGGCCCCTTCATTTGGTTGGTTGAAATCATGCATTTTGCTCATTTTGTTGGAAACCCTAGTTCATGGTTTTGTTGTGGTGAAATCAATGTATATGATGCATTTAGGGTAATGTTTGTGCTGATAATGTATTGTGTGACTAGCATTGTTTGGGTAGTAAGAAATATCATTTAGGGTTTTGTTGGGGTTAGGTTTAATGATATGGTTAGGGTTAAGGTTATGGTTAGGGTTAAGGTTATGCTTAAGTAAATGCCAATATCACGAACGTTATAGCTTGATCTAGTCCTAGGGTTATAGTTTTTGTCAAGAGACGGTTAGGATTTTTGCCTTGGATGACCGTTATAGTAATCCCTCGACTTGTAGGATGGGATCGATCATCTTTGTAGAGACTTCTGCGGAGGCGGCGGTGAAGCGTGAACGTGTGGTCATTGAGGAAAAGATGGACTTGTGGGTCAAAGCCGTCGATGCATTGAATGCGGCTTCTAGAGATTTTTCAAAGTATTATGTGTCGAAATGTGATGGACGATGACAATATTGGACCATGAAGATACAAGACTCAAGACTTCGTCCGTGTCCGGATGGAACTCTCCTTTGCGTGGAAGACAAGCTTGGCGATTCGGATATTAGATCTCCTTCTTTGTAACCGACTCTGTGTAACCCTAGCCTCCTCCGGTGTCTATATAAACCGGAGGGTTTAGTCTGTAGAGGGATCAATCATACTCATCATAGGTTAGCTTCTAGGGTTTAGCATCTACGATCTCGTGGTAGATCAACTCTTGTAATACTCATATCATCAAGATCAATCAAGCAAGAAGTAGGGTTTTACCTCCATCGAGAGGGCCCGAACCTGGGTAAAACACCGTGTCCCCTGCCTCCTGTTACCATTAGCCTTAGACGCACAGTTTGGGACCGCCTACCCGAGATCCGCCGGTTTTGACACCGACATTGGTGCTTCCATTGAGAGTTCCTCTGTGTCGTCGCTGCAAGGCTCGATGGCTCGTTCAATCATCAACAACAACGCGGTCCAGGGTGAGACTTTTCTCCCCGGACGGATCTTCGTGTTCGGTGGCTTCGTACTACGGGCCAATTCACTTGGCCATCTGGAGCAGATCAACAGCTACGCCCCTGGCCATCAGGTCAGGTTCGAAAACTTGAACTACACAGCCGATATCCGCGGAGACTTGATCTTCGACGGATTCTGGCCTACCCAGGAGCGCCGAACAGTCACGACGAGCATGGCTAAGACCTGCTGTCAGACCTGCAGGAGCTCCAGACCTAAATCCTGGGCAGATCGCGTCGTCCGAGGTCGGGTTCATGGACCCCGCCCCGGAGGCCGCACACTCATCGGTGGTAGAGCCGAACACAGACTCCACCCCCAAGGAAGCCTGCGTCATCGGACCCCCGGACATGTGTCCGGCTGTAGGTTCCAGACCTCGCGCCCCCGAGCCCGCCGAATCTAGTTCGGCTCTGGTAATGGAGTTCACCGTTGCGGATATCTTCCAGCCCTCGCCCTTTGGCGACATGCTGAAATCATTAAGGACTATCTCTTTGTTAGGAGACTCTTGGCCGAACTTTGTCCGGCTCGAGGGGGAAGAAGGCGACGAAGAAATTTGTTTCCCACCCACCACCCACTTCATAGTCACTGTCGATGATGTAACAGACATGCTTGACTTCGACTCCGATGACACCGATGGTATGGACATTGGCACAATGGACGATTTGGAACCACCACCCACGGGGCGCTGGACTGCCACCTCATCATACAATATATACATGGTGGGCACGCCTAAGGAGGACGATGGCGACAAAAAAGACACAACGGAGGATAAAACCCCCAGACAAAAGCGAAAACAACGGCGCAGACACCGCTCTAAGTCCAGCCACAATAAAAATAGCGATAACAACGCTAGAAAGATCGACACACCAGTCAACTCCAAAGGCAACAACAACCATATGGACCCAGCGATGGAGCAAGATGAGCCAGGTCACGCCGAACACAGCCCGGAGCAGACGCCCAATCACAGCGATCCTGAGGGCCGAACTCATCAACCTGCCTCAGGAGAGGAGCACAGTCCGGACGACGATGCATTCATCATCCCGGAAAAACGTTTGGAACGAGATAACCTCCACAGAAGGCTTATGGCCACTACGAGAAGTACAAAGAAGCAGAAGCAAAGGCTTAAGGCCGCGCAGGAAACGCTAAATCGCAGATGGAATAAAGTGCTAGACACTGAAGAAAAATATGGCAACGATCGCCACACAAAGAGCTATCCAAAGCGCAAGCTGCTACCAGAATTCGACGATGAGGCCATTCCGACGAAGAACAATACGACCAGCAGGCCGGACCAACCACTCCATGACCACAACAGGGAAGCTACTGACGCCGCACACGATTTACGTGAGCTCCTGGACAAAAAGGCCAGCGCGACGAGGTCCATCTATGGATCTAGAGGACACGCTCTGGTGCAGGATTATGGTCACCAAAACGAACAGACTGATCGAATACCAGTTCAGAATCAACACCGGACACAACAATAGTCGATAGCATGCCACAACATGTCCAGATACAGAGGGGCTGGTCACCCTCTGTGCTTCACCGAAGAGGTACTGGACCACGAATTCCCAAAGGGTTTTAAACCCGTGAACATAGAGGCATATGATGGAACGACAGACCCCGGGGTCTAGATTGAGGATTTTATCCTTCATATACACATGGCTCGTGGGGACGACCTCCACGCCATCAAATACCTTCCCCTCAAGTTGAAGGGACCAGCTCGGCACTGGTTGAAAAGCCTCCCCGAAAATTCAATCGGAACTTGGGAGGAACTTAGGACGCTTTCAGGGCCAATTTTCAAGGAACCTATGTCCGACCTCCGGACGCTAACGATTTAAGTCACATAATTCAACAGCCGGAGAGTCCGCCCGCAAGCTTTGGAACAGATTCCTCACTAAGAAGAATCAACTTGTCGATTGTCCGGATGCCGAAGCCCTAGCGGCCTTCAAGCACAGTATCCGGGATGAGTGGCTCGCCAGACACCTCGGCCAAGAAAAGCCGAGGACAATGGTAGCCTTAACAAGCCTTATGACCCGCTGTTGCGCGGGTGAAGACAGCTGGTTGGCCCGTAGAGGCACCAGCGACCCAGGCACATCCGAAATCAGGGATGGCAACGGGAAGCCACGGTGCAATAAAAACAAGCGTCGAAACAAAGAAGAAATTCCGGACAACACAGCGGTCAACATCGGATTTAGGGGCTCTCGACCCGATCAACAAAAGAAGCCATTTAAAGGTAGCAAAGAGGGATCGTCCGGCTTGAACAAAGTCCTGGACAGACTGTGCCAAATTCATGGCACCGCTGAAAAACCTGCGAACCACACTCACAGAGATTGCTGGGTCTTTAAGCAGGCTGGCAAGTTAAATGCCAAACACAAGGGAAGGGAAACACCAAACGAAGATGAGGATGAGCCTCGCCAGCCGAACACTGGGGGACAGAAAAACTTCCCAGCAGAGGTAAAAACAGTAAACATGATCTACGCGACTCACACACCCAAGAGAAGGCGCAAACACGCCTTCAGAGACGCATACGCTGTAGAACCCGTCGCCCTCGAACTCAACCCTTGGTCGGCCTGCCCGATCACCTTTGATCATAGGGACTACCCGACTAGTATGCGGCACAGAGGATCGGCTGCCTTGGTGCTCGACCCAGTAATCGACGGATGCCATCTCACTCGTGTCCTCATGGACGGCGGCAGTAGTCTCAATCTAATATACCAGGACACTGTCCGCAGGATGGGGATAGACCCATCCAGAATCATCCAAAGTAACACCACCTTTGAAGGGGTGATACCAGGCGTTGAGGCCCGCTGCAGGGGCTCCCTCGTGTTAGAGGTGACATTCAGTTCTCCAGACAACTTTAGAAGCGAAGAACTACTCTTAACCATCGCTCCCCTCCAAAGTGGTTATCATGCATTGCTCGGGAGAGCGGCCTTCGCCCGCTTCAACGCAGTACCGCACTAAGCCTACCTTAAACTCAAGATGCCCGGCCCACGTGGCGTCATCACCGTTAACGGAAATACAGAGCGTTCCTTACGTGCAGAAGAGTATGCGGCGGCTCTAGCAGCTGGACACTAAGCTGCCTCTAATATCAGAACGCATGATCGGTCGTTAGGACCATGGACACGGTTAGATGAGTCCGGCAAACCACCATTGGTAACAGCCTAGATAAACCTGAGCTGGGTGCTATACATGTAATCCCATAGAGGACACTAGGGGCTACAGTTATTCAATAAATCCCACCTTTTGGCTTGACCTTATTAACAGGCCAATGTCTTACACTTCTATTATCCACTGATAACAACCAACTCTTTGCACGATTACGTCATACTCTTTTACATGAGTTTTCCTTTTTACAGACACAATTCATGCGATACCCTCCCAGGACACGGCACAACGGATACAAAGGCGCATACGTGCAGCAGGGCCCTGCTCAAAGGTTTCTCTTTAGATTAAGCCCCTGTGTAAACCTTCTTTATTGTCTCTTGTTGCTTAACATCCCATGGGTACTCAATATACCCACAGGGGATACTGGCGTTATTGGCATTTCGCCACGACAGAATAATGCACGTACCTTGAACTATAGGGTTCATAACAAAGGGCGTTACTCAGCCCAATATATGTTATAAAGTCTGAATACCTTCAGGAGTGTTTGGCGTCGCGAGTTTGGCCTTATATGCATCAACTCTGAATCATGTCTTTGGTGAAATGTTGGGTTTGCCCGGCTCCTGGGTTTGCTGCCTTACGTTCCGTTTCTATTGGCTAAGGTGGCCAAAGGAGAACTACTGCGATTGTGCCCTGGTTATTTTGGACGAGCACCTTAGTAGAAAAAGCCGAAAACTGACTGTCATGATATAGCGAGAGACTGGTCAACCACTCGAGGACTCGTCAGAATCTTTAGCATTCCTCCGCATTAATGAAGGACCGTTTCCCGGTCATGTACACACGCGCCCGTATCTGGATGCACGCAAAGGTACCAGGGGCTACATAGTAGCCCCACCGTCAAAATCCTATGGCTAAGTGAAAGTGTTAAAGCTATATAGTCCAGTTGCCTAGTTCGGCGTGCGACCACCTCCTTAATGGACCAAGACGTTGGATCAAGTGTGATTACGCATATTTTTGCGAACACCCCCGCATTATATGCGTGGGGGCTGAAGCCAACGACTGCTAACTTTTAGATTATACATATACGTCAAACGGCCGCACAGGAGGCACAATAACACTTTCAGGCAAAAAGTACAAACATAGCTTCCATAATTCAAATAGAATTGTTTTTACAATGAAATGATTTGTCACTCGAACATGACATTCTTCGAGCACCGAGCCTCTATTAAACGAGCACCTTCTGTTACCTGCTCCAAGTAATGCTCGGCCGGATCCTGGCTTCCCGCCGGACTCTGGGTTGCAATGATGGTGGCCTCCATATCTGCCCAATATGTTTTAACACGGGCAAGAGCCATCCGTTTACCCTCTATGCATGCTGACCTCTTCATGGCATCGATTCATGAAACAGCGCCAAGGAATTGTTGCACTAAACCAAAATAACTATCCGGCTTCGGCCCTTTCGGTCATAGATGGTCTATTACAGACCTCATTGCAAGGTCGGACAACCTATGGAGCTCGGCCACAGCGGCCATCCTTTCACTCAATGGCAACGGGCGCATTGGAGCACTGAATTGCGACCAAAATAGCCTTTCTACTTCACTATCTTTTTGATCCTCGAAAAACTTGGCCGCATCAGCCGTACTCCTTTGCCAGATCCGCATACGCGTCTGCAGGGCTCCAACGCCGATCCAGAGGAGCGTACTTTGGATCTAAGAACTTCATCCGCAACAAATAGGGGCTTCCAGCCGCGATTTCTCCGGCCTGTCGAAGCTCCTCCCACGCATCCCTAATTTCGGAACGCGTCTCCTTGGCCGCATCAAGGGCCTTCTTCAGGTCAGCCGACTTCGCCTGATTCTCTCTCTCAAGGAGCTCATACCTGCCGACGATGTTTTTCAGCTCCACAGCCATCTTAGCTATTTTATCTTCGCTTCAGCGACGAGCAGCCTGTTCGGCTCTCAACTCTTCGGCCGCCTTTAGGGCAGCCACATTGCTGGCCCGGGCTTGCTCCCTGGCTAGGGAAAGCTCCGCCCTCAGGGCCTCCACTGCAGCAGCTCCGCCTGCAGTCAAAACATTCTACTACTCTTAAATATTTCCTATAAAAATAAGCAAAGCAGAGCACATACTTTGTGACTCGTTAAGCCGCTCGTCCACAAGTGTGATGTCGGCATCCACAATTTCAATCTGTCGCCTCAGTTCGGCGACTTCAACGGACTAGTCGGCCGTCGGACCCTTAGCCGCCTGCGCATGAATTCAGTGCGATCATTACTTAACAATGTGATCCTCCATTTGCCGCCTAGGGCTGGCAACCAGAGTCTCAGGGGCTACTATCTATACGGAGCACACCTAGCGCGTGCGCCACAACCAAAAATTATGAATTTTATACCTCAAAGCCTTTGAGCAGGCTCGTAAAAAGCTTCGTTCAACCCGCTTGTGGCGGATGAAATCTTCTCAAGCACCATGCTCATTAATGAATGGTGATCCTCCGAGAGAGCAGCTTGCTCTAGAAGGCACGTCAGCATGTCCGGCCGGTCACCGAATTGTGCCGGACCCTTCTTATCGCCCCCCCGTGGGAGCCGAACGCTCTGGGCTCAGGGCGACCGAAGTATTAGCTTCTGGCCTTAGCAAATCTGGATTCCTCCGTGACGACACCTCGGGGTCGCCCGCCCCATGAGGCGGAGAGGCAGGTGGGGGTTCACTCTCTATAATCTCCGGAAGAAGATCCCCCGAAGACAAACTCTGTCGAGAAGAGCTGCTAGCCGGACTGCAAAGAATGGATCCTGGTTATTATTCTCGGAAGAGGAAGTAGTAGCTTTGTATTTACGATTAACTTACAGCTCGGCTGAGGGCTGGCCCGTTTGCAGGCATGGCGCAGTGAGGACGCCCGGGGCAGGGCCCCCTAGTGAAGTTTTCTTCCCTTGTCTAGGCACCTCCGTCTCCAAGTCTTCGGAGGCGACCCTCTTCTCCCCACGGGGGGAGGAGATCGTAGATTCCCCTCCCCGACTATCCTCCTTTGTGGAGGTAGTAATTCCCCCGGTTTGGATGTGCAATGTGTGAAGCTCTGCTTCTCTGTTCTTCCCTTTGTCTTTCTCTGAGGGCACTTGATTTAGCACACGACTGAGCACCCTGGCTATGGCAGGACTAGGCGAGCCTTCGGGAAGCGGTGCCGGACACCTGATTCTCTCCGCCTTGTTGAGCCATTCCTGGCCGCGGATGGTTTTCAGAACAATGTTATGATAAATATAAACGAAGTGTTCGGTTTCTGGGTTACTTACTTGGGTATCTGGGTGGTTGCAGCTCAGACCCGCATCGTCGGTGTTGTCCGGACACTTTACTTGTGGTCCAAATAATAACTTACACATACCTTCGAGCGTCATGCCGAAGAAGTGCAGAATAGTACGCGGACCTTCGGGGTTGAACTCCCACATCCGGAGAGGCTGACGTTTGCACGGCAAGATCCGTCAGACTAGCATTACCTGAATTACGCTGGTAAGACTAATGTCCCTCTCAAGAGCTCCTGAATGCGGCTCTGCAATGTTGGTACATCATTAGCAGGGCCCCAATCCAGTCCCACATTGGTCCATGGCGCCGCTTGAGGTAGAGGGCCGAGCGGAAGTCGAGGCAGCCACCCACTTTGTGCCTCTAGGATCCATGACATAAAACCACCTCCGCTGCCATAGATCGGACACCTCCGAGAAGAAGCCCTCTGGCCATGGGTTGTCGGCGTTACAGCTTATTGCAGCACCACACTCCGCGTGTTGCCCCTCAATCATCTTCGGCTTCACATTGAAGGTCTTGAGCCAGAAGCTGAAGTGTGGGGTGATGTGGAGGAAGGCTTCGCACAAAACGATGAACGACGAGATGTGATTGATGGAGTCCGGAGCTAGATCATGGAAATCTAGCCCGTAATAGAACGTGAGCCCTCTCACAAAGGGATCAAGGGTGAAGCCTAAGCCGTGGAGAAAGTGAGAAACAAATACAACGCTCTCGTTGGGCTCGGGAGTAGGGATGACCTACCCTGGGGCAGGAAGCCTGTGCTTGATGTCGGCGGTCAGATATCTGACCTTCCTAAGCTTCGCAATGTCCTCCTCTGTGACAGAGGAGGCCATCCACCGGCCTTGAAGGTTGGATCCGGACATGATTGAAGATCCAGAGTGCCTAAGCTTGGGCTTCGGGTGTTGGAACTCGAGATGCGGAAGGGTGCAAGCGTGGTAGGAAAGAGGGATAGGCCTCGGCCCCTCTATAAAGGGGGTGAATATCAAGCGTCCTCAGCGTAAACCACTTGGGACTTGCCTAAAAACATGGAGTCATACCAACAGGCATCATGGGGTTGCCCACGCCCGTATTGATGGAGGATCCCGCAATAAGGGGAACACGATCTCTGCTTTGACAAGGCATGCCAATAAAACCGCCTCGCAACGCGTGTCGCGGTAGGCCGAGAAAAAACGGTTCGTATTGAGCCAGGCCGCGACATAGGGGCACACCGTGAAAAATTTGTGAGCAGATTAGATTTGTAAAGTGTTATGCTCTCTACGGTGGTGTGCAAAAATTATTTCACAGTGCCGGACACAATCCTTAATCTGCTTTGGAGTATTCGGAGATGGAACCCGCCTTGCAATGCCGAAGACAAACTGCACGCCAGACTCATCGCCATTGAAGCCTGGTTCGGCTACTCGAGGAGTCTGGATTAGGGGTATCCAGACAGCCGGACTATATACTTTGGCCGGACTATTGGACCATGAAGATACAAGACTCAAGACTCCGTCCCGTGTCCGGATGGGACTCACCTTTGCATGGAAGACAAGCTTGGCGATTCGGATATTAGATCTCCTTCTTTGTAACCGACTCTGAGTAACCCTAGCCTCCTCCAGTGTCTATATAAACCGAAGGGTTTAGTCTGTAGAGGGATCAATCATAATCATCATAGGCTAGCTTATAGGGTTTAGCCTCTACGATCTTGTGGTAGATCAACTCTTGTAATACTCATATCATCAAGATCAATCAAGAAGGAAGTAGGGTTTACCTCCATTGAGACTTGTAGGATGGGATCGATCATCTTTGTAGAGACTTCTGCGGAGGCGGCGGTGAAGCGTGAACGTGTGGTCATTGAGGAAAAGATGGACTTGTGGGTCAAAGCCGTCGATGCATTGAATGCGGCTTCTAGAGATTTTTCAAAGTATTATGTGTCGAAATGTGACGATGACAAAGTTAAGTTATACCAAGCTAAAGAGAAAAACATAAGCAATCTCAAGAAGAAAGAGAAAATTCATAGGCGCACTCTTGCAAGGTAAATTGCATTGTGTGGAACAAGAGATGAAGTGAATGAGATGGACTTTAACAACCCTGGCTAGATCATTGACTGGCTAGTTAGGCAACCATCATCGGCGATACCTAGTCAGGCATCTCGTTGGGCTTGGGTCCGTGAAAGAAATGATGTCATTTGTTGCAACCCGGGGCCGTGCGACAAAGATGTCTTGTTGATGGACTAATAGAGGGGGTTGACACACATGATGTTGTGGTGTCATTTGGACTGTAATGGCATGTACCCTTATCATTAATGTAACCTATGTCATTTGAACGAGTGAGAACATTATGTAACCTAGGCCATTCTAAATAAGTTATGCTTTGTGTTTGTATTGTATCATTTGATTTGCGTTTTGGTTTGTTCCATTTCATGTATGAAAACAGGACCCCAGAGATGAAGATAGCATATGAGAAGTGTTGTGATATTGCATCTATGAGTTTGGCGTTAGCGTCTTAGAAGATTGTAGTGGAGCGACTGAGGGAGTCCTGGATTAGGGGGTATCCGGATAGCCGGACTATATACTTTGGTCGGACTATTGGACCATGAAGATACAAGACTCAAGACTTCGTCCCGTGTCCGGATGGAACTCTCCTTTGCGTGGAAGACAAGCTTGGCGATTCGGATATTAGATCTCCTTCTTTGTAACCGACTCTGTGTAACCCTAGCCTCCTCCGGTGTCTATATAAACCGGAGGGTTTAGTCTGTAGAGGGATCAATCATACTCATCATAGGTTAGCTTCTAGGGTTTAGCATCTACGATCTCGTGGTAGATCAACTCTTGTAATACTCATATCATCAAGATCAATCAAGCAAGAAGTAGGGTTTTACCTCCATCGAGAGGGCCCAACTCGGTAAAACACCGTGTCCCCGCCTCCTGTTACCATTAGCCTTAGACGCACAGTTTGGGACCGCCACCGAGATCCGCCGGTTTTGACAATCGACATTGGTGCTTCCATTGAGAGTTCCTCCGTCGTCGCTGCAAGGCTCGATGGCTCGCTCAATCATCAACAACAACGCGTCCAGGGTGAGACTTTTCTCCCTGGACGGATCTTCGTGTTCGGTGGCTTCGCATTACGGGCCAATTCACTTGGCCATCCGGAGCAGATCAACAGCCACGCCCGCCATCGTGTCAGGTTCAAAACTTGAACTACACAGCCGATATCCGCGGAGACTTGATCTTCGACGGATTCGCCTACCCAGAGCGCCGAACACCACGACGAGCATGGCTAAGACCTGCTGTCGACCGCAGGAGCTCCGCACTCTAAATCTGGGCAGATCGCGCCGTCCGAGGTCGGGTTCATGGACCCCGCCCGGAGGCCGCACACTCATCGGTGGTAGAGCCGAACACGACTCCACCCCAAGGAAGCCTCGCCATCGGACCCCGGACATGTGTCCGGCTGTAGGTTCCAGACTCTGCCCCGAGCCCGCCAATCTAGTTCGGCTCGTAATGGAGTTCACTGCTATGGATATCTTTCCAGCCTCGCCTTTGGCGACATGCTGAAATCATTAAGGACTATCTCTTTGTTAGAGACTCTTGGCCGAACTTTGTCCGCTCGAGGGGAAGAAGGCGACGAAGAAATTTGTTTCCCACCCACCACCCACTTCATAGTCACCGCCGATGATGTAATGATATGCTTGACTTCGACCATGACACCGATGGTATGGACATTGGCACAATGGATTTATTTGGAACCACCACCCACGGGCGCTGGACTGCCACCTCATCATACAATATATACATGGTGGGCACGCCTAAGGAGGACGATGGCGACAAAAGACACAACGGAGGATAAAACCCCGCATAAAAGCGAAAACAACGGCGCAGACACCGCCTAAGTCCAGCCACAATAAAAATAGCGATAACAACGCTAGAAAGATCGACACACCAGTCAACTCCAAAGGCAACAACAACCATATGGACCCAGCGATGGAGCAAGATGAGCCAGGTCACGCCGAACACAGCCCGGAGCGACGCCAATCACAGCGATCCCGAGGGTCAACTCATCAACCTGCCTCAGAGAGGAGCACAGTCCGACGACGATGCATTCATCATCCCGAAAACGCTTGGAACGAGATAACCTCCACGTAAGGCTTATGGCCACTACGAGAAGTACAAAGAAGCGTAAGCAAAGGCTTAAGGTCACAGAGGAAACGCTAAATCGCAGATGGAATAAAGTGCTAGACATCAAGAAAAATATGGCAACGATCGCCACACAAAGAGCTATCCAAAGCGCAAGCTGCTACCAGAATTCGACGATGAGGCCATTCCGACGAAGAACAATACGACCAGCAGGCCGGACCAACCACCCATGACCACAACAGGAAGCTATCGACGCCGCACACGATTTACGTGAGCTCCTGGACAAAAAGGCCAGCGCGACGAGGTCCATCTATGGATCTAGAGGACACGCCTGGTGCAGGATTATGGTCACCAAAACGAACAGACCGATCGAATACCAGTTCAGAATCAACACCGGACACAACAATAGTCGATAGCATGCCACAACATGTCCAGATACAGAGGGGCTGGTCACCCTCTGTGCTTCACCGAAGAGGTACTGGACCACGAATTCCCAAAGGGTTTTAAACCCGTGAACATAGAGGCATATGATGGAACGACAGACCCCGGGGTCTAGATTGAGGATTTTATCCTTCATATACACATGGCTCGTGGGGACGACCTCCACGCCATCAAATACCTTCCCCTCAAGTTGAAGGGACCAGCTCGGCACTGGTTGAAAAGCCTCCCCGAAAATTCAATCGGAACTTGGGAGGAACTTAGGACGCTTTCAGGGCCAATTTTCAAGGAACCTATGTCCGACCTCCGGACGCTAACGATTTAAGTCACATAATTCAACAGCCGGAGAGTCCGCCTAAGCTTTGGAACAGATTCCTCACTAAGAAGAATCAACTTGTCGATTGTCCGGATGTCAAGCCCTAGCGGCCTTCAAGCACAAGATCCGGGATGAGTGGTTTCGCTGCACACCTCGCCAAGAAAAGCCGAGGACAATGGTAGCCTTAATAAGTTTTATGACCCGCTGTTGCGCGGGTGAAGACAGCTGGTTGGTTCAGAGGCACCAGCGACCCAGCACATCCGAAATCAGGGATGGCAACGGAAGCCACGGTGCAATAAAACAAGCGCCAAACAAAGAAGAAATTCGGACAACACAGCGGTCAACATCGGATTTAGGGCTCTCGACCCGATCAACAAAAGAAGCCATTTAAAGGTAGCAAAGAGGATCGTCCGCTTGAACAAAGTCCTGACAGACTGGTATGCCAAATTCATGGCACCGCTGAAAAACCTGCGAACCACACTCACAGAGATTGCTGGGTCTTTAAGCAGGCTGGCAAGTTAAATGCCAAACACAAGGGAAGGGAAACACCAAACGAAGATGAGGATGAGCCTCGCCAGCCGAACACTGGGGGACAGAAAAACTTCCCAGCAGAGGTAAAAACAGTAAACATGATCTACGCGACTCACACATTCCAAGAGAAGGCGCAACACGCTTCAGAGACGACACGCTGTAGAACCCGTCGCCTCGAACTCAACCCTTGGTCGGCCTGCCCGATCACCTTTGATCATAGGGACTACCCGACTAGTATGCGGCACAGAGGATCGGCTGCCTTGGTGCTCGACCCAGTAATCGACGGATGCCATCTCACTCGTGTCCTCATGGACGGCGCAGTAGTCTCAATCTAATATACCAGACATCTGTCCGCAGGATGGGGATAGACCCATCCAGAATCATCCAAAGTAACACCACCTTTGAAGGGGTGATACCAGCGCTGAGGCCCGCCAGGGGCTCCCTCGTGTTAGAGGTGACATTCAGTTCTCCGCATAACTTTAGAAGCGAAGAACTACTCTTAACCATCGCCCTCCAAAGTGGTTATCATGCATTGCTCGGAGAGCGGCCTTCGCCCGCTTCAACGCAGTACCGCACTAAGCCTACCTTAAACTCAAGATGCCCGCCCACGTGGCGCCATCACCGTTAACGGAAATACGAGCGCCTTACGTGCGTAAGAGTATGCGCGGCTCTAGCAGCTGGACACTAAGCTGCCTCTAATATCGAACGCATGATCGGTCGTTAGGACCATGGACACGGTTAGATGAGTCCGCAAACCACCATTGGTAACAGCCTAGATAAACCTGAGCTGGGTGCTATACATGTAATCCCATAGAGGACACTAGGGCTACAGCTATTCAATAAATCCCACCTTTGGCTTGACCTTATTAACAGGCCAATGTCTTACACTTCTATTATCCATCGATAACAACCAACTCTTTGCACGATTACGCCATACTCTTTACATGAGTTTTCCTTTACGTACACAATTCATGCGATACCCTCCTGTGACACGGCACAACGGATACAAAGGCGATACGCAGCAGGCCCTGCTCAAAGGTTTCTCTTTAGATTAAGCCCCTGTAAACCTTCTTTATTGTCTCTTGTTGCTTAACATCCCATGGGTACTCAATATACCCACAGGGGATATCATGTTATTGGCATTTCGCCACGACGAATAATGCACGCATTTTGAACTATAGGGTTCATAACAAAGGGCGCATACTCAGCCCAATATATGTTATAAAGTCTGAATACCTTCAGAGTGTTTGGCGTCGCGAGTTTGGCCTTATATGCATCAACTCTGAATCATGTCTTTGGTGAAATGTTGGGTTTGCCCGCCCTGGGTTTGCTGCCTTACGCCCGCTTTCTATTGGCTAAGGTGGCCAAAGGAGAACTATCGCGATTGTGCCCTGGTTATTTTGGACGAGCACCTTAGTAGAAAAAGCCAAAACTGACCGTCATGATATAGCGAGACTGGTCAACCACTGAGGACTCGCCGAATCTTTAGCATTCCTCCGCATTAATGAAGGACCGCTTCCGGTCATGTACACACGCTACCGTATCCGGATGCACGTTAGGTACCAGGGCTACATAGTAGCCCCACCGCCAAAATCCTATGGCTAAGTGAAAGTGTTAAAGCTATATAGTCCAGCTTGCCTAGTTCGGGCGTATGCACCACCTCCTTAATGGACCAAGACGTTGGATCAAGTGTGATTACGATATTTTTATAACACCCCGCATTATATGCGTGGGGGCTGAAGCCAACGACTGCTAACTTTTAGATTATACATATACGTCAAACGGCCGCACAGGAGGCACAATAACACTTTCAGGCAAAAAGTACAAACATAGCTTCCATAATTCAAATAGAATTGTTTTTACAATGAAATGATTTGTCACTCGAACATGACATTCTTCGAGCACCGAGCCTCTATTAAACGAGCACCTTCTGTTACCTGCTCCAAGTAATGCTCGCCGATCCCGGCTTCCCGCCGACTCGGGTTGCAATGATGGTGGCCTCCATATCTGCCCAATATGTTTTAACACGGGCAAGAGCCATCCGCTTACCCTCTATGCATGCTGACCTCTTCATGGCATCGATTCATGAAACAGCGCCAAGGAATTGTTGCACTAAACCAAAATAACTATCCGGCTTCGCCCTTTCGGTCATAGATGGTCTATTACAGACCTCATTGCAAGGTCGGACAACCTATGGAGCTCGCCACAGCGGCCATCCTTTCACTCAATGGCAACGGGCGATTGGAGCAATCGAATTGCACCAAAATAGCCTTTCTACTTCACTATCTTTTGATCCTCGAAAAACTTGGCCACATCACCGTACTCCTTTGCCAGATCCGCATACGCTGTCTCATAGGCTCCAACGCCGATCCAGAGGAGCGCATTTTGATCTAAGAACTTCATCCGCAATAAATAGGGCTTCCACCGCGATTTCTCCTACCGTCGAAGCTCCTCCCACGCATCCCTAATTTCGAACGCGCCTCCTTGGCCGCATCAAGGGCCTTCTTCAGTCAGCCGACTTCACCGATTCTCTCTCAAGGAGCTCATACCGCCGACGATGTTTTTCAGCTCCACAGCCATCTTAGCTATTTTATCTTCGCTTCAGCGACGAGCAGCCTGTTCGCTCTCAACTCTTCGCCGCCTTTAGGGCAGCCACATTGCTGGCCCGGCTTGCTCCAGCTGCTAGGAAAGCTCCGCCTCGGGGCCTCCACTGCAGCAGCTCCGCCGCAGTCAAAACATTCTACTACTCTTAAATATTTCCTATAAAAATAAGCAAAGCAGAGCACATACTTTGTGACTCGTTAAGCCGCTCGTCCACAAGTGTGATGTCGGCATCCACACTTCAATCTGTCGCCTCAGTTCGGCGACTTCAACGGACTAGTCGGCCGTCGGACCCTTAGTCAGCGCAAGCATGAATTCAGTGCGATCATTACTTAACAATGTGATCCTCCATTTGCCGCCTAGGGCTGGCAACCGAGTCTCGTGGGCTACTATCTATAACGGAGCACACCTAGCGCGTGCGCCACAACCAAAAATTATGAATTTTATACCTCAAAGCCTTTGAGCAGGCTCGTAAAAAG
Source organism: Aegilops longissima (assembly GCA_021605205.1). Lineage (NCBI taxonomy): Eukaryota > Viridiplantae > Streptophyta > Magnoliopsida > Poales > Poaceae > Aegilops > Aegilops longissima. The sequence goes on along the minus strand of CM038678.1, from coordinate 717,155,132 downwards.
CTTCGTTCAACCCGCTTGTGGCGGATGAAATCTTCTCAAGCACCATGCTCATTAATGAATGGTGATCCTCCGAGAGAGCAGCTTGCTCTAGAAGGCACGTCAGCATGTCCGCCGGTCACCGAATTGTGCCGAACCCTTCTTATCGCCTCCCCGTGGGAGCCGAACGCTCTGGGCTCAGGGCGACCGAAGTATTAGCTTCTGGCCTTAGCAAATCTGGATTCCTCCGTGACGACACTGGGTCGCCTACCCCATGAGGCGGAGAGGCAGGTGGGGGTTCACTCTATAATCTCCCAAGAAGATCCTCAAGACAAACTCACGAGAAGAGCTGCTAGCCGGACTGCAAAGAATGGATCCTGGTTATTATTCTCAAGAGGAAGTAGTAGCTTTGTATTTACGATTAACTTACAGCTCGGCCGAGGGCTGGCCTGCTTGCAGCATGGCGCAGTGAGGACGCCGGGCAGGGCCCCTAGTGAAGTTTTCTTCCTTGTCTAGGCACCTCCGCCTCCAAGTCTTGGAGGCGACCCTCTTCTCCCACGGGGAGGAGATCGAGATTCCTCCCCGACTATCCTCCTTTGTGGAGGTAGTAATTCCCGGTTTGATGTGCAATGTGAAGCTCGCTTCTCGTTCTTCCCTTTGTCTTTCTCTCGAGGGCACTTGATTTAGCACACGATCGAGCACCCCGGCTATGGCAGGACTAGGCGAGCTTCGAAGCGGTGCCGACACCGATTCTCTCCGCCTTTGTTGAGCCATTCCTGGCATGGATGGTTTTCGAACAATGTTATGATAAATATAAACGAAGTGTTCGGTTTCGGGTTACTTACTTGGGTATCCGGGTGGTTGCAGCTCAGACCCGCATCGCCGGTGTTGTCCGGACACTTTACTTGTGGTCCAAATAATAACTTACACATACCTTCGAGCGTCATGCCGAAGAAGTGCAGAATAGTACGCGGACCTTCGGGGTTGAACTCCCACATCCGGAGAGGCTGACGTTTGCACGGCAAGATCCGTCAGACTAGCATTACCTGAATTACGCTGGTAAGACTAATGTCCCTCTCAAGAGCTCCTGAATGCGGCTCTGCAATGTTGGTACATCATTAGCAGGGCCCCAATCCAGTCCCACATTGGTCCATGACGCCAGTTGAGGTAGAGGGCCCGAACGGAAGTCGAGGGCAGCCACCCACTTTGTGCCTCTAGGATCCATGACATAAAACCACCTCCGCTGCCATAGATCGGACACCTCCGAGAAGAAGCCCTCTGGCCATGGGTTGTCGGCGTTACAGCTTATTGCAGCACCACACTCCGCGTGTTGCCCCTCAATCATCTTCGGCTTCACATTGAAGGTCTTGAGCCAGAAGCTGAAGTGTGGGGTGATGTGGAGGAAGGCTTCGCACAAAACGATGAACGACGAGATGTGATTGATGGAGTCCGGAGCTAGATCATGGAAATCTAGCCCGTAATAGAACGTGAGCCCTCTCACAAAGGGATCAAGGGTGAAGCCTAAGCCGTGGAGAAAGTGAGAAACAAATACAACGCTCTCGTTGGGCTCGGGAGTAGGGATGACCTACCCTGGGGCAGGAAGCCTGTGCTTGATGTCGGCGGTCAGATATCTGACCTTCCTAAGCTTCGCAATGTCCTCCTCTGTGATAGAGGAGGCCATCCACCGGCCTTGAAGGTTGGATCCGGACATGATTGAAGATCCAGAGTGCCTAAGCTTGGGCTTCGGGTGTTGGAACTCGAGATGCGGAAGGGTGCAAGCGTGGTAGGAAAGAGGGATAGGCCTCGCCCCTCTATAAAGGGGTGAATATCAAGCGCCCTCAGCGAAACCACTTGGGACTTGCCTAAAACATGGAGTCATACCAACAGCATCATGGGGTTGCCCACGCCCGTATTGATGGAGGATCCCGCAATAAGGGGAACACGATCTCTGCTTTGACAAGGCATGCCAATAAAACCGCCTCGCAACGCGTGTCGCGGTAGGCCGAGAAAAAACGGTTCGTATTGAGCCAGGCCGCGACATAGGGGCACACCGTGAAAAATTTGTGAGCAGATTAGATTTGTAAAGTGTTATGCTCTCTACGGTGGTGTGCAAAAATTATTTCACAGTGCCGGACACAATCCTTAATCTGCTTTGGAGTATTCGGAGATGGAACCCGCCTTGCAATGCCGAAGACAAACTGCACGCCAGACTCATCGCCATTGAAGCCTGGTTCAGTGGCTACTGAGGGAGTCCTGGATTAGGGGGTATCCAGACAGCCGGACTATATACTTTGGCCGGACTATTGGACCATGAAGATACAAGACTCAAGACTCCGTCCCGTGTCCGGATGGGACTCACCTTTGCATGGAAGACAAGCTTGGCGATTCGGATATTAGATCTCCTTCTTTGTAACCGACTCTGAGTAACCCTAGCCTCCTCCAAAGGTTCATATAAACCAAGGGTTTAGTCTCAGAGGGATCAATCATAATCATCATAGGCTAGCTTATAGGGTTTAGCCTCTACGATCTTGTGGTAGATCAACTCTTGTAATACTCATATCATCAAGATCAATCAAGAAGGAAGTAGGGTTTTACCTCCATTGAGAGGGCCCGAACCTGGGTAAAACATCGTGTCCCCTGCCTCCTGTTACCATTAGCCTTAGACGCACAGTTCGGGACCCCCTACCCGAGATCCGCCGATTTTGACACCAACAGCGACAACTTGGTATCAAGAGGGAGCTTGAAGCATGGTTCAAGAGCAATGATGAGGTAAATGCTGCCATGATGGATTTCAACAACTATCCTTTTATGGAGGAACCTTCTGATCTTAAGGAGAAAAAAGTTTTTCGGAGGCTTGTGAAAGAAAAAAAGAAGATACTTAATGAGTTGCATGAGATGGAATATGCTTGCAGATAATCTTTGGCAACGGAGATCGGGTTCTCTGTGAGCAAAGAAGAATTCCGCGAGCTGGACTTGAGAAAACCGGGACTGGTCATTGGATGGGCAATCACACAAGGCATGTCAGAGATTCTGGAAAGGCGTGCTCGATGGGCCTAGTTTGTCAAAACGAAAGGTGTGTTGGAGAATTGGGCGGGATCCTCGGATTTTCAACTGAAGCCTAATCCTGATCATGACTCACCAATTGAACGTCTTATATGTTATAGATCTTTTTTTCCGTTGTAGAAAATGTATGCTCGAGCTTGAGCTTCTAGTTTGAACTCATGTCATTCGAATCGCTAGATGTTTTAAGTCATTTGAACAAGTGTCATTTGTGGATGTAATGAACCATGCTAAGTTATGTATGTCTTTGCTACTCGATCATTTCTGGATGTCATTTGTGGATGCTGCTTAGTTCAAAGAAGTTTGTAAGAAATGGAAAGGAAAAGGGCTAAAAAGAAAGGGAAAGGGACAGGGATCAGAACCCTACCACCATGGGCTCCGGTGGTAGGCTCACTACTACAGGATGCTGCTAACGCGACACTATGATCAGAGACCCTTTGACGAAACTGTGTGCGATGCCATAGTTGCAAATGGTGGTGTAAAAAACCATCAAAAAAGGTGCAAAACATTTGCGATGGAGGATGCATCAAACACAGCTCAGATTTTAGTTGCGTGTGCAATGCAGGGCGTACGGTTCAGCTCAATTAACTGTTTGCGATGAGGTGGAACAAAAGAAACGGGCAACCAGATGAAGGTGTGTGTGTGATATACATCATACGGTTCACTCAGATGAACTATTTGTGATTAGGCAAGACAAAAGAAATGGTCAGCCAGATCAAGGTGTGTGCGATATAAGGCATGCGGTTCACTCGGATGAACTGTTTGCATTGAGACATGAGAACAAAAATGGTTCAACTTACCAAGATGTGTGTGATATGCGGCAAATAGGTCTGTAATCAAAAATGTGTGCGAAGACCGATAACAACACAGATGATTACTGCCAACAAGCCATGCGTGTTGTGAGCAAACGATTGCTGGTATACAATTGTGAGTGATTGATGAAAACATCACCGACGGGTTCCATTGTTTAGTCCGTGTGCGAGGTGATTCTCTTTGTCCGCACAACATCTACGCTCTGTCTACAGAGCATCAACATATATAGTTATATACTTAAAAATACATCATTGCATAACCAAATTAAGCATACAATTACACAAGTGACTACACACATAACATTTCTACACACCAAAGTAACCAATTACATGCATACTAAAGTAGGAGAAACGAGGATCTAATCATCTACTTATTGTTGCGACGACGCTTGCCATTGCTCTGCTTCTAGCTGGATCCCTGGCCGTTTTGGGGAAGGAGGCACTTCCTCAAGTCGATGATCCGCCTGTACATGTCATAGCTCGTGTACGCCTCATTGGCGTACACGACGTGAGCTTTGTCAAGTTTCTCCATCCAGGCCGAGTGCCAGGCACGCGTGTCCTTGTTGCATGAATCCTTCATGTCTCTGTAGTAGGGGTCGATGATGGCCTCGGCGAGGTGAACTAGTGAGACCTTCTCATGCTCCTTGCTGCCCCAGATCTTGTATTGGCCCTAGATGTCGACAAGATTCTGGCAGGCAATGCGCAAATTCTTGAGGTCCTTTACATCGTTGGTGATGTACACCATAGCGAACATGTAGTGGGGGTTGTTGACAAACCTGGCGAAACACTCGCAAGGCCTTGTGGCCAGGTAGTAGTGGTAGACGAGGACGTGGTGGGGCACGCACATCTAGGCGATGGCGACCTTGGGATGAGACCAGGCACGAGCGCGGGTGTACTTGAGGTCGAACCCGACCACCTTATACTTCTCCTCGGCAAGCAACAGCTCCATGATGTGGTTGGAGTGCTCCACCCAGACCGGGTTCTTGGTGTACACCACCAAGAGGTCCATGAACCTTCTGTGGGTGTCCACCACGGCACGCATGGTGAACTGTTGCTCATCGTCGGCAGCCGCTCGGAGCGCCATGGGAGCCGCGTAGTATACCCTCTAAGAATTTCTCGTGGTGGGTGTGCTTCTTGCAATGGTAGGGCGTGATCGAAAGGTTGGCCACTGTAACAAATGGGGGTCGGCTGGCCTGTAATCGTCATGTCTTGTCACGACGTTCATAGCGGAGGATTCCAGTGCACGCTTGACAACACCGCACTGCAAGCGTGGGCTCGAAGAGGCGCCAAATGTATCGCTGCTGAGCCTGTTCCCGCGCTACTGTGCAGTTTACTACGCAAGGTTCCCGCCCGGCTAGGTTGGCCACGCGTCGGCTAGAAGAGGGACAAATCATGGGCATTTATTGGCAAAAAGCTTTGTAAAAATGAAGTGTGTGGAATGACATAGGTCATAAGTTTACCCATGGGTGATAAGGTCAAAGTTACACAAAAGGGTGATGATGGACACTCGAGTGCGATAATTAACTCTGCGCTCTACGGGGCACACGGTGGAAGAAACCAGCTATGTGCAATACTGTCGAAGATCGCAGTCGAGTTAGCTATACAGATCGTGTGCTGTGAGATCGACAAGGTAAACAGACACGAGAATGGTTAATAAAATCTAAGACCATTGCATATTAAGGTCAAAATAGTGCTACCAATATACGAGTCTCATACGATGCCATTTCAATGATTCTACCACAAAAGCTCAAAATATTACAAGGTTCAAATTCCAGAGTTATATGGCTCAAATTCGAAGATTACAAGGTTCAAACTGATATTAGAAATGAAATTCATCTCATCAGCTGCAAACGCTTGCGCTAATCCGCTGAACATGGATATCAGAGAGGTTCAAACTAATATTACCACTTCTAAGTCTGGTTTTGAAACCTCATAATTTTTGCAAAGGGGTCAGCCACTGAGAAGCCATGTATGGGGCTGACATGATGACTTACGATTACACTGTCATCTGAAGTTCCAAAATGAAATTCAGCATTTTTGGAGCCTATTCCATTCTGCCACAAGCGCCGGCGCTGATGAACAAACCATTCATTTTTGTGAAATAAATGTAGGGCAAACCTCATTTCCTTCAGCACCCTTGCTCTGAGAACAAAGAACCTGGCGAATATAATCACCGGTAAGGTCCCTCGGTAGGAGTTCAAAGTAATTTCTGAGAGATGCAGATCTAGGCATTCGACGTGATTGTTAGATTGTATCACATTATCCACGACTTGGCCTAATATTATCTGCAAAAGAAGAAAACGTGTTAGTGCCTACATGCAGTTTTGAACATTACTACAGGCCTATTTGGTTTGTAGGATTTGTAAAATGCACTAGCATGCCATCTTCGATCTGACATGATTAACATGGGCATTTGATTACATTCTAGAAAAATGTAGACTTCTTCACAAGAGGTTGGAGTGGATGAAAAGTTCCCTAAGAAAACTAGTACCGATGAATCCAAAGGAGAAATGCTTATTGATTGTAACCATATGGATCAAGCAACCAATATGGGGGCGTGGAACATGTATGTACTGAAATCCTCCAAAAGAATGCTTCAGAAATCGTAGCATATTGTTATTTTAAACTTGGAAAAAGGTGTCACAAATTGAACTCCCTTATGGTTAACATTTAACAGGAAAGGAACATCACCTCGATATATAGCTTCTCCAAGCACAGAAAGCATCTCAGGAAACTGACAACTTGCTCCAGGTTGGGGCCGATAGATTCTAGTGCCAAGACCTTCACTGTGTGCAGTTTCAAGGTCAAGCTTGTCGGAATCATTTTCTGAATGACAGACGAACAAACATCTTCAAAATTAGAAATAATGTTAATTTATAGAAGGAGAGATAGAAGGCGGCTGTTGTACCTAAACGGGTGTGGATCCAATAACAAGTTCGGAGTATTTGTCAGACGAGTATCCCACCACTGTCAATTTCGGCACAGAAATGACATTGATTCTTGTTGGGCCTTCTTGATCAACTATAAGTAATCTCTCAAGTGTAGGTGTGTCCTCAATGACCATACCGTGGTACACATCTTGTGATGTCTTCCTGCCGCACTAGCAACACACATAAATAGTCCGGAGAGTCATGGAGGTGATGTGGAAGGTACTCAACCCATTGATCACCTGAAGACGAAGATACTCGAGTGCAGTACATCCACGGAGCAGGCGCTCCATGTCACCGTTTGAGAGGCAGACGACAACGAGCTGCGCGTCATTAAGGGGGGGGGGTGGCAGTTCCTGAACTTGGCGACGCGCAGTGTGGGCGCGAGGCGGAGTGCGGACGTTGGTAGAGACCGCATATGCCCATCATCAAAAGTGAGCTCCTCGGGATGATCTAGGGCGGGGGATCAGAACCAGTCGTCAAGCTTGGCTCGGTCCTTGCCGTTGGAACGGAACTTGCCCATTCCAAGGCCTCTGGTTGGGCCAAGGTGATTGCCGAGGATCTTGGAGAACACATTCAAGCTTTTGCGATAGCCATGGCAGAGCTCGTGGGTGTCGATGAGGTCGAGAGAGCTGGAGTTCCATAGGGGGCGCCAACGCCGGGAAAGGACGATTGTCCGTGCCCCATATTTGATTGGGAGGAGGGAGATGATGACTGTCAACATATCATCGGGGAGGCTGCTGATGAAGTCTAGGCCTGCTGGAGTCGCTTGCGGTTCTAGCTCGTCCCACCTCTGCTTGTTGGCAGCCCCGTTCTCCACCTCAGGAGTCTCCTTGTCAGTGGCGCTTTCTGATAGAAATGGGAGTACATGGAATATTTAGTTAAAACAGGGCAACAAAAAAGTTTATTGGTAACTAGAAGTTATTAGGTAGGAATATAGTAAGAAAAGGGAATAACAGTTGGTAGCTTAAATACTACACAATTCATTTGACATTGTTGGGTAAGTCAACATGCAGATAGTTGAAAAGAAAACTTACTTCGAACAAAGTTTGGACGGATGATTTTGTCGGGGAAGTTAGCATATATCTGATATGTCTCCAACGTGTCTATAATTTTTGATTGTTCCATGCTATTATATTACCTGTTTTGGATGTTTATGGGCTTTACTTTACACTTTTATATCATTTTTGGGACTAACCTACTAACTGGAGGCCCAACCCGATTTTTTTTTCTATTTCAGTGTTTCGAAGAAAAGGAATATCTAACAGAGTCCAAACGGGATGAAACCCTCGGGAGCGATCTTTTTGGAACAAATGCAAACCTGGAGACTTGGAGTGGACGTCAAGCAACAACCGAGGCATCCACGAGGGTGCCCGGTGCGCCCCCTGGGGGTGGGCGCGCCCCCACCCTCGTGGGCCCCTCGAGCGTCCGCCGACCTACTTCTTTCTCCTATATATACTCCCGTACCCTGAAACCATCGAAGAGCACCACGAAAAACTATTTCCACCGCTGCAATCTTCTGTATCCGCGAGATCCCATCTTGGAGCCTTCGTCGACGCTCCGCCGGAGGGGGAATCAACCATGGAGGGCCTCTACATCATCTCCAAGGCCTCTCCTATGAGTTGTGAGTAGTTTACCACCGACCTTTGGGTCCATAGTTATTATCTAGATGGCTTCTTCTCTCTCTTTGAATCTCAATACCATGTTCTCCTCGATCTTCTTGGAGATCTATTCGATGTAACTCTTTTTGTGGTGTGTTTGTCGAGATCCGATGAATTGTGGGTTTATGATCAAGTTTATCTATGAGAAATATTTGAATCTCCTCTGAATTCTTTTATGTGTGATTAAGTTATCTTTGCAAGTCTCTTCGAATTATCAGTTTGGTTTGGCCTACTAGATTGATCTTTCTTGCAATGGGAGAAGTGCTTAGCTTTGGGTTCAATCTTGCGTGTCCTTTCCCAAAGTGACAGCAGGGCAGCAAGGCACGTATTGTATTGTTGCCATCGAGGATAAAAAGATGGGGTTTATATCATATTGCAGTAGTTTATCCCTCTACATCATGTCATCTTTCTTAATGTGTTACTCTGTTCTTCATGAACTTAATACTCTAGATGCAGGCAGGAGTCGGTCGATGTGTGGAGTAATAGTAGTAGATGCAGAATCGTTTCGATCTACTTGTCACGGACGTGATGCCTATATACATGATCATGCCTAGATAATCTCATAACTATGCGCTTTTCTATCAATTGCTCGACAGTAATTTGTCCACCCACCGTAATATTTATGCTATCTTGAGAGAAGCCACTAGTGAAACCTATGGCCCCCGGGTCTATCTTTTATCATATAAGTTTTCCATCTACTTTTATTTGCATCTTTTACTTTCCAATCTATATCATAAAAATACCAAAAATATTTATCTTATCATATTATCTCTATCAGATCTCACTTTTGCAAGTGGCCGTAAAGGGATTGACAACCCCTTTAATGTGTTGGTTGCAAGGTTCTTGTTTGTTTGTGTAGGTGCGTGGAACTTCTTAGGAGCCTCCTACTGGATTGATACCTTGGTTCTCAAAAACTGAGGGAAATACTTATGCTACTTTGCTGCATCACCCTTTCCTCTTCAAGGAAAACCAACGCAAGCTCAAGACGTGGCAAGAACGATTTCTGGCGCCGTTGCCGGGGAGGTCTTCACTCAAGTCAAGACAAACCAAGTACCCATCACAAACTCATCTCCCTCACATTACATTATTTGCCATTAGCCTCTCGTTTTCCTCTCCCCCACTTCACCCTTGCCGTTTTATTCACCCTCTCTTTCCCAATCTCCTCTCTCTTTCACTTGCCTTTTTGTTTGCTTGTGTGTTGTTTTGCTTGTCACGATGGTGCAAGATAATACCAAAATGTGTAATTCTTCCATTACCAATAATAATGATTTCCTTAGCACTTCGATTGCTCCTGCTAATGATGTTGAATCTTGTGAAATCAATGCCGCTTTGCTAAATCTTGTTATGAAAGATCAATTCTCCGGCCTTCCTAGTGAAGATGCCGCTACTCATCTAAACAACTTTATTGATTTGTGTGATATGCAAAATAAGAAAGATACGGATAATGATATTGTTAAATTGAAGTTATTTCTGTTTTCACTTAGAGATCGTGCTAAAACTTGGTTTTCGTCTTTGCCTAAGAATAGTATTGATTCATGGAATAAGTGCAAAGATGCTTTTATCTCTAAGTATTTTCCTCCCGCTAAGATCATCTCGCTTAGGAATGATATTATGAATTTTAAACAACTTGATCATGAGCATGTTGCCCAATCTTGGGAAAGAATGAAATTAATGTTTCGCAATTGCCCTACTCATGGTTTCAACTTATGGATGATCATACAAAAAAATTATGCCGGATTGAATTTTGCTTCTAGAAATCTTTTAGATTCGGCCGCGGGAGGAACTTTTATGGAAATCACCTTAGGAGAAGCTACTAAACTTCTTGATAACATTATGGCTAATTATTCTCAATGGCACACTGAAAGATCTACTAGTAAAAAAGTGCATGTTATAGAAGAAATTAATGTTTCGAGTGGAAAGATGGATGAACTTATGAAATTGTTTGCTACTAAGAGTGCTCATATTTATCCCAATGATATGCCTTTGTCTACCTTGATTGAGAATAATAATGAATCTTTGGATGTGAATTTTGTTGGTAGGAATAATTTTGGTAACAATGCTTACAGAGGAAACTTTAATCCTATACCGTTCCCTAGTAATTCCTCTAATAATTATGGTAATTCCCACAACAACTCTTATGGAAATTTTAATAAGATGCCCTCTGATTTTGAGAATTTATGATCTCTCGAAAGAATTTTAATACTTTGCTTGAAAAAAAATTGCTTAAAGTTGATGATTTGGCTAGGAACGTTGATAAGCTTTTGCTTGATGTTGATTCTCTGAAACTTAGATCTATTCCACCTAAGCATGATATCAATGAGTCTCTCAAAGCTATGAGAATTTCCATTGATGAGTGCAAAGAAAGAACCGCGAGGTTGCGTGCTAAGAAAGATTGCTTTGTAAAAGCATGTTTGAGGGAGTCCTGGATTAGGTGGTGTCCGGATGGCCGGACTAAGACCTTTGGCCGGACTCCCGGACTATGAAGATACCAGATTGAAGACTCCGTCCCGTGTCCGGATAGGACTTTCCTTGGCGTGGAAGGCAAGTTTGGCGATACGATATGAAGATCTCCTCCCATTGTAACCGACTCTGTGTAACCCTAGCCCTCTCCGGTGTCTATATAAACCGGAGAGTTTTAATCCATAGGACGAACAATAATCATACCATAGGCTAGCTTCTAGGGTTTAGCAACTCCGATCTCGTGGTAGATCTACTCTTGTACTACCCATATCATCAATATTAATCAAGCAGGAGTAGGGTTTTACCTCCATCGAGAGGGCCCGAACCTGGGTAAAAACATCGTGTCCCTTGTATCCTGTTGCCATCCGCCTAGACGCACAGTTCGGGACTCCCTACCCGAGATCCGCCGGTTTTGACACCGACATTGGTGCTTTCATTGAGAGTTCCTCTGTGTCGTCACCGTCAGGAAGGATGGCGCATCCCGTCTTTAAAGACGGCGCCGTTGCTAAAGGAGCTTTGGTTGTCGGCCAAACTCTCCGGCTAGGCAGGTTTTTGATGACCGCATGTTCGGCCGCCGCGCCGACAATGACCTCTCGGGCCATCGAAAGCAATCTTCACATCAGCTCGGAGCTTGCCGAGCAGTTAGATCTGATGGAGCTCCTCTCCCTGAACGAGCTCTTGGATCGCATTGCGGCCCTGGGAGTCGCTACAGATTACGGCCAGATTGGGCTTAAACCCGATCAGAGAGAGATCGACTCTCCCTAGGTCACCCATCACGTCGAAGTGGTGGAAGAACAATGCGGCGAGTCTTCGCCCGCCCTAAGGTCCAGATGTGTCCGGATTCCCGATCCCTCCAAGCCGGACACCCGCGGAGGGGAGGATGTCGCCCAAACCCTGAACCTAAAGTCAGGCAGCAGGCCTGATTCATTGAATAATGTCCAAGAAAACAAGCTTCCGAATTCGGAAACCTCATGGCCCCTGAATCTTACATCGGGCAAGGTTCCGGATTTAAATCCACCCGCCCACCCAACTATGCGGGATCTATCCCAAATACGGCAAGAGCCCGCGGAAACAGTACACCACTACTGGGCCAGATTCCTCCTGGTTATGAACAGGATAAAGGACTGCCGCGAGAAAGAAGCAATTTCACTCTTCTGTAACAACTGCACGGACATCGGAATCCTCAACGCCATAAGTCGCCGCGAAATTACACGATTCGCCGACTTGACATCCATAGTACGAAAGTACTGTGCGACTGAAAGCGTTCGGAAAACCGAAGATAAATTCTGGGACAATCCGGCCCCGAATACAACACGAGTCCAAAACAAAAGGGCGCATTATCGCCAGGCATCTAAGCCAAACATCAAAAAACAAAAACCCTCTATAGGGTACGGGACCGTACTGGAGGGATGGCTCAATGGACCCTATAAAATTCATAATTCAGGGGAAGCCACACCAACTCACAACCTTCGAGCATGTTGGATACTCCGGCAGGTGGGCCGAAGTGGCGAGGAGCTTCTAACTCCAGCACAAGAAGAATACCTCCCCAGTACGGTCTCGACAGTCTTTGAGACCTTCACATCAAACAATGCGAGGAAACGAACGCTCCGCAACCTTGCCGAGGCCTACCAAGTAGCAACAATAAACCCATGGAGTGACACAGCTATTACCTTTAATGCTAGTGACGAACCTAAATTCCGGACAGCCCGAGCACCAGCCGCATTGGTCCTCAGTCCGATAGTGGACGGCTTCCGACTTACAAAGGTACTCATGGACGGTGGCAGCGGACTCAACCTCATCTACGAGGAAACCCTTTGAAAAATGGAAATTGATTGGAGCCGCATTGAGCGAAGCAACACAACCTTTAGAGGAATAATTCCAAGCCGGGAAGCGTGCTGTTCAGGAAAAATCACACTGGATGTGGTGTTCGGCACGCCGGATAATTACAGATCCGAGGAGGTCACGTTTCAAGTGGCCCCGTTCAGCAGCGGATACCACGCTCTGCTAGGGCGAGAAGCATTTACAATTTTCCAAGCCATACACCATTACGGGTACATGAAGCTCAAAATGCCTGGACCCACCGGAATCATCACTCTCGCAAGTGATCCAGACATAGTGCTCCGCGCCAAAAACAAGACAGCCGCACTAGCCCTGGAGGCATTATCCGAGGCCCTAGCGGCCGAGGAACTAACTGCGTTGCGCTCCACGGTGGGCAGGGACAATGTGATACTAGACAAGGGATCCAAGTCCACCTCTTTCAAACCAGCGGACGAAATAGTCAAATTCCAAGTCCATCCAACGAACCCTACAAAAACGGCCTCCATCGGGGCACAACTAAAACCCGATGTAGACGCCGCACTCAGAGACTTCCTGCGAGAAAATCGGGACATTTTCGCCTGGCACCCCTCAGATATGCCAGGAATCCCACGCAGGCTGGCTGAGCACAGCCTGAACATTCTAAAAGCGTTTAAACCCGTCAAGCAGACTCTACGGCGTTTTTCCGAACCCAAGAGACAAGCCATGGGAGAGGAGCTAGAAAAACTACTGGAAGACGGATTCATCAGAGACATAAAACATCCGGACTGGCTAGCAAACCTGGTGATGGTACCAAAGAAGGACAAATCTTGGCGCCTATGTGTCGATTTCAAAGACCTAAATAAGGCCTGTCCAAAGGACCATTTTCCACTCCCCCGAATTGATCAAATCATCGACGCCACCGCAGGACACGACTCATTGTGTTTCGTCGATGCATACTCTGGCTACCACCAAATCAAGATGGCAGAGTCAGACCAAGCCGCAACGGCATTCATCACCCCATACGGCCCATTCTGCTTGAACACGATGCCCTTCGGGCTCAAAAACGCCGGTGCAACATATCAGCGCATGATTCAGACATGTCTGGCCAACCAGATCGGCAAAACAGTTGAAGCATACGTAGATGACGTGGTCGTCAAAACTAAACACGTCGATACTCTAGTAGACGACTTGAGGCTCACGTTCGACAATCTTCGAACATATGACATTAAGCTCAACCTGGAAAAATGCGTTTTCGGCGTACCAGCCGGAAAGCTCTTGGGCTTCATCGTATCCAGTAGAGGAATTGAAGCAAACCCAGCCAAGATCTGAGCTCTGTCACAATTGGATACCCCAAAGGACCTCAAACAAATACAAAAATTGACAGGATGCGTGGCGACTCTAAGCCGCTTTATCTCCTGCTTACGAGAAAATGCATTACCCCTCAATCGCCTCCTGTGGTGTACCGAACACTTCGAGTGGACGGATGCCGCCATGGCCGGAATTGAAGAAATAAAAGCCATACTGGCAACAAAATCTGGTCCTGGCCGAGCCCAACATGGGCGAACCAATGCTATTATACATCGCGGCAACCCATCAAGTTGTAAACGCGGTGCTCGTCGTCGAACGAGAAGCGGACGGACACAAGTTCCCCCTCCAAAAACCAGTGTACTACGTGTCCACTGTACTAACTCCATGCAAGTCACGGTACCCGCATTATCAAAAGATTGCGTACACGGTGTTCATGGCATCCCGGAAGCTGCGACACTACTTTCAAGAGTGCTCAATAACAGTGGCATCCGAAGTACCCCTTAATAATATTATAAACAACCGCGACGCAACGGGCCAGATTGCCAAATGGGCCATCGAGCTCCTCCCATTCGACATAACTTACAAGCCAAGGCGAGCTATTAAGTCGCAGGTTTTGGCCGACTTCATCGCCGAATGGACTGAAGCCGAACTCCCTAAAGAGTACGGCGCATACGCCAACTGGATCATGCACTTCGACGGCTCCAAAATGTTGGCTGGCCTGGGGGCTGGCGTCGTTCTGACGTCCCCAACCAGAGATACAGTCCAATACGTACTTCAGATAATGTACACGGATTCCAACAACGCAGCCGAATACGAGGCCCTTTTACATGGTTTCCGGATGGCAGTCTCCATGGGCATTCAGCACCTAGAGGTCCGCGGGGATTCAAACCTCGCAATATCCCAAATAAATGGAGACTTCGACGCCAAGGATCCGAAAATGGCAGCTTACCGCAACGCCATCTTAAGGATGTCAGCTCGGTTTGAGGGGCTTGAATTTCATCACATAGCCCGGGAAAATAACCAAGCAGCAGACGTGTTGGCACGCATTGGCGCCAAGCGCGAGGCCGTCCCTCCCAACATCTTCCTAGAGAGGTTGTTCAATCCATCTGTATCATGGGAAGGAGAATCCGGAAACAATAGCCCCGACACAACCACACTGCCCCTCACCGAACAATCTGGCACAGTTGGGGGCTCCGCCAACGAAATAACGCCGTCAGCCCACGCAATAATGGCAGTCATTGCCCCTTGGACAGAACCATTTCTAGCCTACCTAACTAGGCAGGAACTTCCCGAGGACCCAAACGAGGCCCGCTGCATAGTGCGGCGATCTAAAGCCTACAAAGTCCATGAGGGAGAGCTTTACAAGAAAAGCACAACCGGAGTCCTTCAAAGGTGTATCTCCGAAGAGGAAGGGCGAGACCTTTTGGCTGAAATTCATGCCGGACTCGGCGGGCACCACGCTGCAGCCCGGGCCCTTGTAAGCAAGGCCTTCCGTACCGGATTTTATTGGCCAACGGCCCGGGCAGACGCTCAGGACTTAGTGCAACGATGTGTTGGTTGCCAGTTATTCGCCAACCAAAGCCACATGCCGCCTACCGCCCTACAAAATATACCCATTACCTGGCCTTTTGCGGTTTGGGGGCTTGACATGGTCGGACCCCTTAAAGGAGGAACCCACAAGCAAAAATATCTACTGGTCATGGTGGACAAATTCACCAAATGGATAGAAGCCAAGCCTGTAAAGACGGCCGAATCCGGACCAGTGATAGACTTCATATCCAGGGTCGTACACCGTTACGGCGTCCCTCACAGCATCATAACCGACAACGGCACAAACTTCATGGCCGATGAAGTCAAATTTTGGTGCAAAAACATGGGCATCAAGCTCGACTATGCTTCAGTCTATCACCCTCAAACTAACGGTCAAGTCGAACGGGCCAATGGTCTCATTATGAGCGGCATCAAACCCAGACTAGTGCGACTCCTCAAGGAATCTAACACGCACTCGGTAGAGGAGCTTGACTCCGTACTCTGGGGGCTGCGGACCACGCCGAATCGCACTACCGGATTCACACCATTTTTTATGGTATACGGCGCAGAGGCAGTACTGCCATGCGACATAATCCATGTCTCACCTCGAGTGCGCATGTACGAAGAAAGAGAAGTCGAGCTCGATCGGCAGGATAGCTTGGACGCATTGGAAGAGGAGCACGACGTGGCAAAAGCTCGTTCCGCATTCTATCAACAGCAGGCTCGAAGATACCAAAGCAGAGAAGTACGGGCCAAAACCTATAACATTGGCAAACTAGTTCTACGCCTGCCGGACAAGAAAAAGGATAAATTAAAGCCCAAATGGGAGGGGCCCTTCATAATCGACCAAGTACTGACCGGCGGAGCGTACCGTCTGCGAAACGCATCAGATAACCGACTCGAGCCGAACCCATGGAACGCAGCACGCCTACGAAGATTCTATGCCTAGCGCCGGACTCCGCATTCGTTTCCTTCCTCTGTCCCTTTGTTTAATTTTTTTATTGGCTGTCCGGGATTTTGTTCCTTCTCCCTACCCTTTTTATTCTCCAAAGCCCTTAGGGGCTTGCCTGTGCATTGCTCGCACATACCCGACGCGCTACCCGCGCTCATAATACCTGGGGGCTTCTTTACCAAGAAGTTTATATAAAACGGGCCTCATGCCCAAAACATGTGTGACACTTCCGCATGAACCTTTTATACACCATTATATGCATCGATATGACTTAAGTTTTGGCCAAGCTAGGTTGCCTGGCTCCTGTGCTTACCCCTACGCTCCCGCTCGTTCGCTAGGTGGTAAAGGAGCACCTCTGCGATTATTACTGCGGGTCAGCCGGATGTGTACCTCAGACTGGGTGAAGCCGAAAGCTAGCGTTCTTAAGGGAATATTCGGTCGGTGAACTAAAATATGATCTTTCGTAGTTATTCATCTGCCCCCAGATGCTTTTCTGCCCTTTCTAGCAGTTCGGACATGCACTTTAGGGCATGCCTCCCAGGGAAAGGAGCCCCTAACGGAACTATTCTCCCTGGAAGATGTTTCTTACTAACCATGTAATATAACATAACTAGTTGGGCACTTGTCTGCTAAAGCACTTATGACCCCTACGCCTTGTCTCCATGCATGCCCCGGTTCTTACATAATCGGGAGGGTATTCAGACACACTCCGGACTATAGGGTCCAGAGGTCGAAGCGAAAAGGTCCGCAATGACAAACGATCTACAATCCGGCTAGAAGGCATTTTTTATGTCATTTTAAATTACAGTGTCAATTCGACTCGGCATAATCTTCTTCAATACCATCCAACAGGCTGTCTAATTTACAGTCCTGTTGGGAATACTTTGCAGCCAGCTCCACCTGGCCATATGCTAAGCTGACTGGGATCTCCTTTCCGTCCGGACCTATAGGGCCGACCTCGGCCATGTGGTTTGGGTCAGCCTTCGTGTATCAAGTCTTCACCATGGCCCAGGCCTCCCTGGCACCTTGACGGCAAGCCGATATCTTGCACAACCGGAAGCGCTGCCGCACTCCCTCCAGCTTCTTTGTAAGCTCCTCAAGGCCTTCGGGCACGGAGAGGGACGGCCACATAGCCTGGATGACGCTTTGCATTGCCTGCCGAACTCGTTCGTGTAGTTGCAACAGCTCGGGAAGAAGGCATTTCCTCCGCAGGATGACCTGTCAGCAGACCTACAGACATAGCTCTGTCAATCAACTTCCTCGCCGAATTCTTTTTTCGAAGATTCGTTCAAGCACTTAATAAAAATACCGCGTCGAAGTCGCCGATTTCGTTCACGGCAGAAGACAGCTGAATACGAACATCTTTCAGTTCCTCGCCCAGCTGGGTATTGGCGTCTTGAAGCTTGTTCTTCTCTTGCCTCACGCTCGTCAGCACGCTCTTGCCAGCCTTTAATTGGCGTAGGAGTTGTTGCTTGTCCGGATTTACTCCGGCTCCATCTGCATTATTATCGTCAGGGTTGCACACCTGCCGCATTTCAAAAAGGAATTATCTTTTGAAGCATATATTACCTGTGGGCGCCCCCTTGGCATTTTCTGAAGTGGCCAGTGCGGCCTCGAGCTGGGCCTTGCACTCTTCAAGCTCCTGGGACAGTTGCGTATTCTTCTTTGTAATACACTGCATAGCACATGATCCTTCAAATAGTTATCTTCACTGTTTCAAGTCTCGGGGGCTACTGACATATATAACCTTCAATTCTACTCACCTGTATGTCTTTTACATACTGCTCCGTGGCTCTGGCTAGACCATTTTGAGCAGCACGGAGATACGCATCTCCTGTATTAAAGGCGTCCAACGCCTCTGGGGAAAAACACGCGTCACGAAGAACAGTCCGGCGACGCCTGTGGTTTAGGGCGCTCTCCACCTCTGAATTGGTGGAAGATAGCCCGTCGGCGTCCTCTGTCGGAGGAGCGCCCGAGGCACGCCCCGTATCCGTCTCCGCTTCCGGACCCGGCCTTGAACCTTGGCCGGCGGACATAGTCCGGCGGGCTCTCTTCTTTCTAAGAAAATCATGAGCATTAGTAAGACTCAAGGGCATAAACCCTAGGCGTTAAATTCGCACTCCGTACCGTTGCGCCGGAATCTCGATCTGGTCCGCACTTCTTTTTGGCCCACCTGGCTTCAGCGGCCCTTGTTGGCTGCCCACCGTGGGCTCGGCCTTCTGCCTCAGGGATTTACCCTGCGAAACACTATTAGTTTACGGCGTGCAAGATAAAGCATGAGAATACTGGGACTTCGGTCTTAGTTACCTTTGAGGCTGGAAGTAGTCCGGGATAGTCGGCCGTGATGGCCACTAAGGAGTTGTCCTTGCTCAATTGATGAAATACTCCATCAATTAACTCCACACATAAGTCCGGATCTTCTAGGGAGTCCGGATCGAGGGACCGTTCCGGGTCCTCGGGTTGTGGAGCAGGGCTGTTTATTTCCTTCACAGCCTGGCGCAGCTCCTGCGTTTAAACATTACTAGACTAAGTACTCAACTACGAGAATTTCAAAAACGTATAG
The DNA here is from genome assembly GCA_021605205.1 of Aegilops longissima. Taxonomy (NCBI): domain Eukaryota; kingdom Viridiplantae; phylum Streptophyta; class Magnoliopsida; order Poales; family Poaceae; genus Aegilops; species Aegilops longissima. Next base: position 717,136,086 of record CM038678.1, on the reverse strand, counting down.
GAAAGTGAAAGTGTCCGCTCACCCAACTAGGTGGATTGTACATGGAGAATCCGCCCTCCGGGTTGACACGGAGGAATTCTTCTTCTTCTCCCTTGTACAAAGCGGATAAGATTCTCGTTAAAGTGGCGGCCGAATCTGGCCCCTTGCGACCGCACCGGGTGACGTCATCCTCCTCGTTGAAATTTCACATGGGGTGGCCTCTGTATTGAAGTGGCTGCACCCCTCGTGTAATGCATATGGCCATCACCTTGATCATGGTCAGTCCGGAATGAGCCAACAACCTTATCCGGCTCATCAGGTACAGGACGTCCCTGTCAGCTTCCCTCTGAGGGTTCCGCGGGCCCCAACTCAGGCGCTTCTTCAACGGGGCATTATTGAACTCGGGGAGGCCGATCCGTACAGGTTCCGGCTGGGGTACGTCATCTATATAAAACCACTCCGAGGGCCAGTCTTCGGACGCCCTCTTTGGGGTACCGGATAGATATCCGGTCCCGGCGATGCGCCATAGTTCGGCTCCACCCACCTGATAAATAGACCCCTCCTGAGAACGGGGCACAAGGAAAAACAACCTCTTCCACAGCGTGAAATGGGCCTCAACACCGAAGAACAGCTCGCAGAGGGCCATGAAGCCCGCGATGTGCAGAATGGAGGCGGGCGTGAGGTTGCGTAGCTGGAGGCCATAGAACTCCAGCAACCCTCGTAGAAACTGATGTATTGGAAAACCTAGTCCTCTCATCAAATAAGGGACTAAGTGATGGAAATATGCTCTAGAGGCAATAATAAAGTTATTATTTATTTCCTCATATCATGATAAATGTTTATTATTCATGCTAGAATTGTATTAACCGGAAACATAATACATGTGTGAATACATAGACAAACATATAGTCACTAGTATGCCTCTACTTGACTAGCTCATTAATCAAAGATGGTTATGTTTCCTAACCATAGAAATGTGTTGTTATTTGATTAATGGGGTCACATAATTAGGAGAATGATGTGATTGACATGACCCATTCCGTTAGCCTAGCACTTGATCGTTTAGTATATTGCTATTGCTTTCTGCATGACTTATACATGTTCCTGTAACTATGAGATTATGCAACTCCGTTTACGGAGGAACACTTTGGTGCTACCAAACGTCACAACGTAATCGGGTGATTATAAAGGAGTACTACAGGTGTCTCCAAAGGTACATGTTGGGTTGGCGTATTTCGAGATTAGGTTTTGTCACTCCGATTGTCGGAGAGGTATCTCTAGGCCTTCTCGGTAATACACATCACATAAGCCTTGCAAGCATTGCAACTAATAAGTTAGTTCTGAGATGATGTATTACGGAACGAGTAAAGAGACTTGCCGGTAACGAGATTGAACTAGGTATTGGATACCGACGATCGAATCTCGGGTAAGTAACATACCGATGACAAAGGGAACAACGTATGTCGTTATGCGGTTTGACCGATAAAGATCTTCGAAGAATATGTAGGAACCAATATGGGCATCCAGGTTCCGCTATTGGTTATAGACCGAGAATAGTTCTAGGTCATGTCTACACAGTTCTCGAACCCGTAGGGTCCGCACGCTTAACGTTACGATGACAGTTTATTATGAGTTTATAAGTTTTGATGTACTGAAGTTTGTTCGGAGTCCCGGATGTGATCACGGACATGACGAGGAGTCTCGAAATGGTCGAGACATAAAGATTGATATATTGGAAGCCTATGTTTGGACTTCGGAATAGTTCCGGGTGAAATCGGGATTTTACCGGAACACCGGGGGGTTACCGGAACCCTCCCGGGGGTTAATGGGCCTTAGTGGGCCATGAGGGAGAAGAGGAGGGCCGGCCAGGGCAGGCCGCGTGCCCCCTCCCCCCTAGTCCGCATAGGACAAGGAAGGGGGGGCGGCACCCCCCTTTCTCTTTCCCTCCCCCCAAGTCCTAATCCAACTTGGAAAAGGGGGGGAGTCCTACTCCGATGGGAGTAGGACTCCTCCGCGCCTCCTCCTAGGGCCGCCGCACCCCCCCCTTGCTCCTTTATATACGGGGCAAGGGGCACCCCATGACACACAAGTTGATCTACGGATCGTTCCTTAGCCGTGTCGGTGCCCCCTCCACCATATTCCACTTCGGTCATATCATCGCGGAGCTTAGGCGAAGCCCTGCGCCGTGGAGCATCATCATCGTCACCACGCCGTCGTCTTGTGGAACTCATCCCGACGCTTTGCTGGATCGGAGCCCGGGGATCGTCATCGAGCTGAACGTGTGCTGAACTCGGAGGTGCCGTGCGTTTGGTACTTGGATCGGTCGGATCGTGAAGACGTATGACTACATCAACCGCGTTGCTATAATGCTTCCGCTTACGGTCTACGAGGGTACGTGGACATACACTCTCCCCTCTCGTTGCTATGCCATCACCATGATCTTGCGTGTGCGTAGGAATTTTTTGAAATTACTACGTTCCCCAACAGTGGCATCCGAGCCTAGTTTTATGCGTTGATGTCATATGCACGAGTAGAACACAAGTGAGTTGTGGGCGATATAAGTCATACTGCTTACCAGCATGTCATACTTTGGTTCGACGGTATTGTGAGATGAAGCGGCCCGGACCGACATTACGCGTACGCTTACGCGAGACTGGTTTCACCGCTTCGAGCACTCGTTGCTTAAAGGTGACCGGCGGGTGTCTGTCTCTCTCACTTTAGTTGAACCGAGTGTGGCTACGCCCGGTCCTTGCAAAGGTTAAAACAGCACCAACTTGACAAACTATCGTTGTGGTTTTGATGCGTAGGTAAGAACGGTTCTTGCTCAGCCCGTAGCAGCCACGTAAAACTTGCAACAACAAAGTAGAGGACGTCTAACTTGTTTTTGCAGGGCATGTTGTGATGTGATATGGTCAAGACGTGATGCTATATTTTATTGTATGAGATGATCATGTTTTGTAACCGAGTTATCGGCAATCGGCAGGAGCCATATGGTTGTCGCTTTATTGTATGAAATGCAACGCCATGTAATTGCTTTACTTTATCACTAAGCGGTAGCGATAGTCGTAGAAGCAATAGTTGGCGAGACGACAACGATGCTAGGATGGAGATCAAGGTGTCGCGCCGGTGGCGATGGTGATCATGACGGTGCTTCGAGATGGAGATCACAAGCACAAGATGATGATGGCCATATCATATCACTTATATTGATTGCATGTGATGTTTATCCTTTATGCATCTTATCTTGCTTTGATTGACGGTAGCATTTTAAGATGATCTCTCACTAAAATTATCAAGACGTGTTCTCCACGAGTATGCACCGTTGCCAAAGTTCGTCGTGCCCAGACACCACGTGATGATCGGGTGTGATAAGCTCTACGTCCATCTACAACGGGTGCAAGCCAGTTTTGCACACGCAGAATACTCAGGTTAAACTTGACGTGCCTAACATATGCAGATATGGCCTCGGAACACGGAGACCGAAAGGTCGAGCGTGAATCATATAGTAGATATGATCAACATAGTGATGTTCACCATTGAAAACTACTCCATCTCAAGTGATGATCGGTTATGGTTTAGTTGATTTGGATCACGTAATCACTTAGATGACTAGAGAGATGTCTGTCTAAGTCGGAATTTTTAATATGATTAATTGAACTTAAATTTATCATGAACTTAGTACCGATAGTATTTTGCTTGTCTATGTTTATCTGTAGATAGATGGCTCGTCTTTGTTGTTCCGTTGAATTTTAATGCGTTCCTTGAGAAAGCAAAGTTGAAAGATGATGGTAGCAATTACACGGACTGGGTCCGTAACTTGAGGATTATCCTCATTGCTGCATAGAAGAATTACGTCCCGGAAGCACCGCTGGGTGCCAGACCTGCTGCAGAGCAACGCCGAAGTTGTGAACGTCTGGCGCATAAAGCTGATGACTACTCTATAGTTCAGTGTGCCATGCTTTACGGCTTAGAACCGGTCTTCAACGACGTTTTGAACGTCATGGAGCATATGAGATGTTCCAAGAGTTGAAGTTAATATTTCAAGCAAATGCCCGGATTGAGAGATATGAAGTCTCCAATAAGTTCTATAGCAGCAAGATGAAGGAGAATAGTTACTGTCGGTGAACATATACTCAAAATGTCCGGGTATAATAATCACTTGATTCAACTGGGAGTTAATCTTCCGGATGATAGTGTCATTGACAGAATTCTCCAATCACGCCACCAAGCTACAAGAGCTTCGTGATGAACTATAATATGCAAGGGATGACCAAGACAATTCCGAGCTCTTCGCAATCCTAAAAGCTGCGGAGGTAGAAATCAAGAAAGAGCATCAAGTGTTGATGGTCAACAAGACCACTAGTTTCAAGAAAAAGGGTAAAGGGAAGAAGAAGGGGAACTTCAAAAGAACAGCAAGAAAGTTGCTGCTCAAGAGAAGAAACCCAAGTCTGGACCTAAGCCTGAAACCGAGTGTTTCTACTGCAAGCAAACTGGTCACTTTGCGCGAACTGCCCCAAGTATTTGGCGGATAAGAAGGATGGCAAGGTGAACAAAGGTATATGTGATATACATGTTATTGATGTGTACCTTACTAGAGCTCGTAGTAGCACCTGGTATTTGATACTGGTTACATTGCTAATATTTGCAACTCAAAACAGGGACTACGGAATAAGCGAGCACCGCAAAGGACGAGGTGACAATGCGCGTGGGAACGGTTCCAAAGTCGATGTGATCGCGGTCGGCACGCTACCTCTACATCTACCTTCGGATTAGTTTTAGACCTTAATAATTGTTATTTGGTGCCGCGTTGAGCATGAACATTATATCTGGATCTTGTTTGATGCGAGACGGTTATTCATTTAAATCAGAGAATAATGATTGTTCTATTTATATGAGTAATATCTTTTATGGTCATGCACCCTTGAAGAGTGGTCTATTTTATTAAATCTCGATAGTAGTAATACACATATTCATAATGTCGAAGCCAAAAGATGCAAAGTTAATAATGATAGTGCAACTTATTTGTGGCACTTGCCGTTTAGGTCATATCGGTGTAAAGCGCATGAAGAAACTCCATCTTGATGGACTTTTGGAATCACTTGATTATGAATCACTTGGTACTTATGAACCGTGCCTCATAGGCAAGATGACTAAAACACCGTTCTCCGGTTCGATGGAGAGAGCAACAGATCTGTTGGAAATCATACATACAGATGTATGTGGTCCGATGAATGTTGAAGCTCATGGCGGATATCGTTATTTTCTCACCTTCACAGATGATTTAAGCAGATATGGGTATATCTTCTTGATGAAGCATAAATCTGAAACATTTGAAAAGTTCAAAGAATTTCAGAGTGAAGTTGAAAATCATCGTAACAAGAAAATAAAATTTCTACGATCTGATCGTGGAGGAGAATATTTGAGTTACTGAGTTTGGTCTACATTTGAAAAATTGCGAATATTTTCGCAACTAACGCCACCGAACACCACAGCGTAATGGTGTGTCCGAACGTCGTAATCGTACTTTACTAGATATGGTGCGATCTATGATGTCTCTTACCGATTTACCGCTATCATTTTGGGGTTATGCTTTAGAGACGGCCGCATTCACGTTAAATAGGGCACCATCAAAATCCGTTAAGACGACTCCTTATGAACAATGGTTTGGCAAGAAATCAAAGTTGTCGTTTCTGAAAGTTTGGGGTTGCGATGCTTATGTGAAAAAACTTCAACCTGATAAGCTTGAACCCAAATCGGAAAAATGTGTCTTCATAGGATACCCAAAGGAAACAGTTGGGTACACCTTCTATCACAGATCCGAAGGCAAGACATTCATTGCTAAGAATGGATCCTTTCTAGAGAAGGAGTTTCTCTCGAAAGAAGTGAGTGGGAGAAAAGTATAACTTGATGAGGTAACAGTACCAGCTCCCTTATTGGAAAATGGTTCATCACAGAAATCGGTTCCTGTGACACCTACACCAATTAGTGAGGAAGTTAATGATGATGATCATGAAACTTCAGATCAAGTTTCTACTGAACTACGTAGGTCAACTAGAGTAAGATCCGCACCAGAGTGGTACGGTAATCCTATTCTGGAAGTCATGTTACTTGACCATGGTGAACCTACAAACTATGAAGAAGCGATGGTGAGCCCAGATTCCGCAAAATGGCTGGAAGCCATGAAATCTGAGATGGGATCCATGTATGAGAACAAAGTATGGACTTTGGTTGACTTGCCCAATGATCGGCAAGCCATTGAGAATAAATGGATCTTTAAGAAGAAGACTGACGCTGATGGTAATGTAACTGTCTATAAAGCTCGACTTGTTGCAAAAGGTTTTCGACAAGTTCAAGGAGTTGACTACGATGAGACTTTCTCACCAGTAGCGATGCTTAAGTCTGTCCGAATCATGTTAGCAATTGCTGCATTTTATGGTTATGAAATTTGGCAAATGGATGTAAAAACTGCATTCTTGAATGGATTTCTAGAAGAAGAGTTGTATATGATGCAACCAGAAGGTTTTGTTGATCCAAAAGGTGCTAACAAAGTGTGCAAGCTCCAGCGATCAATTTATGGTCTGGTGCAAGCCTCTCGGAGTTGGAATAAACGCTTTGATAGTGTGATCAAAGCATATGGTTTTATATGAGACTTTTGGAGAAGCTTTGTATTTACAAGAAAGTGAGTGGGAGCTCAGAGCATTTCGATATTATATGTGGACGATATATTATTAATTGGAAATGATATAGAATTTCTGGATAGCATAAAAGGATACTTGAATAAAAGTTTTTCAATGAAAGACCTCGGTGAAGCTGCTTACATATTGGGCATCAAGATCTATAGAGATAGATCAAGACGCTTAATTGGACTTTCACAAAGCACATACCTTGATAAAGTTTTGAAAAAGTTCAAAATGGATCGTGCAAAGAAAGGATTTTTACCTGTATTACAAGGTGTGAAATTGAGTCGACTCAATGCCCGACCACGATGAAGATAGAGAGAAAATGAAAGATGTTCCTATGCTTCAACCATAGGCTCTATCATGTATGCAATGCTGTGTACCAGACCGACGTATGCTTAGCAATAAGCTTGGCAGGAAGGTACCAAAGTAATCCAGAGTAGATCATCGGACAGCGGTCAAGAACATCCTGAAATACCTGAAAAGGACTAAGGATATGTTTCTCGTATATGGAGGTGACAAAGAGCTAGTCGTAAATGGTTACGTCGATGCAAGCTTTGACACTGATCCGGACGATTCTAAATCGCAAACCGGATACGTGTTTTTATTAAACGGTGGAGCTGTCAGTTGGTGCAGTTCTAAACAAAGCGTCGTGGTGGGATCTACATGTGAAGCGGAGTACATAGCTGCTTCGGAAGCAGCAAATGAAGGAGTCTGGATGAAAGAGTTCATTTCCGATCTAGGTGTCATACCTAGTGCATCGGGACCAATGAAGATCTTCGTGACAATCTTCGTGCAATTGCCTTGGCAAAGGAATCCAGATTTCACAAGAGGACCAAGCATATCAAGAGACGCTTCAATTCCATTCGGGACCAAGTCCAAGTGGGAGACATAGATATTTGCAAGATACATAAGGATCTGAATATTGCAGACCCGTTGACTAAGCCTCTTCCTCGAGCAAAACATGATCAGCACCAAGTCTCCATGGGTGTTAGAATCATTACTGTGTAATCTAGATTATTGACTCTAGTGCAAGTGGGAGACTGAAGGAAATATGCCCTATAGGCAATAATAAAGTTATTATTTATTTCCTCATATCATGATAAATGTTTATTATTCATGCTAGAATTGTATTAACCGGAAACATAATACATGTGTGAATACATAGACAAACATATAGTCACTAGTATGCCTCTACTTGACTAGCTCATTACTCAAAGATGGTTATGTTTCCTAACCATAGACATGTGTTGTTATTTGATTAATGGGGTCACATCATTAGGAGAATGATGTGATTGACATGACCCATTCCGTTAGCCTAGCACTTGATCGTTTAGTATATTGCTATTGCTTTCTTCATGACTTATACATGTTCACGTAACTATGAGATTATGCAACTCCGTTTACGGAGGAACACTTTGGTGCTACCAAACGTCACAACGTAATCGGGTGATTATAAAGGAGTACTACAGGTGTCTCCAAAGGTACATGTTGGGTTGGCGTATTTGAGATTAGGTTTTGTCACTCCGATTGTCGGAGAGGTATCTCTAGGCCTTCTCGGTAATACACATCACATAAGCCTTGCAAGCATTGCAACTAATAAGTTAGTTGTGAGATGATGTATTACGGAACGAGTAAAGAGACTTGCGGTAACAAGATTGAACTAGGTATTGGATACCGACGATCGAATCTCGGGTAAGTAACATACCGATGACAAAGGAACAACGATGTCGTTATGCGGTTTGACCGATAAAGATCTTCAAGAATATGTAGGAACCAATATGGGCGCCCAGGTTCCGCTATTGGTTATTGACCGAGAATAGTTCTAGGTCATGTCTACATAGTTCTCGAACCCGTAGGGTCCGCACGCTTAACGTTACAATGACAATTTATTATGAGTTTATAAGTTTTGATGTACGAAGTTTTTTGAGTCCGGATGTGATCACGGACATGACGAGGAGTCTCGAAATGGTCGAGACATAAAGATTGATATATTGGAAGCCTATGTTTGGACTTGGAATAGTTCCGGTGAAATCGATTTTACTGAACACCGGGGTTACGGAACCCTCCGGGGTTAATGGGCCTTAGTGGGCCATGAGGGAGAAGAGGAGGGCGGCCAGGCAGGCAGCGCCTCCCCTAGTCCGAATAGGACAAGGAAGGGGGCGCCCCTTCTCTTTCCTCCCCAAGTCCTAATCCAACTAGGAAGGGGAGTCCTACTCCTGGGAGTAGGACTCCTCCGCGCCCTCCTCCTAGGGCGGCCGCAACCCCCTTGCTCCTTTATATCACGGGGCAAGGGGCACCCCATGACACACAAGTTGATCTACGGATCGTTCCTTAGCGTGTCGGTGCCCCCTCCACCATATTCCACTTCGTCATATCTTCGTGGAGCTTAGCGAAGCCTGCGCCGTGGAGCATCATCATCGTCACCACGCCGTCGTCGACGGAACTCATCCCCGACGCTTTGCTGGATCGGAACCCGGGGATCGTCATCGAGCTGAACGTGTGCTGAACTCGGAGGTGCCGTGCGTTCGGTACTTGGATCGGTCGGATCGTGAAGACGTACGACTACATCAACCGTGTTGTTATAACGCTTCCGCTTACGGTCTACGAGGGTACGTGGACATACACTCTCCCCTCTCGTTGCTATGCCATCACCATGATCTTGCGTGTGCGTAGGAATTTTTTTGAAATTACTACGTTCCCCAACACTAAGCATACCCGCTCTCCTTGAGAGGGATTGGGGACGCCCTCCGCCTGCTCTCCGCCGCTATAGGCAGCAATCCCGGCTCGAACTGGGACCATATATGCTGGGGGGAGAAGCCCCTTGGACTGAAGCACTACTAACTCGCTATGCGGGACGGAACACCGCCCCCAATCTCCGGGCCGAGGGCTGGAGGGGCGAGAGGAGGAGCGGCACCGACCGGCCATGATGGAATGGATCTCTGTCAGAGGCGCTCTGATGAAGACTCGCGAACGGAAGATGGTGCGAATTGGATCTAAATCCCCGTCTCTTTTATGGGTAGCTCATTAACGCAACCGGGGGGTAAGTGAAAAGAAAATCCCCTGGCTTTTTGCATTCGTTTGACGCGTGGAAGATGCTCATTATGGGGCACAGAAGCCGAGGAGGAGAGTACGCACTAGAAGCCGGACACTATTCGACGGGTACAGGGAATTTGAAGGAGAACTCGCCTTGCAATGCCGAAGACAACTTGCGCGCCGGACTCATTGTCATTGAAGCCTGGTTCGGGGGCTACTGAGAGAGTCTTGGATTAGGGGGTGTCCGGATGGCCGGACTAAGACCTTTGGCCGGACTCTCGGACTATGAAGATACAAGATTGAAGACTCCGTCCCGTGTCCGGATGGGACTTTCCTTGGCGTGGAAGGCAAGCTTGGCGATACGATATGAAGATCTCCTCCCATTGTAACCGACTCTGTGTAACCCTAGCCCTCTCCGGTGTCTATATAAACCAGAGAGTTTTAGTCCATAGGACGAACAATAATCATACCATAGGCTAGCTTCTAGGGTTTAGCCACTTCGATCTCGTGGTAGATCTACTCTTGTACTACCCATATCATCAATATTAATCAAGCAGGAGTAGGGTTTTACCTCCATCGAGAGGGCCCGAACCTGGGTAAAAACATCGTGTCCCTTGTCTCCTGTTACCATTCGCCTAGACGCACAGTTCGGGACCCCCTACCCGAGATCCGCCGGTTTTGACACCGACAGTGTTCTTCTAGTTTCCATGAAAATAATGATGAAGATCTAAAAGTTATTGATGTGTCCCCTATTAAATCTTTGTTTTGCAATATGAATCTTGATAATGATGGGACTGGAGATGAGTCAACTGTATTTAAAAGGCATCCCAATAATTCGGAGTTTTTAGATCTTGATGCTAAATTTAGTAAAAGTGGGATTGGAGAGGTCAAGACTTTAAATAGCATTGCACCTACTATCTTGGATTTCAAGGAATTTAATTATGATAATTGTTCTTTAATAGATTGTATTTCCTTGTTGCAATCCGTGTTGAATTCTCCTCATGCTTATAGTCAAAATAAAGCTTTTACATATTGTTGATGCCTTGATGCAATCTTACGAAGAAAAACTGAATTTGGAAGTTTCTATACCTAAAAAACTTTATGATGAGTGGGATCCTACTATAAAGATTAAAACTAAAGATCATGAGTGCTATGCTTTGTGTGATTTGGGTGCTAGTGTTTCCACGATTCCGAAAACTTTATGTGATGTTCTAGGTTTCCATGATTTTGATGATTGCTCTTTAAATTTGCACCTTGCGGATTCCACCATTAAGAAAACTATGGGAAGGATCAACGATGTTCTTATTGTTGCAAATAGGAATTATGTGCCCATAGATTTTATCATTCTTGATATAGATTGCAATCTTTGATGTCCTATTATTCTTGGTAGACCTTTCCTTAGAACGATTGGTGCAATTATTGATATGAAGGAAGGAAATATTAGATTCCAATTTCCATTAAGGAAAGGCGCGGAACACTTTCCAAGAAATAAAGTTAAATTACCTTATGAATCTATCATGCGAGCTACTTATGAATTGAATGCCAAAGATGACACTACTTATATCTATCCTCGCTTTTATGCCTAGCTAGGGGCGTTAAACGATAGCGCTAGTTGGGAGGCAACCCAATTTAATTTTTGTTTCTTGATTTTTTCTTCTTATTAGTAATCATTTTTTCATCTAGCTTCTGTTTAGATGTGTTTTCATGTTTTAATTAGTGTTTGTGCCAAGTAGAACCTATAGGATAACCTACGGTGATAGTTAATTTGATTCTGCTGAAAAATAGAAACTTTTGCACGCACGAAAATAATTTTAGTAAATCACAGACACGTGCTTTTGCATTGATTCTTTTTGTTGTAGATCAACAGACAAATTGCCCTGGACGTCCTAGTTTGGTAGGATTTTTAGAGTTCTACAAGTATTCGAAAGTTACAGATTGCTACAGACTGTTCTGTTTTTGACAGATTCTGTTTTTTGTTTGTTGTTTGCTTATTTTGATGCATCTATGGCTAGTATCGGGGGGTATGAACCATAGAGAAGTTGGAATACAGTAGTTTTAACACCAATATAAATAAAGAATGAGTTCATTGCAGGACCTTATGTTGTGGTTTTTCTTTCTTGCACTAACGGAGTTTATGAGATTTCCTGTTGAGTTTTGTGTTGTGAAGTTTTCAAGTTTTGGGTAAAGATTTGATGGACTATGGAATAAGGAGTGGTAAGAGCCTAAGATTGGGGATGCCCATGGCACCACAAGATATTCAAGTATAACCAAAAGCCTAAGCTTGGGGATGACCGTGGCACCACAAGATATTCAAGGATAACCAAAAGCCTAAGCTTGGGGATGCCCCGGAAGGCATCCCCTCTTTCGTCTTCGTCTATCGGTAACCTTACTTTGAGCTATATTTTTATTCGCCACATGATATGTGTTTTTCTTGGAGCATCTTGTATGATATTAGTCTTTGCTTTTTAGATTTCCACAATCATCCTTGTTGTACACATCTTTTGGGGGAAACCCACTTGATTTGGAATTTATTAGAATACTCTATGTGCTTCACTTATATCTTTTGAGCTAGATAGTTCTGCTCTATTACTTCACTTATATATTTTAGAGCACGGCGGTGGCTTAATTTTGTAGAAATTGTTAATCTCTCATGCTTCACTTATATTATTTTGAGAGTCTTTTAGATCAGCATTGTATTTGCTATGGTTATAAAATTGGTCCTAGAATGATGGGCATACAAGTTGGGTATAATAAAAACTATCATAGGAAGTGAATTGGATGCTATGATCAATTTGATACTTGATAATTGTTTTGAGATATGAGGATGGTGATATTAGAGTCATGCCAGTGGGGTGATTATGAATTCAAAGAATACTTGTGTTGAAGTTTGTGATTCCCGTAGCATGCACGTATGGTGAACCGCTTTGTGATGAAGTTAGAGCACAATTTATTTATTGATTTTCTTCCTTATGAGTGGCAGTCGGGGACGAGCGATGGTCTTTTCCTACCAATCGATTCCCCTAGGAGCATGCGCATAGTACTTTGTTTTCAATGACTTGTAGATTTTTGCAATAAGTATATGAGTTCTTTATGACTAATTTGAGTCCATGGATTATACGCACTCTCAGCCTTCCACCATTGCTAGCCTATCTTTTGCCACGCAACTTTCGCCGGTACCATACACCCACCATATACCTTCCTCAAAAAAGCCACCATAACTACCTATTATGGCATTTCCATAGCCATTCTGAGATATATTGCCATGCAACTTTCCACCGTTCCGTTTATTATGACACACATCATCATTGTCATATTTCTCTTTGCATGATCATGTAGTTGACATCGTATTTGTGGCAAGGCCACCTTCATAATTTCCATACATGTCACTCTTGATTCAATGCATATCCCGGTACACCGCCGGAGGCATTCATATAGAGTCATATTTTGTTGTAAGTATCGAGTTGTAATCTTGTTGCCATCGAGGATAAAAAGATGGGGTTGATATCATATTGCATGAGTTTATCCCTCTACATCATGTCATCTTTCTTAATGTGTTACTCTGTTCTTCATGAACTTAATACTCTAGATGCAGGCAGGAGTCGGTCCATGTGTGGAGTAATAGTAGTAGATGCAGAATCGTTTCGATCTACTTGTCACGGACGTGATGCCTATATACATGATCATGCCTAGATAATCTCATAACTATGCACTTTTGTATCAATTGCTCGACAGTAATTTGTTCACCCACCGTAATATTTATGCTATCTTGAGAGAAGCCACTAGTGAAACCTATGGCCCCCGGGTCTATCTTTTATCATATAAGTTTTCCATCTACTTTTATTTGCATCTTTTACTTTCCAATCTATTTCATAAAAATACCAAAAATATTTATCTTGTCATATTTTCTCTATCAGATCTCACTTTCACAAGTGGCCGTGAAGGGATTGTTGAAGGAAATATGCCCTCGAGGCAATAATAAAGTTATTATTTATTTCCTTATATCATGATAAATGTTTATTATTCATGCTAGAATTGTATTAACCGGAGACATGATACATGTGTGAATACATAGACAAACTTAATGTCACTAGTATGCCTCTACTTGACTAGCTCATTAATCAAAGATGGTTATGTTTCCTAACCATAGACATGAGTTGTCATTTGATTAACGGGATCACATCATTAGGAGAATGATGTGGTTGACTTGACCCATTCTGTTAGCTTAGCAGTTGATCGTTTAGTATGTTGCTATTGCTTTCTTCATGACTTATACATGTTCCTACAACTATGAGATTATGCAACTCCCGTTTACCAGAGGAACACTTTGTGTGCTACCAAATGTCACAACGTAACTGGGTGATTATAAAGGAGCACTACATGTGTCTCCAAAGGTACATGTTGAGTTGGCGTATTTCGGGATTAGGTTTTGTCACTCCGATTGTTGGAGAGGTATCTCTAGGCCCTCTCGGTAATGCACATCACTATAAGCCTTGCAAGCAATGTAACTAATGAGTTAGTTAAGGAATGATGCGTTACATAACGAGTAAAGGGACTTGCCGGTAACGAGATTGAACTAGGTATTGAGATACCGACGATCGAATCTCGGGCAAGTAACATACCTATGACAAAGGGAACAACGTATGTTGTTATGCGGTTTGACCGATAAAGATCTTCGTAGAATATGTAGGAGCCAATATGAGCATCCAGGTTCCGCTATTGGTTATTGACCGGAAAGTGTCTTGGTCATGTCTACATAGTTCTCGAACCCGTAGGGTCCACACGCTTAAAGTTTCGATGACAGTTATATTATGAGTTTTGATGTACCGAAGGTTGTTAGGAGTCCCGGATGTGATCACGAACATGACGAGGAGTCTCGAAATGGTCGAGACATGAAGATTGATATATTGGAAGCCTATATTTGGATATTGGAAGTGTTCCGGGTGAAATCGGGATTTTACCGAAGTACCGGGGGGTTACCGGTACCCCCCGGGGGCTTAATGGGCCATAGTGGGCCTTAGTGGAGAAGAGGAGAGGTGGCCATGGCAGGGCCGCGCACCCCTCCCCCCTAGTCCAAATAGGACAAGGAGAGGGGGGCAGCGCCCCCCCCCCCCTTTCCTTCCTCCCTCTCCCTCCTCTTTCCCCCCTTCTCCAAGTCCAACAAGGAAAGGAGGGAGTCCTACTCCCGCCTGGGAGTAGGACTCCCCATGGCGCGCCTCCTCCTTGGCCGGCCGCCCCCTCTCCCCTTGCTCCTTTATATACGGGGGCAGGGGGCACCTCTAGATACAACAATTGATCTCTTGATCTCTTAGCCGTGTGTGGTGCCCCCCTCCACCATAGTCCTCCTCGATAATATTGGTCGAGGAACGTCATCGAGCTGAACATGTGCTAGAACTCGGAAGTGCCGTGTTTTCGATGCTTGATTGGTCGGGCCATGAAGACGTACGACTACATCAACCGCATTGTTCTAACACTTCCGCTTTCGGTCTACGAGGGTACGTGGATGACACTCTCCCCTCTCGTTGCTATGCATCACCATGATCTTGCGTGTGCGTAGGATTTTTTTTTGAAATTACTACGTTCCCCAACAGTGGTATCTGAGCCAGGTTTTATGCGTAGATGTTATATGCACGAGTAGAACACAAGTGAGTTGTGGGTGATACAAGTCATACTGCTTACCAGCATGTCATACTTTGGTTCGGCAGTATTGTTGGATGAAGTGGCTCGGACCGACACTACGTGTACGCTTACGCGAGACTGGTTCTACCGACGTGCTTTGCACACAGGTGGCTGGTGGGTGTCAGTTTCTCCAACTTTAGTTGAACCGAGTGTGTCTACGCCCGGTCCTTGAGAAGGTTAAAACAACACTAACTTGACGAACTATCGCTGTGGTTTTGATGCGTAGGTAAGAACGGTTCTTGCTCAGCCCGTAGCAGCCACCTAAAATTTGCAACAACAAAGTAGAGGACGTCTAACTTGTTTTTGCAGGGCCTGTTGTGATGTGATATGGTCAAGATGTGATGCTATATTTTATTGTATGATATGATCATGTTTTGTAACCGAGTTATCGGCAACTGGCAGGAGCCATATGGTTGTGGCTTTATTGTATGCAATGCAAACGCTCGGTAATTGCTTTACATTATCACTAAGTAGTAGCGATAGTCGTAGAAGCAATAGGTGGCGAAACAACAAAGATGCTATGATGTAGATCAAGGTGTCGCGCCGGTGATAATGGTGATCATGACGGTGCTTTGGAGATGGAGATCACAAGCACAAGATGATGATGGCCATATCATATCACTTATATTGATTGCATGTGATGTTTATCCTTTATGCATCTAATTTTGCTTTGATTGACAGTAGCATTATAAGATGATCTCTCACTAAATTTGAAGGTATAAGTGTTCTCCCTGAGTATGCACCATTGTGAAAGTTCTTCGTGCTGAGACACCACGTGATGATCGGGTGTGATAGGATCTACGTTCAAATACAACGGGTGCAAAACAGTTGCACACGCGGAATACTCAGGTTAAACTTGACGAGCCTAGCATATAAAGATATGGCCTCGGAACACAGAGACCGAAAGGTCGAACGTGAATCATATAGTAGATATGATCAACATATTGATGTTCACCATTGAAAACTACTCCATCTCACGTGATGATTGGACATGGTTTAGTTGATTTGGATCACGTGATCACTTAGATGACTAGAGAGATGTCTGTCTAAGTGGGAGATCTTTAGTAATATGATTAATTGAACTTAAATTTATCATGAACTTAGTACCTGATAGTATTTTGCTTGTCTGTGTTTGTTGTAGATAGATGGCTCGTGTTGTTGTTCCGTTGAATTTTAATCCGTTCCTTGAGAAAGCTAAGTTGAAAGATGATGGTAGCAATTACACGATCGGGTCCGTAACTGAGGATTATCCTCATTGCTGCACGTAAGAATTACGCCCCGAAGCACCGCTGGGTGCCAGGCCTGCTGCATCTGCAACTGACGACGTTAAGAACATCTGGCAGAGCAAAGCTGATGACTACTCGATAGTTCAGTGTGCCATGCTTTACGGCTTAGAACCGGGACTTCAGCGACGTTTTGAACATCATGGAGCATATGAGATGTTCCAGGAGTTGAAGTTAATATTTCAAGCAAATGCCTGGATTGAGAGATGTGAAGTCTCCAATAAGTTCTATAGCTGCAAGATGGAAGAGAATAGTTCTGTCAGTGAACATATACTCAAAATGTCTGGGTATAATAATCACTTGATTCAACTAGGAGTAAATCTTCCTGATGATAGTGTCATTGACAGAATTCTTCAATCACTGCCACCAAGCTACAAGAACTTCATGATGAACTATAATATGCAAGGGATGGACAAGAGTACCCGAGCTCTTCGCAATGCTAAAGCCTGCGGAGGTAGAAATCAAGAAGGAGCATCAAGTGTTGATGGTCAATAAGACCACCAGTTTCAAGAAAAAGGGTAAAGGGAAGAAGAAGGGGAACGTCAAGAAGAAAAACAAACAAGTTGCTGCTCAAGAGAAGAAACCCAAATCTGGACCTAAGCTTGAGACTTAGTGCTTCTACTGCAAGCAGACTGGTCACTCGAAGCGGAACTGCCCCAAGTATTTGGCGGATAAGAAGTATGGCAAGGTGAACAAAGGTATATGTGATATACATGTTATTGATGTGTACCTTACTAATGCTTGCAGTAGTACCTTGGTATTTGATACTGGTTCTGTTGCTAATATTTGCAACTCAAAACAGGGACTATGGATTAAGCGAAGATTGGCTAAGAACGAGGTGACGATACGCGTGGGAAATGGTTCCAAAGTCGATGTGATCGCGGCCGGCACGCTACCTCTACATCTACCTTCGGGATTAGTTTTAGACCTGAATAATTGTTATTTGGTGCCAGCGTTGAGCATTAACATTATATCTCGATCTTGTTTGATGCGAGATGGTTATTCATTTAAATCAGAGAATAATGGTTGTTCTATTTATATGAGTATTATCTTTTATGGTCATGCACCCTTGAAGAGTGGTCTATTTTTATTAAATCTCGATAGTAGTGATACACATATTCATAATACTGAAGCCAAAAGATGCAGAGTTGATAATGATAGTGCAACTTGAAGGAAATATGCCCTAGAGGCAATAATAAAGTTATTATTTATTTCCTTATTTCATGATAAATGTTTATTATTCATGCTAGAATTGTATTAACCGGAAACATGATACATGTGTGAATACATAGACTAACATATAGTCACTAGTATGCCTCTACTTGACTAGCTCATTAATCAAAGATGGTTATGTTTCCTAACCATAGACATGTGTTGTCATAGATTAATGGGATCACATCATTAGGAGAATGATGTGATTGACATGACCCATTCCGTTAGCCTAGCACTTGATCGTTTAGTATGTTGCTATTGCTTTCTTCATAACTTATACAAAGTTCCTGCAACTATGAGATTGTGCAACTCCCGTTTACCGGAAGAACACTTTGTGTGCTACCAAACGTCACAACGTAACTGGGTGATTACAAAGGTGCTCTACAGGTGTTTCCGAAGGTACATGTTGGGTTGGCATAATTCGAGATTAGGTTTTGTCACTCCGATTGTCGGAGAGGTATCTCTGGGCCCTCTCGGTAATACTCATCACCTAAGCCTTGCAAGCATTGTAACTAATGAGTTAGTTATAAGATGATGTGTTACAGAACGAGTAAAGAGACTTGCCGGTAACGAGATTGAACTAGGTATTGGATACCGACGATCGAATCTTGGGCAAGTAACATACCGATGACAAAGGGAACAAAGTATGTTGTTATGCGGTTTGACCGATAAAGATCTTCGTAGAATATGTAGGAGCCAATATGGGCATCCAGGTTCCGCTATTGGTTATTGACCAAGAATAGTTCTAGGTCATGTCTACATAGTTCTCGAACCCGTAGGGTCCGCAACAAGGTTTCGATGATGGTTATATTATGAGTTTATGAGTTTTGATGTACCGAAGGAGTTCGAGTCCCGGATGAGATCGGGGACATGACGAGGAGTCTCGAAATGGTCGAGACATAAAGATCGATATATTGGGCGACTATATTCGGAGTTCGGAAAGGTTCCGAGTCATTCGGTATTTTTCGGAGTACCGAGAGTTACGGAATTCGCCGGGAGTATATGGGCCTTATTGGGCCATACGGGAATAGAGGAGAGAGGCCGAAAGGAAGGAGGCGCAGCCCCTCTGGTCCGAATTGGACAAGGGTGCAGCCCCTTTTCCTTCCTCCTCTCCCCTCTTCCCTTCTCTCCTACTCCAACAAGGAAGGGGGAGTCCTACTCCGGTGGGAGGAGGACTCCTCTGGCGCCCCTCTGGCCGGCCGAACCCTCCCCTGGCTCCTTTATATCACGGGGCAGGGGGCACCTCTAGGCACAACACAAGTTGATCTACGGATCGTTCCTTAGCCGTGTGCGGTGCCCCCTCCACCATATTCCACCTCGGTCATATCGTCGCGGAGTTTAGGCGAAGCCTGCGCGATAGAGCATCATCATTGTCACCACGCCGTCGTCTTGTGGAACTCATCCCGACACTTTGCTGGATCGGAGTCCGGGATCGTCATCGAGCTGAACGTGTGCTGAACTCGGAGGTGCCGTACGTTCGGTGCTTGGATCGGTCGAATCGTGAAGACGTAGGACTACATCAACCGCGTTGTCATAACGCTTCCGCTTACGGTCTACGAGGGTACGTGGACGAACACTCTCCCCTCTCATTGCTATGCCATCACCATGATCTTGCGTGTGCGTAGGAATTTTTTTGAAATTACTACGTTCCCCAACAGTGGCATCCGAGCCTAGGTTTTATGCGTTGATGTAATATGCACGAGTAGAACACAAGTGAGTTGTGGGCGATACAAGTCATACTGCTTACCAGCATGTCATACTTTGGTTCGGCGGTATTGTGAGATGAAGCGGCCCGGACCGACATTACGCATACGCTTACGCGAGAATGGTTTCACCGCTACGAGCACTCGTCGCTTAAAGGTGACCGGCGGGTGTCTGTCTCTCTCACTTTAGTTGAACCGAGTGTGGCTACGCCCGGTCCTTGCGAAGGTTAAAAGAGCACCAACTTGACAAACTATCGTTGTGGTTTTGATGCGTAGGTAAGAACGGTTCTTGCTAAGCCCGTAGCAGCCACGTAAAATTTGCAACAACAAAGTAGAGGACGTCTAACTTGTTTTTGCAGGGCATGTTGTGATGTGATATGGTCAAGACGTGATGCTATATTTTATTGTATAAGATGATCATGTTTTGTAACCGAAGTAATCGGCAACTGGCAGGAGCCATATGGTTGTCGCTTTATTTTATGAAATGCAAACGCCCTGTAATTGCTTTACTTTATCACTAAGCGGTAGCGATAGTCGTAGAAGCAATAGATGGCGTAACGACAACGATGCTACGATGGAGATCAAGGTGTCGCGCCGGTGACGATGGTGATCACGATGATGCTTTGGATATGGAGATCAAAGGCACAAGATGATGATGGCCATATCATGTCACATATTTTGATTGCATGTGATGTTTATCCTTTATGCATCTTATCTTGCTTTGATTGACGGTAGCATTTTAAGATGATCTCTCACTAAAAATTATCAAGAAGTGTTCTCCCTGAGTATGCACCATTGCCAAAGTTAAATCGTGCCCGGACACCACGTGATGATCGGGCGTGATAAGCTCTCGTCCATCTACAGCGGGTGCAAGCCAGTTTTGCACGCCGAAATACTCAGGTTAAACTTGACGAGCCTAGCATATGCAGATATGGCCTCGGAACACGGAGACCGAAAGGTCGGCGTGAATCATATAGTAGATATGATCAACATAGTGATGTTCACCATTGAAAACTACTCCATCTCACGTGATGATCGGTTATGGTTTAGTTGATTTGGATCACGTGATCACTTAGATGACAAGAGAGATGTCTGTCTAAGTGGGATTTCTTAAGTAATATGATTAATTGAACTTAAATTTATCATGAACTTAGTCCTGGTAGTATTTTGCAAATTATGTTGTAGATCAATAGCTTGCGTTGTTGCTTTCATATGTTTATTTTGATATGTTCCTAGAGAAAATTGTGTTGAAAGATGTTAGTAGCAATGATGCGGATTGGATCCGTGATCTGAGGTTTATCCTCATTGCTGCACAGAAGAATTATGTCCTAGATGCACCGCTAGGTGACAGACCTATTGCAGGAGCAGATGCAGACGTTATGAACGTTTGGCTAGCTCAATATGATGACTACTTGATAGTTTAAGTACACCATGCTTAATGGCTTAGAATCGGGACTTCAAAGACGTTTTGAACGTCATGGACCATATGTGATGTTCCAGGAGTTGAAGTTAATATTTCAAGCAAATACCCGAGTTGAGAGATATAAAATCTCCAACAAGTTCTATAGCTAAAAGATGGAGGAGAATCGCTCAACTAGTGAGCATGTGCTCAGATTGTCTGGGTACTACAATCGCTTGAATCAAGTGGGAGTTAATCTTCCAGATAAAATAGTGATTGACAGAATTCTCTAGTCACCATCACCAAGTTAGTAGAACTTCGTGATGAACTATAATATGCAAGGGATAACGGAAACGATTCCCGAGCTCTTCGTGATGCTAAAATCAACGAAGGTAGAAATCAAGAAAAACATCAAGTGTTGATGGTAGACAAGACCACTAGTTTCAAGAAAAGGGCAAAGGGAAGAAGGGGAACTTCAAGAAGAACGGCAAGCGAGTTGCTGCTCAAGTGAAGAAGCCCAAGTCTGGTCCTAAGCCTGAGACTAAGTGCTTCTACTGCAAAGGGATTGGTCACTGGAAGCAGAACGACCCCAAGTGATTGGCGGATAAGAAGGATGGCAAAGTGAACATAAGTATATTTGATATACATGTTATTGATGTGTACTTTACTAGTGTTTATAGCAACCCCTCAGTATATGGTACTAGTTCAGTTGCTAAGAGTAGTAACTTCGGGCAGGAGTTGCGTAATAAGCGAAACTAGTTAAGGGTGAAGTGACGATGTGTGTCGAAAGTAGTTTCAAGATTGATATGATCATCATCACACACTCCCTATACTTTCGGGATTAGTGTTGAACCTAAATAAATGTTATTTGGTGTTTGCGTTGAGCATGAATATGATTTGATCGTGTTTATTGCAATACGATTATTCATTTAAGTTAGAGAATAATTGTTGTTCTGTTTACATGAATAGAACCTTCTATGGTCATACACACCAACAAAAATGGTTTGTTGGATCTCGATCGTAGTAATACACATATTCATAATATTGAAGCCAAAAAGATGCAAAGTTAATAATGATAGTGCAACTTATTTGTGGCACTGCCGTTTGGGTCATATCGGTGTAAAGCGCATGAAGAAACTCCATAAAGATGGATTTTCGGAATCACTTGGTTATGAATCATTTGATGCTTGCGAACCGTGCCTTTTGGGAAAGATGACTAAAACTCCGTTCTCCGGAACAATGGAACAAGCTACTGACTTGTTGGAAATAATACATACCGATGTATGCGATCCAATGAGTGTTGATGCTCGTGGCAAGTATCGTTATTTTCTGACCTTCACAAGATGATTTGAGCAGATATGGGTATATCTTCTTGATGAAACATAAGTCTGAAATAATTGAAAGGTTCAAAGAATTTCAGAGTGAAGTGGAAAAATCATCGTAACAAGAAAATAAAGTTTCTACGATCTGATCGCTGAGACGAATATTTGAGTTACGAGTTTGGTCTTCAGTTAAAACAATGTGGAATAGTTTCACAACTCACGCCACCTGGAACACCACAACGTTATGGTGTGTCCGAACGTCGTAACCGCACTTTATTGGATATGGTGCGATCTATGATGTCTCTTATCGGTTTTACCACTATCGTTTTGGGGTTGTGCATTAGAGACAGCTGCATTCACGTTTAAAAGGGCACCATCTAAATCCGTTGAGACGACACCGTATGAACTATGGTTTAGCAGTAAACCTAAGCTATCATTTCTTAAAGTTTGCAGTTGCGATGCTTATATGAAAAAAGTTTCAACCTGATAAGCTCAAACCCAAATCGGAGAAGTGCGTCTTCATAGAATACCCAAAGTTAACTATTGGGTACACCTTCTATCACAGATTGGAAGGCAAGTTATTCATTGCTAAGAATGGATCCTTTCTAGAGAAGGAGTTTCTCTTGAAAGAAGTGAGTGGGAGGAAAGTAGAACTTGATGAGGTAACTGTACCTACTCCCTTATTGGAAAGTAGTTCATCACAGAAATCTGTTCCTATGACTACTACACCAATTAGTGAGGAAGTTAATGATGATGATCATGAAACTTAAAATTAAGTTACTACAGAACCTCTTAGGTCTTCCAGAGTAAGATCCGCACCAGAGTGGTACGGTAATCCTGTTCTGGAAGTCATGTTACTAGACCATGATGAACCTACGAACTATGAGGAAGCGATGATGAGCCCAGATTCCACGAAATGGCTTGAGGCCATAAAATCTGAGATATGATCCATGTATGAGAACCAAGTATGGACTTTGATTGACTTGCTCGATGATCAGCAAGCCATGTTAAATAAATGGATCTTCAAGAGGAAGACGGACATTGGTAGTAGTGTTACTATCTACTAAGCTCGACTTGTTGCGAAATGTTTTTCAACAAGTTCAAGGTGTTGAATACGATGAGATTTTCTCACTCGTATCGAAGCTTAAGTCTGTCTGAATCATGTTAGCAATTGCCACATTTTATGAAATCTGACAAATGGATGTCAAAACTGCATTCCTTAATGGATTTATTAAAGAAGAGTTGTATATGATGCAACCAGAAAGTTTTTGTCAATCCTAAAGATGCTAACAAAATGTGCAAACTCCAGCAATCCATCAATGGACTGGTGCAAGCATCTCGGAGTTGGAATATACGCTTTGATGAGTTGATCAAAGCATATGGTTTTATACAGACTTTTGAAGAAGCATGTATTTGCAAGAAAGTGAGTGGGAGCTCTTAGCATTTCTAATATTATATGTGGATGACATATTGTTAATTGGAAATGATATGGAAATTCTGGATAGCATGAAAGGATACTTGAATAAGAGTTTTTCAAAGCAAGACCTCGGTGAAGCTGCTCACACATTGAGCATCAAGATCTATATAGATAGATCAAGACGCTTGATAAGATTTTTCAATGAGTACATACCTTGATAAATTTTTGAAATAGTTCAAAATGGAACAGTCAAAGAAGGAGTTCTTGCCTGTGTTACAAGGTGTGAAGTTGAGTAAGACTCAAGACCCGACCATTGCAGAAAATAGAAAGAGAATGAAAAGTCATTCCCTATGCCTCAGTCATAGGTTCTATAAGTATGCTATGCTGTGAAGCAGACCTATTGTATACCTTGCTCTGTGTTTGGCAAAGGAATACAATTTTGATCTAATAAGTAGATCACTGGACATGGGTCAAGAATATCCTTAGTGAGGACTAAGGAGATGTTTCTCGATTATGGAGGTGATAAAAGAGCCCGTCATAAAAGTTACAATGATGCAAGATTTTACACCAATCCAGATGACTCTAAGTCTCAATCTGGATACATATTGAAAGTGGGAGCAATTAGCTAGAGTAGCTCCGTGCAGAGCATTGTGGACATAGAATATTTGCGAAATACATACGGCTCTGAATATGACAGAACCGTTGACTAAGCTTCTCTCACGAGCAAAACATGATCATACCTTAGTACTCTTTTGGGTGTTAATCACATAGCGATGTGAACTAGATTATTGACTCTAGTTAACCCTTTGGGTGTTGATCACATGACGATGCGAACTATGGGTATTAATCACATGGAGATGTGAATATTGGTGTTAAATCACATAGCGATGTGAACTAGATTATTGACTCTAGTGCAAGTGGGAGACTGAAGGAAATATGCCCTAGAGGCAATAATAAAGTTATTATTTATTTCCTTATTTCATGATAAATGTTTATTATTCATGCTAGAATTGTATTAACCGAAAACATGATACATGTGTGAATACATAGGCAAACATATAGTCACTAGTATGCCTCTACTTGACTAGCTCATTAATCAAAGATGGTTATGTTTCCTAACCATAGACATGTGTTGTCATTTGATTAATGGGATCACATCATTAGGAGAATGATGTGATTGACATGATCCATTCCGTTAGCTTAGCACTTGATCGTTTAGTATGTTGCTATTGCTTTCTTCATAACTTATACAAAGTTCCTGCAACTATGAGATTGTGCAACTCCCGTTTACCGGAAGAACACTTTGTGTGCTACCAAACGTCACAACGTAACTGGGTGATTACAAAGGTGCTCTACAGGTGTTTCCGAAGGTACATGTTGGGTTGGCATAATTCGAGATTAGATTTTGTCACTCCAATTGTCGGAGAGGTATCTCTGGGCCCTCTCGGTAATACTCATCACCTAAGCCTTGCAAGCATTGTAACTAATGAGTTAGTTATAAGATGATGTGTTACAGAACGAGTAAAGAGACTTGCCGGTAACGAGATTGAACTAGGTATTGGATACCGACGATCGAATCTCGGGCAAGTAACATACCGATGACAAAGGGAACAAAGTATGTTGTTATGCGGTTTGACCGATAAAGATCTTCGTAGAATATGTAGGAGCCAATATGGGCATCCAGGTTCCGCTATTGGTTATTGACCAAGAATAGTTCTAGGTCATGTCTACATAGTTCTCGAACCCGTAGGGTCCGCATGCTTAAGGTTTCGATGACAGTTATATTATGAGTTTATGAGTTTTTATGTACCGAAGGAGTTAGGAGTCCCGGATGAGATCGGGGACATGACGAGGAGTCTCGAAATGGTCGAGACGTAAAGATAGATATATTGGACGACTATATTCGGAGTTCGGAAAGGTTCCGAGTCATTCGGGTATTTTTCGGAGTACCGGAGAGTTACGGGAATTCGCCGGGGAGTATATGGGCCTTATTGGGCCATACGGGAATAGAGGAGAGAGGCCGAAAGGAAGGAGGGGCGCAGCCCCCCTCTGGTCCGAATTGGACAAGGGGTGCAGACCCCTTTTCCTTCCTCCTCTCCCCCTCTTTCCTTCTCTCCTACTCCAACAAGGAAGGGGGGGAGTCCTACTCCCGGTGGGAGGAGGACTCCTCCTGGCGCGCCCCTCCTGGCCGGCCGAACCCCTCCACCTGGCTCCTTTATATACGGGGGCAGGGGGGCACCTCTAGGCACAACACAAGTTGATCTACGGATCGTTCCTTAGCCGTGTGCGGTGCCCCCCTCCACCATATTCCACCTCGGTCATATCGTCGCGGAGTTTAGGCGAAGCCCTGCGCCGGTAGAGCATCATCATCGTCCTGCCACGCCGTCGTCTGATGGAACTCATCCCGACACTTTGCTGGATCGGAGTCCGGGATCGTCATCGAGCTGAGCGTGTGCTGAACTCGGAGGTGCCGTACGTTCGGTGCTTGGATCGGTCGAATCGTGAAGACGTACGACTACATCAACCGCGTTGTCATAACGCTTCCGCTTACGGTCTATGAGGGTACGTGGACGAACACTCTCCCCTCTGGTTGCTATGCCATCACCATGATCTTGCGTGTGCGTAGGAAATTTTTTGAAATTACTACGTTCCCCAACACAACTTATTTGTGGCACTGCTGTTTGGGTCATATTGGTGTAAAGCGCATGAAGAATCTCCATACTGATGGACTTCTGGAATCACTTGATACTTGCGAACCGTGCCTCATGGGCAAGATGACTAAAACGCCGTTCTCCGGAAATATGGAGCGAGCAACTGATTTGTTGGAAATCATACATACTGATGTGTGTGGTCCAATGAATATTGAGGCTTGCGGCGGGTATCTTTATTTTCTCACCTTCACAGATGATTTGAGCAGATATGGGTATATCTACTTAATGAAACACAAGTCTGAAACATTTGAATAGTTCAAAGAATTTTAGAGTGAAGTGGCAAATCATCGTAACAAGAAAATAAAGTTTCTACGATCTAATCGTGGAGGAGAATATTTGAGTTACGAGTTTGGTTTACATTTGAAACAATGTGGAATAGTTTCTCAACTGACGCCACCTGGAACACCACAGTGTAATGGTGTGTCCGAACGTCGTAATCGTACTTTACTAGATATGGTGCGATCTATGATGTCTCTTACTGATTTACCCCTATTGTTTTGGGGTTATGCTTTAGATACGACCGCATTCACGTTAAATAGGGCACCATCAAAATCCGTTGAGACGACGCCTTATGAACTATGGTTTGGCAAGAAACCAAAGTTGTCGTTTCTTAAAGTTTGGGGCTGCGATGCTTATATGAAGAACCTTCAACCAGATAAGCTCGAACCCAAATCGGAGAAATGTGTCTTCATAGGATACCCAAAAGAGACTATTGGGTACACCTTCTATCAAAGATCTGAAGGCAAGACTTTTGTTGTTAAATTCGGATCCTTTCTAGAGAAGGAGTTTCTCTCGAAAGAAGTGAGTGGGAGGAAAGTAGAACTTGATGAGGTAACTGTACCTGCTCCCTTATTGGAAAATAGTTCATCACAGAAACCGGTTCCTGTGATGACTACACCAATCAGTGAGGAAGCTAATGATATTGATCATGAAACTTCAGATCAAGTTACTACCAAACCTCATAGGTCAACCAGAGTAAGATCCACACCAGAGTGGTACGGTAATCCTATTCTGGAAGTCATGTTACTTGACCATGGCGAACCTACGAACTATGAGGAAGCGATGATGAGCCCAGATTCCGCAAAATGGCTTGAGGCCATGAAATCTGAGTTGGGATCCATGTATGAGAACAAAGTATGGACTTTGGTTGACTTGCCCGATGATCTGCAAGCCATCGAGAATAAATGGATCTTCAATAAGAAGACTGACGCTGATGGTAATGTAACTGTCTACAAAGCTTGACTTGTTGCGAAAGGTTTTCGACAAGTTCAAGGAGTTGACTACGATGAGACTTTCTCACTCGTCGCGATGCTTAAAGTCTGTCTGAATCATGTTAGCAATTGCCGCATTTTATGATTATGAAATATGGCAAATGGATGTCAAAACTGCATTCCTGAATGGATTTCTGGAAGAAGAGTTGTATATGATGCAACCGGAAGGTTTTGTCAATCCAAAAGGTGCTAACAAAGTGTGCAAGCTCCAGCGATCCATTTATGGACTGGTGCAAGCCTCTCGGAGTTGGAATAAATGCTTTGATAGTGTGATCAAAGCATATGGTTTTATACAGACTTTTGGAGAAGCCTGTATTTACAAGAAAGTGAGTGGGAGCTCTGTAGCATTTCTGATATTATATGTAGACGACATATTGTTAATTGGAAATGATATAGAATTTCTGGATAGCATAAAAGGATACTTGAATAAAAGTTTTTCAATGAAAGACCTCGGTGAAGCTGCTTACATATTAGGCATCAAGATCTATAGAGATAGATCAAGACGCTTAATTGGACTTTCACAAAGCACATACCTTGATAAAGTTTTGAAAAATTTCAAAATGGATCAAGCAAAGAAAGGGTTCTTGCCTGTATTACAAGGTGTGAAGTTGAGTCAGACTCAATGCCCGACCACAGCAGAAGATAGAGAGAAAAGGAAAGATGTTCCCTATGCTTCAGCCATAGGCTCTATCATGTATGCAATGTTGTGTACCAGACCTGATGTATGCTTAGCAATAAGTTTAGCAGGGAGGTACCAAAGTAATCCAGGAGCGGATCACTGGACAACGGTCAAGAATATCCTGAAATACCTGAAAAGGACTAAGGATAAGTTTCTCGTTTATGGAGGTGACAAAGAGCTAGTCGTAAATGGTTACGTCGATGCAAGCTTTGACACTGATCCGGACGATTCTAAATCGCAAAACGGATACTTGTTTATATTGAATGGTGGAGTTGTCAGTTGGTGCAGTTCTAAACAAAGCGTCGTGGCGGGATCTACATGCGAAGCGGAGTACATAGTTGCTTCCGAAAAGTGATGGAGTATGGATGAAGGAGTTCATTTACGATCTAGGTGTCATACCTAGTGCATCGGGACCAATGAAGATCTTCTGTGACAATATGGGTGCAATTGCCTTGGCAAAGGAATCCAGATTTCACAAGAGGACCAAGCACATCAAGAGACGCTTCAATTCCATCCGGGACCAAGTCCAGGTGGGAGACATAGAGATTTGCAAGATACATACGGATTTGAATGTTGCAGACCCGTTGACTAAGCCTCTTCCACGAGCAAAACATGATCAACACCAAGGCTCCATGGGTGTTAGAATCATTACTGTGTAATCTAGATTATTGACTCTAGTGCAAGTGGGAGACTAAAGGAAATATGCCCTAGAGGCAATAATAAAGTTATTATTTATTTCCTTATATCTTGATAAATGTTTATTATTCATGCTAGAGTTATATTAACCGGAGACATGATACATGTGTGAATACATAGACAAACTTAATGTCACTAGTATGCCTCTACCTGACTAGCTCATTAATCAAAGATGGTTATGTTTCCTAACCATAGACATGAGTTTTCATTTGATTAATGGGATCACATCATTAGGAGAATGATGTGATTGACTTGACCCATTCCGTTAGCTTAGCAGTTGATCGTTTAGTATGTTGCTATTGCTTTCTTCATGACTTATAAATATTCCTACAACTATGAGATTATGCAACTCCCGTTTACCGGAGGAACACTTTGTGTGCTACCAAATGTCACAACGTAACTGGGTGATTATAAAGGAGCTCTACAGGTGTCTCCAAAGGTACATGTTGAGTTGGCGTATTTCGAGATTAGGTTTTGTCACTCCGATTGTCAGAGAGGTATCTCTGGGCCCTCTCGGTAATGCACATCACTATAAGCCTTACAAGCAATGTAACTAATGATTTAGTTACGGAATGATGCATTACATAACGAGTAAAGAGACTTTCCCGTAACGAGATTGAACTAGGTATTGAGATACCGACGATCGAATCTCGGGCAAGTAACATACCGTTGACAAAGGGAACAATGTATGTTGTTATGCGGTTTGACCGATAAAGATCTTCGTAGAATATGTAGGAGCCAATATGATCATCCATGTTCCGCTATTGGTTATTGACCGGAAATGTGTCTCGGTCATGTCTACATAGTTCTCGGACCCGTAGGGTCCGCACGCTTAAAGTTTTGATGATAGTTATATTATGAGTTTATGAGTTTTGATGTACCGAAGGTTGTTCGAAGTCCCGGATGTGATCACAGACATGATGAGGAGTCTCAAAATGGTCGAGACATGAAGATTGACATATTGGAAGCCTATATTTGGATATCGGAAGTGTTCCGGGTGAAATCGGGATTTTACCTGAGTACCGGGGGGTTAGCGGAACCCCCCGGGGGCTTAATGGGCCATAGTGGGCCTTAGTGGAGAAGAGGAGAGGCATCCAGGGCTGGGCCGCGTGCCCCTCCCCCTAGTCCGAATAGGACAAGGAGATGGGGACGGTGCCCCCCTTTCCTTCCTCTCTCTCCCTCCTCTTTCCCCCCTTCTCCAAGTCCAACAAGGAAAGGAGGGAGTAGGACTCCCGATGGCGCACCTCCTCCTTGGCCGGCCGCCCCCTCCCCCCTTTCTCCTTTATATACGGGGGCAGG
This sequence comes from Aegilops longissima, assembly GCA_021605205.1. NCBI lineage: Eukaryota > Viridiplantae > Streptophyta > Magnoliopsida > Poales > Poaceae > Aegilops > Aegilops longissima. The sequence goes on along the minus strand of CM038678.1, from coordinate 717,105,726 downwards.
GGGCACCTCTAGACACAACAATTGATCTATTGATCTGTTAGCCGTGTGCGGTGCCCCCCTCCACCATAGTCCTCCTCGATAATATTGTAGCGGTGCTTAGGCGAAGCCCTGTGACGGTAGAACATCAACATCATCACCACGCCGTCGTGCTGACGGAACTCTCCCTCGACACTCGGTTGGATCGGAGTTCGAGGGACATCATCGAGCTGAACGTGTGCTAGAACTCGGAGGTGCCGTGTTTTCGGTGCTTCATCGGTCGGGCCGTGAAGACGTACGACTACATAAACCGCGTTGTTCTAACGTTTCCGCTTTCGGTCTACGAGGGTACATGGACGACACTCTGCCCTCTCGTTGCTATGCACCACCATGATCTTGCGTGTGCGTAGGAAAATTTTCGAAATTACTACGTTCCCCAACAATTGACAACCCCTTTATTGCGTTGGTTGTGTGGTTCTTGTTTGTTTGTGTAGGTGCGTGGGACTTCTGAGGAGCCTCCTACTGGATTGATACCTTGGTTCTCAAAAACTGAGGGAAATACTTACGCTACTTTGCTGCATCACCCTTTCCTCTTCAAGGAAAACCAACGCAAGCTCAAGACGTAGCAATATCTCATGACCATGCCCGTTTATGTGCAGTGCAATTTTAGTGCCAGATTTTAGTACATAAAACTTAGAAATTTCTTTCCAAAAGCCAGTGCCAAAATTGGAGTCACCACATTCATCAAGTCTTATAGTAGCAGCGACTGTAGATCCATGGTTTGTGTGAAGTATGACATCCGTGCAGTCTTGATCTATGTAAAGGGAAAGATTATGCACTACATAATCTTTTGCATAGCAAGGAAGGCGCTGCATAAAATGGTAGGATTGTTAAAGAAAATACGGTAACATGCAAATATGGGCCCAAATTGAAAGAACTGTACAGCAGTTGAAATCGAAGGATAAAAAATCTATAATTAAACAGATAGGGTAAACATGATGTCATGGAAATATGAGAGTAATCGAAAGAAAAATACATCATTAATTTGCCTAATATAGAAAGAAGAGGGGGGAAATCCCCTTTGACGTATATGGTGCATGTGGCACCTTTTATCCAAATGTAGCAACATTTAGAATATGTTGAGGAAAGTAGGCCATGCATCGATTTAGGGTGAGATTGAACATACCCCGCGCATCCTCAAGTGATCTGGTACGATGAGATGGAATCTCTGGCGGAGGTCGCAAAGTCCTGATGTGTCGGCGCACTATACATTCTATGAATGAAAGAAAACCCTCAAATCAGCTCGAATAAAAATGAATTCACGACGATTTCCATCGGGTGATTAAAGGAGGCAAATGAACTGGCATGAGAGATGAGATAATATCTCATTAAATTAGTTACCTTGTTGTCCATGAGAAAGAACCCTCAGTACGACAGATTCCCCAACCGAGCGGAGCTGGGTCGACCGCGAGCAGTGTCAAGAAAGTCGATGGCAATAGGCGGCGGCAAGCGGAAGTGGCGAAATACGGTGGGATTTGCCGACATCCTGGCGGCGGTGGCGGGCATCGAGCTAAGTGTTTATTGTTGCGATAGGCGGTGCCATGGCATAGACGCGGAGGAGCTTGTGCAGGTGTGAATGGTGACGGGAGGGGGTGGCGGGCGGGGTGAGGGTTTTTGTGACGTGGGGATTCCCTTCGTGCCTACACGAGGGAGGAGGGGGGCTGCTAGCTACTTCGCACTTTGCTAGGTGAACCTCGGTTGGGGAGAGGGGGCATGCATTCATAGCTTAGGATTCCCTTCGTGCCGACACGAGGGGGGCAAGCAATACCGTGCGCTTTGCGAGATAGATGCCACATCAAACTTGCATTTGGTGTTTGAAAATCAAACCACCCTTTTCATACATAAATTTGGTCCACATGCAAGTGTGTTCATGTTCTGACCCTCTCTCGCGTCATTTTTCGCCAAATTTATGAACATTAGACAAGTCGGATGAAACAACAGACACGGTTCTTTCAAACTAACCATGTGCCATGCCGGTGCCCCTGTCACGCACACATCCACATAGTACATTGGGCTCCATGAGGCACCCCCTCTCAAAAACATCTGCCCGCCTCGAGGGTTTTTCTGTTTCATAACACACGGTTGTTATCTCTGGACCGTGTGCGATGTTTCTTCTTCCCAATCCCGCCTGCATCCCTAGAAAATATCTACCCGCCTCGAGGGTTTCTCTATTTCATAAAACACGGTTGTTATCTCCGGACCGTGTGCGATGTTTCTTGTACCCAATACCACCTGCATCCCTAGAAAATATCTTCCCGCCTCGAGGGTTTTTCTGTTTCAGAACACTCGGTTGTTATCTCCGGACCGTGTGCGGTGCACTATCATCAAAATTTTCAATAGCCCCAGCATTTCACTCCCGCGTTTGACTCCCGCATAGTAAAATTTTCAGTGCCCGCCTCATTTCCTCAAACACCACCCTCCACACACACACACACCCAAACCTCCTCGGGCGTGCGCGCACACACACACCCTCCCTCGCTCGAAACCCTAGCAAGGTCCCTGCTGCAGCTGCCGCCGCCGCAACACCGCCATTGTCAACATCTGCTGGTTTGCCCGTGCAGCTTACCCACCGATCTCTATACCTAGGCCGCCCTGAGTTTCTTAGATAACGCCTGCCAAATGCCCCCTTTCCCAAAGATCCCCATCCCCATCCCCATCCCGCACTCCGAAGCATCGCAGCCTAAGCCCGGCTACGCTTCCCGTGGAGCTCGTGGAGCGACTGGCCCAAAAGAGGTGTATCATGGTCTCTTGGCCCGACGTTGCCGAGGACGCTGACAACCATTACTGGCGGCAGACACTCAAGCAGCAGGCTAGAGTATGCGGGCGTCTCTCGGCCGCCGGCTACGACATTGAGGTCATCGACAACGACGACCTGAGGTGGGCTATGTCACAGGTTAAGTGGCCCACCCCCAACCCCTCGGGTTCAACCACCGTCGATCTCATCCATGGCCCCGTTGCTCATCTCCTCTGGCTCAGTGTCAACAATTTGCCATCCTACATCACCATCGAGCCCCTTTTGTCATTTCTGAAGGACACGTTCTGCGACGCTGGCTTGGGATCCACAGCTTCCAAGTCAGACCTCATCGACGGCGACCACGAGCAGGGCACCCTCTCCGGCTTTTCCAAGGGGAAAGAGCCCATCTGCTCTTCCAAGGGGAAAGCGCCTGTCTGCGACATCAGGGAGGGCACCCTACAGCCGTGCTCTTCCAAGGGGAAGGAGCCCATCTGCGACAACATGGAGCGCATCCAGGGTCCATGCTCTTCCCACGGGAACGAGCCTATCTGTGACAAGTGAGGAAACCCATGATTTGTTTTGCCGTGCCTCTTCATAGAGGGAAACCCATGATTTGTTTTGCCGAGTCCCTTTTGTAGTGTAGTGAGAATATGTCCAGTTTTAATTACTGCTATATCTGGTTGTTTGCAATATGCCTTGTTTATTTCAGTTGTTCACAGTGTGATGCTCTATATGTGCAATTATTTAATGTGCAGTATATTTCATCAATCCAGTTTTCAACATACCGATAGGAATGCATATATTTGCTTGCTGTTAAGCCTGTTATAGCTAGCATATGCCTCTTTTAAAGGTTTTTTGATTGTTCTGTTGTTTGTATTTAGCATATGTCCAGTTTCAAATGCTATCTTTGGTTATTCATAGTTTGCCTTGTTTATTCCAGTTATTCACGACGTGATGTTCTATATGTGCAAGTATGAACTGTGCAGTTCAATTTCATCAGTACCAGTTTCAACAATACCACTATGAATGACTACATTTGGTTGCTGCATCTTGTAGTTAACATGCCTTTCCATTTTTATTTAACAATAACCAGTGTACTTAGACCGGCACAATACCAGTTTGAATGACTATGTTTGCTTGTTGTTAAATGTTAGGCCTGTTGCAGTTAACACACCTTTCCACTTGTTTTGCTTTACTAGCATGCTTAAACCTGCACACTGAAGCTATCTAGCATCACGCCATTAGAATTTAATACTAATGGCGCACCCCTGGTGCGCCATTAGTATACCAGATACTAATGGCGCACCAGGGAGTGCGCCATTAGTATATCAAACGGTGCGCCATTACTATCTGACTTAGTAATGGCGCACCACATAGAAGTGCGTCATTAGTAACAATTTTTTTTCAAATATTTTTTCAGAATTTTTTTTCAAATTGTTTTTCAAAAAAAAATTCATTTTTTTTTCGTTTTTTTTAATCTCGGGTCACTATGGCTTAATGTTGGGTCAATATGCTTAATCTCAAGTCAAATCACACTAAGTGGTCAAACTTCCTAGAAGGTCACCCATCCTCACACTACTGCAGCCCGAGCATGCTTAACTTCGCAGTTCTATCCAACCCCAGCACCACCTCATTTAACAGGCACTTGTTGATATATCTATCATATCAATCATATTAAACCTTGTTGATGTCTAGGACTTTGTTCATGTTCATGAGTATGACGAAATTTTGAAAAATATTTCACACTTCCTGGTCATATTACGTATCATTTTTTGAAAAAAAAAATTCCCAAAAAAAAATTGAAACCAATTTTTTTTCTATTACTAGTGGCGCACCTAGCAAACGGTGCGCCACTAGTAAGTTTGATTTTTTTTTCATTTTTCCCCTCTAGATCTTAAAAGCCCCGTTACTTTTTTTCTGTTAGGTTTTTGAGGATTTTGAAAATGTTTAACGGGGTTCCCCACTAGCAAACGGTTCGGATGTAACTTTTCGAGTAGATGATTTTTCATATAAAAAACTTTTTAATCCGAGTTCGTATGCAAAAGTTATGCCCATTTTACAAATTCCAAAGAGATTTTGCAAATAAAGTCGAAATTCATATTTGTAAATTTTCCCAACAAGTAGACCACATATCACATGTGAAACTTATTTTCTTTTATTTTTTTGACATATCCATCATTTTCTTCTATTTTTTTGAACTGAAAAGGCGGTCCAGGGGGGTGCATTCCATGTAATTTTTGGGCCAAGTTAGTAATGGCGCACCGTGGGAGTGGTGCGCAATTACTAGTTCAACTAGTAATGGCGCACCACACACACAGTGCGCCATTACTAGTTTTGAAAAAAAATTGAAAAAAATTACTAGTGGAGCACCGTGGATGTGGTGCGCCATTACTAGTTTAACTAGTAATGGCGCACTATCCCCTGGTGCGCCATTACTAGTTTTGAAAAAAAAAATTGACAAAAAATTTGAAAAAAAAATACTAGTGGTGCACCGTGGATGTGGTGCGCCATTACTAGTTTAACTAGTAATGGCGCACCGTGGGATGTGGTGCGCCATTACTAGTTTAACTAGTAATGGCGCACTATTCCTAGTGCGCCATTACTAGTTTTGAAAAAAAATTAAAAAAATTGTTACTAATGGCGCACCGTGGATGTGGTGCGCCATTAGTATTTGGACACTAATGGCGCACCAACACATGGTGCGCCATTAGTATATAGTAGTGGCGCACCACATGTGTGGTGCGCCATTAATGTCCATATTATCTATAGCCCTTTTCCTAGTAGTGATATCTGCAACCCATTTATCGTTAGGTTAATTAGGGCCATATGTAATATATTTGAGGCTACATAGCAACATGCACTGTACTTAATGTCTAAATATGCAATCCTAGGCTACATAGCAACAAGGAAGAGTGTCACATTAATGTTCTAATGATGTCTAGATACACGTAGAAGAGGAGTGGCAGCAACAACAACACAGCCCTGTTTGGATACTCAACTTATCTAGAGGTTAAAGTTAGTTTCTAGCTAATGACTAACCCTGAACTAACTCCATCCAAAGAGTTGTTTGGATGGCAGGGTTAGATTGACAATAAATTCACTAGGAGAACTAGCTCCAGTAAGCACCTCTTGGGTTGGATATTTTTTCTTGGGTGGGTTACAGATGCAACTAGCTCAAACTAGCCCTCATGTTTAGATATACTTTAGGGCTATTTGAGCCCGAACTAGCTCAAACTAACTGTAACCCATGGATACAGCAGCAGTTAATCAGCCGATAATTTGCAAGAATGCACTAAACTCCTTCCGGCCCATAATATAAGATGTTAATTCATCTAATATGTGAGTATATTGGATGTTATAAGATACTCCCTCCATTCCTAAATATTTGTGTTTTTAGAGATTTCAAATGGACTACCACATACGGATGTATATAGACATATTTTAGAGTGTAGATTCACCCATTTTGCTTCGTATGTAGTCACTTGTTGAAATCCATAGAAAGACAAATATTTAGGAACGGAGGGAGTATTATAAAAGAGTGTTGTACTACATCATTGTGCAATTGCTGTTTAGCTTCTAGTATTAACTTGGTGCTTTTAGGTACAAATGTCATTCGTAAAGATCCGTGCTTCGACCGTTTCTGCATATGGGGCAATGAGATATTGATGAACCAGCATCAAGTGAGGAAGCTGAAAAAGATTGTTAGTAAAATGGGTCCAAAGATGGCAATTAAACTATATGTTTACACTTTATCCAAGACAACGGCGAACTGCAGGATGGTAAGTAAGAACTCTGCAGCCTTCTTTTTACTGCCCATAATGAGTTGTGTTAGATGACATGTTGGGGAACACGGTAACTTCAAAAAAATTCCTACGATCACGCAAGATCTATCTAGGAGAAGCATAGCAACGAGCGGGGAGAGTGTGTCCATGTACCCTCGTAGAACGAAAGCGGAAGCGTTAAGTAACGCGGTTGATGTAGTCGAACGATCCAACCGATCAAGTACCGAACGCAAGACACCTCCGTGATCTGCACACGTTCAGCTCAGTGACGTCCCTCGAACTCTTGATCCAGCTGAGGACAAGGGAGAGTTCCATCAGCATGACGGTGTGGTGACGGTGATGATGAAATTAATGGCGCAGAGCTTCGCCTAAGCACTACGACGATATGACCGAGGTTAAAACTGTGGAGGGGGGGCACCGCACATGGCTAAGAGATTGTCTGTTGTGCCTTTGGGTGCCCCCTACCCCACTTATATAAAGGAGGGAGGGAGGTGGACGCCGGCCAGGAGGAGGTACTCCTAGGGGGGAGTCCTACTCCAAGTAGGATTCGGCCCCCCTTTCCTACTTCCACAAGGAGAAGGGAGGAAGGACAGGGAGGAGAGAACGAAAGGGGGGACCCACTAGCCCTAGTCCAATTCGGTTTGGGCTAGGGGGGTGTCGTGGTACTAAGTATGACAGTAAGTATAGGGGGTACGAATGAGGAGGGAAGGTCCTAGCTACGGTGAGATTGTACGCAAGTGTTTACGAGTTCAGGCCTCTCCCGGAGGAGGTAAAAGCCCTACGTCTCAGTTCCCTGAGGCGGTCGACTGGAATATGGGAGTGTGTGTTACAGGGGGTGTGAACCCTTGTCCCAAAGGAGGGGGTGGCTTATATAGAGTGCTCCAGGACCCAGCCCACCTCTGTTACAGGGGTTCAATGTACATAAAGATAGGGCGTTACTGATAATGCCAGCTATAAAGTGTTATCCATGATCTTAAAGACTACGGAGTGAACGCCTGATCGTTGCTGTCCTGAGTGACTCCTGGTCTTCAGTAGGTCGAGTGGTTTATTGTATGGTCGAGTGATATCAGGAGGGAGGGGTACCCGAGTGGTATGACTGGTCGAGTGGACTGCACTCGACGCCTTCAATCGGTACTCCCTGTTGTCTCTTGGGTGTCTTTGCTTCTAGAGTGGTGACCTTGGGTAGGGCGTATAGGTCAGGCCTATGACCCTACCCTAGGTCTATATCATCATCATTAGCCCCCGAATGGATTGAGGTCCGAGTGAAAAGAAGGTTGAAGTTGATCTTGCCTTGACTCTTGTGCTTCACAAGCACCCATGTTAGACTGGAGGCCCGTGTTAGAACTTCGGCTTCATTTCAGTCGCCTTGATCGATTCAGAAGTTGCCGAGTGGATTTATACCGTCACTCGTTGAGTGTTACTTTTGACGCGAAATCTTTGGCGCGATTGGTTACGGCGTATCCCGGATCTCGCGGGATTCGAAATTTTGGAGAAGCGCGCGAGGCGGAGCGTGCCGTAGTAAGTAGGATGGATAGACAGGAGCGCCTCGATTTCTGCGCCACCTTTTTCGCCACGTGTCAGCCACTCGGAAGCGGGTCCTTAAAAGGTGTCGGGGCCAAGGCATCTGCACTGTGCGCATCCTTCTTTCTCTTCCTCCTCTTCTTCTCCACCGCATCTTGCGCCTCCGCTCTTGATGCCGCTGCCCCGCCACCATGGTGAAGGACAAGACGGCAGCGCTGGAATGCGCGAAGAAAGGGACGGGGGCGGCGAAAGGCAAGAAGACAAATTCGGGGTCATCGTCGAGGTCTGCGCTGCCGCCGGGTTGGATCCATGGCGATTGGATCCGATCTTCGCTCCGGCCAGAGGATTTGGAGGAGCTGGCGGACTCCGGCCTGATCATTGACGGAGCTGCGAGGCTGCCGAAGGGGGAGACGGAGCCTCAGTCGTGGCCGGGTGAGTGCGTCCTGCTCACCACCCATGTCGAGCATGGTTTCTCCCCTCCTCCGCATCCTTTTTCCGGGGCTTCTTGAACTTTTTTGGAGCTCAGCTCCAACACTTCTCTCCCAACACCATTACGTACCTCACCATGTTTGTGTCCATGTGCGAAAATCTCCTGGGTTGTCGACCGCACTGGGGTCTTTTCAAGCACATCTTCACAATCCGCTCCCAGTCGGTGAAGAAAGAGAATTCGAGTGATGGGAGGACGCACGTGATCCAAATGTGTGGGGGCTTGGGGATCCAGAAGAGGAAGAGGAGTGCTTTCCCTTCCATGACACTTCCCGAGTCGGTCAGGGGCTGTCAGTCGACCTGGTTCTACTGCCAGGATATTGCGACTCCCGATAGTCGTCCAGTCTTCCTCCTTTCTCTTTAGATCATGCCAAGCAACCTTCTTCACTGAAAATGACCGCTGCGGAGAGGGTGGAAATGAACATGTTGGTTAAGAGAGTGGCCCAACTGATCAACCAGGGAGTAACCGGCATGGACTTGTTGGAGGTGTTTCTCAGTCGACGCATCCAGCCGCTCCAGGCTCGTGACCGCTCGATGTGGATGTACTCTGGAGCCAACGGCACCGCTTGGGTTGATAAAGAGGAGGTTACGGCCGAGATGGTGGCCCTGTGGCTGAAGTGTGTTACAGGAAACAAGGATAACCCCAGGGGAGCCAGGAGAGTCCACCCATTTAGCGCCAACAACCAGCCAGACAAGGTCTCATCTCTGATACCGACTGTACTTCCATATGTTTTGCAACTGTCTTTGAATCCGACTTATACTTGTTTGACTTCTTGTCTTGTAGGTTTATATCGAGATGTACTTGATGCCCAACGGTGAACAAGCTCTGGAGCAAGACCATGAGGGAGAGGACAGTGCGGAAGAAAGCGGCGACTGACAGTCTCCAGAAGACGGCGATGAGGAGGAAAGTGATGAGTTGGAGGACGACGAGATAGTTGACTCACCACCTCGCACAGAGCGTCGATCCAAGCAACTCCAAGATCCGGCGGGCGGGCATGGCAAAACCGTGGCTCCAAGTACTCAAGCACAGAAGCGCACTCGGACTTCGACCCCGGAGCCGACGGAGAAGGTCGCCAAGCAGCCCAAGGTCGCTCCTTCGAAGGCTCGGAAGACCTTGCCCAAGATCAAGATGGACCTCCATGTTGCCTCTGGGTGAGTGCTCTATCTTTCTGTGTTTTCTTCCACGGTTTGATACTTCTGTTCTGACCGAGTGGATTATGAACTTTTCTAGCCCTGCAACTTCTGCGACTGATACCAACATTGACAAGGCCCCAGGTGATGAGGAGACCGATGACGTGGCCACCTCCAAAGCTGGTACGCTCTATCCAACTTGAATTTGTTCTACCGACTAGATTGTTGGTCGATTGATCTCTTAAGGCTGCTTTTTGTTGCAGCTCTGCGGGATGTCATTGAGCTTCCGGATGATGAAGAAGAAGTGCCTCTGAGGGAGAGAAGAAGGAGGGGCAGAGCCTCAAGCGGGAAGGCGACTGAGGGTCAGGTGCTTCAATCGACATTGGTGCCTGAGACAGTGGTCCAGCGATCCGGAGATCCGGCTTGGACCAATGTTACTTTTGCTGGTTGTCGACTGACTGTCCTTTGGGGTCGACTGCTCAGGCCCCTCCCGCTCCAATACAACTCCATGCTTCCGACCCAATGACTGCTCCGACTGCGCTGCCATCATCACTCTTCGCTGCATACCAGACTCTAGACGACCAATCGAGTGCTGCCAGGGAGGCTCTTCTCCAGGTAAATCTCATGATGGAGCATATGAAGGTGGTGCATGAGGCCAGTTAGGTTGCTTACAATGCCAGCACCGCTTTCAAGCCAACGTCAAGGTTAGTTGATTTCTGGCTGGTCTCTTGAGAAATGATAGTTGCCACTGTTGCTTTACTGTCCATATGGTGTTCTTGGATGAGCGTTTTGGAACCTATTATGTGCATCTATCATGGGTCTGTGTTTCACATCCAATCACCCACTGGGGTGTTTCTGTGTTAGAGCTAAATAGTTCTTCCACTTGAATCGACTAGGTTGAGTCGAGTGTTTTTTCGAATCAGTGGGGGCACGCAGAGTGCACCCACTAGGTGTAGTCCCCGAGACCGAGGTCGGCTGCTGGTAGTCGGCTGGGGTCTGAGAAACTCCCTTTTTTTGCTCATGCTGGACAGACCATGCCAATCGTAAAACCAAACCAGTGGGGGCACGCTAAGTGCACCCACTAGGTGTTGTCCCCGAGACTACTGTTGAATGTTTGATTCAGCGGTAGTCTTAGACCAACTTTCACTATGATTAGCTTTTGTTTCGTCGACTGACATATCGTATTTGCTGAATGCAGAAGTCTTGTGATCTTGGGGCTCAACTTTCTAAATTGGATAAGAAGCAGGTCAGTCTCAACCTTGATCTGGAACTGGCCAAGAAGACCCTCAAGAATGCTCAGGACGAAGCAGCTATCATGGGAGGTAACCACTCGTCGACTGTCCACCTTGTGACTTTCTCTCTCTCTCTCTCTCTTTTTAGTCTCTTTGAACCGAGTGATTTCATTCGAACAGATTCAAGCTCCTTTGAAGAATGTTATTTCTTTAGAGAAAATTAAGAAGGCTCTGGAGAAGAAGGACCAGGATCTTGCTGCGGCCCAGAAGGAGGCGCGAGAGAAATTAGCACTTGTGGACAAGAAGCTGGCCTCAGTCAGCAAGTTGGAAGAGGAGAACTCCAAGTTGAAGACCGCCATTTCTGAAGCTAGCCAGGAAGTTGCGCAACTAAAGAAAGACAAGGAAAGCTTGACCAACGAAGTTGGGAGCCTCAAGGCCAAGAAGGGCGAATTAGAATCTTATCTGGGCAGCTTGCTGCGAAGTTGGTCTTGAAGCTTGAAGGTATTTTCTCTTGTTCTACTGATTTGTTGATGTTGACTGACACGTCTTGCTAAACCATTTACTTACTGCTTTTCCGATTTGTGCAGAACTTTGTTAAGATTTCGAAGCAGAAACTGGGCGGGTCGAGACGGGTCTCGACCCCATAAACTCTCCTATCAAAGATGACGTTGCGATGAATGTGTTGCAGTTGGAGTCGCGCATGGACAGTGTTGTGGACTATCTAGCTCGACCGAAGGTGGCAATGACGCAGATTGATGATGAACTCTGGCCTCAGGCAGAACTCTCACAGGATCTTGAGTCTCTGATGACTCGACTGAATCAAATACCTGGTCGAGTGCGGGAATGGAAGAAGTCATCTGCTCGTTGTGGCGCCGACGTCGCGCTTTCATTGGTTCAAGTGCACTGCAAGGATGTCAGAGAAGACAATCTGGCGGCCCACAAGGTTGCGAACACCAAGAAGCTCAGCTTCCAGTCCTTCATGGACACCTTCCTTGACGCTGCCACTCGCATCGCAGACAGCATCGACCTTGGCAGTTTCTGCAGTCCAGCAAGTCCTTCTCCCGACGAGTGAACAAAAAATTATGCCCCACCTTTATTTGCCTTGGAATGCTGAGTGATTATGTAACCGTTAAACTCTTTCAGGCTTGATGCCTGAGTACTCCTGTCCGTTGCGGTTCTGAACTTTTGTGGGATTTATCTGAACTTGGTCTTCCTTGAATATCATGGCTTTTGCTTTTATTGCTTCTGACTGTCTTTCGATTCTGAGTGAACTTGATATTTTCACCTTTCGTTGAGTGGATCTGACGATGCGTTCAATCGACACCTCGTCGTCTTTGCGGATCGGGAAGGAGCGTACATTGTACTTGTGCCGCCGCTCGCACGTAGTTTTCAGTCGACACCTCATCGTCCTTGCGGATCGGGATGGTACGTTGTACTTGTGATGCAGCTCAGATGTGGTGTTCAGTCAACACCTCGTCGTCCTTGCGGATCAGGATGGAGCGTACATTGTATTTGTGGTGTAGCTCAAAGGATATTTGTGACTTAGGCGAGTACGGGGTCGCAGCTAAGTCCCCGAGTGGGAGGATTGATCTCCACTCGGAATGTTTTTAACTTACGCGAGAACATGGTCGTAGCTAAACCTCCGAGTGGGAGGATTGCTCTCCACTCAGAATGTTTTTAACTTAAGCGAGTACGGGGTCGCAGCTAAACCTCAGAGTGGGAGGATTGCTCTTCACTCGGAATGTTTTTAACTTAGGCGAGAACGGGGTCGCAGCTAAGCCCTCGAGTGGGAGGATTGCTCTCCACTCGGAATGTTTTTAACTTAGGCGAGTACGGGGTCGCGGCTAAGCCCTCGAGTAGGAGGATTGCTCTCCACTCGGAATATTTTTAACTTAGGCGAGTACGGGTTCGCAGCTAAGCCCCCGAGTGGGAGGATTGCTCTCCACTCAGAATGTTTTTTAACTTAGGCAAGAACGGATCGCAGCTAAGCCTCCGAGTGGGAGGCTTGCTCTCCACTCGGAATGTTTTTTAACTTAGGCGATTTCGGGGTGGCAGCTAAGCCCCCGAGTGGGAGGATTGCTCTCCACTCGGAATGTTTCTAACTTAGGCGACTACGGGGTCACAGCTAAGCCCCCGAGTGGGAGTATTGCTCTCCACTCGGAATATTTTTTAACTTAGGCGAGAACGGGGTCGCAGCTAAGCCCCCGAGTGGGAGGATTGCTCTCCACTCGGGATGTTTTTTAACTTAGGCGATTTCAGGGTCGCGGCTAAGCCTCTGAGTGGGAGGATTGATCTACACTCGGAATGTTTTTTAACTTAGGCGAGTACGGGTTGCAGCTAGGCCCCCGAGCGGGAGGATTGCTCTCGAATCGGAATGTTTTTAACTTAGGCGAATTAGATTTACGGCTAAGCCACCCACTGGGGGGATTTGGACACAAGTGATTACAGGGAACCAGTCATTAAGATACTGTAAAAATCTTGTCTTTGGAAAGAAAACTGAAGTACTCTTATTACAACTCGTCGGGTCGAGTGATTCTAGGTATAGAAAGGACGAAGAAGCTCTACGTTCCATGCGCGTGGCTCTTCCATGTTCTTGGCTACGTTGTAGATGTGGTACGCTCCATTGTGAAGCACCTTGGTGGTGATGAAGGGACCTTCCCAGGCCGAAGCGAGCTTGTGAGGCCGTTTCTGATCCACTCGGAGCACAAGGTCTCCTTCCTGAAATGCTCGACCTCTGACATTGCAAGCATGGAATCAACGTAGATCTTGTTGATAGATGGTCGACCGAACCAAAGCCATCTCACGCTCTTCCTCTAGGATATCAACTGCGTCTTCGCGTGCCTGTTCTACTTCAGCTTCTGAGAAGAGTTCCACTCGGGGGGCATTGTGCAGGAAGTCACTCGGAAGCACAGCCTCAGCGCCGTACACCAAGAAGAAAGGGGTTTAGTCAGTCAACCGGTTTTGCGTTGTCCTCAGTACCCATACGACGGACGGTAATTTGGTCACGCAAGCTCCAGTAGTGTGCTTAAGGTCGCTCATCAGTCGGGGTTTTAACCTTGAAGGATCAAACCATTCGCCCTTTCTGCTTGTCCATTCAACTGCGGGTGTGCAACGGATGCATAGTTGACCCGAGTGCCTTGGGACGCACAGAACGCCTTGAACTCATCAGAATCAAAGTTGGAGCCATTATCTGTGATAATGCTGTGAGGAACTCCATATCTGAATATCAACTCCTTGATGAAGCCAGCGGCAATGCCTGCACCAAGGTTTTTGATGGGCTTGGTTTCGATCCGCTTGGTGAACTTGTCGACTGCTACAAGAAAATGGGTGAAACCACTTGCGCCGGTCTTGAAGGGTCCAACCATGTCCAATCCCGAGACTGCAAACGGCCAAATGAGTGGAATAGTCTTCAGGGCAGACACAGGCTTGTGGGACATGTTGGAGTATAACTGGCAACCTGCACACTTGTCGACTATTTCTTTCGCCATATCATTTGCTCGAGGCCAATAGAATCCCGCTCGGTATGCTTTGGCCATGATGGTCCGAGAGGATGCATGGTGACCACAGGTCCCCGAGTGGATATCGTGTAGGATCATTTGACCTTCTTCCGATGCAGCGATGAGCCCCTCCTGTGACACTTTCTCTTAAAAGTTGTCCTTTCATCACTGTGAAGGCTTTGGATCGACGGACTATCTGGCGAGCTTCATCTTCATCCTCTGGGAGTTCCTTCCTGAGAATGTACGTGGTGTACGGTACTGTCCAATCGGGCGTGACTACTAAGACTTCCATGATCAAGTCGACCACGGCTGGAACCTCAATCTCAGTCGGGTCGGTTGAACTTATTGGTGCGAAGGCTCTTCCTTGAAGGGATCTTCTTGTATTGATGGGGTATGGAGATGCTCCAAGAACACGTTACTAGGAATAGGCTTCCGAGTGGAACCTATCTTTGCTAGATCATCGGGAGCTTGATTCTTGATTCGTGGTATGTGGTGGAGCTCTAACCCCTCAAACTTCTTCTCCAGCTTTCTGACTGCATTGCAATAACCTGTCATTGTGGGACTCCTAACATCCCATTCCTTCATTACTTGATTAACCACTAAGTCTGAGCCGCCATAGACCATCAAGCGCCGGACGCCGAGTGAAATGGCCATACACAACCCATACAATAGTGCCTCATACTCAGCATCACTAGTCATCAACCCGTGCAATCAGCACGGGCTAGCTATTTTCACATATTAATTCAGCCAACCCATCATGTAACATTGTTTGGTATATTAAAGCTGCTGCATATTGTCCAGATGCAAGATTAATGTTTAACCACCATGTCCCTGAATTAGAGAATCCCATCACAATTGTATTCGCCTCCCCATACATAAGAATTTCAGTGTATGACATGTAACACAGTAGCTTTTTTCTTCTTCTAAAAAATAGTGTGCATTTTTACAAACTTGAAAAGTCTATGGTAGATTGTCCACATATATAAGCGAGCAACACTTATGAAACAAACATTGTATACAAATCCTAACATTCTATGTCTACCCGAGTCTACAGTATATATGTGTCATTTTAATTTTTTATGGGAGATCTGTGAAACTTGATTGATATAATTCGTTGACCTTTTACATCTGATTTGCAGTATATATATAGCAAGGGAATGCCAGATGCATTCCAGGTCAGAACAAAATAGATTTAGACTTTCAGCTCTTCAAAAGATAAAAGACCATTTCAATTTTGTCATTGCAAGCAGAGTAGCATGAGATAGAACATATAGGCTTGCGCAATAGGGTGAAAAAATATTACAGCTTGTGTTACACAACTATATTTTACAAAGGTTCAGCACAAATGAATCTAACAAATGTTTGTTCGACAGTATTTGATCACTAATCTATCACTGGGAAGGCAAATGACATGAAAGTCAAAGACAAAAAAAGTGAAATGGAAGTCAAAGACCAACTCCCAGTCGATTTATTGGTGTCCTGCATGGCTGCATCTATTTATAGGCCATTTGTTTCCGTGGCATATATTGCCAGCACTACAAAATGCGAAAGGTATATACCCGAGTCCAATAAATATATAGGATTGTTCGTACAATCCAAATACACTTAATAAACAATTTATCTTTGGATTGTTCGTATCATCCAAAGACACTTAATAAACAATAACATACCCGCATCATTTGAACGATGATATCAATTGGAAAATTGCACTTGATGATGTTTATACTCAATAGGAACTTGTATTGAATCTGTAAAAACCAATAAGAAAATTTGGAGCTATCAACCCGTGCCTCTATACGGGCCAAAATGAAACAATAATGTGATACCTTCTGCAATATTTGGAACATGTGAAACTGTACAATTTTGAATATACCAAACTAAATGGTCTGCCATTAAAGATTATGTTAAAATCTGATGGTGCACTTTTATTATGTATGGCAATCAATTGTGCTTTAGTGAAGTAGAACCAAGTGTACTTTTGAATCAGGTGGCACTTCCGTCAAGTGGTGATGGAGTTTGAAAATTTCCCAACAACAGTGTAATCCCTTCTAGGCATCCATGTAGTAGATCCAACTTTATTTCCCGATGCTGCAATCCATGTCCAATTACCTTTTCCTAAACCTTCTATCGCTTGGTCCAATCAACAAAAATTGAATTTACAAATCGCACTCTCCAATCTTCCTCATCCTTTAATTTCTCTTGTGGAGTCCTGCCATTCGACACTGTCGGTGAGGCATCTTAAACTGTTGTCATCTCATCCCAGCATGTAGGGATGTACAACCTTGTACAGTGCATCCCTTCGATGTTATAACACCATGTTTCTGTTGGAGCTGTTACCTAGTTCATTAATGGGTAGCCAACAGTTGTTTTTTTCCATAGCATTAGCTTGATAGCATCACAATTCTTAGAACAAAATTTCTAGAACTCTTGATAGCTTTCAGGATTTAATTTCTTACTGCTACGTGACCTATAAGTTGTGGAAAAAGTTCACTGCAGACATAATCTATATAGCAAGGATTAATTATAACGCAGCAAAACATCTGACCTTAAAAAAGAGCAGAGGAAAAAAACACCTATATAGCAAAGGGTAAATTACAAAAAGTTGACTGAAGAATTAATCTAGAGACGGCAAATTACAAAAATGATGCTATGCAAATGTAAGGCATCTTTATAAAATGCATGGAAATAACTAATTTAGGTAAGGACATATGTTATGCTTTATTCCAGGCACCAGCCGAGTCTGACTCCATTAATATTCAGTTGCTGTTTTTTCCACACACACTATGAAAGTAGTTGGAAGGAGTTTTTGAGACAAATAGATTATTGGATTAGATGAGGCATGTTAATATTCAGTTGCTGTTTTTTCCACACACACTATGAAAGTAGTTGGAAGGAGTTTTTGAGACAAATAGATTATTGGTTTAGATGAGGCATGTTGATATCATACTACTGAAATATCACTAAAAACTGGAATGTATGATTACGACAATGGTCTAAATGATCATATGGATAGCTCAACCAACATGTAACTTATCTTAAAATACTGAACCTACCTGACCAATGTATGTATGCAAGCTTTCTGTATGAGATGGACAGATTAGCCAACTTCAAAAGTTAACTTGAAGAACTTCCTGACAGGATTTCTACTGCCATAGACTTCAAAATATAAACTATTTTAGTAGTCTTAACTTTTTGATCACAGAGATTGGTAACGAATCTCACAAACAATTCTGGAAACTCTGAGCACTTTCTGAATCTGCTGCAGCGATCCATAGCTTGTTTGGCGTGAAGGGAAGCAACTTCCTGGTGGTGACATGTACTCTAAGACCTCAGCCTGCTTTTTAACTTGTGGTGACTCCATGTGACTGTAGGAAAATCGTGGTGACATGACACAGAAAAATAATTGAATAGGTTGCTGTTAATGTATAAATTTTCATTGTAGTTTCAGATGTTTTAACTATCAAAGTCACTTTGGTTAGGACTTGTACTTGTTACCTAAAATACATAAGTTGTGTGCATCTCTGATTATTTCTTGAATGAGGAAAATCACATTTTGAAAGACTTGGAGGAGTAGCATATGGTAAAAATTCCTGATAATATTATCAGTTCATCAGTGTAGGAGCTCCAGGTGTTAATCAATATATATGTTGTCCTGTGTAACATGTTTACCCTTCTGAGAAAAAAACATTCGGTTTGACATTATCACAGAACCTTGGAAAATAAATTGGGATCCCTGTCTTACGTAGGTATTTTAATAACAAACTTGTGATTGGCAAGTGTAATTACAAAAGCTGTACTACGCTTTCAAATAAGAGAACCACACAACAAAAGATATCTCATACTGTGATCTGCTATTCTAATTAAGAATGTTTTCTATGAGATCGACCATAGCCCAACGATGACAATTGTGATTAGATCACACAAAGAGTTTTGGGCGTGAAGGTCTCCTAATATGTTCATGTCCACGTAAAGAGCAACCATCTAACCTGTACAACCTGGCCATGCTGAGAGGGCAGACAGTGGAGGAGGGCCGTACGCACTTAGCTTCAGCACATCTGCCGCCGTCTTGTCGAGAAGAGTGACACATACCAGGTAGAAATAATATTGTTTACGTTCTCCTAGAAGGTCCCTAAAATTTTCTGGACGACCAATGATTTTGTAGTTTAATTCTGTCCCGTGCATATACCTAAAAGAATGCATGGTTTCCACTTTTCCAGATAGAATTAGCACATGGATTGATCAGACGGGAAAGAAAAGATAATGTTGCTTACCTGAGATTGGACCAGTGAAACTTGTTTTGGAGCATAGTAGAGGATTTCAGGCAACGCTATGAAAGATGGCTGCACACATCTGACGTGGACGACTGGATGGTGCAAATTTC